>VZDJ01007747.1:11700751-11794796 GCA_008694505.1 Cyanoderma ruficeps
AGACAGACAGACAGATAGATAGATAGATAGATAGTTTTTTTTTTTTTTTTAGTTATTTTCCCTATGGATAGGCTTACCATTGTGTGCTGAAATTGTTGTTAATGAAAGAGAACTGGTCCTGAAGTTCCAGAATAAACTTCACTACAGACAAGCCATTTCATCACTGGACTCAGAAATTCAGAAATTATCCTGGAGAAGGGAAAGTTTTAATAAATCAGAACTAATAAGATCATGACTAAGAAAATTACCTAGACTTCTTTATGAATAAGAGTATCCATTTCTCACAATTGATCACAACATATTTATTCTACAGGAATGTATTTTCCCTTTTTAGGTTTTGACTTTATTACAACCTGACCTTAAAAAGCTAACACTATACCACCAACTTAAGCATCACATTTTATTACTGATGTTTCATGAAAAGCAGAAAAAATATGCAGTAACATTATGGGTAGTGAAATATCAGAACCAAATGCAGCCTATTGAACATAATCCCAAACTTCACATCCTGACTAATCAGGAATTACCACAGCAACACAAAGTGTTGGCTTAAAAAGCCACTGAAACATTTTGATGCTTTCATGGTTTGGAATTTGTCATAAATTTGAAATTCACATCCAGCCAACCAAAAAATTAAATACATGTTTACAAATTTTTATCATAGTTTTATTGTAATTAAGCTATCTTAAATAATTCTAGTTTGTTATATTAAAAATCTTATAAAATATTTTTTTATTTATTCAGGGTATTTATTGACTGTAGAGCTGTTCTTAGGTGTTTCTGTGTACTAATTGCTGAAACTTCCTCTGTACCTCTTTATGCTTTTTGTTTCACAGAACTTTTTCAAGAGAGGAACTGGAGAGTGACAAGAAGTGTGAAATTCTGGAGAGGAAAATGTATTTCTGTTAACCTCCTGCATGAGGCATTAATAATAATCTCCTTTAAAAAGCTTGAGGAGATCTACCTAAGCTGCTTAACAGAAGTCTGCCTTTAGAATAAACAATACATGAATAAATGTAAACCAATAAACATGCAAACAGACCCCCTAAAAACACCTTGCTAGATGAAGAGTGACTAATAGGACTCATCTCTGATGTAGCTCAAGGCAACATGGTACCTTACTTGCTTTTTAACAGATATCATAGTCTGAAAGCAAAGTGGTTCTTGGAATTTTAATGTCTGTTCTAAAGCCTTTTTCTGATTTAGCCTCATATATTCAGTCACAACAACCCCATGCAGCACTGCAGACTGGGGGAGAGTAGCTGGAAAGCTGCCCAGTGGAGGAGGACTTGGGGGTGTTGACACACAGCAGCTGAACACGAGCCAGTGTGTGCCACTGGTGAGGCCATGCCTCGAATCCTCTGTCCAGTTCTGGACCCTTCACTGCAAGAAAGACATTGAGGGGCTAGAGTAAAGCTGGTGAAGGGTCTTATGAAGAGCAGCTGAGGGAGCAGGGGTTCTTTGGCCTGGAGAAAATGAGGCTTAGAGGAGCCTTTTTACCTCCACAACCACCTGAAAGGAGGCGGTAGCCAGGTGGGCATTGGATCCTTCTCCCAGGAGACAAGTGACAGGACAAGGGGTGCAGCCTCAAACTGCACCACCGGAGGTTCAGGTTGGACATCAAGCAGAATTTCTTCACAGAAAAGGTTGTTAAGCATTGGAACAAAGTTTCCAGGGAGGTGGTGGAGGCACCATCCCTGGAAGTGTTCAAGAAATGATTGAAAATTACACTTAGTGCCATGGTCTTGTGGAAAGGGTGGTGATCAGTCAGAGGTTGGACCCAATGATCTTGGAGGTCTTTTCCAACCTATATATGATTCCATCATATTTCACATTTTTTCAGTATTAATGTACTGAATAATGAAATATATAATGTAATATAGCTGTCAAATGAGAAGAATCAACAGAGTTCTTGGTGATCTGTACACAGTCTGAAAGATGCTAGCATCGAGAACTTTGAGAACATGTGTAGCAAAATAAAGATTCTCCTACAATGTCTGCTTATGCCCTACTGTAAAGATACAAATGTAGTTAAAAGTACAGAGAACTGTGGAATTCCTATTTGCACATTTATGTTGTCTCCAGATTGTTTTCTCCTAATGACGCTTTATATCAGTAGAAATCATTGTATGTTTACATATCCAAATGAAGCCAGTGGATTCATTGGCAATGGTTCCAGTTTAATTGCTTCCATTCTACAAAAATATTCTGGAAGTATTTGGTAACATATCACAATAAGTAATTCTGTGAATTAGAATATTTTTTCTGTGAAATTCTCACATAGTTTTAACAAATATATCTTCTGTCAGACAAACTTTACTTACAAGAAAAACAAGTCACAGAAAAAAAGTTGTACTTTTAAGTAAGTTGCTGAATAACTAATGATAAAGCAGTATCATCAGACTTTACCACCACAGAATTATAAATAACCAATAAGTGGAGAGAATTATTTCGAGGAATTGCATTGACTTGAAAAGAATTTTCCATTAGCCATGATAGAAAATTCCATCGCTAATTTTTCCTTCCTCTGAAGGAATATTTTTAGATAAGGAAATAATCCATACCTATTTAATGAATTATCTGTTACTAATTATTTCCCCAAATCCAGTCGTCAGGTCAGACTTTTATTATTGCCTGCCAAGAGCTTTAAAATGTTTAATATGTGAAGGGGAAGAATTATGTTTGCATTGTTGGGGTGAAAAAACCAACCCCGAAACATTTCTGCAGCAAACAGCATCCAACCTTCCAAACTGCCCAAGTCTATTAAATACTTGGCTGCTTCTCATTTTAGGTTAGTTTTCTACAGCAGAAAAGTGAGGCATTTTATTGAAGTCTCCCAAATTACAAATGTAATACGCTTTCACACAGAAAGAAAAAGTGACTTTTGAACCACTGGTATTGGTAGGAATGTCCTATGTGTCCCATTTAAACATATGGACAAGTTAAAGCCTTATTTCTATACAGAGTTTCTGCTTTTTTGCATTAGATATACTTTGTAAGATGAATAGCTCAAAGCTTCCTTTTTTTATTCAAAATAATGGGAAATTTTCCACCTAGGTTAAATGGAATGCAATACGGTTCACAAGGTTTTAAACTATGGATTAGGAAAATGATTTGGCTGAAATAAAACTGTCCTGAAGCCTTGCGCAAGATTTAAACAAAACTTTGTAGTTTGCAAAAATCTGACTTAAAATAATCCACAAATTTAAAAAGTCATAATGTCAGGGAAATAATATAATTTTTGTCTATTCTGTAAGGCCTATATCCTAATTTTGGGGATCTTGATTTGGTTCAGACAAAAACCCAGATTTCTGGATGCTTATTTAATTGAACCTCTAAACCTTTTGACTTTGTCCATCTCCAATTTAAAAATCCTCTCAGGGAAAGTTATCCAGATGTCAATTCTACAAAAGCACACCTGGCAAAACAACATCTGCCTGACAATGACTTAGTGAGCCTCAGTAAAGGCTGACATATGTGCACATGCAATTGGACCTTATACCAACAAAGTGTTTTACATATTAGTGTACACTAGGGAGTCCTGAATCCTGACAGAAAAATATGATGGCTTTTACACTTTAAATTACAGTGAAGCTGTATCCACAGATGGTGCAGGTACAACATGTGCTCTTATTCAGCTGGCAGATAAGGGGAGGTTATTTCCCCAACAGCCTCTTCCTGATTTCTAGCATTTGCTTCAATGCAGTTGCAATTTGAGATCAGCATTCTGAGTGGAGTTAGTTCCAGGTACTGATATAATGCTCACTGAAAGCTCCAGTATCAACAAAGAGGTTTCTATTGATGCTTACAGATGACAAAATATCGTTCCCTCTCCTTTAATACAGCATCTCTTTCATAAGGTATATGGGGCACAGTTTTTTGTGGTTTGGTCAGACACAGGCCTTGAGTAAGTTGACAGAGTTTCTTTGAGATTAGTCAGCTGGAGAACTCACAGAGTCATTCCTATGTGCCAAATGGCCATGCTTTGAAGATAGGGAAAGTAAATCTTACGTGGTCAGGTTCTTGCAAACTAACAAAGGGGCTTTAATTCTGAAGGAAAAAGGACTGATACGTAGTCTGTTCTTTTATGCTGACCTTTGTCTTAAAACTATAACAAAAATTCCAGGAAATATTTATACTTGGCCAAATTCTGATAACAGGACGTGGCTCAGCTGACCACCAGCATCTGAATGTGGAACAGAAGGACACTTAACAGAACAGCAGTGCTGCACGTCTTGCTTCAGAGCTGCAGAAACCCTCTAAGGAAGGATTTATTAATTTTTTTTCCAATGAAAAATGCAGTTCATTCCTTTGGATACCCAGCCTGACTCATAGTCCTTCTCTTTCTCAACCTGCCCAAGAACTTTATGCTTTTGTGGGAGTTGCACATTATAGAGTTCAGTCTTAGAGGACTAAACCAGTACTGCTTTTAGAAGGGCAGGCCTGAAGTTTTATCAAGGTGTCTTCAGAGGATAAATGGCCAGGGATAAAAGTGGTCTGTGAGAGTAGGGAAAATCATCTGCCTACTTCTAGTAGGCCTAATCTAAGCCCAGCGTGTACTCATCCATTTTTGCCCTTTCCTGTCTCTTGTTTTGCCATCTGCAGCTCAGGGAATTGTTCTTTCGTTTCCAGACAGCAAGGAGTAGCTGTGCCAGAGCACAGGATTAACTGGGAATAGTTCCACAGGCAAAGTTGTATAGCCTAGTGACTAGGAAAAAATGAGTCAGAAGTGTAAGTTTGCAGAGTCTGCAGTAGAGGGACACTAGGTCCTGCTGGAAGAACATAATGAAAATAATTCCCCTGTTTCCAAGCTGGTTGTTCATATGTTGTCTTTAATCTCATTTACTTGGGGATTAATCTGTTCATCTTCAAAGCCTACTCTACACAGCTTCCAAACCATTTCGAACTATTCCCTTGTGTCCCGGCACCTTGCTACCTCTCAGCTCACTTCTGTGCCATAGACTTTTCCAAAGGCTTGGGTTGGTCAGGTGTGTGATAACGTGTGACTCAAGTTTGGACAATGGTGTCACCAGAGATAAGGGTTGTCAAGGTGTACAGCTGTGTCCTTAACAAAGGCACTGCTCCTAATACTGTGCACCACACTCATCCCCCTTTTCTCTGTGTTCATGGATACATTGTTTTTAGAGGTTGGAAATTCTGAAATCAGATTTCTTTTCCTGAAAAGGGGTATAAGTAGTGAGTAGATGCTGGTTAGACTACATCTGCATCTGGAATCAAATAGCCTCTTGGGACGTGACCTTAGAGACCAAGGCCAAATCTTTTAATGAGAACTTAGGCAGTGTCTTATAGCAACACAATTGACTTGTTGGGAGGTTTGTATAACACCTACCAAAGTAAATTTCCATCACGTTGTGGCATTTACACACTTCAGCAGCACACCTTTTATTTTTTCTTTTTCTTTTTCTTTGAATGGGTATTAATTCTTTTTTTTTTTCACCAATAGAACAAAAGTTCTGTAAGCCATTAGATTTTTATAGGTATTAGAAATAACTGAATAACTTCAGAATAATACCCCAGTGTCAGAGATTGAATATAAATTTGACACAAGCCTAGAGGAAAGACCCAGACAAAAGTAAAGCTTCTCCATTTTAGTAGAAACCTCCAAATCTGACTGAATAGTCTGGATAGGCTGAAATATTGGTCTATTCTTTCATGAACAATGAAGATTTCAATAATTGTCAACACAGGAAATTTCTGAGGAAATCTAATAATTGTTAATTCATCAGCTTAAGTGAGATAATGAATAAGCAGTAGAAATTGAGGAGAAGGTAAGGCTAATGAACCGAGATTGATCACGTAATTCACAGGCTTCATCCATCCGGAATTTGTTCAACCCATAGAAAGAAAAAATAGAGAATGAGAAATTCAGATGTAGACTAGAAATTCCGAGTTTCTATACTGAGGCAGTGCAGGACTGTGTAGCTTAAGCTGGCTGAAAATCACACAGAAGTTGGATAGAACGACTGCAGAAAACAGTGTAAAGGTTATTAGAGTCTTCAGTAAAGGACATCTGCCCAGCAGGAAATGCATTATTTTGGCCACGTGAGTTAACTGCAGTAAGGACAGCATGCTTACAAATATAGGTGGAGAGAGCTACCAGTTTGCCTTTCTCACCTACCATTGTACCAGGAGCCTCAGCTGAACAAGGCTTAAAGAAGTATCTTGTAGCACTGATAGCACTGATACTGCTGTGGCTACAAAGGTTTGGTCTCACTGGTCACTGACACAGCTATGAGCACATGGGCTGAAACACTGCTGGCCGTGGTGGTCTCTGCACTTCTTCGTCGAATGGGATCAGAAGAATTTGCAAAAGAATGAGAAGCTGCTAGATTTTTCCAAGCTTGGAGGAAACCAGATGATGCATGCTGTGATTGCCCATGAGACTGGAGAATGAGAAACCTGAAGTGATTGGACAGGATGATGTCAATTAAGCATATGGAAATGTATTTGTTGTGTTCAATTATGCATTTAAATTTAAATAATTGAACATAAATACAACATTTTGAAGAATGGATGCTAGTAAATCTAGTCTCCAGAATGTTCTAATTAAAGTTATTTTAAATAGGACTTACGAAGTTTATATTTTAAAGTGTTTCCTGTGTTGACTGCAAGATCTTTTTTCAGAGACTTCTTTATGGCAAACTTGAGGTTGAATTCTGTATTTTACTTTTTGAAATACTGTAAAACAATGGATCCCCAGGCTCTGTTTCATCAAGAAATTAAGGTGAGGTGCAGAAACAGAGAGCTGTAATATTTGTACATAATATAATCTCATGACTCCTCCACTGTTTCTGTCATACCACAGATATTTCTGGATACTGTCACAGCGTCTGTGGAACCATATTCCAGCTGTTCTCAGACTTTCCCATTTCTGGAAGCCTGCCCCTCCTTCAGCTCCAACCACAGATGTCCAAACTATAGAAATCCAGTCCTTCTCCATGAGGTCAGTCAAAAACTGACCAAAGACTGACCAAAGACTACCCCAGGATGTCTCTGTTATTCTTTCGCTCCCATCTAAGGACCTTTAGAATCACCAAGTCAAACATGAATTCATTACCTCAAAGCAAGACAGCAACATTTTTGTGAACTAGTCCTGATCGAATTGTGTGTAAAGGTCTTTCGCAAACTTACTAAGGTCTGCAAATCAGGATGCCAAAATATACAACCCCCCCATTTTAATAAGTCACAAACTCCCCAAAATAAAGGAACGAACCGGTTTTCTATTCTCTTTAAAATTTAGGCAACTTGCTTGATGACAATCAGCAGTCCTGTCACTTTCAGATGTCACCAGCTATCTCTTGCTGCTGCTTTACTTCAGGGTTGAAGTTCCATCTGCTTTTTGCTCTTTTTTGGTGTGGAAAAACCTTCCCACCATGGTGTTTAAATACTTGGGAAAGCATTTTCAAAAGACCCAAAATGTATGATTTTGATTAAAATGTATGATGAAATATATGATTTTGTTTAAAAAGAAAGAAAAGGAATAAACCTTCAGAGTCCTCTTGAAAATTTGTATAGCTGTATATATTTGTATATATATTTGTGTATATATATCCACTGGATCTCAATTTTCAATAATGCTTGGCAAGTTATTTTTTACAGTAGTTCATTTTTGCAATATTACATGTCAAGCTTACCTTTATGATAATCACTAGAACACGTGCTATGTTGCTCAAATATGTACATGTAGAATGCTTGTGTGTGTACCCAAAAATTTAAAAAAATATGGATAAAAAAAAATTAAACTGCTAAACTGAAACTGTATTAAAATTAAAAAACTTACCCCACTACCTAGTCCACCCAAGTCTAGGTTTTTTTAGTTGCTTTTTTATGGTAAGAAATCTATTTTTGCTGCAGGATTTTTTTGAAATTTTGCTACAAGACCACAGCATGTAGCTAACTAATACAAAATAGCAAAAAACCCTAATGCAACCCAAACCAAAACCCAAAATCCCCAAACTGGTTCCTGGAAACATTAATGTGCACTGATTATACACAAGATTTTAGGCTTGTCTGCAGCAGGGAACATTTTAGCTTGTACATCTCACTTCTGAGCTATGCTTTTCAAGAACATGTCTAAATTTTCTTGTTTCCTAAACTTTTCTTATGGTCCAAGTTGTTTTGATTCTTATTCATGTAAGTTGCTTTTCTGATTCTGCTCAGAAGGATGACATTTATCTAAAAAGAAAATATTTCAAAATCTGTTAAGCTCATCATCATGCTATTGGATAGAGAGATTGTCATAAGGGTTTAAAGCAAATGATTATCATTATCATTGTTACATAAAGCTAAAAACTAGGTAGCCTTCATTATGGAAGGCACAGAAAATCAATCAATTTCTTCATTATCATGCTACTGAGAAGCACACTAAATGCAGCTTATTAGGAAGTGCCATTCTCATTCCTAAACCAAAAAGACAAGAATAGAACCAAAAGGGGATACTGATAAGGGGAATTATTTTCCTATGCAATTAGCAGAGTTATTCCCTTTTGCAAGATGACTTTGTAGCCAGGAGTTCATGAAGAGATCTTTCCTAAGAGAATTTTTGGCTGTATAAAACATCCTGTGTAGTCAGGGCTAAAATAACAAGAGATTCGCAACTGTTTGACTGCTGATCTTTAGCTTACTTTTGAAAATAACATAGGTTTAAAAAGCCCTTGTCTTCTAGATGTCTTATTCTACAGCAGAGTTTCTACATTAAATTTTTTTTCTCTTTCTTCTAGAACATCAATACTGACCTTTAAAAGGAAAGTATTTCTAAATTAGCTAATCTAGGGGAGAGAGATTCAACATGACAAGTTTCCTACAATATGATCAATACCTTTGTGTAGAAAAAGGGAAGACTAGATAAGCAAAGTCTAGGATAAGGAGTAATATTACAGGAGGATTACTAAAGTTATCATGATATTTAGAGGTTTCATTTTGCTGCTTTTTGGGCCAAAAAATAATGCTTGTCCAAAGAGTTTGACAAATGATACCAGGGTGATGAACAGACAAGCAGATATGTGAGCAATTATGGTTGCTTTCAGAAGGCGCTTTGATTTTTTATTTGCTGTGGCAGTGTTTTTCTTTATTTCCATGACAATCAAAAAAGAAGATAGTATCTAAAAACTTGCTTTAAAAATTTTCATTATTTTTTTCTTGACATGTACTAAATAGGCAATGAAGGAGAGCAATGGTTATTTTCCATGTGGCTAATCCGGGATTAGAAAAGGTGTAGGGATACTGACCTATTGTCCATTAATTTCAAATAAATTCGCTTTTCTGTATAATTCCTTATTTATTTTCATGTCTCAACTATTTGTTACATTTAATTGCTAAAATGAAATCAGTACCAGGTGTTTGTGACAAAGTGCATTTGGCTGTGCCTCAATAATATATATCTACAGAGGGATGAAGACAACTCCAGTCTGAATAGGTGTAGGGGAGCCCATGTGTTCATGACTGAGTTGCACAAAGGATAAGCTGAATAATAGCACTAATAGGGAAAGAACTCTCTTAGTAATAAGTCGGGGAAAGCAGTACCTAATTTATATAAAAATAAATGGAAGTGGGATATAGGTGATAGTGAGCTGTGTTGAAGCCTCTCCTCACAAACCCTTCTCACCCTGGTAGCACGTAAACTAGCCCATTTATACCAGTACACACTGAAGGCTTCGGAGTATGAGGACTTCCTGATTTCGCTCCCAGGTTAGCCCTTATAAAAGGCAGCTCCTCTGAGGTCATAAAATCCTTGGATGTGGGGCTTTAAAGCAATTGCCAAAGTTACATTTGGGTCAGTCAAAATAAAGAAACTGTTCCAAACCCATTCTTGTGGACTAGAAAAATTGCCACACTGCTCATGGTGTTAGGTGGACTATCTCGAAAGAAGGTGACATACAATGCAGGATCATGTGTTGCTTTCATCAGCAAGCAACCTTTGATTCATATTTCCCCTACATCCAGCCCTTAGGTAACAGATAATTGTAGAATGTATTTAATTTTGGACACATTCCATATTTACTTGCAATAACTGCCCTGTGAGACTCATTAATGCTTTAAAGCTTCCTATTAAATAGAAACCTCACAGTACTTTCTTTCTAATAAAATAAACTGAAAGGTGAAAATATTTTCTGTTTGTTTTTTAATAATGAATGTGTGTTTCAAAAAATTACTCTTAATTTGTTGGATTATTTTAGTTTTATGTCCTTTCAGAGGCATGTAGATGAATAATGAAAAAAAGTGCAATAAAAGCAAACAATAATTATTCATGTTGACCTGAGGCATTTAAAGAAATAGAAGAAAGTCTAAAGGAACAGATTTCCTATAGTACTACTTTCTTAAGTATACTAAGGTAATTAGCTTTAAGAGGAGATAATTTCAGTTCACTGAGGGTGCTCTTTTAAGTCTTTCTGGGAAATTTGGATTTTCCATTGATAGTAGTTTTAGCATGTCACACTGGAGCCAGAGTGAATTAAAGTGAAGAGCTACACAGTCTAAACAAATAGTCCTTCCCATGATCAGAAGCCTGACAACATAACAGCATAAATTATGTCACATGCCCACAAGTAATGCAGGAACAATTAAAAAAATAATAGCAAAACCTCACTGCAATCCATAAACAATATGTGATGTCTTTTATTGAGCTAACGTTTTAAGCTGTCTAATTTTCCAATTTATCATGTTGCATTCTTACCGGCCTTAAGGAAATAAACAGCAAACCTTGCCTGTTCTGCGATCTGTTATTTCTTCTGATTAAATGGGGTCGTAGCAATTCTCCATGAAAATAACTGGCTAAATCCTCAATCAATGAAAAACAAAAGTTAAGTTTTTATCTCACTTTGAAACATAGTTAAGATAGATACAATATACTTTTTTGTGGGTAGGAATATTTTAGTACCTTATTTCACATATTGAAAATTTCTATTTCAATCTCATTTGTGCTTTCTCTGCATCTCTCCTCTACAACCATTTTAAAATTTCTTTTCATGCCACTTTCTAACTAAATAAGAGATTGAAGTCTCTTATTTCTGCTTGCCGTAAGGCTCTCTCCCTCTTTGGCATGGTTATTCTCATGATTGAATGTCCTAGATATGGGCAATCGTAGATGGAGAATTAAAGCAGAAACTGGTTGAGGGCTCTGACTCAGCAAACAAATAATCTGACAGTGTTTTGGGCATTGCTACCTCCCTCACTCTTCACAGGTGTATGCTGCTATGCTTCTGTGAGACCCTTGTGCTCCACTAGAAAGGGTACATTTGACCTCTCTTAGTTCAAAGTCTTCAGTGGCACCTTGAGACAACATCTGGAAGGTAAGGCTTAGGTGCAGGCAATATGTGGCAGCACACCCCTGCTGATATCCCTGCAGGCAGATGCCATTCCTCCCACTATGCTTTTGTTAGCCCACCAGCAGCTACTTCTCCTCAACTTCAGCTACACCAGGAATGTGAAAAAGGCTTCACCTTTTTTTTTTCTTTCAAGTGTATGTTGCTACACATTTTTCTTGTTTAAGATGTGTTCTTTTATTGCACTTTTGACCAAGTGCAAGTTAAATGGTAAAGTTGATGCCAGTGCTTCTCATCTTCTGACCCGTTCTTTGTACCTACAGACAAGAGGCACTTGGTAATGACAATACCTTGATGGCTGCCCTAACTGGATGGTAAGAAGTATAGGTTTTTCCCTACCTGAGTAGAATTTAAAGATTACTGTGTAGCACATATGCTTCTTAAGGTGAAATCCTCCAGCTGGATGATGCAGATAAGAAAGGGTATTAGATATTTTCACATAGCACTTTGCCCTGTCCTAGCCTCAGTTTTCAGATATTGTTTTCAAAGATATTGTTTGTTGATCACATATGCATGGTCAACTACGGCTCTGGAAAGTGCTTTGAGAATTTTGACCAAAGGCTGTAGAAGTACCATTATAAACTACATACAAAAAAGAGAAATCACAGTGTATGAATTTCTCATTAAGGATGTAGATACTGTTCTCAAAATTGTCTGACTTGGTACACAGCCAAAAAGCTTTGGTACTCAGGTTTTCCAAAGTACCACTACTACAGTGGCAAAGTTTGGAGTCTTCTATTAATCTGTTTTTATCATTACTTTTAATACATAAATGTTAAGGATGTACTTCACTGTTTTTTCTGACTCAGACTTCTTTTATTTCTCTTATTACCCTGCAAGAAATTATTATCAATCTTTTCTAATGAAAATTACATATGGAAAGGATAAATGAGAGGTGAAAATTCTTATAATATCTAAAGAAACACTAAGCTCTTCAGTAGGTCCATGTTGTTTCCCTCTCCACAAAAATCACTGTAAGCAACATTAGGCAATAAGTTAGTTGTATGTTGGTGTGGCTCCATACCAATCCTGGCAGGCATTTTTCAAAGAGGCAACTAAAATATTAAAAGTCTAAGTGAATTAGGTGCCCATCCTATTTTAGAATGACCTGATCATTAGGAGCAAACATTTTACCCAGACTCCTAAAATTAAGACCAGATGCCTTTCTAAACACTATGCTGTAATTCAACCATATTTTTATTGGAGACAGCACAGGAATTACAGGATGAAGTTCCATGATTTTTGTTACGTAAGAAGTCAGGCTCCATGATGGCATGATCCCTTATGTCACTAAAATCTCTGAATAACTGAAGATGAAATCACATCTGATTTTCCCAAATTTCACTTCCTGGGTTCTTGCGTTGTCATTTCACTCAATCTCCAGCCACTGAAGCAAGTTCTGGGGTAAACAATATAGGCCAGGTTTGTATTTTTAGTGTAAAAAACAAGGAAAGCCCTCAAAACTTTGGGAAAATCTTCCTGTGAAATTTCCACCATCTTTAATGTGCTTATTCCACTTCAGGATTGAGCTGAAGGGAATGCATATCTGTCTTTGCGTTCACTCTAATGCTGTTATCACCAGGCAATAAATCAGGGAATTTATCCTGGGTTGGTATCTTAAGCATCAGCTTTATCAGCAAAATCAAAATGCTGATAAAAAGAAATAGAATCTATTTCTGGAATAAGACTTCTATGAATCTACAATGGTAATGCCTATTGGAAAACAGAGGCCGTTCTCTTATTCTCAGGTTCAGTTATGATGGAATTCACAAATCTTCTTTTGAGTGTGGAAAATATCTTCTCATTTTCAGCACTCTAGAAGCCAAGTATTTAAAAGAGTCCAAGTGTGTTGAAACTTTTGAAGAACTTTAATGGCAAGAAAACCTCTGCATGTTAAACCATGCTCAACTATAAAATGAGTTTTAATTGTCTTTTCTGTTAGACAGGATCACTTGAATGGAAGAAAACTGGAGATCAGTCCTCTCTAATATAAGATTCAAGAACCAAAAAACTCCTACCACCGTACCAAAAAACAGCCCAGAGCAATCCGCTTCGGTGCGAATTGTAAGGAAACAATAGCTATGCTTTGACCTCAGGATTATTTTTTCCTTGGGATCTGTGAAGTCATTAGAAAACTCTGGTACCCTCTGCTGGCCAAGCAATAAATCTGTAGCCCCGGAGTCAAGATGACATTCCCACGGATGCTGACATGAAAGCACGTGAGCAGCTTGGAAGCAAGAGCCACGTTGACTTGAATCCTCTTAAAGAGCAAAACAAAACCCCCACGAAGTAACATAGTCAGGAAAAAGTTTCAGGCTACCAAGAGAGTGCTATAAAAAAAGATCTAACTAAGATATTTAACATGAGGGTTTTTTAAAAAGTATTTTAAATATATTAAGCCTCTACCTAAGGATGTTTGTTAGATTTTCAGAGTATATTTTAGCAGTGCTGTATAATGACTGCAAGCATGCTGGTGCTGTGTTCCTCTTGTCATTCAGATCAGGACTCAGTGCTGCTAAACAGAGGGAGCACGGCACTAGAACACTGCTTAAACATCTAAAATGTGAATATGCATATTTCTTTGAAATGGAGTGATACCCTCTGTTACATGAGCTCACCTATAAGCAGATATCAGTGAAGTTAGAACTTTGTTTTATCCATTTAAAATAATGTACATTTGGTGCCTTACAGTTCAGGAGGTTAAAAAGGTAAATGGTTTCATGTATACCATAAGCCTCTGCTAAAAAGAGGACAATAATGATGAGCCAGACAGTTTTCCAGAGGTGGAAAGTAACTAGTTGGAATAGTTAATCTTTTGAGATGCATCTCTGGCATTAAGTGGATTCTTCTCATTCAGCTGAAGGTGCAACAGCTGGATTCTGTCATCCCTGACTGGGGCGGTCTTGTTAGTGTAGAATGACCTCTGGAGCACTAACACAGATAATACTGGCACCTCTCTCCACTCTAATCAACTACCAGTCTGAGCAATTCTACAGGAGATGGGGGCACTAAGGCCATATTATTCTAAACAAAATTCATTGATGGTAGCAGAGTATTGTGACAGCAAAAGACAGATTTTACCTTTCTCACCAAAGGTTTTTAGGGCTAAATTTGTGGAATGGTCTGTAAAAACAGCACAGCTCCATATTTTCTCCCTTTTCTTAAAGTCATATTTTGTAAAACTAGACTGTTTGTGTCAAGTATGTCTAAGCTAAGACTCTCACAGTTTTACTGCCATATATAAAACTGTTCATTGCAACCACACGTAGTTAATGTGCTCTCTCTTCGTCTCTTTCCACATAGATTAGAGGTGGCAAGAAATTTTTGGGCATTTAGCTGGAATGTGAAAGGCTCAGGTTCAAATTACTGTTCTGTCTTTCCCTGTTTCAGAACAAGGCATTGAAAAAGGATCTTCTAGATCTAAACTGACTACTCTTGCGGCTGGACCAGTGCTGTTTTGGTGATGGAGAGCTTGTATTTTGACTGCTTTTAAAGAAGCTTCATTAAAAACTGACCGCTTCTCATAATGTACATTAGCTTTCCCTGAAAATATTTCCTTCTGTAAGATTTTCAGTCATAGCTAATACAGCTAGCTATACTTGAAAACAAAAGAAAGGCAACCAGGCTATCAGCAGTTAAGAAAAAGCAAAATGAAGGTAGCTAACTTTGTTGAAAGGGATTCATTTGCCATGCAGGCATTTGGTGTCCTGAATCACACTAATTGCAGAGCACAGGCATGCTGTTGATAAAAATGCACCAGTGCACCACATGCAAAGTACAATATGTTGATTTTATAGGCAGCAACAATTCTGCTTATCCTTAGCATTTATTAGAAAATTACCAATACCTGCACTGTCAACTAAGTTGAGCCTTCTGCTGCACTTGTACTTTTATAATAATAATATTTGCCCTCTGAATCCTTGGGATAATGGAATGCTGCTGCCTTGTGCCTGGCCAATATAGAGGCATTGGATTTGGTTGTGTTTGAGAATGGCTTCAGTTTTTGTCTGGGAGTGCTCACGCCTGAAATTCAGATCCTACTGATAATAGCACAACAGAAATGAATGTCTGCATCTGAATTAAGAGTGTTTACATTTTCTTTACTGTCAGTGGAGAGAAATAGGGTGTCATTTACCACTCAAAATAAATATCAATTACTTGACAAATCCTGCCTTTGATTTTTCCTGTCAAATGAGAAAAGAACAGTGATCAGCTGTGAGCAATTTGGGGTGCTTACTTGCCCACAGTCCTTCATGTCAAAGATGGGAATTAGACCCAAGTCTCCAGGGTAGATTTGCTTAATTGGAGCAAACATTGTGTTGCACTCTCTGCTGACAATTTTATTACAACAACGCCAGGCTTTATCTGTCATACAGATGCAGTTCTCTGTTGGGAGGGAAATTAATTACTCAGTGTTTGAGACAGGAGTACAAAGTGTCCGTCCACGCAATTGACGCAATGGACTATGCCATGACAAATACAGCCATGGAGGTCAGATGCAGTTTCTTTGGTGTGGGTGGAATATCATAGGAGAAGAGGTAATGTTGTATAATTTCTTAAGCTTTTAAAATATCATGGAAAATGAAACCCTGATCCTTTAGAAATTCATCAATACTACTGGACTTCTTTAGCAATATACCATAGTCTTTCATCCTTTGAACTAATGATAGCAGATGAAGGGAAGGTGTCATCCTGTTTGTGAATTACCACAGAAGGCTTCTTAAAGTTTTAATTTTCATAGGTTTTGATAGAAAGTACAAGAATTTTAAGGTTCAAGAACTCATCTGGTCTTAGAGTGAAACTTTGGTGGGAGGTGGGAGGGGAGTGGAGAGAAGAAGAGAGCGTGATTTTGACACAACTTTCAGCAGAGAACACAAATGCTAACAGAATCAGAGAGGTTTTTATTTCAATTTGAAAATTAAAAAAAAAAAGGAAGAAAATATAATCATCATGGAAATGATCACTAACCTGGACCTTAGGACACTTATTGGGCTCTCTGTTTCGGTCCCTTATCTGTCCAGTAATCCTGATGTCCCATATCCCATATGAGTTTGTCTGCTGCAAAGAAATTATTGCTCTTCTTGTAAATTCTGTCAAACCCACCACAGCTTTTGCATGCTTCCTATTCTGCTGCTTAGAAAGGTCATGTTTTGTTTGCAGATTGCTTGCAGCATGTAGGTGATTTGGTGATTTTGAATCTTTTTCCCAAAGAAAATTTTACCCCTTTCCATCGTGTCTGATTTTGCCCATCTCCTTCTGTCTGTGATTTCCTCTGCTAACCCCATCCAAGTGGTCTGTTCTTCCCGTTGCTCCCTGGAAGCCTTGCAATGCATTTTCCTGATTGAACGCTGTCAGCAGGGGGAGCATCAACAGCACGGGAGACTTCCACCAGGCCTACTGGGCCTTCACGGAGGAATGGAATCAGACTTGAAGAATCTTTCAGACAGAAGTTTGGCCATCAACCTGTACATCAAAGACAGTTCCATGACCAGAAATGTTGACTCATATGTAAAAGATAGTGAGGTCTTTAGATTTAAATGGAAAGGAAAAAAGCCCGTCTACATACATGTCATAATTGTCATTAAAAAAAAGACAACATGGGAAAAATAAGATTGTGCTTGAGTCTTTCTCCAATTATTTAAAATTATTTATTTTAGATATTCATTTTTTGTTGTATTCCTTGTCCAACGTCTCTCTAGAGAGTGAGTTAATTGTCTGCTGGTAAATTTCAAGGCTAATAAATTATGTTGATATTGACCAAATGAAAAATAAACCAATTTTGATTATGCTGGCATTGAAAGAAAACAACTTGGGCAACCTTCACTGTCTGTACATGCTGTACACTTGGCTGATTCTTTCCTTTAGTGAGTCATTGTTTTCTGGTAAATGCTGATTACCGCTCCATGTGCATTTGTGAAAATCTCATTATCTCATTAGGCTAGGCTGTTGTAATTAGTGCAAACATCAATATGCTATCAACACATGCCAAAATAAAAATGGTGTATCCTAGATTCTATTCTATATTAAGAATCCAGAGTTAATGTATATAACACAATGTATGAATACTTCTATAAAATTACCACAAAATATTTTAACACAAAAGATTACAGTAGCTAGAGACTTAGATAATTCACTGCAAGGATGTTACAAGGAGATACATGTTTCAACAACTTGTGTGCACTGACAGTGGAATGAAAATGTAAGTTTTAAGACTAAATTAACTCTGACTATTCACTAAACTAAAGACAAAAATAAATTTTTAAGACGGTCCAAGCACAGTGGAGTAGGGAGACCTCAAGTTTTCTGGAGTGATGCTACTTGGGTGTATAAGATTGTGGTAGGATATGCTCCTCTGTAGTCTGAAGTGTGCACTTTGTCTTTCACTTCATGCCTTTTGTGAGTTATTTATAGGCAACACAAATGTCCCTGTGACTGAATTCTCTGGGAAGCTTGATGAGGTAGGTGTCTTTTGAATGTATTTAACTCACACCAGTTATACTGTGTTCAGCCATAGCAAAATTCTTTCAAAGTAGATATAGTGCTGGCATATGTAGTTATGGTGTTGGTGTACATTTTTTATTATTGCCTAGTGGGTAGAGTGTAATTCTACATTTAATTTGTCCCTAAACTTGTGGGACTTTCAGTTTATCACTCCTCAGAAGAGGGCTAGGGAAACTCAGTGATGATCTTGTCTCAGACCAGCGATGAATGTTCAGGACCAAGACCAGGGACAGATTAGAACTGGTGTTAGGTCTTAAAGCTGGTGCCAGCCCCATTGCTTCTCAGAAGAGGTGGGAACATCCCTTTTTCCTCACCACAATTGTTTTCTGCTCCCTGAAGTTAGAACCACACAAGGCTTCCAGAGCTTTGGCATTGGCAAAGCAGACTGTGGAACTGTGATTGTTTTGGTACCAGATGACGTGCCAGCTGACCTATGCAAGCATGGACCTTCTTTGGGTCCCACCCTTAGTACTTCTTGTAGCACAACATTAGAACATGCCAGTTTTTAAAAATACTTATCCATTTGGTTTATAACTACAGAAGTACTGTTCTTTTTCTACAGAAGAACAGAAGCAGATAAAGTAGTATATGATCACAAAGAAAGACTCCAGTATTGCAAAGTTTTGAATTCTTGTCTTTTAAGTCTTAAGGCAGACCCTAAACAAATGCATCCTCTTTCTTCACTGCATGTGCTTGATGTTTTGCTAGCAAACATTGTAAAGTAGTGATTTTCTTTTCTCCTGGGCTGTTTTTCTACAACATATGTATGTCTTTAGTTCTGCAAGTTAAGTAGGTACAGTTTTTCATGCAGTAAACCAATTGGTATATATAGTATTCCTATGTTTAAAATGCCTTTGAAGACTCGTCCAAAGCTCACTGAAGCCAACAACATCTTTGTTTAATTTCAATGGAATATGAATCAGGATGTGGATTGAAAGAGAAAATGTGGTCCAGTTTCTGCACTGAGAATTAATGCAGGCATCCTTGGAAGTATACAGCATTATTCGGTTGTAGAAATAATGAAAGCATATAGGATCATATGAACAGAATTGGCTGTTTCACACTTTCTAGAGTGTGCACTATAGCAGTACCTGTCTGAACAAAACTTCAGTATACAGATATCTTCTCTGAGAAAAGAGATTTTTTTCACCAAATTTTCTTCTATTTTGAATTCAGTGAAACTGAAGAGAAAATACATCTCTCTATTTAAAATAGATTTAGAAGAATATAGGAATCTACAAAAACATTGTAAATCAAATTAAAATAACAGCCTGACTTTTGCTTAACATAGGAATGCTTTCATTTGTCCAAGAGCTGCTGTTTGTGGAATCATAGGATAATTTGGGTTGAAAGACACATTTCAAGGTCTTCTAATCCAATCCCTCTGCAATAAGCAGGGACATTTTCAACTGATCAGGCTGCTCAGAGCCCTATCCAGCCCAACCTTGAATGTTTGCAGGGATGGAGCATCTACCACCTCTCTTGACAACATGTTCCAGTGTTTAATCACTCTCACTGTCAAAAATTAGTTCCATTTTTTTTTGTCCGAATGTACCCTCTTTTAATTTAAAACCATTATCCCTTGTCTATTTCAACAGATCTTGCTAAAAGATTTTTTAATTACTGAAAAGCCGTAATAAGGTCCCCCTAGAGCCTTCTCTTCTCCAGGCTAGGAAGTCCTTATTCTCTTACCCTGACTTCAGAGAAGAGGTGCTCCTTCGATTATTTCTGGATTTGCTCCAATAGGTGCATATTCTTCTAATGTTGGATTCCAGAGAGCTGGATGCATATTTCAGGTGGGATCTCGTGAGAGTGGAGTAGAGGGGCAGAATCCCCTCCCTCACCCTGCTGGCCACGCTGCTTTGGATGCAGACCAGGACAGGGTTGTGTTTCTGGGCTGCAAGTGCACACTGACAGCTCACGTCCAGCCTCTCATTCACCCGCACCCCCAAGTCCTTCTTGGCCAGGCTGGCCTCAATCCCTTCATCCCCCAGCCTGTGTTGGTACCAGGGTTGCCCCAACCCTGGTGCAGCACCTTGCACTTGGCTTTGTTGAAGCTTGTACTGAGCTTCCCCCTGAGATGAGCTCGGTTGATTGGAGCACGGTGCTAACAATGCCAAGGTTGTGGGTTTGATCTCCATAGGGGACACTCACTTGAGAGCTGGACTCAGTGATCCTTGTGAGTCCCTTCCAACTCAGAATATTTTGTGACCCTCAAGTTTATCCAGGTCCCTCCCAACAGTATCACATTAATTTGTAAGGCTTGTTTTCAAGTTTGACAAAGCTACAGGAAACTGAAAAATCTGTTGAGCACACAGAGTCAAAAACATTTGGAAGTCCCCCAGACAGATTTGCTACCAATTGTAGCAACACTGTGTTAATTAAACAGAATGATCCAACAATTAAAAAGTTTTCATGGGTCAATTTTTGGACTGATTTTAGAAGAAAAATGGAGGAAAACCCCATGTGCTTTAAAGTAATAGAGGCATGAAAAAACTTCACAATTTGTTAATGCATTGTTATTATTAACAAGATTGTTTAGTTTTTTAAAAAGCCCTACCTCTCAGAGATGGTTACTTCCTTATTTTTTTAATCTGTTAAAATGTGTTGGTTTTGAAAAAATAATTTCTAAGTGAAAAAAAAATTATAGCTTCCATTTCAACTTCATCACAATCTTAGGGGATTTAAATTTAAAATATCTGTTTTTTCAAAATTTATTTACTGTAAACTGTCATATAGGAAATCAGAGTTGACACAAATTGTTTTGTTTTGACCTTAAAAATTTTTTCTGGAGAAGGGAAGAAAATGTTCACCGCTCTGGAGAGTGAATACAAGATGGGCTACATTGAAGTGCACTCACTAAAACCACAAACCTTTCAGCTGCTGGCAGGAGTTCACTCCTGATAAATACAAGATGAATCCATTGCGCTGTGAGTGCAGTAGTGCTGTGAGACTGAAGAAGCAGCTTTGAATTGGAAAACACTTGAATGTGGGCAAGACATTTGCTGATGAGATGGGATCAGACAGAACTATTATTTTTCATGTATCCATCCTGTATCCTCTGAAGCCAGTACTGTTGCAGACTTACCTCTGGTTGAACGGCACTCTATTTTCACTGTACATTTGCTCATGGAGATGGCAAAGATTGCTATCAACAGAAAGAAAATGTATTTCTGGTAAACTACAGTCTTCTCTCAAACATTTCCTGATGTCTTCAGAGCAAACCCAAAATTTCATCATTTTTCTTGACCATTAAGTCTTTTGAATATTTTTCAGCTTTCTCAATTACCCATGTATCTCAGCAATCAGCCTATTGTTACTGAGGAAATGCCCTTCAAGAAGCATATTAGGGATGTCATTTTAGTGATTATTTTCTATGGAATAATGACCATTTTGTTTCATTAGTGGCTTTCTGGTTCTAATCAGACATTTATTTTTCACATTCCCCAAACAATGTTGCCCAGCATATGTTAAGGGAGCTGTGTGTGTACCATATGGCTAAGAATAAGAAGTGCTGTATAAAATGGGGAGAGTGAAAGAGGAAGAGTAATGTAATAGAATAGGTAATAAATTCAGCTGCATTATATGATTTTAGCATCGTGAGGTTGCAAAGATGGAGCAGCACACAGGGACTTCATGCCCCAGTGATTTTCTCTTTCAATATTCTAAACTGAAATTTCTTTTCCCCCATCTTGATCAGATGTCTCTGTAGTCATGAAATGACAAAGAAAGAAAGCTTAATTCTTGTATAGAATTGTACTGTATAACTCCAGTTTCAAGCGAGGTAAAGCACATTAAGTCCAAAGATGTGGAACTGGAATCACCATGGAGACAGGCCTGTGATGTGTGGGCATTGGGGTACAATTTCTGTATTAGAAAACAGCATTCTGGTAATTTCTAAGTGGCAAGAACACATACTCTGCCTTATGCTAAAAAAAGTAGGTTCCAAAATGAACTTGAACATTCCTTTTAGAACTTGGCTGGACTTCAGGAAGTGAATTTTCACATTGTTCTAATCATCTGCTATTAAGGTTTGAAGTCCATAAGAATCCTCAGCTTAAATCACTAGAATGAGGAGCTGAAATAAAAATGTTTTGATTTCTTAACCAGTATCCACAATTTTAAAAATGTGTTCTGGAAAATGAAATGCTTGTTGAATGATAACATGAGATATAAAAAGGACATTTTAAGCCATAATTTAACACAAATTGTTATCTGATATTAGAGCTATTATTTGGAGTATCTGATATTAGAGCTATTATTTGGAGTTTGGGTGATTCTGTGATCAAAATCCCACATAGTACTGAAGTCTTCAGACTACATATTAATAGTGAAATGTGAATTTGGCAGGGCAGATCTCTGATTTGCTATCTGAACAAATCTGTAGAAATCTGAACAAATTATTTGAATGAAAGCTGGCTCAGAGCTAACTACCTTGTTCCACACACAGCCTTATCTTAGCCACATTTCACAGGTGTGTTAATGTTGAAAGATACACACCGAATGCTCACACTTCTATTTCTGGTGTGTGTATTATAGTCAGGGCTGTACATCATATACTGTCTGTAACCTTGCTTACAAGGTTTATAACTTATGATTGTTACAGCTGCAACTTATTTAATACCAATGCCTAAGAGCTGTGCTCCTTAGGCTTTTAGCTCATGTCTCTCCCTGAAAAGCATATTATCATAGTTGGCAATATCAATAATTTTACTTCAAGTAAGTAATACAACCCTGCCTCAATTTTATAATTTAAAGGTAGTTACTGAGAACCCTTGAGTTCTTAACATAATTTAGGATCAGCTAATTGTACACAAGACCTCACTTATTGGAGAATCAGAGGTGTATAAATACATATTAGTTTTTCTTTCCAACTTTTGTTTTAAATGCACCTGGTAGATTTATTGCTTGACTGTGCTTTGGTAGTCTGACTCCCTGTGGTGATTTCCAAAGGTCTGCAGGCAGGAATATACGCTTACTGTTGCAAAAGATTATGACATCATGGATGTTAAAAAGAGAATGAATGATGTGGTTAGTTATGCATTCAATATATTACTAGAGAGGGGGTTATATGGAAACATGGCCTTTCTGTCAGGTAGAATAAATGATATATATAATTTGTTTTGTCCTTCTCTTAAAAGAACATGGGAAAGGAGATAATCTGTCTTAATAAGGGCATGCTTAGAGTATCAACCAACAAGAAAGTAATATATTCTTAGACATCCATATGTGATCTCCTTATTAAATTAGGATGTTGAGCTAAATTTAAGGTATCAATATATAAATCAGTCAGTCAGTTAAATTAGCTAGTTTTATACTGATAAATGGGAGTTAATAAAGCAATTACTTCTTTCTGAACCATAAGGCTCTGGTTTCCAAATCAGTGGTATGAGTTATGGATTACTGACATAATTTACAAGTTTTCATTTACATGACTTATACCCTTGATTTCTGAAGAATTAATCCTCTATTGTATAAAAGGCACAACAAAACAGCATTTGCGTAACATTACGGTTGGAGCAAAGCAACAAAACTCTCTCACTTCTCAATTTATGGCGACACTGTCCCTTAGTCTAGCTGCTGTTGTTCATAACATATAGAGAGTTAAGGACAGAATTGTTGCCTTAATATTGAAGGTCATGACTTCTCAATGTGTGTGTCGTGACCTATGTTCTATACCCGTTGAGGTTTGCCTTTTCTTTCCCTCAATTCCATAAGTACACTCCACTAGCAGGCAGTTCTGCACCTATGCTGGCCACTTGCTATGAACGAGGTGGTATTAAAACTTGTCAGTGTATTGCCACATAACCTTCATGTTTTCTATTTTTATGAGGCTCAGCTTTGTATAGGTTGATGTCATTGAAAGATTGGAAATGATTACAATGTGAGCAAGGTCAAGCTTATATAAGGTGCGCCTTAAATAAATTTTCATTTTAATTTTTCACGTGCTTTTCTCCTTTTAATGCTGACTGCCTAGTATTTATCTTATTATTCTATTCAGATAGAAGTAACCTTTCTCTTGGGCCATACAAGTCTTAAAGTGTTGCACAGACTAGCCAAAGTCAGGTAGAATTTTGCTGGAGTCCACTCAGTTCTTTACAAAGTGGTTCTAAAATTCAAGAAAGGTAATGGTTTTCAGATTAAACAATTTACTATCCTCTACCATATAACTCATTGAGATTACCGTAATAGCAATGGCAATAACTGTTATGAGAGAGAGCAATAAGAAAACTTAAGGAAGACTTCATGATCCATGCTGGTGGTGTCTGTGTAATTTCATTCAGTGTTTCAAAAAAGAACCCCCAAAAGCCAACCAACCAACTGAAAAAAAAAATAAATTCCCCAAACCAAGTTCTAAATCAATAAAATCATATTCTGATTGAAAATATAATTTTTCCCATGAAAAAAATAGGTTGTGATGCAACAAGATGAGAAATCAAACCTAGGTATGTAGTGCCTGAGACATCCCAGATAAAAGTAAGGAGTGAATAAATAGGTAGACAAAAAAGTCAGGTAGAAACAAAGGAACAATAGCTCATTGTAGCAGAATTCTCAGAAGAAAAAAGACCATGAACAATACAAGAATTATATGGCCAAGAGTAGGACTGCCCTGAGACTGGGTCTAAATGACAGACTCCATTTTACAGACTAGCCGAATTAACAAGAGTCTGGTGAAAGAGTAACTCTAGTCTCCTCGTTTTCTTTGTTATATTTACTTTGTTATATTTACTTTGCAGGCAAGCCAGTTACTGGATTAGCACTAAGTGTGGGATGAGCAGTTTAAGAGATTGTCTTTCATCTCCCCAGTGTATCTCCATTCAAATATCAGCAGCTAATAGATAAGCAAGGCTCACAGCTTCTGTATTTCTTAATGGCATGATCAGTGCTGCTGTCTGATGTGGAGCCAGTAAACTTAGCCACTCCCTATAAAGGAACTATTTTAATTAATAAAAGGAATCTTCCTATGACAAGCGTTTTATTTTTTCCTCACTGAAATATATTGAAACATTTAAATATTTATTCCCATAATTATTATACACCAGTATCTGCCCAGTGGATTATATATTTTAAAGCTCAGTCCAAGCTCCAAACATTAATGATCCAAGCAATAACTCATGACAGAAGCAATCAGGTGGTCATCTCCCTCGTATGTGTTGGAGACTAAGTATTGTTTTCAGATGTCAGACTGTATAAAAATGCTTCTAAGGAGATATCATAATGGGTTTCTTTAGGTTTACCAACATTTACCCTCAAGCCTTATGTAATTGGCTAATACCTATTATGTTAAACAGCTTCGACCAGAGCAATTTGGTCTTCACTGCTGGCATTAATATTATTGTAAGGCATCAATAGGTCTTCCAGTTAATAGGCAGATAGGTGTTACCTATCACATGCCTGGCTAACAGAAAGATAAATGGATTTACTGGCAAATAAGATATATTTGTAATAAAATATCAAATAATCTTAATAAACTTAATTCAAAAGGACAATTTTTGACAGACCCAAGACAAATGGGTTAGACTGACTAAACTATTCCACCATTGACTCAGAAGCAGCAAAACTGCTTCCATTTATACACCTTTCTTTTTGGCCTCAACGAAAATGAAAGTTATTTAGTTATTTAAAAGAAGCGACATTTTGGAAGAACTTCACATTTCCCTTCAGTCATCTATAAATTTATAAGATTTTAGATAATAGAACTTCCCTTAATATGCCTAACAGGATGTTAAAGAAAAGCTATTTGTTTATGGTATACGGAGTGGTGCCAGATCTGACTAGTTTGGAGGCAAGGTTTTTCAAGCTTTTGATCTGCAGGCTCTGGTTTCCAGAATGTTGAGATCCATGCTAAAAAGGAATCTGGTGTACAGGGTCTGTTCATTCATTGAATTGCCACAATTATAAAACAGAACCAGATAAAAAGACTGATAAGTGTGGATTAAAATATGGAACAGCGACTGCAAGAACGATGACCAAAAGGACAGTATTCTCTATAGAGGAGGTATTACAAAATCAAGAAATATGTGGAAGGGGTGACTATAAAATCTTTATTTGCCTTTTTTTCACTAAAGAACTCAGCACATGAAAACTGTGTCAAGAGAAGTCCTTTCTTCTCTCCACACACAACTAAATGGTGGTCATGGAGTACCGTGGTACAGAGTTGTTAGCCACAGAGTGGCAATGGAAAGTTAAATACAAAAGTATTTGGAATCAAACAGTACTAAACTAATTTCTGGAAGATGGATCTATCCATGACTTTTAGACATGTAGGAAACTGCTCCGTGGTTGCTAAAAGTGGGGAGATTATATCAGATTGTTCTGTATTTGTTTTTTATTTCCCTACATGACCGCTGTTGGGGGTGCGATACCGTGTTATACAAACCATTGTGCCCATGGCACTTTTGTCATGCTTAATTTTCAAGAATTTAAAGAGAGGAAAATTCTCCTTGGTTATTATTGATTATTACCTCATCTCCCTCAACCGTCCTCCAGACAAGCTCTCCTTACTCTTCTGGGCTTTCTTCCTTTTCTCCATTTTCTTCTTGTCACATACACACCTTTTATCATTCTTATCAGGAGGACATTGCAGATGGAAAGAACCTAATTGATGCATTGAATATTGATATTCTGTATGGTCATGCCTGACCTCTAGAGGCAGTAATTTTTCCTTCAGCATGACTATTGAGCATGAGTATATTGCTACCATGTCCATTTTGTTGATCAGATAAGAACTAGATTTTTCATACCTGATTGTTCTGAGCTAGATTAATTGTTTTTATGTAACTTTTGGTTCTATTTAGCATAGATGATAATGGTTCTCAATAACTACAGACCATGACAGTTAATGTAGAGCAAAAACCAAAACCCTTTTGGTTTTGGAAAACAAAGAAAGGCAGATAAAATTCAGTCTGCTTGTACTTAATATTGTCCAAAATGTTGCAGGTTGAACAGAACACTGATTTTAATAAATGGTTCCAGCTCTGAAGTCATTATGTAGACAATAGTTGCAAATTTCTTTGAGATGATGAGACTGGCAGTTTAGCATCTATCATCCAAGATAGACTAGCATAATAATGATCACAAATAACTCATCACACATCACTGCTATAGCTCTTTATACAGTATGGTTCATATTGCTGTTATTGAGTTCCTATAGGCTAAGTAAATCTCAGGGAATAAGTACTTAATTCTCTTATAAGTCTTAAAAAACACGGTCCGACGGGTTTTATTTCTGTTGGGTATTTTTAGTTTGTATTTCTGCCTCTGCCTCTGAGGTTTCATGCATGAAACTGGAGAAACTACAGAAAAACTTCCTAAGCTGCAAAGATGTAATGGAAAATAAGCTTATGCACTCATCCTTTGTTTGGATTATCATGAGACATTTTGTCATGGCACAACCAATGTGTAAACCATTTTGGATGATTTCAGCCACCTGGACTAGTGCAAGTAACCCCTGCCCACAGCAGAAGGGATGGGCCTAGATGATCTTTAAGGTCTGTTCTGTTCCAACCCAGGACATTCTAGTATTCTATGATTCACTTCCCTTTCCCTGGAGAGGCTTGGGTGCCTCTCCTTTGGGCTGTGCAGCATTTTTTCCTTCCACGGAACCCATTGGCGAGCACAGGCAGACACCGTTGCCTCTGGAGGTAGCAGTTCGTGGCATGGCTGTACAGGCCCTGCAGGTGCCAGGAAGGTGCAAGGTCCCAGGGGGATTTTTCTTCTGCATGCCTGTAGTGGACCCTCAGGTCCCGTTCTCGTCACCTTTGCAGAATCTCCACTCTCCAGGGAAGATTTATATTTTTTTGACATTGAAGAGTTAAACAAGGGGAAAAAAGACTTTTACGCTGCCCTGTAAAAGTCATGTTTTGCTGGCAAACAGCAGCAAACTTGCTAGGCTTTCTTCATTAGAGCCTTGCCATTTAAGCCATCAGCGTCGTTTTGTGAGGACATCAAACATGTGTACACCAGATGCCGGCAACACAGAGCAGCTCTAAGGACCTGACTCAACTTAACAATAATCTGTGGACAGCGGGTGTGAACCTGAGCTGGGCCAACACCTCATCAGACTGCATGGCTAATTGATTTCAAAATTAGAGTTGGTATTTCTGAACAATAATCTTAAAAGGCAGCAATAAAATACATCAGAATCCTTTGAGCTAGCCAAGCTTTCATCCAAATGGCTTATTACAAAGAGCTGGCACACCTGAACTTTGGCATAGACAAATAAATCCCAAAACAGTAAATGGAAACCACATTTGGCACTGGGGGTTTTGTCAAGAGAAGTTTGTAGTGATCAGGAAACAAGATTTTGGATTTTTTTTCCTTAGTGGCAGGAAGTCATTCACTGGATATATTTTATTCCAGCTGCTGTGATTTATGCAATGAAAATATAGGTAGTGTTCAGGAGAATGCTCATTTTTATATATATGTATATATTTTAACATTTCACAGTCTTCAGGATCCCAGAAGCTCTAAAAGCACAGGAAGGGTTACAGTTATCCCAACAGTGATAACTTAATTGCATCTGTCGGCCTCCCTCTTTGAACTTTGAACTGCTGTTTTGTGGCATCATGATCCAAAAGGATTTAGATCTGACTTTTGTGTGGCTACAATAAATTATACCCAAGTATCTGAGCAATGCCTGGAATCTTATCTTCAAGGCAGGATGAAGCATCTCACTTAAGGGAGGTATAAATTTGGAATACAAATCTCTTTGGGTAGCATTTCAGATCAGGTAGAAAAGATTGCTTTTTCCTTTGCAATAGATTGAATTATAAGAAAATCAGGCATATATAAATAAAACCATTAATTTCCTTAAATATGTCCTGAAAAAAATGGCTCCTGCTTCAAAATGGGACTAAACCAATCTTTGCAGTCAGAGGCTGATCTGTGCAGTTCCTGAAATCCATTTGCATTCAACATATCAATTTATAAATTGTTTATAAACAATTTTATACATTTGAATTTGATGACTAAAGATGTAGCAGAGGCAATTGCAGCTTTCATCATCAATTGGCCTAGGTGAAATGGTATTCACTGTTTGATTGCAGGCTTTGTGTTTAAATATTAATGGTTAAGCTTTACCCTTACGACAGTCTCGGGTTGAGTTTGTGATAACTGAGATAGTTCTCTTTGTGGTTTTGAGTAATTTCGTTCTGTACCGTTAATATTAGTGTTAGCATGGTCTCAAATTTAGCTCAGCATGTGAATCTTGATGGTATGCATTACATCTGCATAAACAGTCTTAAGACAAGTACAACTACAGAGTTATTATACATTACTATGCCAAGGGATATAAGCAGTCTTTTTGTTATGTATCTGACAGATGTAGCAAGCTCAGCTTAGTCGGTTCAAAATATTGTCTTTTCTTTTGGTTTATGTCTAATTACAATTTTCAGGCATGGCCTGACTCTCATCTCACTTACATTGTGGATTTCCAGATGTACCCCTGGATTTTCACAGGGTTATTCATAATGATAAATTGGTCTATGATATGCCAACTTTCTGATTATCCAGGGCCCAATTCAGTTATACATGTTTAAAACAAGCCTAATTCTATTAGCTGCCAATCTGTAGTGCTGTGAGAGGATAATCAGACCTTGTAGATTCATCTTACCCTTATGAAAAATTTTGCTATGCACATTATTTTCAATCTTGCCAGTATATAACTGTGTCTCCTGTGAGCCAGGCATGTGAGAACACCTTTTAGTCATGTATTATACTTTAGACATGATTGATTTTAGAAATGTTTTCAGTCGCACAGGTTTGGGGTATGTGGGGCAATACACATTTTTACCCAATAATTAACTGCAAAAGTTAGTCTTCTCTCTCTTTCAGTCTAGTAAATCTGCTAAAAGAATGGAATTTTTTAAAAATAAAATACCTCATTTTATATTATGGGCATCTTGGCCCTCTCACATCCATGCACTTATTGACTTAGCATCCAATTACTTAGCCATTAATGCTCATTTAATTGTTTGATGTTAAAATAAAAATACCCATTTAATTGTTTGGTGTTAGTATAATTTAAACTAAATGTCTTACATGCAAGTAAGTACTACTGGGAGAGATTTAGACCTCTTTTACTTCTGCTCGAGCAGCCTCACTTCAGCAAGGGTTTCAGAGGTGCAAATGAGGACAGATTTACCTCTAAATTTTTGCATTGCCATATTGACACTTGTCTTTGCATGCACAGCATAAAATCAAGGACTCATTTTTTGTAAATTTGGATAAGGGATTGACATTTGTAACTTAACTCCAGCACATGGCTCTTCATGTTTTCCTCCTACTTCTACAAGTATTCATATGTAAGGCAAAAGAATACATCAAAGTGACTCAAACAGCATAACAAGAGTCTGTCTGCAAAGTCCTGCGCCAGCTGGGACTCCTACATGGTTTAGATTAGAGTCCAGAGAGTACTGAGGCTGGACCACCACAGGAGAAAGAGCATGGGGACACTGCAAGTGTTCCCATGCACAGTAATAGACAAACACCTGGGTCAAATTAATCTGGGCTTATCCACTGTGAAAATTCACAGGGTTTAATGGCTTTCCTTACCTGTGAAGGGGTGGTCTACTTACAGGAGTTCTGTACAGAGTCTGATGCAGAGGGGCAGATTGCAGATTTTTGAGTGCTAAAGGTCAAAATCTATAGTAAGAGGCAAACAGGTGGGAGTTACCACACAACAAACAGAAAAATACGGCAAATATATGAATTCCTCAGTTTTAATTAATTTTTTTTTAGTTTTGAAAAGCAACTGAGATGCTATTAAAAAAAGTTCCAAGAGAAAATGATATTTATTGGTTATGAGGAAAAATAGCAAACTGCATTCCTGCTCAATGCTTCAGGATTATTTTAATCTAGAGAAAGATAATGGAACACGTGTGATGTTTGCATTTCTGTGGAATTACTTTAAGGACTTTTCCCCTGTTTATCTCTTAGGCTACTCTATGCAGACATCTCATTACAAGAAATCTTTCCATTTTCTCAAAGTTTGCTTGCTCTCTATCTTTCTTTCAGGTCAAAATATTGAGCAGAATTTTGCTGTACTTAAATCTTCAAGTAGGTCACAACAGAACCAGTGGAGAGGGGATATGGACCCACTCATTTGTGAAAAGGAGCTTGGCTGTATCACATAGTTTTAAGAATATGCTTCAAATATATCATTAGTCCCATCAGCTGTCATACATACAACAAGAGAAAATCAGCAGGTTTCCTGGCTCTAATGCTGCAGTTAAAATAGCTTTGGATTAGGGTTTGTTTGTTTGCTTTATCCACGCATTACTCTTTGATAACAATGCTGCAAACACAACTGTGCTTGTCTTCTATATGGAGATGGATGAACTGGCTTTCTTCGAAACAAGGCCAGGAATTCAACAAGATAACATGAGGGAAATCAGAAAGTAACTGGAATTTTTACAGGGCTTCTTCTACACTGTTAGTATCTCCTCAGGTTTTTGTACTGCTAGCTGGAGCAGCTTCCAGGCTTGGTGCTTACATTGCTGGAAGACCAGGGGGCATTCCTGGCTCAGCTGGCTCCCCCAACAATATAAAATGTTTTAATGTGGCCCACCACAACTGATAGAAAGCTGTGTTGTCATGTAGTGTTACTGCTTTATCTGTAGTGATAAAGCGACAGTCTTTTTGCTGTAGGAAGCCAATTGCCATATCATTTTAGGTAAAGCAAAAGCCTTTCCAGAAAGTTTTAATGCCTATTAAATATTATATTGATTCTGGCATTGAAAGACCTATTTCTCTGTGAGTAATTAATACATAAGATTTGTTTCTTGCTTTTAGTTTTAAATAAGCCCATCCATCAACCTATCAATACAAAAAGTAGAAATGATGCAAAGGGACAGAGCACTTCTGAAAACCAGTAATCTGCACTGTCAGTCTGGAGGTTAGGCAGAAATGGCTAAACAAATGTGCTATGCTGTGGAAGAATAAAGATATGTGGATTGTAAAACATTATAACTTAACAAATTCAAACTCCAACGGAATATTTAAATCTTTAATTGTATATAGAAACACATAACGGCCATAATGATTTATGAATGTATATTTGTCCAGGAACTGACTCCAAAGGAGAGCAGTAAAGGACCATAATGCCATTGCTGGTGCATAGGAAATTTGTGAGGAAGCACAGTTTCATGATTCCTAGTCAGGGGAGAACATTTGGAAAGTCCCACAACCTGACAAGCACTGCAGACCAATATTAACTACTTGCACCATGGCAGCCAGTTGAGGTGATGTGGTGGCCCTCTGGGAAGAGAATGGAAGAGCTCTGCAGATGTATAGCTATAAACATCAGTATGTTGGTTTTTTGCTTGATTTCTAGGCCTTGACCCTTTACAAAGTTACAAATAAAAATCCCAAAGGAATAGGATGAAGCAGACATGACAACACTTTTGGAGAAAATAATCTGTAGTACCCAAAATAACATTAAGGAATATAATATATGGGTACAGCACATGAATAAAATATTACATTGTCCTGGAGTTCTTTTGTTTTTCTTACGAGATGTTGTTTTCCTAAATCATATGGGTGCTTCCAGAATACACAAGGCACAGACTATTAAAGGCAATGATGGTGTAATATTAATCCTTCTGGTACTTCTCCAGTGTTTCTGCTTGAGTCTACTTGCCTTGAGTTCACGCTGATGGGAGTCTAAGAGACATTGAGGAAGTGAAAGCTGCATCTCTCCCCATCAACAACTACCTGTGACACAGTGTGGCCTGACCCCTCAAGACAATGTCAGCAAACTGCTGCCCCAAAGGAAAGCATCTCACAGAAAGACAGTGCATTAACAAGCATGCTAATTGCTTTTTACATGGATAAGAAGGGCAAAATTGTAATTTAGATACCTACAAATTAATTGTTTACATTCTACCAAATATTTCTAACTACAGTAAAATGTCTCTGCTAATTTAAGACCTCTTAAGATCTTAAGAAAGACACAATAATAAGAATACCAAGTTATCTGATGTGCAGTTTGAGGAAAATAACATCAAGAATAAACATGCTGATTATTATGCCTAATTCCAAGTATATATTTTTGGAATTGATTTAACTTTTCTGGTTACCAGTTTATCTCTCTTGCTGTGGAGATCAATCTCTGCCATTTTTCTCCTTTTGTAGTTTATTTTTCCTTCTTTGTCCAGCATTATCAAACTATGACACAAATTCAGTTATGATGTTGTGATGCCAAAATTGTGGTCCTGGCAAAGTATATCATGCAGCATATCTAGGTAAGTGAATTAAAAAAGCATCTGAGCAGGTATCTGGTGTGTGTCACTGCTCATTCTTCCATAATAAACTATGTTCTCCTTCTCATTCATTTGTCAATCACAGTAACTAAAGATTATTATATGCTGTATGTACGTGACACCAGCAATTTGCAAAGTCTGTTGGCAAGAAAATCAGGTTAGAATGACAGAGTGAGAAATTAAGCAGAAGTCTGATGTAATTAGCTATAACAATCAGTGCTCTAATTTCTGATTTATTGTTTCCTGTTTTCCTGCTGCTCTCAGTCCATGCATACTGTATGTGCTTCATATAGGTCAAACAATTGTCTTATCAGTCCTGGCAAACCAAGAGGTCAGAGTTAACAATATTTATTTAAACATGCAGGATGCTTCCCACTGCAATTAGGAAATAACTATTACTAATAGATCTTTGGTGCTATTTCCTCATTTATAAGACTTTGTAAAGACATAAAGGCAATAGGGAATTCAGATTTAGATTTCTTTGTAAATATTTCTTGCAGACAGATTTACTTGACCAGTAGCATTTCAATTTGTTAAACTGACCACACTGAATTAAACCAAATGACAATCTGACAACAGAATCTCAACATGAAATGTTTGCACATACAGATATCAATTCAATAACAATGGGCATGTGGCACTATGTAATGTAAGATCTTTAAAAAAAAAAAAAGGGCTATCCAAGTCTTGGTGCCACTGAAATCAGGGTTTTGCTGCCGACTGTGATGGGATTATGACTTGGCCCTGTAAATTTTTTCTGGATGCCTTTTTCACATTGTACAGAATTCAAGGTCTTTGGAGGAGCAATCCCTTTTCATAATCCAGGACTGAGCATAATTTACTCTTACACAGTTCTTGCGATTCCATTGGGAATTCACGTGACTTTTTGTTTTGATTGGAAATATGCATAATAAATTGTGCATCTAATGTATTTACTATATGTATTGAACTCTTTATCTAACAGATGCATTTTCATAAAAAGTGAGTCTAGGAGAGATCCTTAGAGGTCATGTAGTCTGGTCTCCAAAGTATTTCTAAAAATTAAATAGAACCAAAACATTCCTGACAGAAGCTGGCCTAGTCTATTCTTTAGAAATTCCAGGAACAGGAATCCCACGACCTACTCGTGTAATCTATTCCACTGTCTACTCCAGTACTCCTTCAGAAATATAATAGAAGGAAAGTTTTAACTAAATACTCTTGCTGCTGCAAATCAATCCAATTATTTTCCTTGCTAGAGTAGACGTGGGGAGCAATTTGTTCTTTGTAGTAATCTTCTACATAATTATGTCGCATTTCTCCTTAGTCTTTTTTCCCCTCAAAAATTATTAATTTTTAGGTCTTCTTACTTGAAATTCACATGTACCTGATGTCTGATCCTCTGTTTTGTTCTGTGCTGAGCCTTGTTCAGTTTTGACAAAGCAATTACAAATCTTGGCACTGTATGTACAGCTCTTGCGTTTATATTTGCCATTGTGGTACTTTCTTTATTGAAGTGTTAAGACACCTGTGACTCATGTAATAAACTATAGCATCCAGATCCTTTTCTGTAGGACCGCTTTCTGGGCAAGACATTTCTCAGGGAGTACTTGTAAAGCTGATTGTTCCTACTTAAATATTTTATTTGCCTTGATTGAATTGCTATCTATTTATTATAGCTTCTTTCTCCCATTTGTCTTCCTTATTTTGAATTCTAACCTTGTCCTCAAAAATGCTTGCACTCCTCCCAGCTTGCTATCATATAAGAATTTAATAAACTTATTGCCTGTTGTACTGCCCAGAGCATTAATGAAATGACTGCACAGTACCAGACTCCAGGCTGATTTCAGCAGAACTCTTGTTGATACTGCCTTTCAACATATTGTTTTCCCGTCTCTTCTACACCCTTGTTACAGAGTTGTAAGAAAAGAAGTTATTTTCCTGTTTGGTTGGGGTTTTTTCCAACGAGGTCAACATTTATTCAAAGCAGCATTGTCTGTTTAATAAGTGAAGACACAGTACATTATTTTTGGCTTTTATTTTCACTGGTTAATCTTTTAAGTACTTAGAAATAGATGCTTTGTTAGTTTTTCAACTGTCTGAAGTCAGGCTAGCTGATGCGGTTCCTTGGCTCTACTTTTCCCCACTTTTAGAAACAAGCAGTATTTTTCTCTTTTTCGTTTCGGTGCTCCAGAACCTTGACCTCTGCAGATTCTCTAATTTCTGATGATTCTAATGATTTCTAATGATTCTAAGTTTGGTTCCCCTTTAGATATCTTTGTGAAATCCTATGTAACTTACTGAGGACTGAAGTTTAACCTAATTGCTTTCAATGCTAATCACACAATTTGTAATCTCAGATCACTATTTTTTTTATGAACCATGAAACAAAGAGTACTAAATATTTTGTCCATCTTGGCATTATCTAGCAGTTTTAATGGTACAGTTGGCTTTTCATCTCTGTTGACTGCCAGGATAATTTATTGCTTAGAAAATTTATTTTTGAAGAGAGGATCCACCTGTTCAGAGCCTCTGGGCAACATCCATCAGTGAGGGCCTGTTCTGAAGTTATCTGTCCAAGGCCCAGGGCAGTGCTGGAAAGGAGTTATGACTGCAGCATATAACAGCAGCAAATTTAGGATACAGATAATATGAAGGAATTAGATTCTATGAGGTCCTATAAGATTCAGTGAAATCTGCCTATAGAGTTGTTACATTGCCAAAGGGTGCATGAGAATGGAGGGAAAAGGAGAGATGAAGGGGAAAAACATAAATGTGAAAAATGCTAGCTATTTAGATTGCTTATATTATTTTCAGGAAATGTCACAAAATCCCTTCCCATTTTCCAAAGTGTGGAGTTTGTGTCAGGAAACTTTTGCTTTCAGGATGAATACCTGGGCAGTTGTGTTTGGTAGATTGCAGCACTTGTTCATGAAATTTCTATAAATTCCTTGAATGATGGGGTCTGGATGCCCATCCCCATCCCTGGGCTGAGATGTGAGCACTGGCAATGGCCCCAGCCTCAGACTGTTCAGGACACCCACACCAGGAAAGAGGGAACTGTTGTGTCTTCCAGTCTGTACTGTGAAGAAGGCAAGGCTCCAAAGCATGGGAGGCTCACACTTTAGACAGACATATAATGGCAAACTTAAGCAGGGCTTTAGCTTCTTTTTTTGCCTATTCCAATGGGCACTGTTTTGAAGCATTTTTGTTTGCTTCTGAAGTTTCTACTTGTTTCTGATTTACTCTTAGTACTTAGAAGGATTATGATTTTGGAAATTTTACTTAGCATTTATTTTTCTTGCATATCAAAGCACTTTATAAACAGGAAGAGCCTAATTCATTGCTATTCACACATCAAAGTTTGGGTAGACAGCACAACTGGAACTTAGTTCTCAAATGTGTGTGTGTGAAGGTACTGTAGGAAAATATCACTGTGTTTACTTTGCTGGCTATCATTCAAGGATACAAGAAAATATCTCAAAAGTTCTTGGGATCACAAAATAAACCAGTGTAAGAGCCAATTAACTGCTGAAAAATTTGCATTTCTTGCATTTCCAAATTAACATCTTCACCAAATGTTCATCTAGCATCAACCATTATAGTTTCCCACAAGTCAATTTATACCTCCTTACCGCAGATGAAGGTAGCTGTAGGATATCATAAAAACAAAAGACACACCGATTAAAAGTTTGCCTAGATTACTAATACTAAATTATAGTTTAATTTTTTTACGATTTCAGGAAAATGCGAACCAAACAGCATTATAATAAGCAACCATCCTAGTATTTGTATCCACCAGATTTCAGTGGACTAGTTTTTCCAATTTTTTCCCCTCAAAGTAATTCATCTTACTTATTTGCTGCCAGATATTGATGCTAATTTTCTTTGTCAGTTAATTTGAGGGTAGAAAATATAACTTGGGCTCAGTCCTCCTTGTTTGATAATTTAATACCAATATTATTTAGGTTATTAGTTTTACTGGTAAATCAAGAAGCAAGTTGCCGGAATACAGCTGTTACCCCAGGGCAGGAACTTTCTGCCGGCTGTCACCTTCTGACAGTTTGGGCTGTTAATTACCTCCAACAGTTGGAGCACAAGCACCTCTGTGTCTGCCAGCTGGCAGCCTCTGCCTCACACTGGCAGCCTGAGATTTAAAACCTGTAACAAAAGGCTGTTATGTAAACAGTTTAGTGTATAATACACAATGGCAGCAGTAGACCCACACTGGAAATCAAAGGTACTCTCTGCATTCATGAGTAGTTAGGGCTGGAAAGGATGCAAGATCCTGCTTGCCTCTTTCCACCAGTCAGAAGACAAAACATAAAGTCCAAAGTGAAACAGCCTGAGCTGAGGCTTCTCAGACTCTGCACACTGGGATCTAAGTGTCTGAATTGTTGCGGTACTGTTGAACTATACCAATTACTTTGACATGTGAGAATAAAAGACTTTAATTGCCTGGTGACACACCAGTCACCAGCCCAGAGAAACTGCAAAAATCATCTCTGAGGTTTCCTTCTCAGAAAACAAATGCAGACTTCGCAAGTGCATTCTCAGGTCGTCTCATTTAAGGACTCATTCCCTGAAGTGGCACAGACGTCCCCTGGAGCTTTAGCTGGTCTGTATCTGGGAAAGAGCTCATGATTGCACTTCTGAGGGAGCAGTGTCACCATGCTGTATATAAAACTTGAGCTGCTCAGAAGTGTGAGAAGCAGGTTCCTTTTTCCAATTTCATGAAAGAATCTCTTTATAGTTACAATTTCTCAAAGTGTGCAGCTAAAGCAGTGCTGGAGCCAGGCAATAGGACATCCCCAAAATGTGGCTTCCAGTTTGGCCTCTGGAAGTTATTTCATGCCTTGTCAGTAATTTAATTTTAGAAAACAGAACCACCCTAAGCAGGAGGAAGGTACCCAAACCCTTTGCTGTCTTCAGCTGTGTGGTTAGAGCACTTACAGAGGGGGCACAACTGCATTGTTATCCATCCCAAACCTGAGAAGGTTCAAGCCCCCATCTCATTTGTCTGGAGAGCAGCCTGATAATTTCCAGGAGAGCTTTGGCCACCAGAGATCTAGAATTGCAGGGCTGATGATATCAAACAAGAGCAAGAAGGAGCCCAGGTATGGACCAGGATGAAGTGTTCTGGATCATATCCTTATTCTCTGTAATGTTCAAGTATTTTATGGGCTGGCTGCTTGGTGCAGTAAGCACAGTGTTTCTGTAAGAGAAATTTGTGGAGTTTTAAAGTCCTGAGATAACAACAAAATCACAACTTATCTCTCAATTTCTAATTGGATGCATATAAATTTGAATTCAATAAATGTTTGTAAGGAATATTCCCTATATTAGGTTTGCATATCCAGTATAAGGGTGTTCAGACATCTGCTGTTCTTCTATCATGCTTAGGTAAAGGCCCTTAATGCTGATGGTAAGCAAAATCTTCTTGGGGCCTTTGAATGGTATCATCAGAGCAGAAGAAATAATGCTTTAAGGATTAAGTGCAGCAGTAAGCTTTGTTTTCAGGATTTGAAATAAGTGAAAAAGAGACCTCTAACAAAATTATTTCAGTGGAATTTTTTTATAAAGCATTCTTTTTCTCTCTCTCTCTTACTAGGTTTTGCTCAGAGTCAAAATAAATCAATCATACTTTGATTTAAATATTGTATCTTACATGGAAATGAAATTTCACATCAGTGGTACACTTTCTGTACATGTCACAATGTTGTTTATTAAATTTATTCTAAGAAATACTGCAGTTTATGTCCTTTGAAATGACTCCTAGAGAGAAGGAACAATTCTCAGAGAAAAAAGTTACTGTAAATCAGCAATTTGTGCAGTAGAAGCTAGCCTGTATGTAGATGCAGTTCTCAGTATTTTCAAATATTTCACCTACCTCATCTCTTAGACAGACTCGAGTATAGAATTTGCTTTTCAATAGATTTCTGATCAGGCACAGAAACACTTTACCTCCTCCATCCCTTGCAGACAAAAGGGAAGTTGGAACCAGCATAAAGCTGTTTAGTAAAAAAGGAGGGTAATTATCAGCTTATCAAAAATTAGCAATAGCAGCCCAAGTGCCACCCATCTGGTCTGCTGATATCCAAATAAGTCTGAGCCTCCCAGGCCAGAGGTGCCCACAAAATTTTCAGTAAGAAAATGTCTGGGAATGGCTTTTATACCACTATGGAGCATGCAATTTCATTCCAATACTTGCAATTTGTGTGTTCCTGACAGTTATTTCAAAGCTACAGGCTGAATGAGGTTTAATCTCACAATATCCATTTAGAGCAAATGGTTGAGGTAGGATGTACCAAATTGTGATTTTGACTACAATGGAACTTCCCTATATTTACACCAGTACAAAGAGAAGCAAAGTTTGACCCAGTGACTTCACACAGACGTAACACTGGGAGGATTCCTAAAATGTGTATGCATTCTGAAATTTGAAATTTTATGTAAAAGGAAAAGTAATTTTAAATCTTTTTTGCATGATTTATATGTATGAAATATTACTTGTACATTCTCTTTACATTGCTATTGAAGGATGCTTTGAAAACAATGCACAGAAATGAAACCAATTGCCAATGTGAAGAAAGCCTGCCTTCGACCTGGCAGAGCTAAAGAAATGTCCATTTCTTTGCATTCTCCTCTCTAAAGTAGTGGCAAACCTTTCAACAGTTCCCATTCCTGCAGGCAATTCTCCTCTCACGGTTAACTGCTTCACTGCTGGCCAGCAGTCACATCTGCCCTGTGTTGCCATATCACATTGGTGCTCCCTTGAAGCTGGGGAATTGCCAGCAAGGGATACCTGGTATCTATCAACAGCAGACAAGCTATCAGACTGACTGGAGCAAAGCCATTAAAAGTTATATTACAAAAACTTTCTATGGTTTTCAAAGACCTGAAGCGCCCTGGCAGTAGTGCATCTCTTTTTCATTTAGATAGACTTGTATTTTATTTAGCAGTAAGAATAGAAAATATAAAAATATGTCAGCATGACTCTTCTGGTTATATTTGAAAATATTATTTTAAATATTTTCTATGAAGTATATTTTTCAGCAAGTCTCTTGTCTTCTATCCCTTTTATTTGTAATAATAATTTAAATAGAATTTCTTTTGCCTAAAGATTTTCATATTCCACTATCCTTTTCAAAATATATTTGATTTGGTTACGGCTAGAATGTTTACACGAGAAAACCTTTACTGTTACTTGGGCTGTTTCATTTGAAAAATTCAGATTATTTTATAATTCTTTTTTTTCTTTTCCCTAAAATAAGCAGACATCTTGGTCTATTTCATAGATACAGAGCTGAGTTTTTAAGTTGTTCTGATATTTGAGGTCTTTCAATTGGTTAAAATGTCAAGATTCCCGTTTTCATTCACATAATATATTTTTCTTTGTGGGTTGTTTTTCTTACTGATGGCACCCACCCCTCCCCCATCCCTTCTTTTTTCCCCCGGTGTTCCTGTCAGGTGGATCTTTCAACAGGCATTATACATTTGCTATATTCCTGTTTCACACTGACCACTGCATATAGCTAATTTTCTGCCTGAGAGTGATCCTGCCTAACTCAATTGCTTAGCCCTGCTAATGATGCAGAATTGTGAGTGCAGGAAGCCCGTGTGTTCTTGGGCACTCAGTGTCCAAGATTCAACATAAGCTGCTCAACAGCCCTGCAGTGTGAATGAGCCCGGTGGTCTGATGATCCTGCCTGATGAAGACAAAAAATTCTATACTTGAGGTCGGAGGAAATGTGGCCTGCAGGACAGGGATACTTTCTATCGCCCCTTTTTATTTTTAATGCGATTTCCAGTACCATAGAGCAGAGGGAAATGGAGGAGGGAGAAGTTCAGGAGGAAGAGGCATTGCTCAGGCTTTCTTTGATCTGCTCCAGTTGAAGCTTTTCTGACCCAGGCAGACAGATCAAAGAAAGAAGCCAGAATACAGAGCACTTGAGACATTTCATGACTGTAGGAAATACTGCCCCAAAAGTGCTTCTTTTTTAGTTTGAAAATATGCTTGCCTTACATATAAACTGTTGTGGCACTTATTACTAAAACCAGATGATCACAAACTATTGATTATTTTATATACCTCTGTCAGGAAGGCATTAGCTATATAGTGCTTCAGATAAAAAACCTGTGACTGGTACATGAACACTGCAATAAAACTAACAGAAACAAATGATAACAAATTGCGCATCTATTTTATTTCTTAATATGTCTTTGCTTAAAGAGATTCCAATTTCAAATGTTCAGCAATCCAGTGATTGGTACAAGACTTTCTTTGAACATCGGTAAACTTTAGCTGTCAATAATTTAGTGAGAGGGAGCTAACAACTGCTGTATTACCATCTTCAGTCTGTGGTATTGAGTAGCCTTTACAAAGTAGAGAGGTATCACCGAATAAGGAGTAAATCCTGCTTTCAGTATAAGCTATGTGCTGCGTGCTTTATAGCCATAATGAGACCACATTCTGCCCCAAAAATGGGCTGATCTCTGTGATTAACTTCCCATGCTGTGAGCAGTCACACTGATTGATTTCCACTGACTCTTCACGGGCCTTGTTGGGATTTCTCACAGTGCTTGTACATCAAGTGCAGGATATGCCTTCGGCACCAGCCCCAGAATCAACCCCTTTTGCTGAAATGTCATGATAGCCTTGTTTATGTGGTTTTCTGGGGTGTGTTTCTTTCTGGAGCTGATGGGCAGCAGCAGAGAGGCTGAGTGCAGGTTCCTTCTCTGCGACAGAGAGAAGGGTGCCATCTACTGAGGCACTCACATCCCCTCCTGAGGCACTCACATCCCACAGGTTTTCACAGAAACCCCTCAGACGGGTGTCAAACTGGAAAGCTCATAAGACAAAAGTAAATCCATTAATTGGATGAAACTCATTAAAAGACGCTCCAGGAAGAGCTGCATTTGTTCAAATGACTGTTATTCTATTTGCTATGTCCTAAGCAAGAGTGAGCAGCTTTATGATGAACAGGGACATGATGCAAAAAGATAATTTTGCATCATGTGTTTTAATAATAAAAAATAACAAAATTCATCATGAAAACTGGCTATTTACACTGTTAGAGGACAGGATGAATTGAATAATTATTGTGTAGTCGTTTTTGTTTTAACTCTGAATTTAAACTATGTATTTTTATGGAATCAGAGTTTCTATTAAGCCTTTGTTAAAATCTACTTCATGCCGATAGTTATACATCTATTATCATTTCATAGCGTGTGTGGGACTTCAAAACCATTATCTGAAAATAGATAACAGAATTATTTCTGCTAATACTTTTATCTGACACTACAAAATCCAGCACTGTGATATTTCATGTAGCAGGGGTCACAAATAAACAGCATATTTTTCTCTTGCAGGAAATCATCTGTGAAAATTGTCTTCTAGTACTTTGGCCAGTATGTTTGTTTCAAAAGCCAGATCTGTATTTTGCAGAACAGACTCGTTTCATTATCTGTTGGTGTCTGTCTTCTTTAATGAGAAAAGGGCACTAAAGACATGGGAGAGACAGAGCAAATACCTTCACATGTGACTGTGAGTAAATCACCGTCTGTGTGTAAGCCCAACACATGCTTTCTGTTCGTAATCCACAGGGGAGTGTACTAATCATGCACTTTTACTGCAGCGCTATGTATCCAAACATTTGACCAGGTAAAATTATTGGAGATGTTGGGGAAAAAGATATATTTGCTGTTCTTAGTTTCACCTCATCTTAGAACATAAACCCCTGTAAATAAAAGCTAATCTTGGCAAATCATGCAGAAAAAAGTCAAAATCAAGTTGTCAAAGCAATAAACAGTCCAATACAGCTGACGGGTCTCTTTGTTACAAAATAATACACACGTCAGCTGCAAAAAAGATAGGCTGAGACCTAAATGCACTGGTTTTGAAACAAGTATAAAAAGTTCTTGTTCTTGGGAACCTACATAACTGAGCCATGATAAAGTACAAAAGGATTTTTTGTTGGTTTTTTTTTTTATCAACCTACCTTGATCTAAAAATTTATTGCAGTCTGATAGCAAAAGCAGAGAGGAGCACTGGCAATTATTTGTACTGGCTTTGGAGGATGTATACAATTTTATTAGTGAATGACAATTGTGATTGAAAATACTTCATGCTGCTGCTGTTTGTGCCTTTTTCATTCTTACCACCAGATTATGAAATAAATGTAGATTTTCAAGTGCAGATGTAAATGCCATGAGTGTTTGATATCAAGGAGAATTTATGGCATATCAAATTGTTCTCCCGTGTTTTTGGATAGGTTTCACAATCAACAGATTAAGTTAACAAGAGCTGTGAACTATTTCTGAAAGGTATTTATAAGCAACAGTCAAATATACACACGCAGGAAGATACGGAAGAGTTTGAATAACATTGTCACCACGCCTACAGTCTTCCACCTCCCACTTACTACTCACTGGTAGGATTCGATTTTCAAGACAGATAAATCTCTAAGCAGGTATATGAGTAATATTGATTTAAGCTTCCAAATAAAATGAAACAGTGCATCTGTTATCCAAAGAACACGCTGTTGTGAAAGTGCTTTTCTTTTAAAGTTTCTGATCTTCCTGGAGTATTGTCATTTCCTTAATGCAGCTGAAAATGGTTCAAAATATTTAAAGCCAAGTTAATGTTTCTGACAAATTCTGCAATTTAATTTGGAAGCAGTATAGCTTAGGTGTTTCTTGGTGTTTGATATCATTACTTATGATCTTGCCATAGGTGATTGAATGCTGTATTCAGAAAACAGCACTGAAGAACTAGGACTTGAGCATACCTGTTAAAAATTTAGGTGGGTGCTTTTTATTTTTCATGCTTACTATTGTAATTTACAGAGTTTCTGAGCTCAGGGAAGTGCTGTCATGGCACAACAAAAGGCAGTGCCAATTCAAATACACCTTGTGATGATTTATTCCCTTTCTTTTTTGATTTTTTTAATGCTCTTTGCCCAAAACCCATGAAGAATCATCACAAAATTAATTGAGTCTATCTAGGCTACTTTGAAAAAAAGATAGCAAGATGCAATAGTTTGACCACTACAAAATGATATTTTTAATAAGTTGCTCTAAATCTGTTGATAAGCAGAAAATAATCAAGAAAATATTGCCTTCAAATTTCCTAGATAAATGTGAGCAATATGCATGAACTTTGAAACCTATTGCATGCATGGAGTGCTATGAATCATGAACTCCAGTATTTTAACTCCAGATTTTATATTCAGTCATTGTTTGGCTTGAACACAGGGTTGAGGCACTCCATACTTTAGTTTTTGTATATTTAAGAAAAGGGCGAGGTGGAGGGAGTATACTCACTCATCTCCCCTTTTAAGGGATGATCAGTTAATGCTGCTATAACACTTTAAAGATTGGCTTTCCAGAACTTAAATATGATTAGACATTTATGCAGATAATAAAGCATTCATATTTACCTAGGAAAGGATAGAAGGGATTTAAAATACTCAAGGTTCTTGCCATAACTAGCTGCTTGAGATTAAAAGGGATAATTTTTTTCCTACAGGCAGGTTATTACTTAGGGTATTATTTTTGATGGTGGTGGGGTAGTTTGCATATAATTTTGAAATATCACACTGTGTTGGCTGGAACAAGATACTAGTTTAAACAAACTGCTGGCCTCAACAAGGATGGCAGGTCTTACTCTTGTATGTTTCTAGAGCCTCACTGCCTGGTGGAGAGGAACCCTTTAGCTTCTGTGTACATCTTAGTGATGCACAACATATCTGCCCATGGCTACATCACATGACTAGGCCATGTCCCACCCTGCCAAGTCCTTAGGTATTTCAGATTTTCGTATTTTTTGGTGAAATTTAGAAGCTTGTGGTTCTGATTTGGTTCAGTGGACATAATTCCAATAAGAAAAACCTTACTAGCTGAAAACTCTCAAAGCAAGCTGAGTTGCTTTGACAGAATTAGAAAGTAATGAAATAAGCAATTCTGGTGACAGTCTTGGGGTGGGGTCATCCCCACTGACGGAACAAGAATAGCACACCCAAGTATCGTACTGGTATAGCTCAGCTCTCCTCTAACCATTGCCCTTCCATTTCAGTAAGCCCAATAGGTATGGGCTTACTAAGAAGTAAGAACATTCCTCCTTGAGAAAATGCTATTTATAGCACTATGTACTTTTAAATTCTGATTTTTTTTAATTTTAATTTTTTATCTTTTTGGCTTCAGTTTGCATTTTTAAATACACACAACTACATTCAGTGTGTGTGTGTTATATGTGCATGTGTTCGGGCAATAACTACCTTAAATTTACACATGATTAATTGTTTTAGACTCGTTTATCAGACAGCATGTCACATTTAGTTTTTATTCACTTCATAGTTCTGTTTTACTGCCTCATTATGTTCTTCAAATTCACGGGATATTTCTCTCTCCATCCTTTCGTTCCCTTTTGTTGCATATTTTTTATATGTAAATATGCACATACATATACAGAGAGAGAAAAATAATTGCTCTGGGGAAATCTTGAAACCCTTTTCCTTTCCTAAACAGCAACGTGGGATTTACATTTATAAATAGGGAGCCAGCAGGCAGAACTAACACACAACATCAGTGAAGTTACACAGATAAATTTTTCAGTTCTTTTATCTAGTAAACATCCTAATGATCAACATCAAAGGCTGAAGTTAGAAGCCGTTCTCTTTTGTGCCAGATTGAGAAAGAGTGGGCTCTTTTACATCTCATTTGGGAGATATGAGGAGCCTTTGAATGGATCATTGCTTTTTATGGGTAGTAATGAGGTGAGAAGTATTCTAGTGTGTGGCACAGGCCTTCATTAAAAGCGTGAAACAGAATGGCTTATGGTTAAAAGGAGTAATTTGTTCTAACATACTTGCTAAATTGTGCTGTAACCATGCCAGGTCACCGGACTACATTTTCCATAGGATTTCCGAATGCATTTGTGTGTAATTATTCTGCCTATACAGAGTTGAGGGATTTTTCCAATGACTTGTGCTAACTAGCTGACAACACTCATTCCTTTACTGGAAACTTCTCTAAATGCTATATTTTAAGAGGTGTGGAAGAGCCCAGATTCTTTTGCTCAAGCCTGTATTTCCTCAAAAAATTAAGAACCACCGCAACAACATAAGTGTAACTGATCCAAAAGTCTTATTAACATGACAAAAAAACAGAGACCCATCCCCGAAGTCTTCACCTTCAGTGTGACAGGGTTTTATCAGAGGCGTCCATGCAAACCGAAGGCAGCCAAGCTGCTGTATGTTGCTGTCTCTTAAGCAGCACATTTGAGCAGCCTGGTTTCCTGAAGAACTGCTTTGCCACTTCTCACATCACAGTCGACAAGTGGCGATGCTCAGCCGCTGGTATTGGGCTGCTGCTGGGAAACATGCTAGTAATTATGCAGGAGCACAGATACCACAGTGTGCAAGTGCTTTTCCAACTTCTCGTTCCTGTCATGCCTGCAAAAACAGGACACTTCTACCTGCAGTACAAATTTCTGCCCCGGTAATTTTTTTTTCAGAGGGCGGAAAGGTACAACCGCTGGGAACTACACTCCTGAACTGTGAAGGACTGTGATGCATTACACCGGCAAAGGACAAGAGTCATTTCCCCAGCAGAACACTGGTAGCACCCAGAGCTAACCTTTAGGCATTAAACCCACACAATCTGCTGAGGATTTTGCGTTCAGTTGGAGGCAGGATACGGAAGACAAAGGAGACTACAGCCTTTCCCCACTCCAGTCACCACAGCACACCACTTCCCTGCCCTCTCCATTGTTCCAGTGCCGATGGAGAAACCAGTTTCAATCCTTGCCATGCAAAAAATGACAGTTCTGACTTTTGATGGATAGCATAGGAAGAACAGCTGACCAGAGGATTTTTCTACTCGGCTTCTTTAGAAGGCATTAAATAAGGTACTAAAGAAAAAGCACAGAAATGATCTGGTTCAGTTTTTGTCTTTTATAACAACAAACAAAAAAATAAACAGACAAAACCTTCAGGAAAATTAAATATGTCATTTTTCATTTTCTCTTTTTTTTAATTAATATGTCTCTTTTATTTTTTTTTGGCCCATTTTAGGACAAATATCAGTATCTAAATAAATAATAAAATACTATTTTATTATATAATAAATAATAAAAATCCCACAAAAGTATTTTCATTAACTCAAGCCAAGCCTTTCTTTTGAATGCACATTGAAGAAAATTTATGAGATTCCAACGTTTTGCTCTGTCAGGCAAGGAAAGTGTTTGAAATCTCAAAACAATCTCCTTCCTAGGATTGAACTAAGGGGAAGGGACAGGACTGTGCCTGTATGTGCATGTGCATGTGTGTTTGGCAGCAATCAAAATATGAGAGCAGTGCTTAAATCCATATGCTTCCTCAGAAAGTGATAAAAGTTGCATGTGTATATAACTGATGGAGAATTTGCCCCATAATGTTAAGACAGCTAAGTACAGTTGTTTCTTTAAAAAGCTTACTATTTCTTTCTGTGCAAGTCAAGAAAAGCTAGTCCACTTTAAACGATGCATATGAGTAAAAAATAGGGGAGTTTTGTGAAGAATGCATGAAATCAAGTCCTATAAAAATTTGTCTTCTGAGCATCAGACTTAGAAACCTGAGAAAGGGATGAATTATTTTCTCCGCATATTTTTTGGTCATGTTGTGAAACATAGAAAGCATCAATGTTTAATGTTCATCAGTAAGTGCTAGGGTCGTTCCTCATAATCCTATTCACAATATTTTGTTTAAAAATGTTAGTGACAATGATTTAAACTGCTTATTTTAATGATGTGAAAAAACCTAGAATAAAGCAGAGAAGTACAGTCTGTTTTAGTTAAACAGCCACTCCCATGAAAATGATGTATATATATGATTGTGTGTATGTATATATGCAAGTATGGTGTGTATATATATTATTATATTTGTGTGTATATTATTATATAATGTATATGTAATGCATATAAATTACACTGTTCGAACAAACAACAAAATACAGTCTTAGATTTTCCTATATGTTGCATTGTTTTTCCTAACTTTCTCAGGCATAGAGATTAAATGTCAAGAAAAAGATTGGGTAGTATGTCAATAGACATCTGGAAATTTGTAAGAGTTCAGGCAATGACTATATTTTCTCCGTGACTGCAAGTGAGGAAACTCATCTGGTTTCTTACAACAATGAGGTGAGCTCAGGTTGTTGTGAAGGTTTTTAAAGGATGCCTCAGACAAATGTCAGCTACTTGTTTATTGGGAAGGTCTGAATGTCCTGACCTCGAAAGATCTTTGTGCCAGATTGATCATGAACGCGTATATCCACACATGATAAAGTCAGGGTATCAATACAGATTGTCAATTGTCTTGTGTTGTGAATCACGTGTTTTAACATATGTTTTGGCACTGATGGCTTCTCTGTGATTTGAAATAGTGTTTAAAATTAGATCTTTGTTTTGTACTGACATCTTGGAATTTAGGTCTTCAAAAGCCAGCATTGGTCACCGTGCAAACACCACAGAGTTTGTGCTGCAACTACAAACTAAATGCACTTAAAATCAAAACTGACTTGAATATAATGTTACTTGGCTGCCAGTGTTGTCTGACCTCCCCCTTCATCCAGCTTCATCTCCAGACTGCCTTTGTCACCACTTGTTTGAAGGAGTTCATTCTGTGAATAACTGCTGAATTGATAACTGCTAAAAAGGAAAAAATAAAGGTGAACAAAATTAAATCACCTGAGACTATTTGGGAAACAGGAAAATGAAAAACTCCATTAATATGACTACCAGAAGGTAGAATCCTAACCACAGTTTGAAGCCCAGAAATCAGGTTACTCATAGAAGATATGTAGACCTAAAAAGTGTTGGTCTCAACCCTGCCTGGATTTTCCCCATAATATTACAATTTTTTTTGCTATACAGAAACAAAGGTTTTTAAGTTTGTAAAGGACTCACATATTCTGATAACAGGACTGTAAATGCTTCTATTAATGACTTCTTTATAAGCAATTATTAAAAAAGCAGGATTAAAAGCATTGTAAAGAGTGAGTCTTGCCCTGTGTCTCAGTTTCTCTTTACAACATGTAAATCAGCAGATTTCTGTCTGAGCTTCCCAGAGTTCAAATGGTTTGGTGTTATTCAAACCTTTTATTAAAAGAGAGAATCTGAAAGGGATGGGGTTACGTGTACAGACAGTTGTTTTGTCCAGTAATGTCACAAATTACTCCAAATGCCTCTTGAATAATCTTGTGTCAAATTATTTTCAATCATTTGTCAATATATTTCTTGCTCCATGAAACCTAGCAGTGATGATAGAAAAGACCCTAACACATTATCAGAAGGGAAAAAGTTTTACAGTGAGATTTGTCTCTGTGCTGTTTTTAGGAATTGGTGTCAAGGTCCCATTATCCCTATTTATTCATAAGGCATCACACAGAGGAGGAACATACATGTATACTTTGTTTTTCTCAGACAGCTCCATTACAACCAAAATCTTGCTGCCTTCCTCCTGTTACATACTCCTGCTCACAATCTGGAATTAACTTATCATTCAGGAAGAAACTCTAGAAGGCAGGGATACATCTCCTCCTCATTCCTCTAATTTTAGACAGGACTGGATTTCTAAATTGTGTTACAATTTTTGCCCAGTCAAAGTTCCTCTAGAAGACAATTGCATTTTTTTAAGGTGACAGATCACATACTTTGATTGAAAGTTTTACTTGCCTTCTTCCCATGTCTTCCGCCTTCAGACACAGAGCAAATCTTCGGCTGGCAGACCAGGTTTTATTCAGACTGTCCAGGGCTCCTTTTTTGGTTTTGGACCCCAATGCTGTGACATGAGTCCTTCATGCCTTGAGTAAACTGCCATGCGCTATTGGAATCTTTGATTTGCTCTGGAAGGCCTGAGTGTGTGCTGAAAAGCCCAGTTTGCCATTATAACTACTTACAAATACAACCAATTTAGTAGGTTTTGGATGAGAAGTTGCATTTCTTTCCACGATGCAGGTATGTATGGCAGATCACACCCAAGCTAAAATGCAGGTATGGAGTTATATTCACTCCATCAGCCCCCTATTGCTACATGATGTGCATTTATGAACCTCAACAACCTGCTGAGATGGTAGGGAGAAAGGAAAAGGGAACCACAACTGGAATGAGCACATCAGGTGTTAACCATAAAAAGGTTATCCCTATCCTAGTACTCAACTTTCCTTTTTGGAAATGATAAATCTTGTCCGGCATAAGTAAATTCCGTTCTTCCCTTCTGAAAAATATGGAAGTCTGACCTGTAAATAAGATGTTTCTCTAATAAGTTTAGAATTAAATCTAAGCCTGTTGCTGAGCACTCAAAGGTGCCAGAGGTTAGAGCTGGACAGACAACTGACCTGACCACAGCAATTTCCCTCTCTAGCCTGCCTCGGGGTGAGATCTCAGCTGTTTGAATGGAAGCTGTGGGTCAGGAAGTCTCCCTGAATTGTCTGTGCTTAAAAATACACCTAAAGCAAACAAACCTTGGTGACCTTGCACATAGATAGTGCTGAAATTTCACCAGTGTGTTATTTCTCTCATTAGAATCCCCAAATAGTGGAATGCGATGAGAAAAATAAGTTATAGCACTAACTAAAAATGTGAAATGGAAACATAGCTACAAGAAAAGGAAATAACTCAAAAAGAATAATTTTCCAAAGCAATTGTTCAGTTACCAAATACCAAAAAAATAATAAAGTGTAAGTCAGTTAAAAGGGAAATTATGGTTGGGTTTTGCCCTTTTTTTTAGGTCTTTGAAATAATTTTATATCAGTGTACTGATCTGACACAGAGCAGAGCCTTATAAACAGTTGTGTTGGCACAGCCAGGCAGGCAATAAATTGGAGCTGGGGTTGAGAGAGTAAGTAGATGAAACCAGGAAGAACACGAACATCTTTTTCACATTTTGCTATTGAATTAATTGAGTCCAAATCTGTGCTTTACAGCGGTTTAACTTCCTGTTCTAGGTTTATGCAGATTTCAAAGCACCAATGCAAGGGAAGATTTCCTGGTAATGGCACTTGGACTGACTGTACCCTACAATAGTGGGGGACAGCAGGGGTACAGTGCAGAATACTGTGAAGAAAATCTATGAAGTGCCATTCAACATTTTGACCTACTGAAAGTGAAATACATGAGCTGCTGTTTAAATTGCCATTTCCCGTAAAGCCAGCACAATTCTAATGTGTTTGCTACTAATTTTTCTTTTAAAATGCCTAGAGGAAAGTAATTTTATAAAAATGACAGCTAGGCCTGACCCTCCATCTTTAAGCTCCTACTTGAGCCTTAGAGATCCAGCACATATGGTACAGTATGTTGCAACCAGCTGCTAATTGGACTCCCTGCAAACATGACTATTAAGGTCAACTGAATCAAATAAAGACAGCTCAAGCTTTAAATCCAAGGGATATATGCCCTTCTGCTGATTGCACACAGCTCCCTTTGCTACTGGTGAGAATAAAATGGATTTGTCCAGAAACAATAGGCTCCTAGCCAGCTGTTCTATTATTTGCAATATTTCTAATATTGTTATCCACTTACAAGTGCATTTGGAGTTATACATTAGAAAGTGCAAGATCCACTCAGACATTTCAAAACAAAATTATATATACTTGGACTGTATATCATATAATGCATACTGAATTTGTTCTTAAATTTCTGTCTCATTTCCTCTTAGTATGTATAGATAAAAACTGAGAGCAAAATTAGAAATGCTAAAATTTTAAACTGTAATAGAATGTCAGAAATCCTAACATTTCTGTATTGTGAGAGCATATTTCAAGCAGTACTATGTTCTGATTCTAACATAAAATGAAAGGATACTATTTTTAGCAAGCTTAGTGGGGGCAAGAAAACACTTAGGAGAATCCTACAGCACTGTTATAGAAGACTAACAACCAAAATCTTCTAATGTATATGAAACTTTGGCCAAAGTGGCCAAAGAATGTGTTTGTGTTTTAGCCTGTTACTTTGTGAACATCCTGCTGATAGTGCGTGAACCTCGCGTATATCTCAAGCTCTGCTATCAAAGTCAACAGAGAACCTCCTGTTGTTCCCAAATATCTTTATTAATAAACCGTGTAGACAAAACTTTTGTGGATACCTCACTGTGTCTGAAGTCTTATGGAACTGTTGCTGATTAAGGAGTCTCTTTACTTAACATTTGTCTTTCACATTTATTTTTCAAAGTATTTCCGTAACAGGCCAATGTGACTGAAGTTTCCTGACCCTCTGCCAATCACAATATAACCTTCAAAGGAAAGAGATAACCTCCCACTGAAGAAAGATACAAAGAAATGTTCTTCAGAAGAAAGTCCAGTAAAATTCAAATAGGGAGTGCAAAACTGGAACTGGTTTAGAGAATTATAATACTGAGATTAATTTAACTCTTTAACTAGTTAGTCCTGCAGGAAAGGGGCTGATTTAAATCAGAGTTCTGCCTCCCCAGCCATGCTGTAGGGAGCAAAAGCAGGATGAGATAAGCCCTTCTGTGGCAGATACTTTGAAAGGCAGTGAGAAGCAAGGATCTTTCAGCTAGGACTGCTTGATGTTTGTCAAAAGGGAAGAGCTGAGATAAGCAGGACCTGGATCCTTGTTCGCATTATAACTGAGTGAGCAGTGAAGCTTTGGCCCCTTGAGGTATTCTGATACATTGACATTTTTTTCCACCCCAGATCATAAAGAAATTTCAAACACCATGTTTTGTGGTTTGTTGGGTTTTTTAGTCTTTTTTTGAATGAACAATTCCTAACAAACATGATTTTAAAAGAGTGACTTGTTTTGACTCCATTTGCTTATAAGGCTACATTGTGTCTTGAGCAACAATGCGTATGCCTTTTGCCCAAATTCCTCTCATGTCCAGGTTTTCTGGTGGGATAACTTTTCTTTTCAAACCCTGATGTACTGTATCTAGATTAAAGCGGTAAGAGAATATTAGAAAGTGTAGCAAGAAGTGATACTCCTGTGAGAGCACCTATGACAATGATGCATCTCCATTTATAACCTCCAGAGAAGGATGGCAACTTCCACTGATTCAAGAGACCGAATCAGTGTTCTTTAGAAGGAAATTCAACTGGCAGACAATGAAAAAAATTTTTTTATTCTTTTCATTGGAATGCTGATTTCCACTAAGTACATTTTTTTTCCTATGTTTCTCCTCCCTAGACAAATAGCCAGCTGATGTTATTTAAATGATGAGAGACTCAGCTAGCTTCCAGGGCTATAGTCAATAGTGTTATCAAAACATCATTAGGGAATTTGTCTATTTTCAGCATCATTTTTACCTCTTTGTTTCTTTATTTTTATGAAGGGCATTTACAAATCTCCTTAGAAACTTTACCTTTTGGACTGAAAGTTGAAATTCTGGCGGTCAATGGTTTTTTTTTAATTCTGAAGGGAAACAACTCAGAAACAGACTGTGAATGGTCCCTGCACAAAACATTGACAATGACATATTTTCTGGTTCTCAGTGACCTCCAGGAGCATGTGTGTTCATTTAGAACGTGTCTGCAAATATGGCTCACAACCTCACTATCTTCTTTGAGTAGAGGAAGATTAATTAGTCATCCCAATAACCCATCATTGTTTTAACCAGCATCAGCCTTGATTTACAGATGTGAAACCAACGAAGAAACTGCTGCCTTTCTTGCCTAATATTTGGTCTAAGTGTCTAAACATAATGCCACGTTCTTTTTCACAAATCAGACATTTTATTTATATGGGCTCAGTGCTTGCTGCAGTCTGGAGGAGCAAGAATGGAGAGAGACTGTACAATAAATGATAGTTCAGATGTTAGCTGATTATTATCATAGAATAATTATCACCTGAATAGTTATTTTTTTCATTAGTAGTCACATTTTATTTTGTACATTCCTCAATTATTGAATTCACCTCAATTTACCAACTTTGCAGTAGAAAGCTCATCTTTCTCTCTAACAGAAGATAACAACACAGATTTAAGTGAGACAGCAAATACACTGTTATAACAAATGTTTAAAATTAACTGTTGTCCTTGAATTTTTTTCCTTGCCCAGCTTTCAAGAAGGCCACTTAATATTCCGTTTTGATAAATACAAGGGTGTGTGCAAGGAGAAAAGAGGAAGAAATTCCAGCTTGTATCTTTAAAGCTCTGGAATGGTGTAAATTATTACAGTGGTTTCACGTTTTCATGGGATCAAGGCAACAACAGTAAGCTCATAAAACAGATACCACTAATTATGCAGAGGAGAAGTCATAAAGTCACTGATGGAAGTATGCTTTATATTCATGAACACATCATTAAAATTTTAAGACACACTATCAAATTCTACATTTTAATACTACAACCAACAGCATTAAACCCTTCCAACAAGAAAATCAGATTGCTTAATGATTGTGTTTGTCACACAGGTTTCATATGTCTGCTGTTGAGGCAGATGTAGATTTTTTGTGGCTGGACGGCTTTTATCACTGGACAATTAAAAATATTTTTTTAATGCAGTTTGTAGAAAAACTAGATACAACAAAAAGGAAACAAAATCACCAAAAGGTTAGGAATGTTTAATTGCAGAAATATTTAAATTTAGCCAATCACATAAAATCTTTTTATAGTGTTGTCAATTTGTTTTTACTTCCTTTTTATTTTATTTTGATGAAAAAGACATTTTAAAGAAATAGGATAGTGATTCAGGTAAGCAGCGACCCAGCACATGAATGTTAGGTATTTCAAAGGAATTTTTATAGTAAACGTGCCACTAATGTAGCCATTTAAGTCAAGGGCAAAATATAATAGGAAATATTTCAGGATTGTCTGTTTGGCTGAAACGTTTAGAAGATTAAGGAGTGTCCTGTGTGACTTTCATTACCGTCACAAAGAGACTGAAGCCACTGTGAAAATACAGAAATGAATCAGGCCCCAAATTCTCTGACGTTGAAAGAGGTGCAACAGACAGCAAATAGATGTATCTTTGTGAAGACGTTGATGGCACCAGTGACACTTTCCAAGATGGTTCTTGTGATCTACAAGAAAGATCCCTGGTTTTGGCTTTGGACCAAGAGATGCAAATAGCTGTGCAGTTACACATTCACACATGATGCCCCTGCCCTACCCCTGGTGTGGACACACCATCTCACTGCTCTGTTCCCCTTCACAGTGAACTGTGTTGCTTCTTACACCTGGGACCTCTGGAAATAACTGCCTCTCTAGAAAGGCTGGGCACAGTCAAGGAAATTAAGAGTCAGTCCTATTTGCCAGCATTCGTTACAAAAAACCTCAAATACTTAACGCTGCATTTAAAGGACATTTTTTTAACATCTGACATCTAATAGATTAAACTAGACCCTAAACCCTAGTTAATTACCTCATGATATTCAAATACCAGCTAATACCGTAGTTAAACATTTATCTGACAAAAATTCAAGAGAGAGCTTCAGTTATTAACATAAATTTCTTGAAGTGAGTTCTGATAAGACTCAGTGAAGACTTATTCCTAAAAAAATCAATGGCTAAACGTGGTCTAATATTAGGTCTCTTCTAAACCTTTCTTCCTCCGGAGCCAATATTTGGCCTACACTATCTGCCATCATCTTTTTAATGAGAAGCACACATCTAAAAGCTCTCACAGCTCTCAAAATTTAGGAGTAAATATTTTAAAATTAAAACCGTATGCTAAGCAGTACAGATTTGCTGGTGCAGATGTTATTTTTGGCTCATTTTTTTTAACTGGTTCGTAACCAATGTACTTCAGCCTATTTTTCCAGATTTATTAGCAGTATTCTGAATACTACAGATATAGTGAAGGAAGTTACTAGAATAACACCTCAAGATATTTTAGGCAGTTTTCTACTTAGCAGCAAAGGCATTGCTATAATTCTGTTAATAAGATGTATCCTCAGGACACTATAAATAGCAAAAGGGAGAAAAAGAGAAAATAGAGGTAAAAATCACTTAAAGAATGGGACAAGGACCATCCTGCATGAACTTCTACACTCCACCTTTCTCAGGAGACTCACACAATCCTCTGGTATTTCATTTGTGATTGCATTATGTAGTTTCTGCAAGTCAGAGTACAGTCATGTAAGCTTTTGGGTTTTTTGTTGGTGGTGGTCCCACATCCATTCTAATTATTTAGAATTCATAAGTATTTCTATTTGTGCTGTTTACATTCATGCTTGATATCCTCAGTGTCATTCTTCCCTGAAAGAAACTGAAGCCTCTGGTGAGGATCACAGAGTTTTCCACACTCTACTAATTGTTAATTAATTCATTATTTGTTGATTCTCTGGTTATGAAGGACCCTGTTGTCAGCCTTATTATGTTGGCCAACGATTTACAAAAGAAAGGATCATGTATTTTTTCCATAAGTAGCTCTAATTAGTTTTATTCCTTCAAATGTTGGTTACTGAGATCTTGAAACCACAATATTTAGAAAAGTGAGCTTCTCTTTCATCTGTGCATGGAAAAACACTATCATATTTTTTGGATTGCAAAAATTAGATCAACTCAGTTTAACATCAGAGGTGACAGTGCAGTAACAGAAGGTTTAAAGCACAGAGCTGCCATTCATGCCATTTACAATTATCTATTCAGGTATTTTTCATAGAGGCCAAAGTTGCCAATTCTAAGTTTAAGCATGAGAAAATCTTCTCTTTAAGCTCTATTTAAACAAGGTAAATGGATTTTTACTCTGTGTGATTATGCCATTATTACTGTTGTGGGGATCTACTCTGTAAATAAGTATTTTTAATTTGCATAGCATATAGGCTTAATATGGAACCAACTTTTAGCCAAAAACTTCCTCAGAGAATTGAAATACTAAACAATTGTGCCATTAAAAAAAAAATTAAGCAAGCTAAGAAATGTGAAATTTTAGAATGAGAAGCTCCTCAGCCACAGATATGAAAAGAAAATAATAGACTAAAATAAATTAATTATACATAAGAATTACAAAGAGAGTCTGAATGTAGGTTTAGAAAAATGTCTGGACACTAAGGTCCATTCCACTAAACACCTAAGAATTGTGTATTCTACTATGATAAGCAGTCCCACAACTGCTAGAGAGCTGATCAAGCCAGTAAATGGTAAAGTAGTTTTTGCAGAGTCAGGTCTTTTGGCAGAACTGCACAGGGTTTGCAGGTTTCCCATTTTTATGTCTTGAAACATTTTTGTTTGAGGTCTTTCTGTTAAGTTTTGCCAGTTATGCCTTAGACTTACATGAGATACTTTGCTATGCTTGATGTGAAACAATAATTTCGCAGATTTTCTAAATGCCTTTAATTACTAGAAAGCTGTAAGGTAGAATAGCTAAGTTTTTATGGGGTACTTATATATTTTAAAATTATTTTTTCCAAAATTGTGGATGTTTTGCAGAGTGTCACATTTTTTTGAAAAGAAACAAACCCCGAACCTGCAGGTCATTCATTTTTATTGCCCTCTGGAACAAAAGAGAAACATGCAAGCAATGGAAAATGTCAAAACCAACATTCTCACTGAATTGTTAAAAAAGGCCTGATATTTTGGTGAGAAAAGATTGAGCGAAAAAACCCACTTTTGACTGGCATGTTTACAGACTGCCATCCCATAACCAGAAGGATATATATTTAAACCAGATAAATTCTTTTACTAAATCTAATAATGGCACCTTGCTAGAGACACTGGCTAATCAGTCAGCAACTAAATCTAGGCCAAATTTATCAGACAAACTTCATTAAATAAATTTTATATTGTACACTACACAAAACTGAACTCAAGAATTGGGATTAATTGCCACCTTCATCAGTTTTAGCAAGGTCAAGGATTAAGCAGGCTTGGAGAATGATCTGACCTTTCAGTGCAATTCTGCTCCCACTGAAATTTTTAGCTGTCAAATTCACAATTGTAGGTTTTGCAGGAGATTGCCACAAAACAGATTTTGATGTGGTATGATCCATGTCTCACTTTACCCAGCCATGAAATAGCCAGACATTAACAAAATAGCTGCTTTGAAAAGCAATATGAAAATAATATTAAAGGGCAAGTTTTCCCATGTTTTTATGTTTTTTATTACAGATTAGGAACTAAAATTGAGAAATCAATGATATTAAAATGAGAAAGGATAAAACAAGCTTAAATTTTAAATCTATAGATTTTATAGAAAAGTTTTAAATAGAATATGAACAGTTGAAAATTTCATATAAAAATTTTTCTATGGTTTATCATTTCAACTTTTCATGAAAATGCCCCTAAACAAAATATTTTCAGCCGAAAACTTGTCTGGTTTTGGTTATTTGCGAGGGAAGAGGTTGAGGAAGAATTAAGATTTTACAATATGGGTCTAAAAGTGCCCTTCTGCACTTGGTTATGTATATTTAAGACATATCTCCCTCCTGGCATGATTTGCAACACAATAATGGAGCAATGTTGAGAAACCCATGCTATTGCTCTCAACTTAAATTCCCAGAATTGTCAATCTGGCAGCTGTCGCAGTAAAACATTTACATAATTTTTAAATTACAGACAATTACACAAAACTCTTCTCCATCAAAGCATTGCTTTCCTTCCCCACCCTCCCTCTGAAGTCAATAGCAAAATGTCCTTTCTAGGCAGTGGAAAAAAAAGTGCCTTGGTTATACTTACAGAAGAGCACTGTATGCTTGAAATCATATTTTTGCTTTTACCTAGTACCATGATATTTAAGAAAATATGTTAGCAGTGGAGATGCTATAAATAGTAGCTATGAAGTCTTTGATGGTAAGCACAGTTCATGCAGAGCATATATGATGACTATTTATGGAATGCTGGGAAATAAACAGGCGATGATGGCTTTTTTGTTTTGTAAAACTGTAGACTCCCATGACAAGAGTATTTTCAAGTTAATTACTAATCTTTCTTTTCATTTTGTTTTGATGAGAAAAAAATCACCATTTCTCTAAATGATTGAAAATTTTAATTGTCAGTCAAGGAAACAGTTTCTCTCTTGTCTCTTTTTTCCTTGCCGTCATCCCTTCAGCTATATGAGAATTACATTTTTTACAGCTGTTAGAATGAAACAACACAGGATTGCTCTTATCTGTGCCTGGTGCTGTGAACTTTTTAGCCAAATCACAGACAGCTGGATAGATGAACATGATGCAAGTATGAATGACCTACCAGTGTTTTTGTTTCAGATGGCAAGGTAAGCTTGTGTGTTTATGTGTACATAATGTGCAATGTTTATGCGTAGGCCCACGCACTCACACGTGTTGTGGCTGGTGTTTGGCCAGTAATGTGAGACAAAGAAGTGAGAGAGAGAAAGAGAGAGAGAGAGAGAGAGAGAACCTGAGTGCTTTTTGTATAGTTTTTACAATTATTCACAACAGCTTTTAGCTGTAAAAAGCTGAATCAAATTGGTTTTTTCTTTTGCTAAGGCAGCTGTTCATATTAAAAAAAAATAAAAAGAAAAGAAAAGAGACAAACCCAGCAACTTTTCTTTGATTTTACTGCAGGATGCATGCTCGGCTGCTCTTCTTGTGATGCCCACAGTGCCGTGGAGCAGTGGACCTTGCCCCTTTTTGTAGTTAACTGGTGAAAAAGACTGCATCTGCTTATTCTCAGACATTAATACAGCTAAAGGAATAAGACATCAGAGGCCTGCAAATGAGAAGGTCTTTTTAAATTTACAAAGCATTTGCTCCTGAATCCACCTCAGCCAGTTTAGGGAAAGCGCTTTTGGCACCAAGTCACCCTTCAGGGAAAGACTGATAATGATCACTAGAGACATACTATGGGCTCCTGCCTCACTCACTTCAAAGGCCTTCTCTCTTAATCAACATTAAATCATCATTTTGCCTTGGATATAGGGACAGCTGTACACAATCTATTTGTTTTAAAACAGATTAGGAATGGGTTCTCTGCCAGAGTATAAGCTGCATGATAAATGTACTTTAAAGCCATAACTAGGAAAAAAACATTGCTCCTTTCGTTAGTTAGATTCCAGTACTAGCTGAGAACTTACAATGCCCCAGGACTGGACCCTTCTTTGGTAGTTTGGCTGTCCCCAAGAGCACTCAGGGAACACCAGAATTTCAAAAAAATCAAGTGTCTGCTGATCTTAGCTGTGTCTTCTGGTGAATTTTCCATGAAAAGAAATAGTCACAGGAAGTAGTATAAGACCGTCTAGGTCTGCTTTCTTCTTTTTTTTTCAATCTCAGAGTTAAAAACCCTATTTCATCCACTGACAGTCTCACAAGGTGACAACAAAGGCCTTTTATTACCCAATTAAAAGTTGATGGCCAGATAGTTGTTAAATAATTAAGTAAAGGTCCTAAATTACGGGGGGGGAGGGGGGGGAAATCCCTTCTCTTGATCCACGCTGAAGATATTTTTGTATTGTCGCTAAGCATCTCTATAGCATATTGTGCTATTTTTCTTGCACAATACAAATGCACTGGAATGTGCAAAATTTAAAAGAAAACTCTAGCAACTAGCCATATTTGCAGAATAGGACATTATGTACTGAAATGCAGTGGTTCCCCAAAAAGATTTGGGAGTCAAAATGAGTACACAAAAGAATATAATTCTGAGAACATTGTGATGAAATGAGCTACTCAATTTTTGTATGTGCAGAGACAATATTGACCACGGAAGACTGAAATGGGCCCTGATTTTCACTTAAAAAAAAAAAGGATATTAAAAATTAAAATATAAAGATATTACAAAGAATATGTCTCACAATGAGAAACTTATAATGTTCAATGTGTATTATTAAAAAAAAAAAAAAGATTGGCAAGTAAAGTGATTGTATGACACTAGCTCCTTCACAGGGAGAAAAGATTTTTCTGTCAAGTGAACTGGTACCTTCTGCACTTGTTTCTTTTCTTGCTATCCTTAAGCCAAAACCATCCAGCTTTTTGGGGGGCTGTATCCTAAATAACAGCATTAGCTGCTTTAATTCAAATTACACTCCACTCATAAGAAGCTGAGTGAAATGCAGTACCTTCTAAATAAGAGAGTTATAACTAGACAGGATGATCTAGCAGCTCATCTTGAGCTCTAGCTTTTCTCACATATCCTTGGTTCAAGTACAGGTGACGGTGCACTTTTCAAGTGCATCTCCAAGCATTTTCAAGCATCTACCCTAACTGAACATGAATCATAGACTTGTGCATGTGAATTTCTGTGCTAGTGGATGTCACATGCAAGGGACTGGGACTGTTGTGTCTACTCAGAATGACAATAATTCCTATCTATTTGTCTAGACACTTTTCCCAAGCCACGAAAATAAATTACCAAAAACAGAAGTTCAGAGTTTTTACATTTTTTATGATAAATTACAATTTCACCTTTAGCATTGTTCTCGCTTTAAATACTCAAGACACAGAATGAATGTCCGTTCTTGACACTCGTAACCAAATTCAGAATATTCTACTCTAAAAGAAGTCTGATTTTTATTTCTGTCTTTTCATATCTATATATATGTGTATATATATATATGAATGTTCTATTTTATGATAAAGATAATTGAAGATGAGGAAATTTGCCAGAAAACTGGAACCCAGTGTAGCAAAGCAGATATTAGCACTGACTTCAATTTTCATACTGTGTTTATCACACGGTGAATAGGGAGTAAATGAGAAATGCACCCCAGCTTCCTTCTGTAGGTGCTATCATAAAGAATATTAGACTTCCAAGAAGCTACAGCCAGCCATGGGAACAAAGGGAGAAGGAAACAAGATTAAATTTTAGCTAGCAAGAAGTAGAGGAAATCAGCTAAGCAAAGGGAGATGGGGATATAAATTCAGTAAAAACTGGGTAAATTTTTAACAAAAATAAAGATTAAGAGAGGAAAGTCCTAGTAACATGGACCAGAAGAAAACACACCATGTGTGGAAAAACTGCCTCCTATATAGAAAAGGGTTTCACTCAGTAGAGCAGAGCAAGAGCATTATACAGAATAAAGAGAGGCCATTCCCGTCCTGCCAAAGAGCCCATTTTTCAGTGGATAAGAATGCATCAGATCATCAAGCTAGTGAGCAGGATTCAAGGAAGGAAAAGACATATAAAATGAATCTTATGCATTTGAAAAACAACAGAATGCAAATCAAGGCAACATAAATTATAGAGAGGGAGTGAAAGTTACTCCAGGGGTTTTATCCCCCTGCCCCCACAGGATACAAGCTATTTCCTTTGAGTTTGCAATAGTAATTTCAAAATGCTACTCCTGGCACCGTGTGAGCCACATGTATTTTCAGCACTTGGCAAGAAGACATTTAGAAGATAGACGTTGTTCCTTTACTTGGAAAAGGGAATTAAACTTCTTGCACTGAGACAGTAAATAATGCATTTCTCCACCGAGGTCACCACTGCACAGACAACAGTAAATTTGGCATTTCCTAATTTTTTGCTCCTTGACTTTACTACCTAAATAACTTTTTCTTTTCACTGAGTAATTGTCCACATGGAGTCCATTTTTATTCTGCGCGTGCTCGTGGCTAGCTCAGGCACAGGGAGCACGTACAGTCCAAGAATGGACTACATGTGCATAACACATTTCAAAGAAGTACAGTTCCTGAGAGGTAAATAACTCCTTACTAGTGGCAATATTGGCTAAATTAAGAGAGGATTGTCTGACCATTGCCAATGCAAATTACTTATCTTTCATAATGTGCACTGGATAGGCAGGGTTCTGATTTTCAACAAATATTCACAACTCAGTAAGTCTACAAAGTGATTTGAGACAATTAGTAATTTGACAGGACTGAAGAATTGTGTCCCTCTGTAAGGCACATCAATCTGACCAAATATTCCAAAATTAATTTCCAGCAATGTCCACCAGTATGTTATAGTTCTCAGATAACCATATCCTACGTTATATAAAAATGCTGTTCAAATGTATATAGATGGTGTCCATAATTAACAGTAATGAGAAGGGAAAAGGCTATGGCTTTCATTTATGACAGCAGTTATAGGACATAGGAATAGTCGTTCTGGATTAGATCTAAGCCCCAGCCTGTAACAATGACCAGTAGCAGATGTTACAGGAATAAAAGAAAGACATGGAGACCCCTCCTTTTCTGTGCAATCAGACACTGTAAGTCTATACCACCAGGCTTTCCTGTGAAAGGGCACATATGCAAGAAGGTAGCAACTGGCCCATATTTACCTGTTTATTTACAGAATCCTTTTTTCCAGAATTCTCTTTCATGCTGTGAATGATTGCAGCCTCTTGCCAGAAGACAAAAGGAGATTTTATATATCACCAATGTTTGCTGAGCAAATAATATCACTCTCTTCAGAAAAGCTATGGCATGCTGAATGCCAAGATCAAGCAAAAAGCCCAAAGTGTAAATCTGAAATTATTCCTATTATATCTAATGGAACTGCTGAGATGGCTATGTTCAGTGCTAGGGTGTAAAGCTCACAGACCCACCTAGATAACTGATCCTTAATGAACAGGCAAGTTGCAACTGATTTTTGATTTTTAGTTTTATCTAGTATTAAAGGTAAAAGTAAAACTCAGTTTGAGAAGGACAAACCACTTCAATTTTGTGTATTTTTAATCACTGAGTAATTGCATTTCTTTTTTGTGGGAAGAGACACTTGTGTTAGCTATAGTTGGCCGTATGAAATATGTTTTAGTAGTTTATGTATTTTTGGTCTTGCTTTGTCAGTAGCTATAATTTTGAAAAATTGGTAAACTTAAAAGAATTCAGATTGATAGTTTCTCTTTCAAGTAGTGACCACTGGACTTCAGCATGCAATATCACATAGGCTGGAAACTCAAATATATACCTGACAGATACAAATAAGAAAAGGGGAGGAATCTAAATCATGGCTAAACTGTATCTGGTTTGGATCTTGTTGCTCTTTTTAAGATCTGATTAAGAGACTTTGAGCAGGCAGGCTTGCTTATAGGAAGCTATTCTGCAAATTATAATGGGGAGGTCAGAGCCTCAAACTGTCATGAAGATGCTTGAATTCATTGTTGTATCTGGGCACCAACTTAGAGACAATGTCAGGACTTGTGTAGAAGAAAAGTGAATTGATGTTCCTGTCTTTTAGCTTATGTACCTCCCTAGATGAGAAAGGGTTAAGCATGAGTTAGAGATGCATGTGAAAATATATGGGTGAAGTAGGAAAAAAAAATTCTCTTCTAGCTTGAGCCACTCCATCTGTTCCCTTAATTCAGTGGCAGACCTCGATCAGACCCTGGGATCCGCTAGTCCCACACTTCATACAGCTTCTCTCTGTAAATTAAGTTGTTGGCCTGTGTTACTGAGGGTTTAGGAAGGTGAGTGATGGCCTTGGTTTGAGTATGTTTGTATAGAAACATGTCACTGTAGGGTGATGTCTTTCCTCCAGGGACATAGGGCCCAATACTAACCATTTGTTAAGAAAATACCAAAGCTAAACATATCCAGTGTATGAAAGGATCCAACACCCTTGCCAAGTGTAACTTACACTCATCTTTGAAACATCAATGTACACATTATTTTAAAGGTTATTTTTAGCACTTGTCTTTTAAACTGCTTCCCATCTGATGTTAACATCTTGCAACTTTCAAAATAATATGAGTTATTTTTATTATTAAAATGGGAAATGTCTTTAATATAGTGTATTATGACAATATGTTTAATATATATTTTTAAAAGGAGATATAAAATAGTATTTATTCTCAAGAATCAGGACACATAATTCCAGAGAAGTACCACAATGCTTTCAAGTTCTGTGTTTCTTTATATAGCTAAGATTAAAAGTAAAACTTTAATGATAATACGGTTCTCCTTTATTCCTCCTTCTCTGCAGTATTTTCCCTGCAGTGATCTATGTTGCTAAGTCTGATGCATGCATGTTGTTGTTGTTTGGAGAATCAGTTGTGGTTATTCAATTGTCTGAGAAAGTTCTGTTAAATCGTGACTTCTCTTACAGCATTTATTTTGAAATAATAAGGTAAGAAGTTCAGACAGATCAGTAATTTTCTTTTGCTTGTGAAGTTCACCAGGGAACATGAAGAGAAAAATTCAGATTAGAACCACAGTTTTCAAGCCAGGTAGTCTTAAACCCAAATTCCTATATGTGGTTTTAGACTTGAACTTTAGGCATCTGAGCCTGAAAATGTTGGCCTTGTTTAATATTCCTATTGAGGATTGATTAATTTAAAGTCAGGATGTTTTTCCGTACAGCCAGCCTATAAACGTTACCTTTCTAAAGTTCAGCCTATACTTACTTAGTTTATCTTTAAATAATTTATCTTCCTTCCCTACACTTTTTAAATATTTCAGACTATTTCAGTTTGTGAAACTGTTGCTAAACTGATGATCTGGTGCTAAAGTTTCTCCCGGGTATGAGGAGTAGCTGGAGCAGGAGACAGCCTTTGTTTAAACAGAAAATGATGAAATTTTAGCTCCATCAGAGTCAGTGGAAGCTTTGCTGCTGGCTTCCACATGGTCTGGATTTTACCCAGGTATCCACCTTTGGTCTCAAGTGATGTAAATCAAGCATGACTGCACCAAAGACTGTGAGGATGCAAAATGCAAGACTTGTAAGTGAAGAGAAATCAGGCCAAAAACAGTCAGAAGAACTATGAAAAGCTGGTCAAAGGAAAGTATCTGTATTAGAGGAGGGTGTACTTTAACATTTTCTCCGCTGCAAAATTTTCTCCAGAAGTGTGTTTGAGGAAATACAGTCTACCACCATATGAAACCATTCCTAATGGGTATTTCATCAAAAGTAAATAATAAGAATGCTGCATATGTAGTATTTTAGCTCTTCCACAACAGCTAAAGAAGTTACCTAAAACTGATGATTAAATAATTCTACATGTCTCCTTTCCTCCACAGGTAAACAACTCTTTTGTCATATCTGAACTTTTATAAATTCCCAAGCCTTACTCACTCCAATATAAACAGAAAACCAACAACATATTTTAGTTGTTCTTCTATTGTAACTGTGCCATTTAATTTCATCTATTTAAAGAACTGCATTAGATAGGAATGACAATGTAAAGAATGCATTCAATCTCTTTAGCTGAAAATAATCTTTATTTACAATAGGTTTTTGGATAATTTTTTTGGAAGCTGTCATTCCATTACTTTTCACATAAATCAAAGCAGAAAAGAAATGTGTTTGTGAATAAGTGGGAACTAAAGGTCATATCATTCAAGAAAAGGCATATGCTTTATTTGGGCTGACCCTGAAGAATAGAATGAAAGATTGAACAGATATCTGGAGAAATGTTCTGAATGTTGTCTGGGTGAGAAATGAATTAACAAATTAATAAACTTTTACATGAACAGGATAAAATGTTAAGTGCATTTTGTTTTGTAGTGAGCACAAAGAAGAAAATAACAAACCCTTTTAAGAGCAGCCAGGATGTTTTTCCAAGAATAACTTCAAGAGACGCAAAAGCATGGTTGGACCATTAAGCAAAATGCTCTGCAGGAGCTGGGTGAAAACCACCTGTACTCTCCTGCTTCCAGAACACATCTCCATTTTATGGCACTTCTCAGACTCTAATGGAGAAAATCCAAACCTTTTAAACCCTCTTAAAAGCAAGAAGGTCTCTAAATTTAATTTTTTCTGTCGGAAGGAGAAGGGGACACCAGGGGGTCCTATGAAATCCATAGTGCTGTCAGTCAAACTCCCGAGGTGTGTGCTGGTGCTGGCGACTAGCTTGATCTTGGTTTCAATTAAAATGGCGGGCTGTGAGTTGCAGCAGTGGAGAAGGCGGGCACTGCTCTGAGGAAGGTTTGCTTCCAAGCAGAGAAACAGGTGGGTGGGTGAGGCGGTCACCTCTGAAACTGCCTTAGCTCATGGCATCAAAACTTATAGACCTGGGATATTGCTCTCCTGAGCTGGTCAGAGTTCAGATTTCAGTATTCTTCTCTATCCTATCTCCTGTGAGGTATTTCACTTTAGCAAAAGGTTTTGTTAGTTTTCCTTTTTCAGCAAGAAGACATATAGAGAAGTCTCCCACAAATTAGAAAGCTCCTCACCATTTGGATGAGCAGAAAATGCCATAAACTGGTTAAAAACTGAAAACATTGGATGTTGGAAGATGTGCTGGATCTGCAAACACTTTTCCTATGACAAAACCTCCTATTTACGAAGGAGTCTTCAAGTAGCTATTCACCATCCCTACCTGGAGAAGGAAGGTGCTTCCTCACCTGAGATCACTGCAATTGTCACAGGGATGGAACAACTTTGCATGGTGGTTGGAGGACAGCTGCTCCTTCTGCTTCTCTGTTTCTTGCTCTGTTTCCCGCCATTGTTTTTCTTGCCAGGTCTGAGGAAGAATGAATTCCTACTGGGACAGTGATTAAATGTAAGACAATAAAGAACTACTTATTTCCCCCTACACAATTTCTCCAAGAGCTCTGATAGAAAACTTGAAAAGAGATGCTAATATAAAAGGTCAGCACTACCTTGCTCCTCCTTTTTCTTTCTTTGAGTTGTGTGAATTTGGCATAATTATAAGATATTTTTAACAATGTTAGCTGATCTCAGTTTAACAATCAGAAGCTTCCTTTCCTTAGATCAGTTACTTTGTTCTCCCAGACAGAGGAGAGTATCATGGGCTGAACAAAGGCTGTTTATAGGTGACACTTTAAGTGAATTTACAAGCCTGTTTGAAGACTTCAGTGAGTTCTTGTCTACAAGTGCTCCTTCTGTGGCTTGTCGTCCACTTGTCAGATATGTGTATTTTTAAGCTGATTGATGCAAATCTGAGAAAATATTGGTTTCATGAGATTTTGCTACTCTTTGTCTCTATAGCTTATCAGTAAAGCAACTTTTCTAACCTTCAATTTATTATTGTATTCATTACTTGTATAGTAACTTTGATGAATAATTTTTTTGCCTTGGTTAGTACAGCATCCCTAGATGCTGTATATTTCCACAACCACAAGACATGAGCAACCAGAGAAACTAAACAAAAAAAGAAGTGGCAAGAAGGATATGCAAAAGATCTTCTTGCATTGTGTTTATTAATGATAATTGTAAAGGATTACAAGATAAATTAGTTACACCCTTCAGACTTTATTTAAATGCTTCAGACTTTATTTAAATATTTGGAAGCAAATATATATACAAGTATACTTATGTTTACTGCGTCCTTTTACCTATTTTTGCTATTTAAGTAAAGTATGAGTTACTCAATTATGTCACCTTTAGATCCTCCCTAGAATTAACTGTTCTGGTAAAGAATAAAAAGTGTACGACTGCACCACTTGAAGACAAGAAAATAATGGGTTCAAATTTTAAACTAGATTTTCCTCAAGTGTATTTATAGTCATATTTTTACGGGAAAGTCTACAGATGTCAGGCAGTGTTCATGTGCAGATCTATGAATACATTTCTGTTTTACTAAGAGTTTAATTTTGCCTCTCAGTGTTCCAAAGCTGTAAGCAAAAATATTAATGAAAAAGATATATTTCTATGTGAAGTAAATGGCACTGTAAACAGAAAACAGACTGAGCTTTAAAAATCCAGATTTGGATAAAATTTTTTCAAAAGTTGATAAAATAATTTCTCCCCTTTGGAGATTATATTAATGTGTGGAATATTGGCACAATTGACACCTGAGCTTGTCACACTGTTTTCCCTGACTGGGGTGTTTGGATTTGTGTTCTGATGAACTTGTTCTATAAGAAATTATTAGGATGTTTCCTGGCAAGCTATCTGAGTTTTTCCACAGTGCATGTATTTTTTTGGAGATAATTTGTTGTGTCTGTTAGGACTCATTTAAAAAATGAGAAAACCCTCCAGCAGCAGAATACCTAAAGAGCAGTTACTTTTCTGCTCTTTTCCTTCAGAATTTAATTCAAGTCGAATTTTAGTTTTATTACCCTTTCCCTCCCCTGTGGATATTAACATAGTAACATAACCCCAAGATCCCATCGCTGTAAAGCAAAGGGAGACAGCAGAGGGGAATGAGTGAGAGCTGGGGAACAAAGTGGTTTGGAGGGACAGAAATCAAATCAGCCCCCTCTAATCTTCTTTTTATGTCTTGTGGCACTACATATGCAGATCTCCCCCCACCCCCTTCTCCTTGAAACAGGGAGGGAAAAAAGTGGGTTGAATCAAGAGCACTGGTGGCCAGCACCACACAGAAAGCAGTGCTGGTGCTGCCTGCAGCCCTGGCACTTTGGGGTGTCAGTTCCAGTATTCAGTTCGACCACCACGATAATGGCAAGGAGGACATGACTGCAGGAGGTTTTGGTGTCCATACAAAAACAAATCTTGAAAATTATATACAAGAGAAACATGGAAGACATGCTAAAATTGAAAAAAATCTAGGCTTTGAAAATGAAAACATCAAATTCATTCTCTTATACTTTTCTGCTGTCTGAACTCCACTACCCTAATTCTATTATAACATGCATGAGCATTAAGATGTGACTTTGGCTTTTGCTAACACACAAGTTTTGAAAATTACTAGTTTGAAACTTTTAGCGTAGTAGTCAGGTCCACAAATTCAAGCAACGAACTTTCCAGTGCAGAAACACTTGTGCTGAATTTGAAAAAATGATATCTTAATTTAAGACACTTTTTGAAATGTAACTTCAGAACTAATTTGAAGAATAATTTTCTCCTTAATTCCCCTGTAAGTATCACCAAGATTTTAGAACTTGAGAAAAACGAGCATGTGATACAATCAGAAGCTAAGTGAATAGTAGTTTAAATCTGTTAATGCTTTTCAAACTGAAAAAACAATAATTTCAGCCACGTGACTTCTATAGTGATGGCAGGGTGAAAAAACTATTAAGCACAGCTGAAATTATCACAAACTTTTCAATAACTCTGAAATTATAATTGAAAATATTTCTTTTACTTCATGACGTTAAATAATGATCTTGGGAGAAAATATGAAGATAAGTAGGAGAAATTAAAATAATACAGGGATAAATCACTAATTTCTACTAATCCCACAGAAAATTATACTGAGATTGTAGGGGGCTTAATGACCGGTATGAAGTTTTGTTTGCTTCCTTTCGATCCAACGCTTTCTTAGCTGCAATGAGTGGCTCTCGAGCAGCGCACAGACTGCGAGGAGTTTATTTGAGGGGTTTCTATTGCCACCTAGTGGCCCCCACGCCCCTCTCCCGCCCCGCGCCCTCGCTTCGGCTCCCCAAAGCCTCTCCCTTGCCAGGAGCAAATGTTCTTGCTAACTGACACGACAGAGAGGTGCAATTCTTTAAACGTTTTAGACACAACAAAAAGGAAAGCACGAATTTAAGTTTCCTCATTATTTGGACTAAAAAAAAAAAAAAATAAAAAAATTGAGTAACTGAGATATCCCCCAGCTGACATAAATTAAGAACCGTGCAGTAACTTAGTAATGAGCACTACTTTGAAAAAGAGAAGTTTATACAAATGTGCTTTCTGTTGTTGCTGTTGTTTGAAACAGATGATATAGATTTGATTTGTTTCTGTCTTGCCTGAGTTTTAATCTCCTGAAGGTCTCACTGATTCCTGTTGAATTGATACATTTTTATCCCTGGAGCAAAACCTGTTTATACTCTTTTATAAGGAAATAGAACTTCATCTTGCTCCTGACACGGTATGTTGAGAGAAACTGTAAGAAATATAAAGTCTTCAGTCTTCTTTACTTTTTTTGATAATGGTAAATATAAAAAAATTTATGAGCTTTCACTCTTGCACACTGACATCTGAGAGTTAAAATAGAAATGAGTAAGACATCTGAGAGTTAAAATAGAAATGAGTAAGAGTCTTAATACCTCATACTTATGCCACCATAAAGTCTGTGGTTTCCCTGAAGCCAGTGGAGGTATTCATGTCTATGGAGGTAAAATTTGCTGTAAATTAAATTAGATTGAAGCCCACAAACCTGAATAAAGTCCAGAAGCTTTCCATTGTACCTGGTCTCATGTGGATAGTACAGTACTGCAATGTAGATTATAATACATAACACCTGTATGTAAGAGCTCCTTGTATTAGAGTTTCACTTCTCCATGAAACAGTTTTTCAAAATATACTTCCTCTTGTACTAAAAACTTTCCTCTATAAAAATTTGCAATTTTTTTAAATTTCAGTATAGACTAAAAAATGTGATTTCATTTCTTGAAAGTTCTATTTTAATGACAAGTAAAAATCATAGGGACTATTTTTTGCCTTCCCTGCTTCAGCAGAAATAGTGTGTTCTGAGTGATAACCACTCCTCCTTTTAAAATAAACCACACACTTTTGTCTTGGCAGACACTCAGCCCTAGAAGACTTATCTGCTTGTAAAGTTTTCCTTTGCATACGTGGTCACTCAGTTTAAACACATTTTAAAAGTATGGAGCAAAGTACAGAATGGAAAAAAGTGTGAAGGCTTTGATATATATTCTATTTTTACTCTGTGAATATGCAGCTAACTCTCTTTTTTTCTGGTGAATGATTCATTCCCCTGGACTTGGTATGTCTTTCAGTCACAAGAATTGCCTGAAACTTCGACTTCCTACAAATGGAGGCTTTTCTGCATATTTTTAATGCACGAATTGGCTGAGAACAGGACTGCTAGGAGCCTGACATGGAACTTGGAGACAGGCATTAATTTTCACACTCAGGCACAGCCTTCCTCTATAACCTTGACCAGTTCACTTAGGCTCAGATTTTCAACACTTCAAAAGCACTTTAAGAGGTACTTTTAAAGTACTCTTCTGCCTCAGTTGCCCAGCTATAAAATAGTCTGCTCCACGGTGGCACTTGTATTCCCTGTCTTGTGGTCGTTTGGGGAGGGTATTCAGAAAAAGCAAAGCACTTACCTGGCTTTTGTCTCTGCAAATCCCTCTGAAAGACTGAAACCTCTTGGAGGTTCAGCCTGTCCTCTCACAAGAGGATCTACCTCAGTGAAGTCGAGGAGGCCCCATACTGGGTTGAGACTTTGATTTGCTGCCACGTTTCAAGCAGTAAAATAGAACAGGAAACCAATGTGAGTGGTCATTCTTCAAACTGAGTGTGGCTTATTCACACTGAAACTTCTAATTGCAGAATGAGCGATTGCAATGATTCTACCCTAAAAAATGAACATGGCTGATGGAAGAGACAGAACTGTTCAGTGAGTATTCCAGGGCTATCTGCCAATCCTGCACCCATGCTTGCTTGGCAGCTGCATGACAGGAGCTAAGCTGGTGTCGCTAGGAACAGGAGCATCTCCAGCAATTCCTGAGGGAAAGTAGAGCCAGTAAGAACCACTGGGCTGCAATTCCAGTTTTCTTACTTAAATACAATTGATCTATCTACCTAGACACATGTGTATCCACACAAACATTTGAATCAGGAAAAGGTTGTCAAAATTCCCTGTTCACAGAGAAGATTTTCAGTGTTCTCTTGCATTGTTTCTTCTATTGTTTCAAAGTTTTTCAATCCAATATGGTTTAGTAAGAAAATAAATTTAATATTAGATTTTTGCATATTGCATATTTTGAATATTTTGAATATTTTGCATATTTTGTTTTTTTTATTCATTCTAAAGGCATTTTTTCTGCTGAATGTCCTGCATAGGCCAATGCAATAACCACATTTGAAGCACACTTTAAGTGGCTTGTTTATATCATAGTTCATTTATTTTTCTCAGTAAATTTAAACTCTGGGGTTTTTTTGTTTGGTTGGTTGACTTTTTTTGGAGGGGTTTCTGGTTTTTCTTTTTTAATGGGGAATATAGCTTCCAAATGCTAGGGTATTTTTTCTCAATTAACACAAGAAAAAGCCTTTTTCAAGCCTTTAAACTCATCTGTTGTGCTTCAGTATGGTGAAAAGTAAAAATACCTTAGTTTTAGGAGTGGTGGTAGTCAACTGAAAGATTTTCCTGATAAAGACAGGAATCAATGGAAATGTGAAGTTATTGCTACAGCTCAGTCATGTGTTATGTTTCCCTAGTGCTCTGTGCTGATTAAACCATGCTTTATGGGGTTAGGCACTTGTGCCAGGTAACTGGTATCCTGCTCCCACAGAGCAGTCACACTCCAGACAAATGTAAACTTTCCATGTGCAAGCATTGGAATGGCTCTGTTTAAGCTACAGAAGCCTAAGAAAAATTTCTGTAAGGACATAACCTAGAAAAGCTCGACAGCTCACTGATGGGGTGAGAAGGTCACAGGGAAAAGCTGGTCACTTGGATGCCTGAGATTGTAAATATCTTTCTGAAACATTATGATGTTTTGTACGTCTGCAGAGAGTGAGCAAAAAAGAGAATGAGACGTGGGAAAAGATTGAAAAGCCTGAGATACTGAGAAGTAAGTGCTTCTAGTTGCTCTCCAACAGGCTCAGTGATTGATGATGGGTTTTTGTGAGTCTCTGGGTTGCAATGGCTGTGGATACACAGCACCGCAGCCCTCTGGGGTGAGCTCAGGCAAGTTCAGGAGCTGTGCCTCTCTGCACAGCAATATGGCTGGGTCCTCTGCAGGTCCTCAACAGACACCCCTGCTACTGTAACCATACCATGTTGTGTGCTGCAAATGTTTTCTTAATGGCTTAGGGTATCCGAGAAAATGGGAAAGACTATTTTACTTAAATAACAAAAATAGACATGATGGAATTTTGCTTCTCTTCTATAATTTTTGAAGTTAAAATTAATACTGGAAAGATGCCTGTGCTACCAAATGGCAGCGTGTAGTTTATCTCCTAGGTAGCTCTGGGGAGCAAAGTCTTTCTGCATTTCATTTGGGTTCTGCCTGGGGTAGCCCCTGCTCAAAAGATATATCAAGAGGAAGAGGAAGATCTGCTGCCTCACTATTGTGAGATCTGCTCATTGTCCTCACTATGACCCAGGGAATGGAAAAATAATTGTTATCAGATTTCAGGCCTCCACCATCATCACATCTTCTTTCAGTACTGATGTAGCAGGAAAGTCTCCCATCCAGCAAAGTGCATAATCTAAGTGAGCAGGCAGGTGAGTAACCCCTTTCCTCCTCAGTGAGGCAAAGAACATGTTTAAGTGGTACTAAAGCCTGTTGGACTTAAACACATACTTAACTTTTGGTGGAGTTGAAAGGCAGAGGTAGAACTGAAAGGCAGAAGTGGAAAATGAAATTAAAGGAATGCAACTCTGCCTGCTGGCTTAACAAAAAAAACTGACTGTAGGCTCACAGTATGCAGATTCTAGCTGCAGTATTTTACTTACACAAATGTCCTGATACAGACAGCTAATATCTATAAGAGGATTGCCATGCTTTGCAAGTAAATCAGAATTTAGTTGGATCCTAAGTGCCTTCATTACCCAGATGATTTGCCAAAGTCACATGCTAGGCACAAGAATATGTTTTTTGCTTCTACAACTTTTGGGCCCTGTACAAGTATTTGACAGAGGGAGATATGTCAGTCTATTCTGAAGATAGTTTGCATTTGGAATATATATTTTCTGGAAACTCACCTCCAGGTAAATAAACTTTGCTAAAAAAACTCCCAGGCACTGAGTGTTGGAAGGAAAGTGAAGTGAAATCCTGCACTGAGTGAAGAGATGCGTTATGGATTTTTTTAAATTATATTTTCTTGGGTGAAAAAATACCTCTCACCAAAAACTCCCAAAACCAACACCACCACTGATTTTTCACTAGTTGATGGTTCTGAAACCTGCTCTGGGAACAGCAAGTCAAGCTGCTGAGGGGGGGAATAAAAGCACCATTGCTATCAGGCCCCCTGGGCTCTGTACTTCTTTGCACTCTGATGACACACAGTTCATTTCCTGACCTCTGGAGAGATGACAGGGGAAAAAAAGAAAGAAAGAAAGCAACTCTTAGTGCTAGGGAATGAACATGGAGTTCAACTTGAAATATAGGGAAGAGAGTCTTTCAAAAGTTGTAGCTGTATTTAGCATCAGAGTTCATGAGATCCACATGTCCCATCTTCTTTTTCTACAAATCCCAGAGGGGGAAAAAACCCATTTATTCTGATAGCCTGGAAGGAAAAAAAAATGTCTGTTCATCAATTTCCCCTTTTTTTAAGAGATAACCACTGACTCTACCCATATGTTATCTTTATCCTGAGGCAGCAAATTTATCATAATTTATTCTGGTATATTCTAAATTTACCATGTTGATTACCACTGTATAAACAATGTCTGGCATTTGCCTCAGCCAAAGAATTGAGGCTGGCGCTGATTTGGAGTTGAGATCTGTGGAAGAGCTTCAATTTACTGAAGTGGCTGTAATATCAGTACAAACACCAGAGATAGATAGCTAAGGATATGGTGGTTTTAAAAGGAAAAAAAGTAAGGATTCTTCTCCTGTGTGATGCTAATGAGCCACTTACTGAAATGTATCTGTTTGGAGAGGGAAGTCCAAATGACACAAGGTTAAAAACCATTAGAAAGTGGTCTGCAGGAACAGCTGACTGGATTCCATAGTGGAAAAGCTGCTCTTAATTCTTCTTAGGTATCAGTGGGTAAGGGTTACAAAAATCTTTACATAATTACTGCACACAAATACGAGTAACATAAAAGGATTCCCATAAGGTTGGACTGAAACCAGTCCTAATCTTTGGGGACTAAAAAAAGAATTTAAAGGAGGACTAAAAAAAAAAAAAATGGGGACAGACTATCTTAACCAAAGATAAGTTTCTATTTACAGTAAAAAAAAAAAAAAATTATTTGATCAATTGGCCAAACTGCACATTTACTGAAAAATAGCTGAGATGTCCCCATGCACGCAAAAAAATGAAGCAAATTTTATGTCCGTTTCCTCATAGAATTGCAAGGTATTTCCTTCAAAACACTTAAATCATAATTCTAATTCTTAGTAGTAAATTCTGATACTAAAATCATTTTATGAACATTTAAATAACATCATGAGCTCTTTCATAAAATAGCATATTCAGTATTTAATTACTATTTACACCCTTGAAATCATGTTTGTCTGTTGTCCTGTGCATCATACTTATTCTGGAACACTACTTTGGCATTAAGACCTTGGGCGAACAGCACCTGACTTTAATGAGGCTGAAAAAGTGTTATTGACCTCCCTGGACAACTCTTTCCTATGGTCTTATTTTCTTCATATGAGAAATACTTGGTTGGATGATATGTCTTCTGTTGTTACAGAAGACATTGTTGTTTTGTTGTTAAAAAAAAAACAAACAAAACCCCAACCAAAAACCCTACATGAACTTGTTGTTTTGGAGTACTATCTTGTGTGTTGGCTGATTAAAACGAGAAATTAGCTCCTGTTATGTGTGGATTGTGCACTGTCATGATCTGTGTAAACATGAGGGCTTTTAGGCAAGAAGTGTGTGTGTATGACCTTAGCAAATGCTTCTTTGGAGCATCTTACAAAGTCTGTCTCTAATACTCCGTGGTTTTGTTTGGAATTTTTTATCTTTGCTTAATACTGTTAAGGAGATTCAGATTTAAACTATGTTTCTGATTCTCTGAGTTAAGCTGGAAAGATAATTTCAAATTGTTTTCCTCCAACTTGGCACTTTCTACTTTTTCTGCTGTACTCTGCTCTTCTTCCCTTACAGAGATTGCTTAAATTTAGTATCAAAATAGGATTCATTGCTAAAGAACAGCAAAGAAAACAGTTGAGGTTATTTACAGCAACATTGATAAATGTACTTTCCTCTGTTTTCAAAGACACAGTGCATCTCAAGGGGAATGAGGATAACAAATGTAACTTCTACTCAAGGGACGTGGTGTCAGAAAATTCCATTTCCCCTTAGACCACAGTTGCCCTGAGCTCACGTGTAACTTCAATTACTTCCTAAATTCATGACATTGATTGCTTGGTGGATGAAACTGGATGGAACAAGATCTTGCAGAACTAAATATTATAATGCATTTTTCATGTCTCAGCACTCAGTCGTGTCATTTCAGCCTTCATTTGGCATCTTTGATCTGTGCAATGCATACAGAAGCAACAGAGGTATATCCTCTAAATGAGAACAACAGGAAATTTTGGGGATCATATACAAATAAAATAAAATAAAATTCATCACAATTTTGAAGTCTCTTTCGTGCCAGTTATCATATGAGTAGCAAACTCAAAGACTTGACACCAGTAGGTGCACAAGCATGCACTGACCTTTGACCATGTCACCAAACCTGTAACATTACGTACTGGTAGGTGTGCACTCTACCAGTGTACATTTTGCTTTGTCAGGATGTATATATAAAGTATGGTGTCTTTCCACACTGAATGCAAAGAAAATTACTATTTTTGATCTTTGCTCTTTACAGGATTGTATTCTGATGTGGAGCATTATGCAGGACACAGCAGTAGTATGAAATCTGATTTTATGGATTTTTTCAGTACCTGTCAACCAGGAAATGAGGTGGTTATAACAGCAGCTGAAATGGTGCTTTTTTTCCTTCTTTTTTTTTTTTTCCACTCTGAATTATTTGATGGTATGTTAAAAGAGAGCCCTAAAACTCTATGTTGCAGGCCAATTCAGCCTCTGACCTCTATTCCTACGCAAGGCAGGAAAGAAAACAAGAATTTTAGGACTCCACATCAGTACTGGGTCACTCCTCGGCCTCCTCTAGCACAGATTTAAACATCTTCATTTGCAGTGGAGCAGAAGCCATTTGGGACAGCCAAAGGCAGCTGCGGGATATGTCTGTTAATCAGTCTGTGTGACCTTCTAGGGCAGTTTTACCAAACTCTGTGCAGGAAGAGTATGACTGTGATTTTTAATCTGTGTGTTTGAAGCATGGATAAAACTGAGTGTGCATCTCTGCAAAGATACTTGCTTTATCCAGTCAAATAAAAATTAAATTATTTTTGCTTTAAAGTGACAACACCCAGCAAGTATTGCAACGTTTGATATTCTACCCTATACCATGATTCTTTTGCTCTTCTTTATTCCTGAATCTTCATCTTGTTTTTCTGTAAAGTGGGCAGATGGGAGAAGACTCCTTCTGTCAGTCCTTTTCTGTGTTCTCTTCTGAATGGTTTCTCCATACTTATAATCCTACGTATATGTTTATAGGAATTGATTTTAATGGAGCAGTTCGAAATATTAAATTTCTCTTAATGCCATCATGATCTCCTGGGACTTGAAGACAGAGACGTTTGTTCCTGCTTGATACCTTTTGAATAATACTCTCCTTAAATACTGTATTAACCAAGAGAAAATACAATACTACCTTCTAAATGGCTTGGAGGGCTTTTTGGCTGGAAGACTGAGATTATGTCTTTGCTAATGTATTCTTAAGAGTATAGTATTGTGAAATACAATATTTTGTTGATAGTACAGAACAAACACACTTTACCAGGAAGAAAAAGCTTTGCTAGTCCATTCTGTGGTACTGGAGTTTCTTCTGTGGTTTTAGCAGCTAAGCTGTTATTCATAGACCAGTTTGGAAAGCAGTTTGAGATCATTCAGAACATCATGGCTTTAAAAAATGGGTAAAATAATTACATATATTTACATTCCATTCATGTACTCCCATGTGTCTAGTAAGGCCATTAAGAAAAACTCAAGTTCTTTCACAAAATATAATATAACCTAAAATAAATATAACATTGTCTTGCAGTTTAGTAATTATTATAAAAAATTGCTAGCCCTCCACAAAAGAATGCGGTTTCTTTCTCCTCACAGGCTGCAAGCTAGGACACATGCTAACAAACAGAGAAGAGATGTGCAGTATCAAATTTAAGCCATAAAATAGAAACAGTCTCACTGCTTTGGATAAGACTGTATAATAACTTGTTAAGGGACACAGTGACCAGGTAGGAGCCTTTGCTTGCCTCAGGTGCTCACGGTGCTGGGTGGGATGCAAGTGGTGATCACTGCTGCAGGGCAGAGTAGGGCTGTTGGCTCTGCTGCTCATGCTCCTCCCTGTGCAGCGCTCTGGGAGTCTGGGTGAGTTCCTCTGGCCCAGCTTTTAATGCAGACTCACCTCTGAGGGATGGATGGCACTGCCCCCTCCCAGCAGTGCACTGGCCAACCTCTCAGCTGTTTCTCTCAGGAAATAGAGCAATCACCCTGCAGAGTGATTGCAGGTTTATTTTGGTATTGTGTTGGGATGTTTTTTCTAGGGCGGATGAGAAGTTACAAGCTGAATAGAGAAGCACTTTGAGGATAACTGAAGCCATAGCTCAATGAAAAGTATTGAGGAATGTCTGCCAGAAAATATGTTGAATGAAACACTCTGTAGAACATGAAATATCATACAAAGAACTCCTTAACACATTTTGTAACTTGGGAACATAATGGAGGTTCAAAGAATGGCTTACTTTCTTCATACAGTGTACAAGCCACCATGCTCTGATGCACTGTAGTGAAATTGGTGGAGGTGCCAATACCAACATTTTGGCGAAGAAATTGTTACCAGAGTCAAGGAACATCATCTCTGTTTGTAACTAGAGTTATGAGATCAAGAGCTGAGGGAGATGTCACAGCTGTCTCCTAGGAGACTGCTTTACAACATTACAAAAAGGCATGGAGTTGATTTGGGCAACCAAACACTAATCTTGGTACTTCTAGTATGAATGGAACAGGGAGAAACCTGAAGATGCCATAAATAGAATTGGCAGTCAAACAGCCTACATTTCCTGTGAAAATTGCTCTTTATGTGAATGTTGGTTTCCCCACACCTGTTTTGCATTGCTGACATTTTTTTGGAAGTTTTTCTTTAAATTTGGTTGCTGAAGTTTAATCAGCTGAACTTCTCAACTGACTCAGCAGGGTGGGCACAGGTTCTTGAAGGTAAGAGGTTGTTTTCCAAGAATAATATCGCTGTGTCTGTTTAGTTTTATCCATATGTTGGAAGCTGTTTCCACTATGATGAGTCTAAACATAAAAAGAAAAGAAAAAAGAGAAAAAATTATCAAAGTCTGTTTATATTTTCAGCATTTAACTTAAACAAGATATTATGACATCCTTGAATATAAATGAAATTTTTGCTGCTTTGACACTGCAAAATATGACACTGTAAACTAACTGGATCTTTTCCAGCTCTATCTTATGTGCCTGGGTTGGCCTAGGACCAGATTTTAATGTTACTATTGGGAGTACATTTTCAAAGTAATAAACAATTAAACAGTAGCAATGCAGTGGTGAGTAAATTTTTTTACTGTTAAAGTTCAGTTGGCTCAGGTTTCTGTTTCCAGTGATTTTACAAGCAAACACTAAATTCCTTCTTTATTCTTTCTTTGGATGACTTACAACCAAAACAGAGCAGGAAAAGTCTCGCATGATAATTTTATAAAATAAAGTAAATTTTATTAATTATTTAATTCTGTGATTCTCTGACAATTACGCAGGACCAGAGTTTTTCAATCAGTGGTCTCTCTACTACTATTTTTATCATACTTTCTGTTGGATGGAATTATAGGACCAAGTCTACATACTATACAAGGTCTCACTGAACTGTAAGTTATATTAGTTTGATTGCTATGGACTGCAAGAGTCAAGAAGCAAATAATATAACAGTGAATGAGAAGAAAGCTTTGAGGAAAATTTTTTAAGGGCTATTCAGCACTGACTTTCACACTCTTGTGGATGTGGAATAGGAAAAAATATGTGCAAACCTGTCCCCGTCGTATAATTTTGTGCATTCTTGGAGACTTACATTCAAATATGTTACACACATTCAATGCAGTTTTTCTCAAATGGAATGCTCTATGCTTTCCCATATATTAAAATGTCTATAGGAATGTTCTGTGTAAGTGCTCCATGGCGTTTGTGTTCAAAAAAGTAATATCTGAACATCAGTGTGGTGTGCTAAATTCCATGATAACTTAATATCCGATCAGAATAATGGATGGACTCATCTGCAGGCAGAACCCACCCTTTCGTTAAAATTCCCAAAGGACAAACATATGAGCAAAAAGGCAGAAAAGCAAAAGAACCAGAAAACCAAATTTCATTGGGAGGAAAAACCAAACTCAAAAGTCTCATCCTGTATTTTGGATGCAGAGTTCAGTATCAGTGGAGAAGTTAGAAAGTGATGGAGGGGATGCTGGAAATCCTGAGAAGCCCCGACTTTTCTTTGGTCGCTATTTTCTTTGATCTCCACTGGGTTCAACAGCACAGGCCTCCTGAGACGCGCAGCATGCCAGTGGTGCTCCCAAACCTGTGGTGCATGGATTGCTGCCCTGAGCTGCAGAATGGGCTGAGACCTCACTAGAGGTCACAGAGATAGTTTCTTTGAGCTGTTCTCCCCTAGTTGCATTGCTCATGTGACTATTACCCAAAGGGATTTTATTTCCTGCTCTAGCCCTTTCTTACACTTGATCCAGTGCCACGAAGTTATAGCATGCTTCACTCTTGCACAGATGGAATAAAGCAATGCATGTCCTCTTAAGCTGAGATCAAGACTGTCCCACAGGTAAAAATGTGTAAAATAATCCAGGAAGCCCTTTCCCTCCCCACTTCTAAGTAGCCTTTTTTTGGTGCTGCCTTCCCAGACATTTTCCCAAAGCATTCAACTGTAGTGTCACATTTTAAATCCTCGTGTGGTTGATATTCTTTCCACTGACTTTAAAGAGCTTTGGATCAGGCCCTAAGTAAATAATGAGAATTTCTTCCACCTTAATTTATGTTTAATTTCCAAACTAAGCAGTTACGTCTTTCATCTCTATTCTTTATATTTTCTCATGACTCTGCTTGTTATTTTAAGGAAGCAGTAATATATACAGCATCTATATACACAGACTGCAATATATGTATACTGCCTGAAGTACAGTGGATTGTCTTGATGAAGGGATGAATATATAACAGTAAGAAGCCCTTTAGAGTTCATCCAAAATACATTGTTACTTATTGCATTGTAGCCTGGATTCAGTCAAAGGTGTATTTAATAGTAATTAAAGACTTTTCTTTTTAACCAGAGCAAACTATGATACATATTTTGGAAAACATGCATATTCCAGAAGGAAAAAAAAAAGCACTCTTAGTATCAAGCTTGCTGTTTAAGACTGCAAAAATTAGGAAATGTCAATAGAGGTTCAATACCAGGTTAAAGAATAAAGTCAATTTTCTCATCTACCAACCAATGGAAAGTGGTTCCCAACTGTGCATTCTCTAGTGTTCAGTCCCCAAACTAAGTGCTTTCAATTCCGTTCCTGTGCACTTGTGCATTTATGTGAGGACTTTTCAGTACAAAATCACATCACACTAGAGATATTGGCTTCTCCCTTCCACTTTCCAAATTAACTGTTGTCTATGAATGATATCATCACTGGCATGCTGGCTTTAAGCTGTTTTTGCTATGACATGAAATGCTTTGCATCATACTGTACATTTTGTCACACACCAGCTTTCATTTTCATTTCTGAGTAGAAGGGTAAATATTGCCTTTGGAAAGAGTGGCAGCAGAGGAAAGAGAGAGATGGGAGATTGCTGTGGTTGTCATGCTTCAGCAAAGCATCCTGTGACATGTTGGTCTGGATGCATCACACCACCCCATAAGGACGGAAATTAAGTCTTTTATTTGAAATAACCCTAGCTGAGACAATTTTAAGGTTACCTTCACCTTGCCTCTCAGTTACGTTAGCTTTGAACTTCACATCTGATAGAAGGGCATCTCCAGAGGGGAATTTGTATTTCAGGTGCCTCTCCTCACTAGTGGAGAGAGTAACAGATACCTCAGTGCCTGTGGTTAGTTGGTGTTTTGGCAAGGTGGGTTTTATTGAAATTTTATGATGTTGTGAGGAGTAATAAACATTTCAGGGAAAAAATTCTATCTAGACATTCTCAGTGTAAAAATGACCAAGATATATTTAGGGGACACAAGAGAATTTTTGAGTGTTTTCACTTCTGTTGATGGGGGAAACAGTAAAGCAGACAAATGCTAGTATTCTCATTCAGATATTTACTATATTTTCATAATTTCTTATTTTAACTAATATGAAAGACCTGTGGCCAGTCTTCAAGGGAAATTGAGCCTTCAATACTACTGCTGAAATTGTTCAGTGCTGACACTGAGAACCTATGTATACAGTCAAACTTTTCACTCTACTATGTATGTGAAGATTGTCTTACAAATTTATGACTTCTCTTGATCAATTTTTTGTTTCTGTATGAGGTAAAAAACCCAGTCATTTCATGGGTCTTAATAGTAAAGTAGCATGAAAATAAATCTGCAAAGTACTCTGTTAAGGTGGGTGTGAGGGAGGAAGGTGGGTATATACACAAGAAGTTCATAGCTTTGTATTTAAAGCAAGGCTAGATAACATGTCTCTGTGGAATGGTAAAAGACACAATAAATGCAGAAGACAAAAAAAATGCCGTATCATGAATTTCACCAAATAATACAGGAATCCTGTTGAAAATCTAATGCAGGATCATAGAATTAAAGCTGGATAAAAATGCACTTGCATGAAGAGGCAACTGATGTGGGTGGATCACATGAATTCAGGCAGTATTATCGTGGTATTTCTAAACTTGAGACACCAGTCTTTATATTTTCTATGTATCCTCTGGAGCATGAAAATTGTAAAATATTTTCCCATTTTGTTCAAAATGTTGTGAAGAGTTAGCTTTGCTTTTAATTATAACTGTTAACTATAACAGTTTGAATGTTTAGACTCAGGAAAATAAGGGTGATTCAAGTAGAAGCTGCTAAGAACCCCCACCATTCCTTGGCATCCTTTGATGATAATTAACCATTTTTCAATGCTGTCTCAGATTCTCTTCATCTAAATGCATACAATCTTTGTTAATGTTGAAATGCATGATACTATTATTAACACTCATAGAACATACGTATAGACCTTTGAAATATTTAGCTATCCCCGTATTGTACTACACCAAGAATTCAGAATATGCTGTTTGGGTGTTTTAAATTCCACTTTTGCACAGACGAAGTGCCGAATCTGAGACTTGATACTAGTAGGAAATAAACGGCAAAGCCTGTGATAGGAAAGCAGCTGAGTTTCTCTGAAAATCAACTCCAGCCACATCCTAGTTCCTTCTGAAAAAGGGATTCTCCCAGTCCTTTCTCCTTCTGTGACCTAGGGAGAGAAAACCTATAACAGAATTCAGATGAGAGCTTCAATTTCCTTCCAGTCTTCCATTTCGGATGAGCCGGGCAACCTTATTGTCCTCTCCCATGCACTCCTCTTAAAATAAAAAATATAAATGCATCTGGTGTGGCTCTTGTGAAATCTTGTGAAGGACATTAGGGAAATTGTTGTTTTCTTATTTGCCAGAACAAATGACTAATAGCCCATGTGGACAGTGAAGGTGCCTTGTTTGTCCTGTTCTTTATTTGTATTCTTTAGTGCTTTTAAGTCTCAGTATTGGCCATGAGGTAAAGGTGCTTCTTTGTCTGGGGACACTGATTAAAAAATGATGCTGTGTGAAACTACAGCACTTAAGCCAATGAATCTAATATGAACCTGGAAATTATGCAGTTTCTTTAAGGGTGCTTGGTTGAGTGTGATGCCTAATTCTTCACTGTAGAAAATGTAGCAGTTTATTTTGTTATTTTAGAAATACCATATCTGCATAGAGAAAAGATTGAATTACTCTGAAATGTGAATGGAGTGTTTTCCTGAGTGTGCTTTTGGCACATGCTATAGGCAGCAAGTATAACACTACAGTTCTCCTGATCCCGTGTCCTGGTGAAATAAATATAAAGCTTTTATAGGTGGAAAGTACCTCAGGAACTGGATCGGAGTTTGCAAAATTAAGCTTCAGAAAATTAAACATATGCACTTACAAATAAAGCTTAGAGAACTGTGGATAGTAGTATCTAAATACTAAAAAATACAGTCTTTTTCACCTCTTTCAATTTCATTTCAATGCACAGTGTACACAATCAAACATAGTTGATAACTTGATAGTTATGCATATTGTGGCTGTTAAATTTGCTGGTATCATTTAACTTTCTCATAAACATGAGGTTTTTTGTGAAAGTAATTATTGAAAGGGAGATTACATTTCAGGATCTTAGCTGGTGAAGAGATAAGAAAAAAAGCTGCAGATAAATATGTCAATATCATTCCCAAAGCAGAATAAAAAAATCTCAACTCTAGCAATGTCAACAAAAACATGTTTCTCTTCAGATTTAATTTCCATGAGAAACTATGTTAAATTAAAACCTTCCAGTGCAGTGTCCTTCCATTTTTTGCATTTTTACTACCTAGAGATCAAACAGTTTGACACAGCAAAAATTCTAGTGAGTTAAGAAGAAATGCTGATTGGTTTGTTGGCTGGTGGCCGGGGGAATGTTATGACCGAGTAATTATGTGTTCTGGACAGATGTATTAACCAGGCTTCGAGCTGGAGCCACTGCATATTATTTTAGTCATAAGACTAGAGGAACTGAATCATTTTCAAAGAGCTGGCTGGCTGACACTGCCTTAGTGATGCCTGTTCCAATGATTCTTTGGCAACAACTTCCAACGCTGCACTTATGACACAGTAAACAAAAACTACATTAAAGGTTTGTTTTTTAATCATAGAGAAGTTGAACATTTCCACTGAGCTATTTTGCTATTTATCAAGAAGCACTGAAGGTTATTGTACAGCTTCCATCCTTGCTTCTCTTACCAAAGAAGGGGAACTGTTTAGCAAAACTGTTTTAGATCTGGTGATAGTAAAAATACTACAGAATTCAAGGGTTTTATCAGTTCATTGAGTTCTTATCTCTAACCTGCTGTGTCATGTTTGTTTATTCACTCACTTTTTGAGTAAAGAATGTTTTTTTTAATTGGACTGACAAGTAAAATGAAGGGAGCTTTCATTGTCAGCCTCAAGTTAAGAGATGGTGAGATTTCTTCTGTTCTGGTAAGTAACAATGTTGTTTTGCAAGATTCTGAAATATCATATTGACAGGTGAAGAAAGAATTTGGAAAGGAAAAGAAATCTGTATTAAATGTAGTCTTTGCTAAAAAATGTGATTTTTATATATAAAAAGGCATAATGTGTGGATACATTAATATTTAGAATCTTCTAAAAGTGATACTTGAAGTATTTCGGTGAGATTTGTCATCTGATAAGCATTAAGAGGCCTTTGAGTTTTGAAGAAAAGTTGTTTTATTAATTTTTCAGCCACTTGATTTTTGCAACTACTTTGTAAATGCATAGTGCCAAGGTGTAGTTAATTTGCAAATGCACATTGTGCAAGGGTTATTTTTGGGGGGTGGGGGTGCTCTGTGTTTTTTGTAGTTCTAATCTGACTTCATCACGGGTTCTTTCCCAAGGATGCAACATAGAACAAGAGCAGCCCTTCATAATGAAGCGGGAAAGAGTCTGTTGTTTTGATTTCCCTCTGCAGTGATGGATTATGAATGTAAACTGTTATGTAAGGTCATTTTGAACATTGCCCTGGAGGCAGTATGTCAAGGGAAGCATAGCAAACAAGTCAAAGATTCTCTTTCTTGGAATCGCGATGGATTTAAATGAGAAAGGCTCTTTGCTACCCTCTGATTCTAAGGGCACACTATGTGACTGGAAAAACACAGATCTGCACCTAGAGCCCTGGTGGCTGGTTATAGGAGGCTTGAGAGGAAGCTTTATTTTTAGGTCTCTTACTTGCTCGTTTGACTGTGGTAAATGGCAGACTCTGTGGTCCAGGTTCACCTTCTGTAAAGCACAGGAGATAAAGTGTTGGGGGTGACAACAGCTACCGTAGTGCTGAATATCTGAGGCTCGTGGGGTTTCTTTTTGGTTTGGAGGACACTGTGAATAGTGAAAAACACAAGAGAAAAGTTATGTCATGGTAAAAGGTAAAAGTCAGTCAAAACTCTCCTTTCAGAATTGTGCAGAGTTAAATTACCCTTGTCCCTGGTGATTCATGGTGTCTTTTGATGTGCATGGAGTCCCTGATAATTTGTATACCCCAGTCAATTATGAAGGACCAATTTGGCCTGCAAATTTGTCTTCCGCCCTACTCCTGTTGGCAAAAGAGGGGTTTGTCTGCAAACTTCCTTTCCGTATACCTCAGCTGGCAGAACTCCAGGGTCAGTTTGCTAAGACAGTGAACAAAGCAAAAGTGAGATCCTGTTAATGTATTTGTTCTCTTTTTTTTCACCAGGGCAGCACAGTGTTTCAGAAAAGCATAATATTTCTCCCTGAAAGAGGAAAATAAAGGGAAGGATACAGTAATTTGGCTCCTGTACAAACACATATTTACTTGTTCCTTTGTTTTTTTAATATTTTTAATAAATTGTAAATCGTTGCTAGTGAAATATTGAGTATTGTAAATTCTAAATATATTTTTAGCTTGATAGAAACTTAGTGAACAGAAGACAAAGAGATGTTCCTCTAACATGAACCCACTGAAGGTAGACTCAAGGAATGCCTTCTGTTTCATGGTCAGATCAGTAATGAGCTTGGTCACTACTCTGATTCGGATCTTTCAAGAATCTTTTTTGCCCTTTTTTGTTTGAAAGAAAGTAGATTTTTTTTTTCCTTTTCAGAATCATGAAATGGAAAGAGAAAAACGAATGCTTAATTTTCTACATAAGTCTTCACGCTGTACATGTTTGTGTGTATCCATGTATGTGCATCTGCTGAAGTGTGTGCATAAATGATTCCGATGGTAACCTGATTCAGATGATAACCTGAAAGTCATTCAGTGGAAGATTAATAGACAAAAATTAAAGCCTAAAGTGGCATCTATAAATTTTGTTCCAAACTTTCAAGGTATCTGAGCCTCTCCAAGAGAAATTCTGAAAATGTCTCCAAAACCTGTTTTCTTCAACAGGCCAAATCTAAAAGACCCTCAGCTGATAGGAGACCCTCCTTTTGCATTTCACTGGTTTGGAATGGGCTCAATGGATCCAACAAGTTGATGTCATGAGAAGCTAAAGGATTGCATATGCATAAATAAAACCCTGCTGCCTAAATTATGTTAATTTAAATCCCCAGAATATATATGAGTGCTTAACAGTTATTTATTAATCCCTTAGCCACCAGGATGAGCTTAAATTGTGAGCTGAGTCCTTGGCAGATTTATGCAAGTTTCTTCTTTTCCTTAGTTGGAAAAATCTGTTGTGGCGATTTTTTGTTGTTGTTGGGCTTTTTGTGGATTTTTTGTTTGACTTTTTTTGTGCCTTTTTTTTTTTTTTTGGTTGGTTTTGGTTTTTTTAAGACTGAAAATAAAACAAATCCTTCTGGTTTAACAATGATTTCTTTTCTTGTAGTTACATCCAAGATGTTAACACTAAAGTGTACAGCCCAGACCCTGAAGTCTCATGAGGGAAATACTTTAATGGCTTATAGATTAAAATAGCTATTATCTCATTTACTCTGGGAACAAGCTATGAGAGCTAAAAAATTAACAGTATAATGAATAAATATACCCTAACCTAGACCAAAAGTTGTTTTCTAAGGATGAAAAATGGAAGATCATGAGACTTCAGGCTGGCACTTTTTAATAAATTGTGCTGACAATTGTGTCAGGCTGCTATAATGCTTAGACTACACTCTACATTATCCTACAAATTTCTGTAAATGGAAATAAACAGTGGTGCTCAGGAGGACTGGCTTAGCTTACAAAGAGAAAAATAACTCACTGACAGTGAAGATCATATTGTTTTCCTTTTGTTAATTTCTTCCAAGTGTGTGCATACAACTAAATCTATGAAGAGAATTGAAATGCAGCCTTTATTGGATATATGGGTATGCACAGAGAAATGGGATGGATAAATGCCTTTATGCATTAGGACCAGAAATCCATGATTTTTGTGATTTTGAATGGTAAATGATCAACTGGTACAATCCTAGGAGATGAGAACCAACAGTGTATTTAGTGAGCATTTACCAAGGAGTGACATCTCATTGCTCCTTCAGTATTTGGAAGCCAACGGAAGGCAGGAACTACTACCTTGAAAGAAGCTAAATCCTGCTCATCTGCAGGTTGGTCACATCTTTCCTCCTTCAGTCACAGCAGCTCTTGAATCCTGGTTAGCATATAATTTTAGTCTAAAAAATGTAATAATGCAACATTCACTAGCGTCCTTAAAAGCCAAGGCATTTTCATCTCGTGCACAGCATGGAGCTGGTGCCAAGCGCCACCTCTGCCTTCCTCCCTGTGTTCCCCAGCTGTAACCCAGGTCAGCCTGGTGCTGGGCTGCTACCCTGCTTTTCAGTGATTAGATTAGGTGTGGGATTTAGAGGTTGATTTGCTTGGCCCTGTTACCTTACAAATTAGATGATGTTTTTTTGTTTGTTTTGTTTTTTTGTGGGTTTTTGGTTTTTTTTGGTTTGTTTTTTTTTTTGGGCACTGGCAAGGCTCCTGATACAGATATGTCATGGATACAAAGGAAAGCAGAGTATGAATGAAGATTTTTTTGTTTTTGTTTTGAAACAAAAAAAAATTACAAATTCTGGTTCTTACCGGGTTAGGGATGAGGATGTTTACAGGATTATTTGAGTGAGGACTAAAACAAAAGGAACATTTCATCCTTTCTGATTCATAGATGTTTGTACAGCAGCATGAAGATGAGAGGCATGTTAAGTGTTATTAATTAATATTCTTTCAAGATATTTATAAGATATTTATAATATTTATGTATTTATGACAACAAAAATGTTTCAATATCAAAGTGAATTATCCCAGAAAAAATGCCAAGCTTTTGATCTGCTTATACATCACGTCACTGCAAACCTTTTCCTTTCAACCTAGAGTTACATTCAAAAGCAGAAAGATATACAGCTGACGTTTCGAACTGAACGACACTACGATAAACTAGAGTTTCTCTAGAAGATAAAATACATCATAAATCGGCGTAACACTTACCTCATTTTAAATATTACTGTCTCCTTTTATCAGGTAACACTATATAACCTCCCTTTACCTCCTTTCTTCCCATATTTTATTTGGTATATTAATTCTGAACAATGATCACAAGCAGAATTTTTTTTTAATTAAAATCAAATATATGGCCTTAGAGGCTTAGGTTATCTGATAAAAATATTTTAATTAAAAAGATACCAATTCTTCTGGCTCCCTGATGATTTGATAATAATTGAAATGTACAGTGTTAATTTGAATCTGCAGCTAGCTGTTTAAAAAAGTAATTCTTATCCTTTTTCAAAGTCAAAAAGAAATAATTAAAAAGAAATTCCTTAAGGGGAAGACGAACCTTGTCCGATGGGCTTTCTATTGCAGATTGCCAAAAAATCACCCAATATTAGACAGAGCTTATTACATTTACTTATAAAGTTATTTTATTTTTTTTTCTAAGGATAAAGAAATGCTTGTCTGACTAAAGTAGCTGAGTTGTTTCTACCTTCATGGCACTCTACCTCTAGAGGAATGTTATATCTCTTACAAATGTACTTTCTTTACAAAATGCTGACTCTGTCATGATCATTGGGAAATGTATTTCACTAAAGCTAGGCTTCACACCTGGGCCTTGCCCCGAGGAGTGTGCACGTAATGGGGACAGATACCAAAAGGAGAAAACTGTTTTTATTTCAGGAACATATTGTATGTTGTCTACACAACATGTTTTATGCTGTGTAGCAGCCCTGCAATGTTAAGGAGAGGATATGGCAAATTGCATTCTAACACTTCAAGAAAAAATCACGTTCATACAAAAAACAAGAGAAGAAATGTTCACTTTTTATACTTTATTTATACTGTTAACCACTATCAGAACAACTTATTTTTTCAGGTATTTTTAAGAACTTCTGTAGTAAAATCAATTTTAGTACAAGCTTTTTAGGAGTGGCTAGTTACAGTTTTAAAGGGATACCCGGTGTAACATGAATTTGAAAGCTGATACTGAAGCAAAAGTATAGATCTTGAGTGACAGCTACTATATAAGATCTTCTATATAAGAAAAGTTGAAAATGCCAGGTACATGCATAAGTCACTAAAGAAGTTTTATTTTTTCCTTTCGAGATTGTAGGACTTAATTAGATATTAATTCCAGGTGGGATGTTGCCTGGAATTCTTTCATTTATAATGATTGATTTTTAAGATCTAATCCATTTTTATAAATCACTGGATGAGCATGGCTTCATTCAGAAGAGTGATTTAATTCTATTGTGACTGTTCTGACCTTAAATATTATGCAAACATAGGATAGTAAGTAAAACACTTTTCTAATAAATAAATAGCATAATTTATATTTTCACAGAAATTTGAAGTTTGTTTTCTAAGTTTGACTGTGACTGTGCAAAATCAACTCACTGCAATCAAAATCCACTACATTCAAATAAACAGTCATGTTTTAGTTTGTGTTTTTAATGTATCAACTTAGGTTGATCAACGCACCAAAATAAAACAAAAATAATAAGATATTTGGAAGCAGAGCCAATCTGTGTGTGCCATTGAATAACATGTAAGAGTAAAAACTGTTACTGTGCTACCCACAGAAAAAATAGCATCGACTATGCACTGGAGCAGACCAGCTACACTGAAAGTGTGCGTGCAAATGTTAGGATATGGAGGGTTACCCCCGGCCTTCAGTGTGCCCTCTGCCTAACCAAACACCTTATCCAGGCAGTTCAATAGGTATTGCAGTTTTCAAATGTGCAGGACACTTTCCACTAACATTACTGGGAGCTGCTGGCCAGACTTCATTAGGGGGCTAAATAAGACCCTGAGAGTTCAACCACAGGCATATACCTCTAATGATTCTGTTCAGCAGCCTTAACTTTTAAAATGTCTTAACCTATTCATAGTTGATTACTGTCATTCTTTCCAAATATTCCTGTTTCCAAAGATTATTCTTGTGAGTTCTGTAAGTAGTTCTGTAAATTTCTAAAAAATTTCTTGCGTATCAGTTTTTACTTCACACGTTTTGCTGTAAACCTGGAAAAGAGAAAGGATGAAGATTTATTTGTGCATACTATTTCTTATTTTATATGGAATTTCAGTGAAAGTTTCAAAAGTTTTAATAAGATTTGTAATTTTTTTAATATTTCTTGAACACGTAAATGTGTTTAGGATTCCTCCTCTTGTGAGAGAAGAGGAAACTTGAGCTGGTAAATCAATGGAATCAAAAACCAGAATTTTAGAAACAGGTGGGCAACTGATTTAAATTCCTTGACATTAAACTAAAAATATTGGTGTCTGAAGTGGTGTTGCTGTTTCATCATCATTTAAGGTTAAAACTTGACACTTTTGTCTTTCTTATATCTACCTAATTACCATTAGGTAACCATAGTACATAACTAAGGAGGAATTCAGAATAGATATTTTAAATCAAGACTAATCCTTGGTGAGTAGTATTCTTTCTTTAAGATAAAATACATTTGTTATGGGCTCCACAAAAAAAGTATATTCATTTGGTGTTTTTTAGTCTCTTTTAGCTCTGTAGTAGGAAAAAACAAATTAAGATCAGGATAGAAATCTTATCTTCACTAGGTCAATGGCATGGTTTAAGAACAAGTTTGTGGCAACCAGATATATGCTGCCTTTTACTTGCCTTTCATCTCATGTTTGTTGTGTTTGCTCCATAAGACAACGTCAACAGACAATATCAAGAGGTTTGGGCTGCTTAAATGTTATGTCAGTCAGTCTGAGCTTTTCTTGAGTATGGCCTAAAACGATGTATTTATTCTCTCATCTGTTTGGATTTTTATTTTTCCTTTTTGAAGAATCAATCTTCTATTATCTCCCTTCACAGAAGGGCAACATTTGTTTCTTTATTTTTGTATAAATTTACTACAACAGATAACAGGATATTGCAGTCTTTGTGATGATTTAGAAGCAAGGGGGGATTCTTTCTTTTTTTTTTTTTTACGTGCTGTTTCTTTACCTCCTTTGCTTTTGGTTTTGCTCATGTTGGATTGACCTGCACATGTGCTGTAGACAGTGTTCTGGCTTGCATGCATGTACACACATGTGGTGCCTATACCAACAGGATCCACCATGAAATCTGCATGCATTCCTGCAAATAAAACTACTCTCATTTAAAAACAGGGCTTATTGACACGTGTCACTACAGACAAACAAAAGGAAAAAAAAAACTGACCTCAAATGCCGGGTTTCCTGAGAGAGGAATGCTCAAAAGCAATGCTACTATCTGGGGGAGAGGTCTGTTTTTGTGACTGCTTTTCACTTCCCGTTTCTCTACAGGAGGAATTCTGGTACTGTGTGGGGTAGTCTTTCAGCTTTGAAAAACACACACACACCCTGCAGAGACTGCACACTCTATACGTGCTTATGGCATATTTTGGTGATAATCAATACATGTTGTTAAGATCATTTTCTGTTTTCTGATATAGAAGTAGAAATAATCATACAGATTACAGAAAAACAAAATTTCTCGAAAACGATACATTCACCAGTTAAAATGGCAGTTGAATAGTCTGCTAAAGGAGAACATTGAACAGTTTATTCTAAATTTCTGTAAATAATTTTATTGCTTTGAAAAAAAAAGCCTTAAAAATCAGAGCAAAATCATATGAGTTTTTTGAGATAGCATTTTTAATTTTGATTTTATGTAGAGCAAAAATGCAAACTCAGCGTGTTATGCCTGAGTTCATATTTTGTTCAGAAATTAGTTGTACTAGTAAAATAGGCTTTTTCTTAAGCAGGAATAAAGAAAAACCTTTCAATTGCCACAAAATTTGACACCAAGCTTAGCATTTTATAAACTGCTTTAAATTTTTGACGTAATTTTACTTTGTCATCAGAAAAAAAATAATCCATTTCTAACTTTGCTTTACTGCTAAAGGTATGAAAATCTGTTAAAAAGTTAGATTTGCTGTTAAATGTATTACAGGAGTGAAATGTTAAAACACTGCATTGGTATGTTGGAAGCATTTGATTTTGATAGGCATGATGTATAGCTAGGGAAGTAAATGTACTCAAATTATGCTGTCTTTGAAAGACTAGGTAATTTAAAAGTAGATTATCCAATGAGACCGAAGTAGTAGTTGTCGAATTTTCAGGAAGTAATTAAACAAGCAGAGGGTCTCCCTTTTTTACTGGTTGTTTCTGGGTTGCATAGAGATTATGAAGAGAGACAAGAAAAATGACAGAGCAGGCTAAACAGCACATCAAACTCCCCTTGAAGAAAGCTTTTTTTTTCCCCTTAGTGCCTTTCTGAATAAGCTAGGTAATGTTTTACGGCATTTTTGTTACAGGTATCTGGTAAATGTGCCCTTTGGAAAAGCAAGAGACACCACAGGCAACTTCTTTTTTTTTTTTTTTTAA
>VZDJ01007747.1:11800399-11927043 GCA_008694505.1 Cyanoderma ruficeps
AACAAAAAAAAAAAAAAAAGAGAAAGATAAGAAAGCAAAGGCACTTGTAACTAATTAACCTTTGAATTTTTGCCTTTTCTCAGACATGGATTTAATCTCTAAATTTTATCCGTGCAAACGAAAACAGTAAATACTGAAGTACGGATTTATAAAGATACCAAAATGAAGACAAAGTGTGACTGTGTGCTTATGGATATAAGCAGTTTTGTTAGAGCACTTTCATTGAAAAAGAAGAGAAACAGACGAAACGATTATCCCTTTACCAGATTAAAAGCTGTCTGTTATTTTTAAATCTTTAAATCCTTTCATCAGGATTATGGCTGTATTCCAAATGATGAAATAGAGGAATTTTGCTTGTAACGGGAAAAAACCCAAACAAACCAACAAACAACAACAACAAAGAAATAAACTACTCAACCCCCAAAAGATTTTTTTCACTTTCCCACCTCTAAAATAACAACAAAACCCCGAAGCGTCCGAGAATTTTTTCGTTTTTATTTTGATTTCATTATTCAGCGCTGGGACTTAACAATTATCGGTTGGAAAACCCATTTGAAAACAGTAGGGCCACGCTACAACAAAGGTCTGGCCAGCATTAATCTAGTGTTTGGAAAACACTAAACAGTTGCGAGGGCTCCCCCCATTCCTTCCGTTCCTTTAAAAGTTTCCCTTTTCAAAAGGTAATGACAACCCCTGTTCTCTGTTTCTCCAGGTAGATTCCCTTCTCTCTCTCCCTCTCTTTCCCCTTGGGTGAAGGGGTGAATTGAAAAAATCATTTAATTATTTTCATTCTAATCGCCTTAATCTCCCTTATACTAGGAGCAAATTATGATAATGGGATCCACATGGAAAAGAGCCCCGGATGGGAGAGGATCCTCCCGGCCCTGCGTCTTGGCAGGTGGAAACGGGAGGGACGGGGCGGGGCTCGGGGTTTTAACATAAAGAAAACATTGGACTAAGCCTTCTCAATCCGTGGGCAATTTACTTTTCATCAATTTATTTTCGCTTCAGGTGACGCGGCGGTGAAGTGATCCGGTTGTCACTCTGGGGGAACAGGGGACCCTCCTGAAACAGGAGAAGAAAAAACAAACCCCATCTCACTCCCCCCTCCGCCTCCCGCCATCCCCCCCGCCTCCTCGGAGCCTAAGCAAGGACAAGCTGATTAATTTTCCCGGGTCGCCCTGGCAATCCCCGAGGGGCCGCTTCGCTTTGCCGCCATCCGCGGCCGGCGACCGTGCCAGCCCCTGCGGTGCGGGGGCTCCGCTGCAGCCCAGGGAGNAGGAAGGGCAGCTCGCCGGCGGCATTAGTTATAGGCACCGCCGTAATGGTACTCCTATCTGAGGCTGCAGGAACAGAGCCAACAGCGAGATCACCGGGCGCTGGCTTTTCTTTGGGGGTTTGCAGATCTGTACAAATACGGGGCCTGCCGGTTTTTATAAACAACTTTCAGGACACAGTCAATCAATCATGCTGGCAAGCAAGCAGACCAGGAGCCTAGGATATATACAAGGCATAAATATATACATATAAACCCTGTCAATTTTGGAGTAGTTACAATTTTTTTTTCTACAAGCCTAAGGGAAACTGTATCTAGAAAGATTCTGACAAATCAGGAAATCACAGTGGAAAAGTAGAAGGTATTGTTAGGAAGTTATGTTACATTGTTTGTTTTAATACCAGCAAGGGAAATATTGGAAAAGAGAAAGAAAAAAAATGTCTCAGCAAGTTGAAGATTAAAAAAAAAAATTATGCTTACAGTCAGACAATTTCAAGAATATGTGGCTGAAAACGTGAAACTTGGCCACTTTAAAATACAATGCAATGCAATAGATATATCTGTGAAAGACACGAGTTTACCAGATTTCGTAGTCAGGAAAGTATTCTTTATGTTGCAGTCATTTCTAGTCTTTAATTCAAAACATACTTGTATCTAGCGATAGGTCCTTGCAAATGCACTGTATTTTGTTCTGATTTTGTAACTATCTTTTGATGGTAAGAGCTCTACACAGCATGGAGTTTGTGCTCTCTCTTTCTGATACTGAGTCTTTTTCTTGCAAAAGGACACGTGTGAACAAGGAACCCATAAAATGAAGGGTGCAGCAGGTTTGAACATCCCAGTAATGCAGAAAGAATAGTTGCATATCAAGGTAGGAGAAAGATAATCAAGTTTCCAGACTAAAAGAGGAGAACATATTCTGTGCTGGTGTAAATTAGGAATTTCACTGAAATAGAGGATGGTTGATACTGCAGGAACTGAGTGTTGTTCTTGTGCTGCTGTGATCCAAAACTGTGACTCTTTCTCCTGCATAGTAAGCATTGAGGAAAGCCTTGGCAATGATGCTCAGAGAGCAGAAGCTGCACTCTTGGAGAAAGCATCAAGAGGAGCTTTTCCTAACTGGTAAAACCTGCCAAACAAGCTTGGAAATTTGAGGATGAGAGTGTTGGTTTTGCTCAAGAAAGACATTATGAATGCGTTGCCTCTATGCAGCTATTGTCAGGAATAATTTTATTTTTTTGAAATTACTGCATTTGCTGTGTAAGTTTTCATATCAAGAATAAACTTGGTATTTGGTCATTTCACGCCGTGGTTGTTATCTGTCAAAACAAATCCTATAAGGAGTCTAAGCCAAAAACTACTCATGTCAGGAGAGTGGGTTTTGGTGATGACCTTCCAAGCTGACTGGGTCTTAGAGACATAAATAACTGGCAAGTTGTGTCACTGACTTCTCAGAAATTTAATGTGTTTAAAGATGTGTATGGTCAGCAGAATAGGGATTGGGCTTACATCTAAGACCTTCCACTTTTAAGGACTTGTGTTTAAAATGGATTGGATCACTTGATTGTTTAAAGGTGGTTTCCTTTTCATATAACAATTTACACTTATAACCACATAAGTAAATGCTTCATAAATCACAGCTTTTTTCTTGTGGATCCAATGTATTATTTTTCACAGCAATGTAGTATGGAGTCCTTTCACAGAAACTTGCCTTGATTTGTGGTGCGTAAGACTGACACAATGGGTGATAAACTCATTAACTGATAATTTCCAGTTAAAATAGCACATGAAATAAGCAACAGCAATTAAAGTAGTAATATTGAATAATTTTGATGTTATTTGAATATTATGGAAAAAGTGTGAAAGCTCACACACTTTTTTTACCCTCAAAGATTCAGATTGTTTTGTTATTATGGGGTGGTTTTTTGTTTNTTTTTTAATCCTGGGCTAAATGATTGTTAAGACTAATATAAACAAGCGTTTCCAGAAATGAAGAAAACGAAAAAGGAAGAAAGGGAGATAGAAATATACAATACATAGACCTGAAAGTATCAACAACCCCACCCTGTCCACCCCACAACCTGGCTCCCTTCTGCCTTTGAGTATTCCTTCTAAACTTTGTAATATATCAAGTGACAAATGTGTCTCCAGAAGGTCTTACAATGCTACCTACAATTCACCGAAGAATGGTGAATCATTCTTTGATTTGTTAGAAGTGCCAGCCACAGCAGACAGGTACAGACATGGTGCATTATGTGTATTACCTGTATACTGAGAACTGGCTACAAAGGGGGTGAAGCCAAATGAGTACTTTTATCACTCCTTGAGAAAATTAAAGTTATAATCTCATCTATATAGTTACATACTAAAACTGAGACACCTTTTCCTTTACACCAATGTACTACTGCATCTGTACAGGTGGGACTCTGCTATTTATTTTACAGATCTCCTTTGATCATAGTCATTGCATTTTACTATTTCTCTCTTGTCTGAGGTTAAACACTTTTTGGCATTTCATACAATACTTGTATGAAGTACTACTAGCACTACTTGTAGTAAGCATAAGGCCTCTGACATCTCAGCCTGCTTTTGGCTCCTCTTCTTTATTGACATTATCCAAGATGTGAGAATACTGCTTTGTTTCAGTTGGTAACACAGTGACATCTATCACCTTAAACATGTGTTGAGACCATGGCTTCATTAGGACGTGAGTCATTAAAGATACTTCTGAGCCTCTGCTTCTTCCAACGTCATCCTGAATCTCCTCCCTCGAGTTACTGGTTTGCTTTAGACAGAGATAGGGCAACAACTTTACTAGGGTGTTAGGTGTGTGGCAAGGCAAACACAGATAAGTTTCTCCAAGTATTATCTCATATTCTGTGTAAAGTTCTTAGTTCAAATTTGTGGTGAACAACTTCTAAAACAGACTTAAGATTATTAATTAGCATTCATGAAATTAATTTGTGGATGATTTTGGAATGATGTTATTGACAAAAAACTGTACACTTTGCAACATGGGCTTCTTTCTCTGTTGCTTTTGTATGATAGAACTGTCTGTACTTAGAAAATATTGATACTCACTGCGAGTACATCTTAACTGCTAATTTCTCTTGTTTCTGCTATCTAACCACTGTGAAGAGATTACAGAGAACACTTTATATTTTATAAATAACAAGATTACACGCTGTCTATTTACTAATTGGGGGGAAGAGGTGTGGTTTGCAAAGGACGGCTCGTTTCCCTGTGGACAGCTGTGGAGAAGTGCAGATGTACTGGGGAGGGCAGAAAAGCTGTTATGTTACTGCAGGAAAGGAGGATGAGGTATGAATATGGTTGGGACCAGGTATCCTCTTACAGAGACCACCAATCTCACCTCTTCTTCTGTCTTGATCTGCATTAAAACCATCAGAATTTTAGCCTTAATGAAGTCTTATCACAGAAAATTTCCTTTGCTTTTTTCTGTTTTACTAATTTGAGTCTTTAGACTCAGGCTATAAATCTTGATCTATGACTGCCAATTTAACTTATTTTTAGTTAATACCACTAATTTAAAAGAAATTACAATATATTTGAGTCTTAATTATTTTAAATAAAATCTATCTTATATTGGAAACCAGAATAATGTCTATGTTCCATTTAGATCTTCACATTAGCCCTTTAAGTGCTGTGATTTTCAGTATAGGTTATGAAGCACTACGCACATTGTGAAGACTTAATACCAACAAAGGGAAATCATATTTTACTTTTAAAAAGTTGAAAAAGAATTTAACAAAAGCTGATTACTAATCATGTGATTTCTGTATTTTATTACATATCTAAACCTTATTTATAGGGGAAAAAAAAATCCAAGCATTTCTTATGGCATTTTTGCAGTGATAGATGAATGTTGAGTATTTACTTTAATTTTTTTCTGCTATTCCATGGGAAAAAAAACCCCAAAAAGTCAGCTTTTGCTGGTACAAACCAGAAATCGTACTGTCAGACTTCAGACAGTGTGGAACAGTAATAAATATTTTTATTGATATAAATTCCTAAGTGGAATATAGAAACAAGAAGTTACATTTAATGTGAAAAAATACAGCATCTTTATTGTTCCTAAGAAGCACGCTGAGAGATGCACTTCTTTAGCACTTGTAAAGAAGTTCTGTGATTTCCTCGTTTGTTTTATCACGCAGGTGATTAATCCTGCAGAAGGCAAGTAAATTCGAGAAGTTGTCCAGGTATAAAAATAGATTTCAGTTCAGTTGTGTTACATGTAATTATGACAATTAGCCTGAATTCTGGATATGAAGACAGGGAAGCTGCAGTTGTGAAAACACTTAACACATAAAAAATAGCTAAGATAAAAGTAATGCAAAGAATACATGTGCCATCATGCCCCATAAAGAAGTGTATTCTGCCTGGTGCAGTAGAGCAGTAGAAACTCTTTTTCACCACCTACATCTCTGCAATGGAGTGAATGCAAGATCAGTTTTTTGATACGGCATTATGTGACTGCAGGAGGACTTGCAGAGCACAGGCAGGCATGTTTTCTCTGAAGGGGAACACTGCTTTCAAAATTGAAATAACCTTTTTGATTTTTAACTATCTCACATGTAAGAGAACACAATGCTCAAACTGTAGACCCAACAGAACAAACTTCCACAAGGAAAGCAAAGAAGAAAAATCGTAAATAACTTTCACTATCAACTTTACATTTCAAAAGAATTACTCATTTGCTTATGTTATGGTCATATATGAGTAGTATTGCAAACTTGTCAGATTTTGGCTCTTGGCATACACATTGATGTATCTGCCTCACATCCAACAGAACATTCCTTGCCACTCAGCAAGCTACTGGCATGCATAGTGCTCAAAGGATGAGTTTCTCTGAACAGAATACAATATGCAGATTGAATAGATGGTCTTTCTCCAGAAAAACTTAGCTAAATAAGCTTTGATACATATTTTTTCCCTTTTAAAGTATTTCTCTTCTGCATAGATTATAGGATTTTCCATAAGGTTAAAAAAATGGCTATGCCTACTCTAAAAATTTAAGTTTACACTGGTATCCACTGTCAAAAACAGACTATTGAAATAACAAATGAGGTTCACTTCCTCAGAAAGTGTAAATGTCCCAGCTTAAACTTTCAACAGCTGAAAGACAATACCATCGACACATACCTGGCACTAGTTACTGGGGTTTATTTTTTCCTGGAAAGCAGTTTTGGGCGACAGAGTGGCGTCCGGGTTTCCCAGGTTGTTGTGCTGACAAACTGCAGTGGTGGTAAAGGCAGGGAGTCTGACAAAATCTCATTAATCATCTTAAATTAAATCCAACATTCCACTCCAACACTGCCAAGAAGAAAGCTAACTTTTACAAATGAATACTCTCTCTGTAAATAACTGGTATCCTGACCATATTGCTTTCACAAAAATACGCTTGATTTGTTAGGTACACATACACCATTTTTAAGCTTAAAAAATGCATTTTTTTGATTGCGAGGAATCTGAAAAGTGCTTTTTGCTTGTTTTCTCTCTTAGGGTCTATGAGTGAACCGCACAACTGAAAATTAACAGCCTCTTTTTTCTTTCAGTGAATTGAAGTTTTTTTGGTTTTTCTAATGTTTTAAGTACAGAAAGTTTGTTTTTAATGCAAGTAAATTTCATACAGGAAATGGAAGTATTCAGTTTAAATATTTTCTCTAAGCATATTTACATGAATAAGAAAGGAAAACTGAAAATTTGCTAACATTAATATTAGCAAAAACACTGAGGTAACAAAGGAGCAATGTGATCTCTTTTAGGTTTTTTACAGACACACTTCTGTAACTACTCCTAGCTACTTGATTATGATTTAATTACACGTGGCAAGTCTGAACTTTAAACATGTCATAAATAATATTAGATTATTACATAAATTTTTATCTTACTAAAATCACCATTACATGCAGATTATAAAAGTCTGTATTTCTCTTTAAGGCAAATGAAACCACAATGTAAGACACAGGAATCACTTTATATCTATTCTTTGCCCATTTTAATAGTGCTTTTGAGCTTAGAGTGGGAGATTTTACAATGGCAGAGGACAACTCATCAGCCTTAATGTTTATTAATTTTAATACATCTGTGAAATATTTGAAAAGAAAAAAAAATCCCTAATCAATAGAGGACAAGTAAATCTGACTTTCCCAAATACTTTTATAATTTTGATATTTTAACATGATCAAGTAGGTATACCTCAATTTTGTTTAAGTGCTTAAAATAATACTTGTTTTCTAAAAACAGCTATTAATAATATCCGATTGCACAATGACATCCTTACAGAATCACACAGAATCACCAGGTGGGAAGAGACCTCCAAGATCATCAAGTCCAACCCAAGTCTCTCCTTACACAGAGAACAAAACTATTACCACTCCAAAAAAGAGCAATTCCTGTTGATAAACTTGTTTATGTTAAGAACCTTAATAAACTGCAGAATCCTGAAGTAACATTTATTTGTCCAGCTAGCCAGTTCATTTTCTTAAAGCTGTATTTTGAAACTGTTTACATTTTTTCTTTTTCCAGTGTGGGGGGTGGAAGGGAAAGGTTAAAGAGAACAAACTGATTTTTTTTTTCCTGAATGCAAATTTCTCACTTGCTTCCAAATCGACAAACATGTCTCAAACTTGTATTTGTCTGGGCTTCTGTATGTTGCAGTAGCTTTGATTTATTTTAAAAAGTCAAAGCTGTATAAATGTTGTTTAGAGTTTGAATGGAAAGTATTCCAGACAGAAATAAGAGTTTGAGAAAGCAGATACTATCAGATGCTGTCTATAGCTAAGCCATGTGAATATCTATTACATGCCATATTCAATCAAAAAATGCAATCAGAGCCTCAGACTAATAAAAGCAAACATGAGCTGCATTTGTGTGACACTTACATGGACACAGGTACACTCATTTTCCTGACATGAACAGAAAAATTTTCCTTCTGCCACATCTGTGTATACTGAAGTCACCAAACTTTCAGAAATGGCCATTCAGAACAATTCCAGTGTCTTTTAGGACAGAACAGTGAGTGTTTGCAGGGGGATGGGCTGCAGGCTCACTTCTTCCTTCAGTGCTGTGTACAGTGCATACAGTTAAGAGTTAAGGCAACACCGCATGGCCAAAGTTCAAAGGACATGTAGTGGTGGAATTGCAATAGCTTGGGAATTACTTTGCAGTTATAAGCACGGCAATGCTCATGTAATTCGGCTTGACATTCTCTACCTAAGTTTTCTGAAGTGCTTGATCAAGTAGCTATTTCTACATCACATCATTTAATGACACCTGGATCAATGAAATATCATTATTTTAAAATGTGCATGGAGACACCAAGTGCATTGAAGAAAACACTGCCCACAACTTTGGTTTTTTAAAGAGTTTTTGGAGGACAACTAAGACAATTTTTGTCACTTTTTAAGTGTACTATTATACCTGATTGATGTTTTTTCCTCCTTTTAAGACAGAAAATTGTTTAACTTCATGTAAAGTCTGGACTGCTAAAATGCAAAAAATTACTTCTCAGCCACTTCAGAGCTAGACTCCAACTGGAAAAAGCACAGAAGAAACATCTGTATTAATTAGTTGTTTCGTGGTTGCCTCTGAGGGAATTCACACTTGGCATGTTGTGCTTGCTGTTTTCTGTTCCACTCTGTGTTAGAAACATAATGTATAGCATAAGTTGGATAGTAATCCTCTAACACTGTTCAAAATCCTGTTGTGAAGATTAGATGCTGTTATCTGCAGATCATTAGGGCTTGTTTTCCCCTGGACTTGTCTCATGAAAACTTGAATTGTATCATCCTGTTTCTAATTTATCTTCTTGGCTGCTACACTGGCCTTGAAGTATTCTAAACCTTGCTAATAGATGTATTCATCTATTCCAGAAAAAACATGTTCTGTCTGCCTGAAGGCTTTGTTCTGTATCAGGGTAACTGTTTGTTCTGTATCAGGTAATTAAGAGAAACGCAGACTAACAATTCATACTCTCTTATTAGTGCAAAATCAAAACCAATATCACTAATGTCAACCTAAGCGTAAGTCAGAAGAGAATTTGAGGAGAAAGTATTTTCTAACAAGAAAAGTTCTAATTTCAAAATTCACTGAATTCTTCTTTTAAAGTGTGTAGCCTTTGAGGTGCATTTCTTAGAAAACTATATTCCGCTGTCTCCACTTCAGACAACTTTTAAGAGCTCAGAGACACTTGTCCTTTATAGTTGGTTTTACAAATTATGTTAGAAGTTTTCCTTTTTTTTTTTTGTAATACAGGAGCAGATAACTACCTGTGCCTTAAACAAAGCTCCCCACTGTATTGTATACTCTTAACTTGTGTTTGAGATTAATTGACCACTGCAGAACGCATCCTTGGACTTTCTGCAATACATGAAACAACACTGGGTGAAGAGTGGTTATCCTGAGCAAGGCAGGTGATACTGTAAACCTGTGTGGAACATGGCTGCAATGCTGCTAGCTGCTGGCTTTGGCTGTGTATGCTACATAAATGCAATGGCATTTACACTCAACTAAAGGTAATATAATAAAAAAAGTACTTTTTCTGCATGCATTTTGGTTTGTGGAGCAGAGCTATAAACACTTGAAATAGCAGAAATAGCTACATCTTTTTCTTCCCATCATTTATGTAGCACTTGTATGAACTGTCCTTCTCACATCTAAATCAAACATGTAACACTGTCTAGGTGCCAAACAGAAAGCAGCACCATAGGCAATGTGCATGGCAGTGAGGGGTCATTCCTGAATCAAATTCTTGGCTCTGCAACAGGCTTTCTAGATAAAAACTCAGATTAGTTGTGTTTCACCGATTAAGAATTCCTTCCCACTTCGCCTCATGCTAAGGTAGGGAAAAAGAATAAATATACTTGTTAATGTATCCAGATGCTACTGATAGCTGAATATTATGTAAACACACATAATCAGGAACAGCTCTTACTTCAACTACATGTTATGTCAACTTAAGAAAAGCACTGCTCCATGGCTTGTCGGAACAAAAACTAGGCAAATCCTTGTTCAATTCCTGCACATGCACAGCAGTTCCACTGCTAATATTCTCCACACTTCACAAAATGTCAAGACGCAACCTGACCAAGTAATTTTTGAAGCACTTCCATAAATTTAGAGCTGTTTAAAATCTAGCTACATGACAGATTTAGAAAGTAATTCAGTATCTGACTCTGAAACAGCTCTCCAATCCTGCACAGTCCTGCTCTAATCTTGCACGGTCAGTTTTTAACAGCTTTAGCAACAAGTCATCTGGTATATATTTGCCAAGGCATTTCCATCATTGACACTTTTAGACTGAGGAAACCAGTTGAAAGCAGCAACACGTTACTCACTCCTACCACTTTCTCTGTTCAGATTTTTTCTTGCTTACTATGCTGAATAGGTGATTGTAGTTGCCCTGTTTCCCAAAAACCAGTATCTGCAAAATAGGTTATGTATGTAAATAACATAAACCTCTCGGTACACTGCATGATTTCCCCTGGCTACCCCTGTAGGGCATCAGGGTTCATCTAAAATAGAGCCTGTAATCTTTAAAATTGAGTGAATAGCAGATTGGCAATATGCTAATTCAAGTTAATAAATATATTATAAAACACCAGCTTAGATACTTTACAAGTGTCCTATCATCTCCTAGAATAAACTTTATTGTAGTATTCAGACCAATGCTCCTCTAACTTAAGTATCTGAGGTAGTCAGCATTGTAAAAAATGCAAACGAAAGTCAAACACTAATTTAAGAGATAAAAGGAGAATTTTTAGTTAAAATACTTTACAATAAAATAATTATGATTATAAATCTCTTTAGTTAAATATATACACATTACATGGTATTCTAAAAAGAATGAACTTTTTAAAGTTTCAAGCAGGTCTAACGCACAAATTCACCACTTTTTCAGCTTAGACTGTAATGTCAGTTTAACATTCATAAATGGCTGTGTCAGACTAATGGCATTGTTTTGTGCAAAACTAAAAAAATTATGAAAAAAAATCCTTCTGTTCCCACAGTAACTAGATAGAAAAGGTAGTTTACACATACACACATTTACACACACAAACTTTGATTGCATACAGAGGTTAGAATGACCAGCACTAAAATAACCCCCATCTCTACAAAATAGTTAATATCTTGAATTGACATAGTTTTTGAAAATTACAAATTTTAAGTGCTAGCAGATTGTGCTTTTAGGCAGCCACGTGGCCAATAAGGTAGATGTTGTCATAAAGGTGCCCTACAAAATCTTCACTAATATTCTGTGCAGCTCGTCGTGTATTTCGGATGAACTCCCTCTTTGACATTTTGTTCTTCACATGAGGGCTTGTTAGATCAATTGAAAGTAGAATCAAAGAATAACACAGTACATAAACTGCATCTAGACAAGAGAGAATAAATAAAAAAAGTTTAAAAAAGAAACTATGATCATTAAAAGTATTTTTCCCTAAGAACCTTATGGTCTTTGTCACCTAGGCTCATAATTTTTTATATATATACATATATACACACATGTATACATACACATACAACTATTCAGAAGGGTATCCCAGTCAAATAAAATTTAATATAGCAACCTTTGAAGTAATAATGTCAGCACACTGCCAAATGAGAATTTACAAATCTCTTATTATTTCTAAATAATCCAAAAGCCACTAAGGGCTTTATACATTTTCATTTCAAACAGATTCTCGAAGTTAGTGTAAACTTAAGCAAACACCCTGTAAAAGCTTATCTTTTAAATATGTAAGAAGTTCCATTGCCCAAAACTGCCTTCCCCAAGCAGCTAGAAATGCTTAACTTGAATGTGGCCCAATATTCCCTTTCATTTCTGTGAGACTATCCACAAGGTAAAATGTTAAGTGTGTAAGACTCTGCAAGACAAACTTCAGAAAAGAAAAAAGCTCAAAGTACAGACAAAAATGAAGGAAAGATAACATGGAAATAAACCCAACTAATCAGCTAAAAAAATAATCTGTACGTTTGGTTTTGTTTTTTCCAACCCATGTGGAATGACGACTCTACACTGAACCATTTTGTACTTTCAGAAATACTTGTTTAGGTGGTGATTTTAAAGCTATCATAACCAGTAGCATCATTTAGAAGTATAAAGACCAATCCACTGCTCATTTTTGCTTACCAGGGCTAAGGCCAAGCTCTCTCATCAAATCAGGATTGCAAGCACAGAATCTGTGAGAGAACTTTGTTATGAGAGTTTCAAGGTATTCCCCACGCTCCTCAGGAGCGTGAATGTGTCTGAAGAACTCTCTCAGTGCATTTGGCAAGAACTGATTTCTGAAGTTGTGCAGCGTCACAAGGTCATCCAAAACATCTCTCCTGGCAGAACAAAAACCCATATTATTAGAAAAGCTTAACTGTTTAAATATGAAAAAGTGTATATTTTAAAAATAAAAATTAAAGCTTTAGAACAGTATGAGCTTTTGTTTTTGCTAAAAGGCAAAATTATCACTAACAGCACAAAAATAATATGAACACATGTTCTTTGCCTATCTGTGGCCAAATACTATAAAAACATACATGAATCAGAACTCAAAGTTTACATGTATATTCAATCAAGGTCCACATAGAGGTTTTGCTTCCTTTACACTATGACAAAACCATTAAAAATGATAGTAAAGGGAACATATTCATGCATATCACAGATTTTGATGTCTAAATAGAAGCTGTTACAGGAGTGTCTTGTTAAAACCAGGCTTCAGCTAGGCAAAATTTGCTCATGGATGTCAATCAGGGTGTGATGTTCTCAAGTGTTTTGGACTGAACACAGACACATATAAAAGATTCAGACCACACTTATATTACCAGATGTGCAAAAGACAATTGAAAAAATATTTGAAAACAAATCTGAAGTGAACCTAAGAATATCTTCCCATGTTTAACCAGATTTTTAGCTTGCTTGTGAGTATCAACATTTAGAAAAGCAGTTTTTATTTTTAATGCCTGACTATGCTCTGTTTATGAAGGGGAGATAAATGGCAGTAGGAGTCGCTAACATTAACTCGCAATCTCCTTCATTAAATGGTTTTGTATTTTCATTATTGTCTAAAAAATTGATAAATCTGAAGTTTCGCAGCACAGGAACTGCCAATGGTGATAACACTCCAGAGTTTTTATTCCTTTAGTAGTACAGGCTGAAGAAGATGAGAAGCAGGAAAGGATTCCTGCTGGAAGTGCTCTTGGCCCTCTGTTCTTCCTGTTCAGGTGCAGTTACTATTCTCCTTCTCCTTCATGATGCTGCCCTACCCCAACCTGATGGTATGAAAAAGCGCTGTGGAGACAGAACAGCATGCTACAGCAGGGAAAGTGTTCCCTTCTGCAGCTCCTGATGTCTCCAAGAGGATGCTCCCCTCCAAACACACGAGGTGTGTGCAACTTCCAATCAAGAAATATCAGACAACCAAGTAATGGTTAAATGATCCAACATTAGTTAAAAAGCTATCACCCCTTAGTAAAGCGATAACTGCTTTTTCTGAATAACATCCATAAGAAAGGGAAAAAACCCTGTCAAGTCAAAGAAAGCAGCAAAATATCTATGTAAGATTTTGTGAGGATGTGAGATTTATTATTTATAGGTGGTATTTTTGAAGATTCTTAAGTGTTACAGTCACATAAATACTCGAACTAAGTACCTGTTTGGATTTAGCAGAACAATTACCTAGCTGCATTTTCTTGCCTTTTTACATCCTTGAAGTGGCATTTCTACATTCAAAATGTTGTCAAATAAGTTTCTACATTGAAAAATCAATAGAAAATGTCTTAAGACAAATTTAAATTACCTTTCATCAAGATAGATTCTCAGCTTCTTCCAATTCAGTGTTCTTGTGCAAAAGATAAACTTAGCTATTTCTTTCGGTGAATCGTCCAGTATGCCTTTGGACATAAAGTAGTTGACTCCCTGAGATAAAATACATGTACATAAAAATACGTTTAATCTTCATAATGTATTTAGGAACAACTATTGTACTTCACAATGTAGGAATGTAATCCTAGGAATTAACTGGTTTGTTTTTCAGAATGATTCCTCCTCCTCTAAATCGCGTTTCAACATGCAGAATACATTCTAAAATTATAAATCAAATGCAAAGAAACAATTTAGTGTTATGGTTGAGATTTTACATATAGTCATAGTAGAAAATTTTAAATTATGAATCCCATAATAAGCATGATGGTTCTTTAATAATTTCTTTATCATGTATATCAGTATTTTGTTTTTCATACTTTTGTAATAGTATTTAAAATATTGCAGGGACCATAACCGGTAATTTCACAATTTTTGCAAATAAGAAAATCTTAGCCATAATGTGTTTAGTTTTTAACATCTGTCATTAAAACAGTAATGTTCTCACATGTATACAATGTATCACATTCAAATAGATGCATTAAATGCATTTGTTTAAATGTATAATAATGCAAATAAACACAAGCACGCTGATTTCAAAGCATAGGTAAGTATCAACATATATAAATACGCATACACATAAATAAAAACACTATGCCTAACATAAAAATAGTTTAAAAGTACAGAATTGCATATAATTTATACTCATATTATGATTTCCAGAATTTTACACTTTGGCCAAACACACATTTCTTATAGAATAAGCACAACAAATTTAAAGTATTTCAAGTGATATTCTGGATTCTCTCTCGTCACTGAAATATCCCAAAGCATAAAACTATTTTCCTTACAACCTCAGAAATCAACTAATGGATTTAAAAAATGTTCACACTTTTCAACAGCAAAAACCTAAACTTGAGAGTAGCTAACCAAGTTCTTCCGATTCAGTTTGGCAGGGGCTGGGGGTAGTTCTCAGCATTTGTTACAAAGAAATGTTACAATACTTAAGTACAATGTATCTTCACTATAGCATAAGGTAGAAAGGTAAAATGAGTAGAAATTGCTTTTCTGCATAGAATAAGGTATCAAGGCCACAACCTAAATCACCTTCAAAATACATCTGAAATACTTTTTTATAAATCTCCTGGTATCAAACTTGACAGTATTTTTTAAGTCTGACTTCTTAGTTTACATTACAGCTACAAAGATGCATGGGCAACCTGTCATTCAGCATAAAAACTAAACTTCCAAGTGCTCTTAAATTTTGTGTGAAAAAGAAGTAAAAGACTGAGTGCAGGTTTGGAACATTTTGTGAAGTGGGTAAGTAAAGCAAAGTTGTAGTTGTATCAAGCAGGAAAATAGTTAGAATATATGTTTAAGATCACAATTTAAAGGCCAAGAAACACCTGTAGTATTAACCAGCTATTTTTACCAGTCCATAGTTTTTGCTTATATATTTATAGAAAACAGGAGTTAGTCAAGATACATTTATTTTGTTAAAATAATGGTTTATAAATAAAAATATAAACGTTTTTAGTTAGGTAAAACAAATAATCTAGCAGTGTTATGCCCCAATTTTAAGAAAAATCTATATTTAGGATGACAATGAAATACATATTGCTCTATCAGCTTGCATTTCAGTCCAAATTAGATCATATTTAAGCTTGTCCGTAACATGTATGGATAACATAACGTTAAGTACTTTCTTGAACCAGAGCTAAATAAGAAATTAAAAATGGGGGGTAAAAAAAAGGATTTTGACAATTTATGTAAGTTGAGCAGCAGAATCTCTCCTTTACATATATCCTGAGTTAATGAGATTTATGGTTTTGGTTCAGTAATAAGTATTAGCTTAAGGCAATACAAATTGAAGCCTGGAAAGCAAGTCTTGAGTAGCATTCCTGCTGCAATCAACAAACACTTTTGCAACATATCCAAAAAGCACCTGGCATGACATAGAAGAGGCAGGATGAAAAGAACACCTTCTTTAAGATAGACAGTGGGTTGGTTTCTCTGTGACAGTAAATGCTGCAGTTTCTTTCTCCTGCACTACCTTTCAGTGTAGGACATCTGACAGGCTACAAAGTCTTTGCTTCTCTAATTCTTCTTCTATTGTGTCTCTAATTCCTTTTTCTCTCGCCACACATAGTGCTTGACAATATCTTTCCCTGTGAATGCATTTTCCTCAACTCCTTCACAAATAAACAGGGTATAAATAAAATATAATTCACCACATGCCATTGTTTTTAGTTGATTTTTATTTCATCCTAAGCTATCAGACACACTTTGCAACAGCAGAAGCCTGATTTCTAAGTTCTTAAATTTTGTCTCACAGCAAATGAAATTTATTTACAAGATTTACAGCATGTCACTGAATCTGCTTTTCATAACACTGCAAATACTACCTTGAAAACCTCTCAGAACCCTTGCTTCAAATAAATCACTTTTGGTAGCTAAAACGGCCACTTGTGGCATATATACTAGCTGAAGTAAGTAGCCCTACACACTGGTAAAACCTATGCTAAGATTATTTATCAGTCAGCTGGTGATTCTCTTAGGAAATATTTGACTGCAGTCAGGTAGGCTGTTCTGTGCCATGACCTACCAGCTCTGAAGAGGCCTTTTTAACACTTGGGAAACACTGCAGAATGAGCACACGAAAACAGTAGTTTTTAAATTTTGATTCAGAGCACTGCAACGTTCTTAGCATTAGAGAATTAGCAAAGATGCCTTAAAGATACTTGCCTATCTTGTTCTGTGGCAAGCATTTTATCTCTGAAGTTCAGACAGCTCGGGATAAAATATTAATGCATGGAAGTGTTAATTTAAATTATATAGGCAATTTTAAGTATAGACTAACAGTAACAACAAAAGCCATTAGTTATATTTTTGATGTTATTTTTACAGTTGCTTCTTTTTTTTCCAGGCACACAATGCTTGTTTTATCAGCCTATTCTATTACAGTACTGACATTCCTTGCATGTTTTCTACCTATTTCCAATAGTCTTTGGTTTTGTTTATATTCATAAAGGATATCTAAAATGGAAAACTTTTCTTTTCAGTTTTGGTTCCATTTCTGTATTGACTATCTTCTTTGCTAAGAGTGCTTTCTGAGCGCTTCATTACAGCAGTCAACACTAAAGCTTTGGTAGTTGCCTTTGACACCACTGTTTAGATATGCATACAAAACAAACCAGACATAACCTAAGTCAATGGCACAGAAATTTTGGAATCAGTATCTAGAATAGCAGGGTCTCAATTTCTGTTGGTGATTCTAGGTAACACTAACATTATCAGTAAATAACCATTAGATATGTACGTCATTGCTGTTCCCATTTTTCTAGGGAAGTACAATATCTTAATATATCTAATGGTGCATCTTCTGGAACAATGCAGAGTATCAATGAGATACTGTACAATGCAAATTTTTTATGATTGTTTTACTAAGTTACAAATTAAGTAATTTGGTGACAAAGGTGGACACAATATGTAACATATATTTCAAACAGTGTCTCTTTCACTGTATGTCTCTAAAATACAATCTCAGTGATACAATGGCAGAAATTGCAAATAGAATGCAGAAATATTTTTCCTCTACACAAAATCCATAACTAATAATTTACAATATTAAACTATTCTGATTTTAATGTAGAATTATCAAAAGGTTTCAGCTCAACGCTCCTTTCCAACTTTTTTGATAAGTCACAAAAAAGGAATGTCTTTCCTCTACAACATTCACACAATATTCTTCAGACTGATAAATCAATGTATCTCAAAATTGACTTGCTTAGCAGATCAATATGAGATAGGATAAGTTTCAAAAAACTTTGCTTGGAAATTCAGCACAGTAAACACTCCACCATCTACAGACTATAACTAAAGGCCAGGTAAGGCAGTTTTATACAAGTGGCTAAAAATCTATAACCAGGAAAAGGTCAGAAAAGCCTGGCCTCCCTGTCAAAAACTAAGGGCAGCTTGTAGAATGAGACAATCAGAAGAGTGGAAAGACAGGCTTAGTATAAGCACTGTCTTACTGTACTTTATTATTATGCTACGTAAAGAAAAACCTCACTGAAGACAGACAGTTTTGGTACAGTACAGCTTCCAGAAGGTCCACAAAAATAGATGCTATTAAATATATCAGTTAAAACCATTAAGGATGAAACAAACCATTAAGGATGAAACAAAACAAATAGATCTTCTTTCCTGACCAAAAGATTCTTGTTTGTACCTTCAGTTTCAATTTTAGCTACATAGCATTGATCCATGTAATAAACTTGAAAAAACACTTGGAAGGGAGTTAGAAACTGGATACAATACAATGGGAAATAACTTCTGGTTGCTTACAAATTCTGAATCATAAGCACATGAGATGCAATGAGAACTGCATGAGAAACATTTCACATACACCATACACTCTTTAAAATAAAATACAGCAGAAACCAGGTAGGCAGATTAAACAATATGGTATTTATATTCAAGTGCTAATACTAACACTAAATCATCCCCTCTCTCCAAAGAAACAACAAAAATCAGGTTCCAAAATCTTAGCTACAACGGTGGTGCCACGTAAAAAAAAACCCAACAAAACCAACCAATCAACAAAAAAACCCACCAAAAAACCCAACCCAAACATGCACTGGAGGTTTTTTTTTTCAGATTATGTGTCATGTGTTTATGCATATCCTTTCAGCAGAATGTGAGCACCTGCTATGAATTATGCAAGCTCATGCACACAATCAACACGTTAAATTACAGCAGATATCACAACACCATGCACACAACAATGGCTAACCAGAGAATCCTACCACAAAGTGTGTAGATGCTCTTCCCTACCCCGTGAGCCACCGCTAGCTCTGGAGCTGTTGCTGTGGAGCCTGGTCACCCATTTTCATGACATGGGCGGGGTCCTTTGGAGAATCTTGCTCCTGTGGCTGTAAGTACTCCTATTTTTATAGTAATTTGATCAGGTCTGTTATCAAATGTAAAGCAGAGTTTGGCAGGAAATTCGGAGACACAATTTGTAATAGTGGAATGTCATATCATATGTTCCAGTCACAGTGTCCTTATAATAATAATTCTGCCAATATCACAGTTGTAAACAGTAAAAGCAACAGTATTTGTGAATTCTCCTGAAATTCAGGCCCTGAATGATTCCTACCAGGCTACGGTGCTCCACAGGGAGAGAGGAACAGAGCCCTTAGGAGATACCCTGAGGTTCTTATCTCTCATTGAAGCAGTGTGTTTGTACTTCTATTGTAAAATATAACCATAACGAAGAAGCAAGAGTAGCACAATAAAATTAATACCTAATTTAGGTATGCCATAAGTTAGCTCTAATTTTCAGATCTTAATTACCTTTAAAAATAATGAATCTTCTATTAAGTGCCTTTTCTGTAGGCCCCAAATGCTTTAAATATACCAAGATTACTTTAAATAACGTTGAAATATAATGGCACATTATAAACTGAGATAGTTAAGTGAAAAATTATGTTAAAACAAATTGAAATACAAAGAAAAACCTGGACAGACAATGCTGCTAGCAGTATGTTTGATATATTACTGAAAACATTTAAGTTACCTAATATTGCATCTCATTTGAAAACTTTTATATTTATTACTAAATTCGTGAAAATTCTGCAGAAAAACAACACTAATCACTCAAGTGCCCAGCTGCTGATGTCTCCATGCTGTGTATCAGAGTTCAAGGCAGAGTTCTAATGAAATAATACTCTATTTGTGACTGATAAAAGCAATGGTCTCTTAATCAAGCAGAATAGGAGATAAAGCAAGAACTTTAATGAAATCACATTACTGCAATGATTCATAGAACTGCTTTATTTATTTTACCCCATGGTCACAAGTTCACACTTTCTGTATCATATCAGCAGAGTGAAATTTGCTTCTAGAAGTGTTTCTTTTCATATCTCAATCCTTTTTCTACTTTGGATTTATTCAATTACCACTTCCATGTGTATATGTAACTATATGCAGGAAGTCAACAGCATTTTTGTTCAATACTGTGTACAATCTTTTCCTAGGAAACATGAAGCAGGAGTCTGGTTTTATACACAAAAGACTCTCTCTGTCACTTGGGCATTAACTGTCTATCTCCCAGGCAAAAGCTGTCTACTCTCAAACTGTTTTCTTCTTTGAAAGGTGACAGACTGAAAGCAGAAACTGACTTTTCCAGTTAATTACATGAACTTATAAATGGAAACCTTTCAGTTTGACAAGGGATTTTTTTTTTAAGATAAATTTATGTTGTTCTATTAGGAGAGATTATGCTCAACAAACACCCACAGAAATTAAATCAAACTGATCTTCAGGATCGTTCAGCAGTAGATCTTTCTTATATTTCAAGATCTGCTCCTTGATAGTAAATAGGTAAAAATCCCCTACAAGAAAATGTGATTGTCACGGAAGTAATCGGACTTCATACCTCATCCTGCTTTGCCTAAAGTGGAACTAAACTCACACTCTGCACTTTAACATTTTTATTTACATAAGCTCATTGTTATGCTCTTACAGTTCACCACTGTCCCTTCAGTTAGGATATCTGCCTTGTTTCTAAGTTAATATGTGGCTATGAATTTCTGGCATCCACAGAAGTGTACAGAGCACTTAGCAGGCAAGTCATGTAAATGATGTACACAGGTACAATATTCAAAAACATCCCTACAGTAAAATCAACACCTATTAAAACTTTTTTATATGGCTATAAGAATAAAAAAATAATCACAATTATTGTAACTGTTTATTACTGTCAGCAACAGTTCACTTACCTCATCAGGGTTGGCATTAAAGGTGAGACTGCCCTCATCTAGCTGCATATACAATTTTCTAAAAGAAAATCCTAGCGGCGGATTCTTATTGTATATAGAACAGTGACCCCAAGTGGATTTGCACAACCTATGAAAATAGAATTAATCTATTATAAATATTCCTTTCTGAATTTAATGGAATTTACAGAAGCAAAATGTAATCAACAATGCAAAGCTAAATACTCAAACTATAGGAAAAGCTAGAAGTAGGTTGCTGTAACAGTAAGTTTTTTGCCACGTTTTTCTAAAGTCTTCAATTGTATAATTAATGTTTTCTTCTCATAGAGGTTTTGGTGTTTCTGAGTGCAACCTCAAAACACATCCCAGTGGGTGGCATCATAATGACAACCACACAGCAGACACATCTGGAACTGCCAAAACCTGGACACTGGAAAACAGTGACAAGCTGCTCTCCAGTAGTACTATAACAGATTAAAACATTATTTCTTTTCTTGTGCTCCAGTTGTGCAGTGAATATCTGCACAAAATCATGCCATTAATTCAGCATTTTCCCCATCTGTCACCCAACTCTTCTCCCTCTTCTCCTAACTGGACAGTCCGTTTGGCCAGTCCTAATGACTAGACCCAGCCCGATCCCTTTCTATCTTTTGCAACTTTTCAGCTTCTTTCCCTTTTATTCCACTTTGACTCCATGTCTCAGTTTTATCAGTTTCTGTCCCTCATCTCAGTCTTTGATGATACCATCTGCAATTCCCTTTCTACACACTCTAGATTCCTTATTGAAATGGTAGTTCTGCTTCAACACACCTGCTCTGTAAGTAATTAGGAACAATGTTTAGGACCAAGCAGGTAGTCACTGGAGACATGGCAAAGATTCTGTTTTCAGTTCTGGAACCTGGGTCTTATTTGGACTGAGTTTGGAACTGCAACCACAGTACTTGCCAAAGCCTAAACACATGTGAAGAACAGTGAAGAGATTATGCAAATTGAGATTTTTATTTATTGCTAAATCAGGACACATTTTCATTACCAAAAGAAACGTGGTAGGAACGTGAGTATTTGGAAAGATTTCACAAAAAATGATTGAACTGTTTCCCAGAACGAACTTTAAGGAAAATACATATTTCCACCCCACATGTTAAGAATATATACTGCATACAATTAAGAAGCTCCAGTATCTTCAAGCTTTGGTCTATGGAATTTATTTGTATTTAGGGTTTGATATCAAGAACTGAGCACAGTACAATGCATTCTGATAAACTTAGAAGCTCACTGGTATCTTTCACTAGAATTCCTGTTTCCTATCAATATAACAGTCCCCAACAGCAGAACAATTGTGACTAAGAAGTAATGCTGCATTATCCTTTTTTCTAGGTTCAAAAGCATGATAGTAAGAGAAGCTGCTTAATGCAAATGCAGCAGAGCAAGGAAATAGATGAGGAGAGGAAGAGATATAGAGCATAATGAAAGGAAAATAAACAACCTGAACAGCAACCCAACTTCTACAGTAGTAGTACTGTCAGTTAAGGGAGAAGAAAATGTTTTGGAAAAAGTTACAAGTTCTGCTGACCATCTACTCTAAAGAAAAGTATGATTTAATGAGTCTTTCCTAGTGCTGTAAAACATAAAAAATACCAAAGAATATGTTAATTACATTTCGATATTACACTATTTTATCTGAAAGAATGTTCTTTTATTTATTTCCTAGATATACAAATACTGTATATGTTATACATTAAAGTGTTTCAAGTGTTAGGCTCAAGAAATTTCACTTGATAAAAAACAACTTTTTCTTTCCTCCCTCCATAATCATCTTCCAAAAAAGATACACCTAAGTTGCAACAAGTGTGGTAGATGAGTTCTCACTCCTCTCCATTTGGAAGTCTGGCTGAAAAGGTTTGCTTGCTTAAGCTAGACAACTGTTTGAAGTTCAGAACAGTAACGATACAAACACCTGAGATGCGCTTTGAGCTAATACAAAACTGAAGACAAGTCCCTGTTTCTACCCCATGCTATCTCAAACACCAGGTGTACAATAATACACACGTACACTTGTGCCAAGCACACTGGTGTATGTAGTAATCTCCAGTAATACTCCATACTAATTAGAAATCCAGAAAAACACATTTTTAAATTATATGTATGTCCTCTAATCAATCTCATTTAACTTGGAAAACCTTTGCTAAGGTTAGAAAGACAAAAAGCACTTATTTATTAAATTTAAAATCTAATACTTTTTACTATGTCCAGGTGATACTTTTATTCCTGCTTACCCTTGCCAGAGGAGCTCATCATTAGCAAGATCCTGCCAGACACACGATGCCAGACAGAGATCAGTTGCATTCAGGTATGACAAAATGGTAAAACTAAGCTCTGGTGGCAACATTTCCAGGTTAATGAATCCTTCTTGTTCTTTAGATTTCCGTGTCTTCAGCAGGTGGTAGATGTCAATGCCTCCTTGGGCTTGTTTGCGATGGCTTGTATTGGAAACACTGTTAGCAGGTATCCTCCTACCATGCTCTCTGGTAAGATAGCCTTGTCCACTGTATCCTTGCTGTTGCAGTTGCTGGTTTCTAGCAATTCTCCAGAGTCCCTGACCCATCTGCGAGCCTGCTGGACATAAAATCCAGATTAGATGTTGACAGCTATTTATAAACACCTGTAAGACAGACTCAGCACATTGAGTAAAATTTTAGGACTGATCTGAACAGGTAAAGCGAGTTCTGTGAAAGTTACGATGAACAGGTAATCAGTTTTCGTGAGGCAACTGAAAAAATACTGAAACCAAAACCCAATAAAAAAACCTAGAGGATTTTTTCAAAAGTTTCCATGCTTGAAGAGCTACAAAATTAACAATAGGCTTCTTCAAAGATTACCAAATATTATCTATATCCCATGCAAGTTAAGAAACCTTAGGCTTCAGAACATTTGGAATCTTCAGACTTGCTTCAAAATTTAATAAACCCCCCTTATTTAGAGTCAATGAAGTACTATAATACATAGGGAGAAACAAAAATGTGTTGGGTAGCACAGTGACTGACACTGAAACAAACTTTAATGACTTCAGTGATAATGCAGTAAGGATTTTGAGTGCTCAGAAACAAGAGAATAAGTACTTTTTCACGCTTTCTTACCTAGTAGCATAACATAAAGCCTAAAGCCTTGATAATAAGGTACTCACATACTCATAGAGGATATCACTGTAGAAATAGTATAAAAAGCCTTTTCATAATGTAAAAAAGAAATTTAAAATATATTTGCTCTTTTAAACACCAACTGAAGAAATTTCACAGGAAAAACAAAATGCGACAGAATTTAAACCAGCCTAGAACCAGCTACTGAAAATCCACAAGCTCTGCTATTTGTGTAGTTATTCAGCAGCTAATATGCCATTTATTAGAACATATAATTTTCCTGATCATGTAATTACTTTCAGCTTTGTAGTAATCCAGGATGAATGCTTTCAGAGCTCATCATCATAAAAGATGAGCAAACCCTTTATTATAAAACCTTTTAAGTAATGGCATCGAAAACCGTATTTTTAAATTATTTTGAACACATATTTTCAATCTTCAGATTCAGTATGCCACTCAAATGCATGCTGTCAAACTTCTAATAATGTAATTTTATTTAGTAATTGAAACTTCTTGACAGCTTGGCTGCAGTAACTACCACAGTAAAAATAACATCAAGCTTGTTTATAAATCACTGATCTTCTCAGCTCTGTCTGCTATCTGTCAAAGTCTGATTTAAATTCTAATTGTGTCTTCCTCATGTTACTTTGGTACTGCGTAATAAATTCTTTTGCAGTGTTGACAAGCATGATAGGACGCTAAAAGTAATCTAGATTAATGCTGCATTAGTACCGGATTCTACTTCATTAAATAAAAACCAACATGCACTCGAGATATTAATACTCTTCACTTTATGGTAACCGAGCCCTACAGCTGCTGCTTTGCAGCCATGATTATCCCAACAGGAAAACGTTCCTTCCTTCGATGCAAGCCTATCGAAGCTGAGGCTTCGTTCATAGCACCTGCATTGCAACCGAGGCCTGCTGGCCGTCTCCGGAACGTGAAAGCTCTTCAATCCCGACTCCGGGCAACCAGGCTGCCGGGTGGAGGCACAGCCCGTCCCGCAGGCCCAGAGCCGCCCCAGGGAACCGAGTGCCGTAGCTGCCTGAGGCCACACCGCGCCCCGAGCAGCTCCGCGGCCGTGCCGCCCCCTGAGCCGCTCCTGCCCGCGCAGAGCGGCACCGGGACCCGGCCCGGGCACAGCCGCCCCTCTCCCGGGGCACCGGCCATCGCGGCCCGGCGGGTGCCGCCCCCCGGCCCCATTGGGCCGCTCCCGGAGCCCCGGCTGCCGATTGGCCGCGCCGCCCGTCCGTCCGCGCCCGGCGGGGCACCCGCGGGCCCTACCTGTGCCAGCTCGGCTCCAACCGCCGCCGCGACGAGCCCGGCCCGCCTCCGTGCGAGGGCCGCGCCGGGCGGGAGGGGATGCGCGGGCCTGGCGGCGGGGACAGGCGGAGGGGCCCAGGGAAGGAGCCTCGGCAGGGAGGCCGAGCCCGCCGCCCCGACTCCTGCCCGGGCAGCTCTGACGTCGGCTGTTGTTGCTGGAAGTGACGTCGGCGGGGCGGGACGGACGGGAAGCGGAAGTTTCGGTCGGGTTCGGCGGCGGCAGATTTGGTCCGTGCTCGGCGCGTCCGGGGCCCGGCCGCGCTGCCGAGGGAACGGCGGTGCTCCCGCCGCGCGGGTGAGCGTCGGCATCGCTCTTGGGGCGGGGGTCTTTCCCCGCCGCGCCGGTCGGTTCCCACCCGGGGCTCTCCTCTCCTGGGAGACGGTGAGCCCTGGGGAGGGCGCGGTCTCCGGCTGTTGTAGGGGCGAGGAAAGGCGGGTGGAGAGCCGGCCCCGGTCCCAGTCTTGCGAGTTTGCCGCAGCACGCTGGTTCCGGGACCGCAGCCCGCCTTGCCGTGTCCTGGCTGGGACGCGCTTTCTTTCCGCTGGTGCCCGGGGCAACCAGCCTGGGACGCGCAGTCCCTTGCGGCGTTCGGCGGTGTGCAAGTGGCCTCTGCGCGGAGGGTGTCGCGGCTGGCACCACTGCCAAGTCCCGTACTTGTCAGTGACGATTTTGCGTCTCTGCGTAATGTTGCGATTTCCTCCAGCTCCCCGGCCTATGCAACAGGAGAGTCTAGATTCAGTTAGAAGAAGTCTGAAGTCTAGTTGTTGAGCATTTCGAAGACGACGTTTACAGTATTAGCATGCTTGGTAACTTGCATGGGGTAGTTTTCTTAGGTTTTGTTTGTTTTGGTATTTTTGTTTAGTTTTTTTACATTGACCCTTTGAATGGCACACGCGGTTTTGAGAGTTGTTCTTTGAGCCACTTGCTCAAAGTTCTATATTATCGTATCTTGAAACTTTGTTATACTCGATTTTATTCTTGATAGCCAATGCTCTGTAACTTGTTATGAATTTCTACAGGCAAAAGCTATGTACCTCATTTTGCTGGGTCCACCTTCCCAAGATTTGCTATCAACTTGACTGTTACTTTTATGATCTCTTAAGCTGTTTTGTAGTGACAGTAGTTACCGGTTTTAAATCCAGAGGTCTCATGTAAAAAGAAAGGATTGTTGATATTTTTGGGAAACAGCCTATACGATTAGACAAAATCGTCCGTGATTATTTGCATTGCAGATTAGAGCTTCAGTTTTATGTCAGATTCTTTGAGATTTGTCTTAATAGCTAGTTAAACTCACAAAACCGTAGAACACATCACGTTGTAACATAATGCTGGAAGAATAGCTGCCTCAATTTCCAAATAATTGGTTAAATTCTTCCAAGCATTTAACAGTAACCATTGTATACTTATGTTTAGTGCAACTCATGACCTAGAACCTAATGCTTAAATTAAAGGAACCTGATGCTTAAGTAGGAAGAAAATCCTTTTAACAAGGACAGAACACATGGGAAGAGCTGGATCTTGAGGACTGCTAATTGAATACCATAGAAGCACAAGAAGAAAAACACCCACAACAAACCCAGCCCATTGTAAATGTAAGCTTTAACTGTCTATTGAGACCATCGTTTCCTTTATAGGCTGTGTGTCTGTGCCTCTTCACTGCTTGGATTGGTAGGCCTCAAAATATTTGTTTTGTAGCAAGACAATAAATTTAGTGAAGATAGTGGCAGGTAATTATCTCCCAGGTTCTAGCAGAAAATTGAATTTAAATGGTTATTGCATTTTGTAACTTTTGTGTGCATAATTTTTTTTGAACAGATGTAATTTTTTTATGTTTATTTCATGATCTGGAAGAAGAATAGCTTTTGGAATAATGGCAACAGGAGACCTAAATGGAAGTTTAAGAAAAATAGAACAAGGACTTCGCTTGTTAAATTATCCAAGAGATGTGGATTATACAGTGTAAGTGGCAGTGTGGAAATTTATGCTAATATGTGATGACAGCAAATGTGTAAGCAAGATATGTATAAGTATTAACATTGCACCCAGTGATAAGTAAGCAGAACATAACTGTGGGAAGTTGGGTGTGATCTATGTGAACTGGAATATGCAGTATGCAGTTTGGCTCTTCTGAGCAATCCTTGGAACAGTCCTGAGCTGTATTACTGTCTTGCTTCTCTTCTGCTGTTCTTGTATTTGTTTTGGTTAATCTCACCTCTCTGATTTCTTCACAAGTGCTTGCAAAACTTTCTTCAGGAAATTTCATCCTGTAAAGATCAGAAACAAACGAACAAAAAAAAAAAGGTCTGAATGTTGAGCTGGAAATGCTGGTGGGCTTTAAACTTGACAATGTTTAAATTATATGAAGATCACAAAACCACTTTTTTTGAGCATTTTTTGCAGATACCAGCAAAGAAGGCTGAATGGCAGATGCCTGGACAAAAAAACCCTTAAGATGAAAGATATTTGAATATAGCATGCTGGCTGTATTTATTCCTTTCAAGTTAAATGTTTGAATTCATGTAATGAAAGGCTTTTGTTACTTTCTGCTGTGTAAAATACTTTTGTTTCTTCATAGGTTAGTAAAGGGTGATCCAGCTGCATTTTTACCTATCATCAGCTATTGTTTTACATCTTTTTCAACTTGCATAGCAGAGCTTTTGGTAAAGTGTGATGTAGAGCTGACAGCCAAGAGTGACTTGCGTTTTATTGAAGCTGTTTATAAGGTATCTCTTCATGTTCTTTGCAAAAGAAACATGGGTTTGAGAACAACTTCACAAAAATTAAACATTTACTATGAGCTTTACTAGAAAGGAAAGGTTTTAGGCAATGAACATGAATTCTAATTCTGTTAGGACTTAAGGTAAGTCACTGTGTGCAGGTTCTTAAGATTTTAATGAAAATAAGGATGGGTGGTGGTAGCCAAATCTCAATTTTGAGACATTTGCAGAAAGAGTAATGTTGTTAGATGTTAGTTTTGAAGACAGAAATGTTTATTGGACAATAAGATTTACAGAAATGACCTTGGCAAAAATCTTAACTGCCAAGAAAAATCCCAAGAAACTCAAAAAATTGTAATGTAAGCACAGTTAAGAAATACAGCTATTTGAAACACTAAGCCATTTTAATGCATAAAATTAAATACTCAACCTTTTATAAATCAGAATTAAATTTTAACTGATTGAAAATAACTTTGAACTCTACTTAAAATATACAAAAACACATTTTTATGAAAGGTGGATTGCTGAATTAAGAAAGAGTGGCTTATTCAGACTAGTTTTCCATCTGACAGAATGCTTTACAGGATTCTGTGGGAGCCTTATGTAGCCCTCTGATGCATTTGCTGAGATTAATACAATTCTTTATTGTGCATTCACTTTAAAAGCTCTTAGTTTAAGTTTTTTAGTATTCATTTCTATAGTCATTTATTTATTGAATCTTAAGACTCTGAGTTGGAGTTTATAAGAGTGGTGTGAATAAAAGAGGCAGTATGTTTAAGGCCTTTTCTGGAAGAGGAGGTATGTTTAAAGCCTAGTTGAAAGAAACAGCTATATATATATCTATATAAATAATCAAATGAGAAAAGGCTTAACTGCTGAAGTGCAGAATGAGAGAAATGATTGTAGTAAAATAATGGGCGTGCCATTTCTATAGCAAATTGTGAAGTGATTTTGAAAGTGAAGTAAACTCTTATTTTGTTGCAGTTCCTTCGAGATCAGTTTCAGTATAAACCAATTTTAACAAAAGAGCAGTTTCTTCAGTTTGGCTTTGCGGAAAGAAAAATGCAAATTGTTTGTGACATTATCAACTGTGTGGTGAAGAAACATAAGGAGCTGAGTAACTCTAGTAAGGTACTGAACAAATGGTTACCTTTATTTTAAGTTTCTTTTGACATGTTGGATGCTGGAGATAAAATGATCTTCCAGCTTCTATTTGAAGATGCAGCAGTGCTCATGGACCAAATAATGGAAAGTTAGTATGAAGTTACATTGTAAGATGCTTGAATGCTCTAATTCAAGACATGAAGCTGCCAATATTTTGTAGTATAAAAAAATTAGAATGAAGATAAATGTAATTGGTGCCTTTACAGTTAGTGATATATTTTCTTTTACACTTCTTGATACAGTGAACATGTGAATTAATAAACTTTCCAGATAAATTTAAAGGTGAAGCAAAATCATCTAATATGTTGAATTTCTGTAACAATTTAAACATGACACTTGTATTTGTTTCTGAAATCTGATTACTCATCAATAATACTTGTAATGAATGGCATTATTTTTCATCAGTGTGTGTTTTGTATCAGTCTCTCCTTTAATGAAAGGGATTTTCAGTCTGTATTTTACAGAATTTTATTTTCTTTGAGTTTTTACAAGTCTTCAGGACTTCTGTATACTTAATTTGTCAGTTTTGAAGACATAATTACATTTTTTTGTATTTGTTTTACTTCCAACTCTGGTGCAGGTTGTCTTTTCTATTTATAACCAGATTTGATGCAACCTAGCATAGGCATTAATGAGTGTAAAAGTGTGGCATTCACTTCTGGTCTGTGCTCTCTATAAATTTGGGTCATGCTTAATTTTTTTAAGACATTATTGTACTACAGAGATTTAAATGTGTTTGTGTGTGTGTGTGCACCATGAAATATTCCTGACTGTCAGTGATGGTGTTAGAAAGTGGGGTGTGGAATCCTGAAAATTTTCCTGTGTTATTTTCTTCTGTTCACTTTGGAGGTTAAATCCCAAACAAGGAAAAAAATCAGACCTCTTAAATTTGAAGTGTGGTCAAATTGTGGTAAAGGTCTTGCTGATCCTAGTGGCAGTGTTCTGAATTCCAAACAGGTATGAAAATAATTTTTATGTTTTATGTCTAAATGTTAATCTCATTTGTAGCAAGTCAGGCTCTTGCTGAAATTTTTGCTTTCATTTATGTTTTAATACTTAATCAAACTAGTTTTGAGGTGGGCTGGTGCTTGTTTGTTTGTTTTTCCCCAAAGTGTGGTTGAATGAAATAATAGCTGAAATACAGAAGATGTTGGCTGTCTCTTTTAACGAGTAGTTGATCTCAAGTCTTGGTGGTAATGACCTAGTGCTGTTGTTTGTGCTCTATTTGAATTATATCAAGTGTGAGGGAGGGCAATGGAAAAAGATACAAAGGAACAAAGAAGCTATATCGTGTTTGAAGAGTGAAGTGTGATTGGTCTAACACGTGTTTTCAAAATAGCTTTCAAAACACGTTTGGTCTCTTGTCTGAATCTCTTCAGCAAGTTTTCATAATGTAGCATTCTCTTGGCTTTGGTTTTACAAAAGTAAAATGCTTATGTAGTGAGTGAAAATGATTCTACATTATGCCACTCTTGACATGTGAAAGAGGCAACTTGCCTAATATTTTCTGCTAAAAGGGTGGAAAATAAAATTGTAGAAAACTTTTAGGTCTATGACTGCCTGTTAAGAGTTGGTGATTTCTTCCTTTAAGGAAAATATTGCTTTTATGGAGGAAGGCTTCCCAAAGAAAGTATTTGGAATGGCATCTCTGTCTCTTCTAGTTGTTTAATTGTAGCCCTGAATGGGGATAGAATGCGTTTTCAGAATTCCCAGGTAGAGGAGAGTTTCAGCTTAACTAGAACATTGAGGAATCTGTACATGCTAAGATGCTGCACAGAACTAGTAATTGTGCATTCTTAATCATTAAGTATTTTATTTTGTGATAGTATCACAGGATTTAATCCATCTAGAAAGAATTGCAAAATTTCTCTTTGTTTTCTCTAAGGGAAGCCTTCAAAGGAACCTAATGTGTAGCTCATAGGACTATTTTGCTGACAGTTGTCAAGAAAAAGGAAGAATTCTAATCTTCCTAGTTAAACCTTTTTTCTTCTTAGTGGTTTTGTCATGGTTTTGATGTTGGAACTGTCTATATGTATGAATGTATGTAATAACATATTTTCCAGTCCACACTTAGAAATATAACAACCTTTACATTAAGGGAAGACATTCATGTCTTCATTACTGTTTACAGAAAGGTAACAAGGTACACAGTATATACAGTAAAATGTGTGCATATTTGTTTTACAGTTCCTTCAAGTCTGTATGATTTTTTAACAATTAAACTGCCTGCTATTCCTTTCTGTATTTTGTACCCTGTTGGGATAAGATAGATTTAAATAAATATTGAAATAATAGGTCTTATGTGCTATTACTTGGCAAATGAATTGAAATATTCTTGTAAGGAATAACACCAGCAGTTTGTTGGTTTTGTTTGTTTGTTTGTTTTTTAACATACTCAAAAGAAGCCTTTAGTTGAACGGCACTCAGGAAATGAAGTTAGTGGTGACCTTCGTCCACTACCCCTTCCAGCACAGGGAGGGAATGAGGAAGAATTGTGCCTCGATCATGATATTGTGGAAGTTAAATGTCAACAAGTAAGAGCTTCTATTTTAAGATGCTGTCTTTTTTTTTTTTTTNNNTTTTTTTTTTTTTTTAACAGGATTTTTCTAAAGGGATAAAGGTTTTTACATTATAGTTATACTTCAGGAGCATGCAGGTGATATTTAATAAATGTATTGAAAAAGTTGGAAAAAGGAAAAGTCAGTTAAATTGTACTGTCTCAAGGCAAAATTCTGTCAACAGCTCCTTTTATAAGCTGAGTTCTCTGAGTAGGCATGTTTTGGTAATTCTGGAAGAAAAATGGTTTTCTAATGTAGCAGAATGTAGTTACTGAACTTGAAGATTGCACTTAGTTTGTTTGATCAGATAATGAATTGTTTCTGTTTTGAAATTAGAGGACGTGTTCTTATCAATATTTTCAGGTTGTAGAAGAAAATTCACAAATTGAGTTTTTAAAGAATCAGCTTGCAGATTTCCAGGAAAAGCTTCATAAGCTAGATTGGATGGAAGATAAGCTGCAAGTTTTAGAAGAGAAACTGCAAGGAAAGGTGATCATAGATGAGAAGGACTGGAATAACTTACTGAATCGAGTTTTGCTTCTTGAAACAGAACTGTTGTTACAATCCAAAAAGGTGTGTTAACTTCTCTTAATTCTATAACAAAAACTGCCCAAACACAATCTTGTTGGTCTGTTTCTGCCCTCCCTGCCTCCTGGTGCATTTTTTTCACTGGCTTTGAAGGCAGGATCTGAATGCAAGTGCTGTTTATGAAGTTGATGGTATTTTTTTTCTTAACTGTTTAATTCTATTCTCTGATACTCTGTGAACCAAAGCTCTCCATCTGTTCTCATTAGTAATGATTCAGTATTATTTTATTTACTACTGAAGTTATGGAAGGAAATTTTTAAACATGGAGTCTTCATTCTCTGCAACTGATAGTGGCAAAATGGATGGCATGCACAGTGGAAAATACAGGGTTAGTCAAAAAGTTAATTCTTATTCTAGTCCTATGTTTAATTTATGGGTCCTTGAAATTCCTAGCCTAATCAAAGGGGTTTTTTTCTCCTATTCCCACTCTCTTCCCCCATTTCCTATTTCTTGTCAGTGATGTTCATTGCATTTTTGAATGTGTAAAAGCACGGCAGATGTGATGTGGCTAGATTTGACATAGCAAATGAAGCCTCTTGTTGTATTAAGTCTGGGTTATTTTTCATGCTGTTGAGAGGCCCTTGTGTGCACATTATGTAATTTGGTATATGTACACATGTAAATATTTGGAGTTGCAGTGAACCGTAGCATCACTTTGAAATTAATTGTGTGATCCAAAGATTTTTTTCTGTCATGCATCTCGTGTATCCTTCAGATACTGTCAGAGGTTTTCCAGAAGTTGAAAACCCTTGTGGAAAATAGTTGATCGGTGTTGCATTTTTCTTTGCAGTTGTAAAACTGTTGAATTTATTCATAACCAAGAGCTCTATGCATATTATTGACCCCTCAAATTTGAAAATGTTGCTAATATTTGTATACAAGACATGTTTTACTGTGTGCCTTGAAAGTGTGGTGGTTATGCAGTCTCAAAATGGACGGCTGTTCAGGCTGATTACCAGGTTATTTCTAAAGGCTGAAACTCAATTAATAAGGATGGATATTCTCAATCACTTAAAAAAAAGAAGTTTTAGGTCAGTAGTAGCTCAAGTGATTTACCATCTGAAATCAGATTCTTATGGATCAGTAGACATATGTCCAGATAATACCACCAAGGATAATTTTTTTCTTTTCAGCAGCAGTCTCAAGAGGCCTTCAGGTGAACAGCCATAGACAGTTTTTCTCCTGTTTCAAATGTATTCTTTTCAAGAAATTACTATAGCACATGGGAAAGCTCATGTTTCAGACTAGACTTGTTCATTTGTTTTTGTAAATTTGGTTTATTACTGCTTCAGTAACATGCTTATTGCAGTTGTTCATATGGTCGGAATAGCATTTGGAAAATCCTCTTATAAATATCACTCAAGAATTTCCAGTGAGATAATTATATTTCTGTCCTGTATGTTACTGAAACAATTCACCTGCAGAAACAAGTTCAGTTATAGTTTCTGTGTGGGATTATATATGCAAATATATATGTATGTATACATAGTCTTCAAAACTGTTTTGCAATAGACAATTGAAAACTGCTAAGAAATAATCCTTTGGGACACAGAATTGCTGTTTTTTCATTTAATGAAATTGCATCCAAGTCGTGCTTCACACATACAGAAACAAGTCAGAATTACTCCTCTCTTACTCTTGCACTTTTCAGAGACTTTTTGGCAGCTAGCCAACATAGCAGGAACACTCTAAGATCTGTTTTTTGCTGTTGTCAAAGTAGCAGCAGCTGTGCATTTAGCTCTGGGAAAGTCTGAAAGCTACCAAATCCATTTCAATGAAAGGAATTGAACAGACATAGTCTGTACAGATTCTATTTTTGTATTTTTTTAAGAGATAGACATTATTACAGTTTTTTTCCAGTGTTTTCCCATACAATACCTACTATTTCTTCAGTCATTTATTTGGGTGTAGTATTCCCATTAGCTGATGTAGTTACTCCAGTATATAAAGTGACATATTTTAAAGGCTGAGATGTCAAATCATAATGATAACTCATTGGTAAAAAAAAAAGTTTAGATGAGGGTTGCATTTTTTTACTTTGAAATTAGAAAATTGAACTCAAAACCACTTGTTTTCTTGCTTATGAACAACCTTTTTAAAGTTAGATTGTGTTAAACTGAGAATGTTTCTTAAAAGACCCCTCTCTCATTTAGGAGCCTGGAAAACCAGCTTAAAATAGCCTTCTAAGACTTTAGGTGGGATGAATTTCAGTTAGTCTACAGGCTATTTTTTTAGGGCTGAGGACTGTATTTTTGGATATCAACTGGTGGTAGAAGGTCACTTACTTTAAGCTAATGGCTACCAATGTTGAGATGAAATGATTAATACAGGCTAAGAGCATTCTGATTGTCCATTCTACTCATAACTAAGTTATATGCACTGTATTTTGGCCTGGTTTTGACCCCTTGTGAACAGCAATATTGATATTAAAAAAAGACCCATTAAATAGATTTGGTTTTTAATGAAGTGCCTTTATGGAAATGTTGAAATTTTTTTAGTCCTGTGAAGATATTTGTGCAGTGCCAATATATCTGGATGGTGTAGCAGGCAAATACATACCTACCTAGTACTTAAATATATTTTTGTTCAGTCAGAAGATGATTTGAACAGGGTGTATGGCTAAAATGCAGTAAACTTGTATTTCAGATGGACTTACTTAAAGAGTTCAGCAGTATAAATCGAGAAAATACTTCTAGTAGCATTCCAGTTTCTCTGGGTGAGTATTAATGATTTTCCTTTAAATTAGCATAAATATGCTAAACATTTCTTACTGACCTTCACTAAAGTAGTTTAATAGGTAACTGCAATTTAGTCACCTCTGAATTTAAAATCATACTGCAGATTAGAAGTTAACCTCATCATTTTATGTTTCCAACTTTTTCTTCAGATGATTTAGTTGCTATAGCATAGTAATAGTTACAGATAGCTACTAAAAATATCAAAGATGCAAATTTAATTAAGGTTCTGTTACAGAAGCTGTGAAAAATGGTACTGTCATCTGGACTTTAAAGCAGTTATGTTTTAAAAATGCGCTGCTATTAAGCACGAATGGAGTTATTTTTGCTGTCACTAATATCTTTTAGGTTGCTGTTTTCTTCTTTTTAATGGGGCTCAAACAAATCATGATTCATAATCTTCGTTGGTTTTCAACTCACTACTAAATGTTTTCTATATTTCATCTCTGAAGCAGTTAGCAGCTGTCCAGCTGGCATTTTTGATAAATTTTCTTGTTTTGAAGAGAAAGACAAAATCTTTTTCTTCCACTTCCAACTTCCGTTTAATTTTGATAACGTACAAGAAGTAAATGAAGCAGACTTGAGTGGGAAAGAAGTTAAAAGCACTGCCCAAGCCATGAGTAATTCTTCTGTCTTCCTCAATGGTAGCTCTTTAGCCCTTAGCTCTGTTAGCTTCCTTAGCTCCCTCTGTTCTCTTCCTTGATTTGGCCTGTTTCCCTTGTGGCAGCTGTTATTCCTACCACCAGTTGTAAGGAGGATATTCTATTTTCCATTCTCACATATTAGGCTTTTTTGTCCAGTGTTGGGCTCTTGAATTGTAATTAAAAGGGAGTCTCAGTAATCCAGTTTCCATGGAAATTAAGAAGGCAGTTCTTGGTTATGTCAAAGCTTGTTTTTATCGTGGAGTCTCAGAAATGGGACCTTCATTTTACACGACATAGAAAGCTTGCAACATGTTTACTTCCTTTGAGGAGTTTAGTGGCATGTTACTGAGACTTGAGGATTTTGTAGTAAGTAAACAGGCAGATGGTTTTTGAAAGAGAATTTTCGTATTTTCAGACTCCCCAGGTTCTTCTGATTTTGTTACTCCTGCTTTTCTAAAATTTAGGAAATTTTCAGCATAAAAGATATGGGAACAGTCTTAACTCTTTTATCTGAGGATACAGTACTTGAAATCCTTTCAGGCTCTTTTTGGTTGTAGCACTCTTCAGAAATCACAGCTGTACCAAATCAACAATTTTTAATTTTAGGTATTTAAAAACAGTTTAATATAAATTTTAGATACAAAATAATGTAGCCAAGTATGTTGCAAAGGTATGATGTATAGATGGTGACATTACTAAAAAATGGGTATGAGAACTTGTTTTTTTTTTTCAAGATACTAAGTTCTCTTCCCTGACAACAGAAATCTAAAATTGCAAAGAATATCACAGCCTTCCAAATGGAAAAAAAAAATAAATTCTGCTACTTATAAGACAGGTTAGTTAGCACAAATTAAAGACGTTTGAACAGACAGTTTACAATAAAAATAATGTAAACTATATGAAATTACTATTAAATGTTTGGCACTGTAATCAGAGGTTCATAAACTTTAGTTTCAGTCTAACCAGGAGAAAACAATCTTAGTAATCTTTGGAATTTGCTTTTTGTATATTATATATAGTATACACAGTGTAAGATTACAGTTTTTTTTTAAAAATGAGAAACCTATTTTGGACTCTCATGGTAACTTTTTCTTTTCCCTCTCTAAACAATGCATTCTCTTCTGTTATTGCCTACTGTAAATCAAGTTATTTGATAGCTGACCTTATGAAAGAGAGCAAAAAGGCAAAGGTGACATAAAACTGAGCATTTCTCTATAGATACAGAGAGGAATGAGATGCCAGAGAGTCATCTTCAGTCGTCTGGATGCAGTCCACTGTTATCCACAGACCAATCTCCCAGAGACATGACCATTAATTCTCATGATCTGACAGACATTTCAAAGGTAAGTAAAACTGGTGAATGCCCAGTTGATTTCCTTTGAGGTCAAGAGAACAAGTAAGCATTGGTTTTAATTGTATATACTGATAGAAAAACAAGGAAACTATGCAAAACTACATCTAGGTCTGTCTCATAAAAATGCTTTTCATATGTAAACAGTGCTTAAAGTTACATTTTCTCTGAATTTAAGTTGAAAGTCCATCTGAAAAATGTCAGCTTTGAACAGTTCACTAACTTTGTTGCTTTTCAATTGTAGGAAACAATAAGACAAAGAATGGAAAAGATAAGTAAAATGTAAGTAATAGGAAAGGGCAGCAGGAATTTATTTCCCAGGAGGGAATTATACTGGACTAAGGCACACAGAGAATGTACATATGTGTTCCAAACCTCAAAAGTCTCTACATCAGGTGTGGCATTTCCTTATGGCTCTACTGCATAGTAAATCCACTTACAGTTTTGCATTTGTGGGATGAGTCATTGTTTTGGTTTCTAAAAAGCAATAGAAAGCACTCTTAATAGTATTAACTAGAGATTAAAGAATGTTTAGAATTTGGTTGATAAGAAATAGGAATATTATTTATTTCCTGATTGAAATTCCCTGGTACTTGCAACTTTTCTTTCTGAAAAATACCTGTTATCCTAAGTGTTTATTATTTAAAAATAAAAGAAATTTCAGCTTAAGGATTATAATAACTGTATTAAGATGTATTTGATATTAATTCTGAGATCTATAATAATTTTTGTTATATTTTTATTATACTTGAAGAGAAATGTGTAGCTCTACAATGTGTCTCTAGCAAGAGATTTGTATTCTCTAAGTGCATGGCCTATAAAAAGCTCTAGCTTTTTCAGTGATTTTTTTTTTTTGTGTGAGTTACATCTTTCTTTGAGTACTTAAGGTTTATTGATGTATGGTAGGCATTTAAAATAGAAACCAATAGCAGAGGAAAAGGGTGGGATGACAGAAAACTTATGGGCTCATGCTGCTTGTTAGTATTTTGGATAATTAGAAAGTTAAAAGCAAGTCAGTTATTTTGTACCTTATTTTATTAAATGCATGTAAACAAAATTTATTTTCAGAATTGAAGAAACCTTCAACTTGTTCAAAACACCAAGCCCACCTCTGGGAATACCTGAAAGCACAGGTCTTCAGACCTGGTCTCTGCAGACTCATGGATACCAGAAATAATATGTATGTTTGTACAGCATTAAATTTTTAATTTATCGAATTTGTAGTGATCACCGGAGCCTTTATTGCTTTGAATAAATATTTTACTCATGCATCTGTGTATTGATTTCCCTCCCCACCACAATTTGTGGTTTTAAAGAGTGTTCACATAGCTTCTTCCCCCCTCCTTGCACTTTTGTGAATTGAAGTCATTACAGGAGTGTATTCTTGTGTTGACATTTGTTAGCAGAGTGCTAAGTAATATGTTTTTTAAAGTGTGGGCTTGAGGACCGTGGTTTATGTCCTGTTGGAAACATTCCAGCTGGAACTTGAGTATTACACCCAAGAGGCATTCTTACATACCATCTTACCATCTGTACTGTTGAATACTTCTTAATAAAAAACTTACATACACAGTTTCAAATATGTGCCTTTTTGCCGTTTTTTTTTATTTTTAAGTATAAGTTTTCATGCTGAGCTGGAGAGCACCAACACTTTATGGCTTCCATTAACGCTGACAAAGTGATGGTCAGTTTGATCCTAAACACTAAAATGTGCAAGTAAGTTCACAGACTTTGACTGCAAGAGATGTGTTGAGTGTTTTAGTGCTCTTACCCAACACATTTTAAGACCGGCAGCACAGATGGAGACCAGTCAGTATACAAAGAAACACAACATTTTCATTATTTGAAGCCATATTAAGATGTCTGTTTAGAGACATAAGTAGATGTAAGACTTCCATAAACAAATGATCAAACCAAAGATGTGTGAGGCTTGATTAGATTTATTTATTTGTTACTCTTTGTAAATTGGCCTATCATATCAAGGTTCCTATGTGTTTTATTACTTCACTTTAAAAGCTTTTTAGAGTTTAATATTACAAACCAGTCGGAATCTGCAGTTTGCAGATGAAGGCAAAAGCAGCTGTTTGACATGCTGTAAAAAGTGATTTCTATGTTTTAACAATAATTATGATTTTTTTCATATAACCATATGGAATATAAAAGGACTATTTTACACAGAAACAGAAGAGCTAACGGCGATCTGTTGTTATATAAACTAGTTCTGGGTTTTTTTGACTTCTGTGATTGGACTAACTTTTTCAGTTGTTTAAAAATAAAAGAACCTAAAAAGATTGGAAAATTACATAGCAGGAATGTGTTTTGCCCCTTAATTGAAAATAGGCCTTGCAAATCACTGTTCATTATTCTAACAATGAAATGAGATGAAATGAGGTTTTCCTCTAAATGTTAGAGCAACTCATGTCTTAAAATAGCACTACAGCACCATCTTGTGGAAATCTTTATAAAGTCAACAAAGCAGTAAAAAAAAGTGTTTCTGTCTGCTTTGAGTTGCTATGGTCAAGTATTTTGAATTATCTCTCTCTTATTTTTCCTCTTTGCCTTGGAGTCGAAGAGCCTTTTTTGTTCAGTAAGATATTCACTGTGATACTTGATAATGTTTGTGGCAGGAATGAGAGGAATTACTATTGTTTGCTGATGTCATGGCAAAAATGAGAAGTGTTAGTTAATATATTTGATTCAAGTTACAGAGACTTGTCATTGAAGGCATCTGGGGAATGCAGTGAGTGCTAGAAAAAGCTCTTTCTCTGTGTGCAATTCAATATCATCTCTATTTAGTGCTATAAAATTGAAAATCTCAAGTTGTTCAACTATTTCCTTCTTCCAGCAGTTTATATAGTAATGAAAAACTGAAATCAAGGGTACGGACAAACTGAAGTTTGAGAAGTGCATTATTGTCCTGTAAAGGTTAATTTTACTGGAGAAACAGGAAAGTAAGATGGTCAAAATATATTACAAGCTACTAATTGTAGAATTTACTTAGTTACTTTGTATTACAGATGCTTGAAATTCTTTACTAATCAGCAGTGAAAAGGGCTTGAAACAGCTTTTTTCTGTCAGCTGCTTGTTTTGACCTTGGAAGTTAGGCATCATTTCAAACAGTTGCAATTGTAATATATTCTACCTTAAAATTATTTATTTACTAGTTATTTACAATTATCTTTTCAAACACTATATCGCGTATAGTTTCTGTTCAGGTATTTTTTAGGATCATTTTTAACTATGTGTGATGTAAATATCTTAATTAATTTATTATCCTCAGGCAGCAAACTATGCTTCCTCAGGAAAAGTATTGTATCTGCAAAAATGGTTTAATGATAGTACTTTGCTTCTGTGGTCTGTGGGCAGGTTTCTGTATGTTAGAGATCTGTTGTGGTCTTTGTAGGATACTGGGGACGATGCACTTTGTCACCTATGCCAGATGAGCAGTCAATACAAGGATAGTGGTTAAAACCCTTTTGAGTGTCCCAAATGGGGAAAAGAAGTTGTACCAAAACTATGATATTCCTTCTGATGAGCATCTTGTGGCTTATTTAATGAGGAGTAGTAAAGTTAGTATCTCTGTCTAAGCAATGTGACCTTATCTGAGACAAAAAATGCTGTGTCAGTCATTGAAAAACTTGTTCTCTTTAGACAATCTAGAGCAGATGCTTGATTTGGAAGTGGTGAGGCTTTTTACCCTATAGGAGCAAACTGCTCTAGGTACAGGTTCACAACAATTAGCAGTAGTGATGAACATGGATGTTCTAATACAGCATCATGTGTTGGTTTTCCTCTCCCCTTTCCCATTGCAGTTGTTGTGAAGAAAATTTATGCTATATAGCAAAATCACTTGACGATAGACTCAAAATCAACAGAAATATATTTTTTCCAATGTTAGGTTTATAATGATAAATTTCTAGCATAAGCAATGTGAAAGAATATTATGCCTTGGGGTATTTTATTTTAATCAAAGATGCAATTCTGTTTCTAAAACATACTGCAAGGTCTTCATAAAGTTTCACACTTGCGTGCCTGTTCTCTTACCTGGTGTTGCATTGCATTGAGTGCATGTTGAAATATGAACTGGGATTAAGAGTTAGAGAGCCTTGAATATTTTCCATGAATGCTGAGAATAGTTTCACAAAGCTGAAGTTTTTGGCAGCTTAAGGGATTTCCTCCTAGTGCTGATCATTCCCATCTGTCTATGTTATCTAACTATGTTTTTTAACTGATGTGACTTAAATATACTCTTCTGAAAATAAATAGCGAGGGGTATTGTTTGTATTTTTTTGGGTGGTCTTATTTGTTTTTTTTATTTTTTCTCATTCACATCAACTCTGTGGTCAGCTTATGACATTGCATCCAAATGTTTGTGCCTGAACTTTCAGTTGGAGCAGCCTGCTATGCTGTCAAGTAACTGTGCAACAGGAGAGAGAATGGGTCAAGTTGGCGTTTTACTGCTGAAAGATATCTTTCTCTGAGTCTGCAGAGAGGTAGAAGTGAAGAGGTTCCTGTATAAAGTCCCAATGTACATATTCATGAAAACTTATTTATTTTTGAATTGATTGAATGAAAGGGCAAACTGTCTGAGAAAAACATGGAAAATAGGATTAAAGGAAATCTAAATCTACAATTTGGAATTGAGTCAGTTTTCAGGAGTTGAAATAGCTCTGTTTATTGCATGTGCTTTTGTTTTGTGGTTTTTTTCCCCTTGGCCAGTTTTTTTGGATTCAGAGGCATATTTTTTCATATGTTCAAAAATACCTAAAAAACACAACCTGTTATTTGCTGTGTAAAATGACCATAAAATATACAGGCAAATGCAAACCAAATCCTTGGGGAATATTCTGTGTAATCTTTTGTATTGTGGAACAAATATGTATGAATGTGTAACACATTTAAAATATTTCAGCTAGGCAATCACTGTATTATAGAAATATAAAATATATTCTCCTTACAATCGTAGTTAACTGTAGTGATAAACTAGGTAATATAGTTCATGGACTTTTAAAGCATTTCATTGCTATCAATATAAGCAAGTTTCAATATGCAGGAAGATTCTTCAGTGATTTTTAGCAGTGTGTGTTCATTTGCTCCATCGGTGATCAAGTAGAATGCACTACCCCTTTCCTATCATACTGACTGATGGTCTGGTGTTGCGTAGTCTTTGTCCCTGTGTTGCTGCATAAGACACTGATAGTAATTTCTTTGTCTGCTTGCTCCGGCTGCAAAATTAGGAGATTCCCCTTGTTTTTCTCTTGAGTATGATGTGGTTTGGTTTATTGTTTATGCCCACTTTAAGAATTACTTCAGAAAAAAGCTAATGGAAAAAAAATATTGTCTGTTTTTTTCTTGTAATTGAAACTGTCCCACTGGAACCTATTGAAAGAACTAAGGATAAGTTCATGAATTTACTTGAGCTTATGTATTAGTGGTAACTTAGGGTCCAGCTTCTTGTAGTTATAAAAGTGGTTGACAGCTGTGATAATTTCAGTTAAAGTAGCTGTGCTTTTGTGTGAACTACAGAAAAATAGGTGCTGATATGGTGGAAGATTACTAGCCTGAATACTTTATCAAGTTCCATTTTGAGACAATTAAGATCAGTGACTCGAATTTTCTGTGGGTTTTTTCTTGTATCACTGTTGGAACATTTCTGTATTCTCTATATTATATATGGCCTTTTCATGAAGATATACCAGCAAACAATATATTGCGCCAAGTATTTTGTGATTGAATGTCATACTCAAAACAAATCTTTTTGTTTGAAACTGACTTGGGCTTGCATAATACTGTATTCCTGCACTGATCATAAATTGTCTTGAATATGAAATATACAGGGGGAAGGGATACAATAGTTACCTTACTTTAGCTTGGAAAGAACAAAAGACAATTTTTCTAGTGATTGAGAAAGCACTGAGATTAATGTTATTTCATTGTTGTTTTAAAGGCTTCAGCTTTGAGTGAAAGTATTTTTGTTACATGAATGTCTTTGATAAATGTTTGGAGTTTAAGTGAGTTTTCTGATTGTTTTGCCCTCATTTTAAAGATTGACATAAATATGTGCATAATACTGATCTAGTAGTACAAGCCGCAGCAATGATCTGTAGGTGTTCTGGTAAGGTTTGTGAGCTTTGCTGTACAAGTATAGTTTCACCTTAGCAATAAATAAAAATAAGTTGTCTGTGAATCCCTTCTTGCTTTAGGAGAGAAGTTGTCTTGAGTAAAGAGTAAACTGAAGTCCTCATGGATGAGGCCTTGAAATGTCAAGACCCAGAATATGGAGGACTTTTCTGGCGATTGAAGTAAGGTCCACAGGAAATTCCTCTGGAGGAGATAAAAATGGAACTGCAAGGCAAGGAGGAAAAAGGCTCCAGATGATCTAGAAGTGGGTATCAGCAGGACATACTTTATTTAAGTACTGCTTTAAAAGTTACCTTCAGAGTGTAATGTGTCTGACAACCAAGCAGCACAAAATACCAAGGAGGTTCATTTAATTAAAAGTGTACTCATGTTGAGTAGTATTTGAAATTTATTCAGCACAAATGAGTAGGAAAAATACACTGTAGTATGGTGGTCATTCATATGCATAAAACAGGGTTAGGTACCGTAGTCATATGTACAGACCAAGCAGCCTTGTGACCAGTGGCTTCATACCTAACACACAAATGCTTAGATCAAAATGGTTTCCAACGTCCTCTGGGCAGATCTGTGGTTATCTCAACTCTTCATGCCCTACAGTGGGCACCAGTTAAGGCTGTCCTGCTTTAGGAATGGTATTCCCCAATTCAGTGCCCCCACTGAGACTATCCAAAACCACATTGCTGTTCACTCTCCCTGTTTTTGCCCTCCCCTTTCCTACTGGGTGGGATGGAGTTGAGAATTGGAGGCAAAAAGGGCAAAGATCACAGATTGAGACAAGAACAATTTACTAGAAACAATGATGTGATAGGAAAAACAGTAATAGCAACAGGATTAATAACCAAAGGGTTCAAAAGAGAGAGTGATTCCCTGTAAAATGCTTACTGAGCCCAGAAGGAGCCATTTCTCCCTGGACAAGTGTCCATTTCACCTGCCCTCAGCAATGAGGTGAGGTGATATAGATTAACCTCCATGTCCTAATCACACCCTCTCCCTTCTGCAAAAAATTAACACTGTACTGGCTGGAACCAGGATAGACAGTGATATTGTTTCAGCAAACGGTTTCATAAAACTTTAATTAATAAAAGGAGATGGGATGTGACAGTAACTTTAATCTTGTACAAATCACAGGCCTGTAAATAAGAGGTGAAAACTTAATTTAATAGGTTATCTAAATCTGCAGGGGTGTCAGAGAGAGTTTTTGAGCTTTAGGTAATAGACCTTCCAGACCTGTGCTGGCTGACCTCAGTAGCACACTTTAGCACAGAGCTAACTTTAAAATGCCCACCTAAGTTAAACTGTCTTGATTACTCTTTTAACTCCTCATTTACAGTGTCTTGAATTTTTATCACCATTTGAGTCCCATCAGGCATGCTAACAGTATTTATTTCTGTTTTGCTTATGTATTTATTGTTTGGAAGGGAGGGTAACGAAGAATGATTGGTGGGGTTTTTCCTGTCTACCTGAGTGAGGTCTAATGTGAACACTTAACCCACAGCTGTACTCAGAAGCATAAGGTAGCTCAGGTAATCACTCTAAGTCCATGTAAATAAAACTGGTAACTGTTGCCAGTGCGAGCATTCCTAAGTTATCAGTAACTTGAGGAGCTCAGGTCCTGGCTTGTTGCTGGGGCTAATGCTGAGGTCAGCACAGGCTACAGGACCCAGGAAGTTTCTGAGTCAGAACACGCCAATCTCAGTTGCGGTAACTGTGCTCTTGCTGATAACCGTGCTTGTTTGGTGACTCCGGTCTTAACATCTGGGACAGCACCACATACATCATTAACTGAATGTGGGATCTGAAGGTAAGTGGTGTTCATGTTATGCAGCTGATTTATCTCATGCATCCCACCATAACTGTTGCATGTGTGTTTTTGTGTCTACCTATGGGAACTGAAGGGACGAATATGTTTATGAATATCCATAAAATATTCAAACCATAATTAATGCTGTTTTTTTAACAGAAATGGTAAAATCAAGTAAAGATTCTGAACTCAGGATTTCTATTTTTAAATGGGTTCAGTGCTTTCCTGTTAAAAAATTGGAGTAGTATTTGGAATGATTTAAGAAATAATATCCTGTTTTCATGTAAAGTAAGCATGTAATTCAGGCAAAAACTATCATAGAATATACTGGGTTGGAAGGGACCCACAAAGATCATCATCTTGGCCCTTCAAAGGACCATTCCCAAGAGTCAAATATTTTTAAATCTGAACATTAAGTCAGACAGTATGGTAAAGGATCATTCTTTTTTGTTGCTCCAGTTCTAGTGATTACACAAAATTAAAAGTTGACACTTACCAAAGAGAACCTAAATAAAGCATATAAAGTAGGATACATATTTTCTATTTTGGTGTATTTTACTGAAAAATGTAGACAGACTTGTCTACTATAATATAAACAATTTAGTCTTTATGCTATATTTTTTCATAGGAGATTGACATTTGCTGCTTTTTCCAGATATCAGTAGCCAATGTTGTCTTGTCAGGAAATGGATTAGCTGTAGTTCTGTAAGTCATGGCGAAGATAACAACTTTGAATAATGGAGCAATGGTGCAACAAGGTCCTTGTGTTTGAGAAAAGATTAAACACTAAACTTCCCAATAAGCTGACAATCAGCCTTTTTTTTTCCCCCATAAAATTTCTCACTTAGAAAAATGAACTTTAGATAAACATGTTAAATTATAAAGCTTTATATAAAAAAACTTAAGCTCTTAATCTTTAAAATTATAAATCTGCCTGCAATAGAGAGAATATTTCAAAATTATGTGTTTTTAATAGGAGAAATTCAATTTAATATTTATGCACAATAATTTTTATTGTTCGTGTGGGCCCTTATTTGTAACATTGAGTCTATGTTGCAGATATAATCCCTCAAATTTAATATTTTCCAATGTCTATGAAAAGATATCCAAGAATATGATCTTAAAATCTCTATAGAAATTGCTGGGTTACATTTCTTGCATCTCTAAATGTGTGTCTACTCCCTTGCTAGACAAGATTTTCTTGATGTTAATGAGGAATGCATTATTGCACATGATTCCAGCTCTGTTGGTATTATTATTAGCATGTATGTCGTTTAGTCCTTGTTGTATGTTCAGTTAGGGCTGGTTTTGTAGCTTTCACTTCCCTTCCTTGTATCTGGCCTACTAATGTTTTCCTTCTTTACCAATTGAAGCTATGCTTTTCTGTTTCAGACCTGCGTCTTCAATTTAATGTCTGGATTACACATGTGGGGAAAGAGAGAAGAGCAAGCTCATTGTGTTCGCTACCAGTACTAAAGCTGATTTTCCTTTCTGGTTTTATCTTCATATATTTGTTTTTTTGTTGCAAAAGAAAAAGATTAACACTGCTCATATTCTAGCAGAAACAGACTTCATTTTGTGATTATGTGGGAAAAAAAAATATCCCAAGCAGAAGCTTTAGGGAATGTCAGAAATACTGTTTTGACTGTATTATTGTAATGTGGCTTTTAACATGCCTGTTACTCCAAGCCCATGCATTATCTTCTTTTGAATAGCATTGCCCTTAAGCAATTTTTCTCTCCTTCAGTAAAGAAGAAATTGTTAGTGGTGTTTATTACTGACCTTTCTTTTATGCCTTGAATTTCAGAAAGAGAGAGCTGTTGTGGTGAGTTTTGTGTTCCAGTGAATCTAGGAAAAAGGGAGGAAATAAATTAACAGGTTCAGTCAAGTACCATGGAAAAAGTGCTGTTCTTGTTACCTCATTCTATTCTATTGGTAGAGATTCTGTATCAACTGGGATAGCTTTTCAAAAATGACCACCAGGGACATTGTGCAGGCTCTTGCAAAATGTGAACAATGAGAGAGGTCACGGTCTAGAAAAGGTAAATCTGGGATATATTCCATGGAAGCTGTAGATAAGCATACTAGTAAAATTGTGACTACATTTGTATAATTTGCCTCACTGGAGGGAAACATTAGAGACAAAATACACAAACAGTAAATTTGAAGTATGAAAACAATGTTTGCAGAACAGAAACAGGTCAATAGGAAAGGAACCTGAGTATTTCCAATGTTATTTGGATAGCTGGATGTTAGCTTGAGATTCTGTATAAATCATACAAATACCTTCTTGTCTTCTGTTTTCTGTTTGAAACCTGGATTCTTCAAAGCAAAACGTAATGTCTCTGATAGTTTCTAAAGAGGCCATTTTGCCTCTGGGCGGTGAGATACTGTACATCCAGTATCTCACTTCTGCATAGGGAGAATCAACTTAGAACTCATTGCAAAGTTAGATTTGTCATATATCTTGTTTAATGTTTGTCAGTATTGAACTATTTCAGCAAATTGTTTTTTCACTCAGTATTTTCAGTAAATATTTTTTCAGCATTTCTGATCTTAACAGCCTGAATATTATCACTCAAAATGATCATATCACAAGATAACCACCCCTTCATGAACATTTACAAGTAGATTTGGATTTGATATTTCTAGTTTATAACTGTAGGAGCAGTAAACATTAAATCTTTGTCCTAACAGCCTCTTTTAAGTTTTCTTCAGCTTTTTGTTGCCTGACCCTTAACAAAATGTCATTATAGAAATTTCAGAGAATTATTTGAAAGAAAAATTCCCCCAATTCAGGAATGTCTACAATCATCAGAACCTCTTTGAAATTACAGACTTCTATATCCATATATTTCTCTTTCTTTACTTGTTCCTCCTGATATATCCCAGCAAAACAGTTTTGTCTTTTCCCTTTCTTTTTTACCTTCCTTAGGTCAAACATTGGGTTCTTTTTGGCATGTTAGGTCTATATGAAATGTGATCTGTAATGGAGAAAATTGGAAGCATAATATTAAAAAGAAGTTCTCTCCTAAAAAATCCCATTCAAATGAAGATGTTGAAGAAAGGTTCAGCTTCACCTTTTGAGTCCTTTGAGGATATTGTATGCCTAATGTTTATATGATTTGAAGAAAATTAGACATTTGTCATAGAAAAAATTGATGGATTCTAGAGAATGAGCATAGCTATCACATAATTGCAGCATAACTTTAAGCTGAGTGCAGCATCCTTCAAAGGGAATTGAATTTCATACTGTCAGTAGTGTAACATAACTTATTACTTGCTACTTAATAACAACTTTAGCTTGGAGGTAATGATTTTACATTTAGACTCCCATTAAAAAGATAAACACCTTAAACTGACCACTCAGCTCACTTAACCATAGTGTCTATTTAGTATGAAAGACTTCATGATTTTTGTTCCCCTTTCTTTGGGTTTCGGAGGCCCTTTCTGGTAGTAGGCTTTAACAACTTGTCTGCCTGAGACCTTAGGGCCACACAGAAACATCAGATGAAATTGAGGAAGATTCAAAACTCCTTACATAGCTAAAATTGCATCAGATGACCTGTGAGCAACAGGTACCACTGCAAATTCAAGTTAATGTTAAGATTCCTGTCAGCAAAGGCAATCATTTAAGCCCTTTCTTGCAAAGCAACCAAATAAAGTATTACTCAAACATCTGTCAGCAGAGACTTGAGGTCTAACCCTCAGCTAAGCTAAAAACCCGTAATGAGGGACACCTGGTCCAAACTGCTTTTGCTTAGACAAAGCTTCAGCACTTTTTTGATATATTGGTAGGCCACATTTGTGACAATATAACTTTCTAGAAATAATCTGTCCAACCTAATTTATGCAGTCTGATTAAGTCTTCTTCATTAAGCCTTGCTATTTATCTTCACATTATAAAAATTTTGTGCATCTGAATGTATTGTGTCTTTCTTTAAAACTGTTCAAATTTAAAGTGCTAGTTTTCACTTGTAAAGCAATTAAGTATTTAATAATTCTGAGATAAATAGAAGCCTTCTGATCTCCTTTCCCTATCCATGTACTGTAGCAAGCCAGCAGAACCCACTTCCTTCCTTTTCTAAAATGGTCAATATTCCACTATTTGTCCATTATATTCCCTCTGACTTCTTCCTCTGCCTTAATGTTCATGTGTGCTAATTCAATCTTTTGTCACAGGTTGGGTTCATTTCCTTTACATTGCCCATGTTTTTAGGTGCTCAGATGCTTCTAGAAGTTTTTCAAAGCTCAGGTCTGTCTGCAGGCTGAGAGCTAAGAAATAAGCCTTCACATTGCATTTCCAAATAGAGCAAAAGGGTTGAAGGGCTGTTTTTAACAAAGCAGTGGATAATCATTGTCACCTCAACAGAGAGTCTAACTGCTGCTCTTGACTTGAGAAGGAATAGTTCATTTAATTGGAAAAAGCATAAGACGGGCCAATAACTTGTTTACAGAGCATGATGGATGTCACCTTATAATTACCAATATTCTACTGATAGTAATCTGAATCTTAGAGTTGTCTTGGGAAATAAAAATATTGGAGTCCCAAAGAAAACATGATCTTTGTCTAATTTTTTTTCTTCTTCTATTAAATGGTGCTATTGTTAAAAAGCTTTAAAGTAAATACCTAGTTGTTAAAACTATTGCTGAACCTGAAGACATTTTACACTGTTGTTCATTATGTTATTCAAATTTGAATTCTATTGATTTCTTATATTGCATAAAACCTCTTGTTTTCTCTTGTAGCCTTTTTGTAAGGATCCTTGCTTCTTTGTTTCAAGCACTATCTAGAGAACACTAACTTGAGAACAACTTAAATTGCCAATTGCTTAAGGAATGGATCTCTCTTGTGATATCACAAGGCAGGATATTTTTTTGAAAAGTGAGTATATACAATAAGAATCCTTAATTTCTCAACCATGTAGATAGAAGTCTTGAGGAACCTTAAAGATCATCTAGATCCAGCTCACCTGCCACAGACAGGGACACCTTCCACTAACCAGGATGCTCAAAGCCCCGTTCCAGCCCGACCTTCCATGGACAGGGCATCCACAGCTACTCTGGGAAACTTGTGCCCCTGTCTTACCACCCTGAGTGTGAAGAAATTTTTCCTAATATCTAATCTAAACCTGCTCTTTTTGAATTTGAAGCCATTCCACCTCGTTCTGTCACTCACTACAAGCCCTTGTCACAAGTCTCTCTCCAGCTCTCTTGCAGGCCCCCTTGAAGTACTGGAAGGGTGCTCTAAGGTCTCCTCAGAGCCTCCACTTCTCCCCCTGTCTCCATGGGAGAAGTGCTCCAGCCCACTGAGCAGCCTTGTAATCTCCACTGTACTTGCTCCAACAGGTCTATGTCCTTATTTTGGGACCCCAGAGCTGCATGCAGCATTCTAGGTGGGGTGTCACCGTAGTAGAGCAAGGAGCACAATTCGCTCGCTGGTCACAGTGTTTTTGGTGCAGCCCAGGGTGTGCTTGGCTTTCTGGACTGCAAGTGCACATGTGTGGGTCATGTTGAGCTTCTTGTCAACCAGAGAAAGAATTCTGTGATCAGGTAGGTCTTGGCAAACAGTTCATCAGCATTATTCAGGCAGTCTAACCCAGCACCGTGTCTGTAGAGCATTTAAGTTAAATTTCCTTCTAATTAAGTAAACCTGAAGTATATCAGGGAAGGTTTACCTTCCTGGAATTGAAACATAGAACATAATGTAAGTGACTGAATTGCTCACTAATTGAAGCAATCAGTCAAGATAATGAGGGAGGATTTTCTAGTGAGTGGTAGTGGCAGTTGGGGGATAGGGGAGACATTCAGAAATTCCTTGAAAGTAGAAACATGATTAGTGGGTACAGACTCAAAAGGACTCGTGTTAGAGTTGGCAGTGAAGAAGTTGTGCACTCTGCACTCAGGAATGATATTTGAAAAGGTTGTTGCTTATGTTTGTTGTACTAAACTGTTTTATTCTCTGAATAAGTAAGTTTTTCCTGATAGATGGCAACTATAGAATAACTACTGGCTTAAAATGGAACAGTAACTGCAATTCTAATTTAAATTGAATTGTTACTTAGAGGTGGAAATTTTACTTGCTTGCTGTAGTTCTTACAAGTAAGTATGTGATCTGGATGGTGTTCAGCACTCATTAATCATGTTTGCATACCCATTTTACAGCTGAATTTTCAAATCTGGTATTAAAGTTCATTTAACATGCCTTCCAGAAAGTAAATATGTCAGTAAGTTTTGGTTTATTTCACATACTCATTCTTCAGGTAGTTTAACTTAGTACAAATCTATACTGCATTCAAACTTTATTCAGAGTTGGTCAAGACTAATTTCATTTCAGATTATGGAGTTATTCAGGAACACCTGGAGCAAAGATTTATATCTTTACCTTAATTTTGAAAGTACTGTGTTTTTATAGCTCTTTAGAGGAAAGGCAGGAACTGCATTAACACTTGTTAGAGCAACACTTAATGCAATGCTGACTAGAACTTAATGCCCTCAAATATTAATGTTAAAATGTCCAAAACAAAAAAAAAGGGGGGGGGGGGNAGTTTTAAATATTTCTTCTTGGGAAATTACTTATTCTCCTTTAGTTAAAAAGTAGTCAAGTTTTAAAGCATCTGAGAGACATAGCAATGTGAACAAGATTTCCTTCTTTATTTGCTGCTGATCTGGTATGAAAAGTAAAGACCTCACATACCCATAGTAGTTATTTCACTGGAATAAGTATGTGAATATTTTAAAGCCTGACAGGTTATATACACTAGTCACAGACTGATTTATTTCTCAATTGAAATATCTCATTGAAAATTATCCTTTGGCTAGCTTTTTCTTGTGCCAGAAAGATTCAGACCTACTATGTTGGAAATCTAGATTTCAAGTTGCAAGAATTTGAAAACATCTAGCTTTGAGTGCTTCTGTATAGTTATGCTGTATCATTTAGAAAAATTGTGTCTTCATAAAGTCATACACATATTTAAATCCTTCCTTAGAGATGATGAAAATTACAGTGTTTAGCCTCAGGTCCCATAATCTACACTGTGTAATTCTTTTGCTTAAAGTAGAAAGTGGAATGCTACAAATTATAGAAGTTCTGGCAGGTTTTATCACTCCAACCTGCTTTTCCAAACCGTTAAATAATGAAATGACACCATCTTTTGCTTTCTTTAGAGAATTTCAATGAGCTGGAATTGTTGCTCATCACTGAGAGCACTTCATTCAATATCATTTCACTTGAGTCAGGGTGATAAATCATACTCTTCAATTTCTCTCAAGAATATAAAACCATTCCAACACTACATCTGTTAAGAATATAATGCTTGTCTCTCTATGCAGCAGAATGTAAATTTAATCACAACAGGACCATTTAGAGGCATCCATTCATGTATTTGAATATTTTGACTAAGCAAGATGAGTTATTTCTGAATAAGAAACAATTATGTCTTGGGATAATCTCTTCTATTCAAGATCTTTTCTCTATGAAAAGAGGTTTTGAGATATACTTGTTTTAAAATACCTTCAGGAACTTGAAAGCAACAAGTGTTTCCAGTGTTTCTGCAGCTGTGTAAAATGCTTTGCATATCAAAATGAAGATGATGAATTACCGTTACATAAAAGGGGCAAGAAAATTCTATTAAGACAGTCAGCAAAAGTTGGTTTTGTAACTTCCTTGAAAATTATAGAACTTCTCCTGTTAAAAGTCGCCACAAAATAATTAAAATTATGTATTTGAATTTTCATTTATTTTTCTGAGAGTGCTGTGATTCATTATTTTTGTCTGCCCCAATAAATATGTTCTGGAGAAAACCAAATTTTTTCAGGTATTAGGGTGACCTGACAAAAGTTGAAAAATCCTATCTAAACAGACTATATGCTCTTCTTTTCTTGCCAAAATTACCATGACTCATTTGTACATTATCTTGTCTCCTCACCCTGTATTCTTTCTGCCCCTATCTTAGTTTGTGCTCTGGACAGATTCTACTCCTTTGCAGCCAGTGTGACCCTATGGTGTATAGTCTGCATACTCTGATTTGGGTTAGACCAAATCTATCCAAATAGACTGAATACCTGCCAGTAGTTTGAATGTTTTAGCTCCCCCACATGCAGCAGCTGGCAAACTGTTGTTTTCATTAAATCTGACCCATTTATGTTTCAGAGGTATCTGTAAATTTGCCAAATAAGTGACAAAAAAAAAAAGAAAAAAAAATCTAGTTCTACTTGTGAGGCTGGCATGCAGTTAGTACAAAATTTATTTGATAATATACCTTATAATGTTATAATTGTTTGTACTTATAATTTTACACTGTGACTGTAGTTTGAACAAAATTATGATCAACTTAAATATGGATAAAGCTGTCTCTCAAGAGCCACCAAAATTCTTAAGAAATATTAAAATGTAAATTCATATAATCTAGAGCTCCATAAACTTGAATATCTCTTTTTGTCCAATTCTAAGCAGTACCGAGAAGCTTTTCACCTGGTCATTATCTGAAACCAACCAGCTGGTTTACACATATTTCCTCGGGAACTGGTCTGCTAGATGCCCTTGGAACCCACTTACTGCACTGATCACGCAAGACTGGTGGCAGGATTACATGGGGGAAAGGCTGTGGATATTGTCTGCTTGGACTTCAGCGAAGTCTTTGATACTATCTTCCTCAGCATTCTCCTGGGGAAAAGCTAGCATCCCGCAGATTGGACAGATGCACAGTTCACTAGGTTAAAAACTGGCTGGATGATCAGGAGCAGAGAGTGGTGGTGAATGGTGCTACATCCAGTTTTCAGCCAGTCACTAGTGGTGTCCCCCTGTGAGGCCTGTCCTGTTTACTATCTATCTGGATGAGGAGATTGGGTGATTTGTGAGGGAATATTGATCTGCTGGGGGGCAGGCAGGTTATACAGAGGGATCTGAACAGACTGGGTCATGGGCCAAGGCCAGTTGGTGTTTGAAATTCAACAAGATCAAGTGCCAGGTGATGCCAAGCAGGCCAATATTATCCTGCCCTGAATCAGCAATGGTGTGACCACTGGGACCAGGGCAGGGATTGTCCCTCTGTATGGGGGAGGACTGGTGAGGCTGCACCTCACCTACTGTGTCCAGTTCTTGTCCCTCACAACACAAGGGCCATTGAGGGGCTGGAGTGAGTCCAGAGGAGGGCAACGGAGCTGGTAATGGGTCTGGGGCACAAGTCTTGTAAGGAGTGGCTGAGGGAGCTGGCATAGTTTAGTCTGGAGAAAAGGAAGCTCAGCTCTGGGGAGACATTATTGTTCTCTACAACTGCCTGAAAGGAGGGTGTAGCCAGGTGGGAGCTGCCCTCTTTTCCCAAGCAAAAAGTGACAGGACAAGAGGAAATGAACTCAAGCTGCATAAACAGAGATTAATGTGAGGCATCAGAAGAAATTTTTTTTGGAAAAGTTTGTTAAATGTTGGTCCACTTAACACCACCAGGGAGGTGGCTAATGTTCAAGAAGTAACTGGATGTGGCACTCAGTGGTCTGGTCTAGTTGACAAGGTGGTGATTGGTCAAAGCTTAAACTTGATGATCCTGGAGGGAGTTTATAACTTAAATGATTCTGATTCTGTGACTTGCCTTTTGTGTTATGGCTTAGGACATGTAGTAGTTCTCTCAGCAAATGAGAATGTAAATATGTGTCTACTTTCGGGAATTGTCTTAATTACCAGTCTACAGAATAGTTCTTATAAGAAATGTGTTTTGGTGGGGTTTTTTTTGCCTTACAAAACTTTTCCCTTCTTCTTGCGTTATATGTATAGCTACAAGGTAAGCAGTCTTGGGAAAAGCAAATGGAATGTAAACTGTCTCTCTGGGAGCTTCCTGATGACTAGACCAGAATTTGATGGATTTTTTTGTCATTGTGGCCCAGACAATTTCCTCTGGATTACTTTATAGATGTCATCACTACATGTGTTTTAAGAGAAAACTATCTACTTTCCAATAATAAGTAGGTGCTTGTAACTTAGAGAGTGGTTTCTTCTGTGATCACAAGTAGAGAGAGGTATTTAACTGTAGGTAAAACACCTAAGCACCAAAGATTTTTTTCCTTTTTTTTGCAAGAGTTTTCTGTAATTGGTTTATTTCAGGGAGCAGCTTAAAGGAAGCAAGGAATGGCTGGGGTCAGAGAGGAAATGCTTGGGAGCATCTTAAACTGGCTTTACTGTCTGAAAACAAGACAATGAATCATGTATCCACACTCTAATACAGATGTTTGTATTCCTTTGAGGGAGGAGCTGGTCGAGTGCTTAAATGGTTCTGGAGCACCTCAAAACTTTTTAGAAGTGAAATAACAATTTATCGGACTGTGGAGTGCTTCATAGTCTCTATCAGAATTATGTACTCTCAGCACTACAGAAAAAAAATTGAATCATTATTATTTGATACCTTTTCATATATTCCCANGAAAAAATATTGTAGGATAGACAAAAATGAGATAAAAAACCCCAAACAAACAAGCAAACAAACAACCTCTACAAAACCCAATTCACATACAACCCAACAGATAAGAAGTACTTTGGATAAAAGTCTGTGGGTTACTTTTTTTCTTTTTTTTCCCTTTTCCCTCCAAGAACAGTTTTAAAACAAAAGCATAAATTCATCATCCTTGGCCAAAGAGTTCATATTTAGGGAAGACATTTTGTGGGAAATGAACTCTTCTCCCTGCCACTATACACTTAGATCTCAAATGCTTTCCTGAATTGGGACCTCTGTCAACACATAAATACAGAGGAAAATGGGCAAGATTATCAAGTAGGTTGTAAATAATTCCTTAAAGGAGAAGGATGGGAAAACGGGAAAAATTACTTAAGGAATATCATTTTATGATAGCTGCTTGCAGGTGGTAAGTGTGTATATTTGCTGTTCTTCTTCTTGAGCAGTTCTTGCTGAGAGAGATTATATGTATCAACTACTTTCCCTGATTTAAAGTTAAACTGTTTTACTGATTTTGTCTCCATTCAAATGGTACAGACAATTAAAATGAGGAGGCCTTTATTTGCAAAGACCACACTTTGTTCTGCTTTTCTCTAAAGTGTTTCATATTTTCTTTCTAATGTCTTTTTTTCAGTTGTCTTTTGAACACATGCTCACCTGCTTTAGAGGATCCAAAGCTACTAATAAAAACACCCCATAATATATAACAGATGCAGAAGTGAATATAAGTGGAAACAGTTAAATAAGGGGAGCAGACCCAGAGCTGTCATCAAGCTTTTCACAGTCACTAGATTTTTTTTCACCTGCTCATGCAGTGCTTGCTCAAGACCTGTTGGCAATGACCGTGTTTCATCTCTCACCATTTTTTCCCCTTCCACCTCACAGGCTTTTTCTGAGAGTTTGTGAGTATATTAAATTCATCTTTAAATCCTGCTAAACAATGTAAAGTGGTTGTCATTAAAAAGACAAATTTATGTGCTGCCAATATTTTAACTAGGATCTCCTTCTAAAATTTGTCCTCGGAGACTTTCTGGAATCCTTCCAGCTTGTGAGAAACTGGTGTGGAAGGGTGTATGTCAGCTTGGTGGGGAGACCATTGGAGGGCTAGGACATCTTATGATTATTTTTCTTTATAAACAAAATGCATTTTGGGAAAAATATGGAAATGCCATTTGACAACATTTTATGCAGTACTTTGAATCTGTGGCCTAGTCATGGTAGACATTCAAGACCTATTGAAAATACTATGGTTCTGTGTGTAAACTTGAAAGCAAAAGAAAATTTATCTTTCTTCAAATATATTTTTGAAAGCAATTGATGTTTGCTGTTCTCTATCCACAGATGAAAGGTGTGTTTACAGATTTTTTTTCTAGATATGTGAAGAAAATTTTGGGCAAGATGGCTTTAAACAAGATGCAGAGAAGCTTTGATTTGGATAAAAAATTAAGTATTGCAGAAATTGTAATTTCATGTGCATTCCTTTCCTTCCAGGAGTGTTTCCAGATTCTATTAAACACACCAGGCTTTTTTGTCTTACGTTCTTTGTGGATACAAAACCCCCTAAAAACAACAACCAACCAACCAACCAACAACAACAAAAAGTAGAGGCCATTAAAACAAGCTTAGAACCTAACAGCTGATAGGTAATAATAAAATCAGTCACATTTTTCATTGTGAATTTTATCCCTATTTGTTGGTTGTAGTAATGTAGTTGGACAGTAAACTTAGGGAAGAGGGACCTTCTTGGTGGCACACCAACATAATTCTGTTGGGAACTTATCAATATGGTTTCATTTAAGTTCTGCTTACATGTCCTACCGCACTTGTCAATACCATGCTGGGGTGTGAAATAAGCGATAGACACAAATATCTTTTTACAGGACATGTGGTCTGACTGTCTCTGTTGGCAGCACAGAGAACACATCCCCAGTTCCCTACCAGAGAGTACAGAGGAAAATAGTTTTGATCTCCTTCCCTTTCTCTGTCCTGTTTCCATTATCCCAAGTGAAATGAAATGCAGTGCTCCTAACAAAAAGTTATAGATTTTTTTCCTAGATAAATTAAGCAATAGCATTTCTGCAATGGATTGGTGCACGTTCAAAGGAGTTCTGCGTTTTGTGTGTTTATTGATTTTATCTATCTTTGTTCAATATGACTTGATTTTCTTTCTAGAACTGAGCTACAGGGTCTTCTGCTTTCTATTCCACAGACCTCTTGAAATTGAACATCTTTGTTATGCAATCTAGTGTCCCTTGCCTGTTCAGAGGCAGAGCAGGACAGCAGTGAAAGTCAGTTTGTCATTCTGTGTTAGATTGTGCACTTCCTTTCTCCCTGCTTAGCATATGCCTTTAAATATAAAGTTCAAACTAGCCCTGCTATACAGAGACGTGTTTCTCTGTTTGTTCACACATGCTTTGTGTTGGGCATACAAATTATAAGTGTAACTTTGTTCTTTTCTGTTTGCAGCCTCTTTAGTTCTCCGTGGTTGAGAGTTTTAAGTATGCATAGAAATAAGCACACACTAAAACATATGGATCCAAGTGCTGACCTCAGTCACATCACTGTAAATCTGGACAGGAACTGTTATCATTCAGTTTTCTGCTGGTGCTATTAAGATAAAAAAAGGGAGTGATTTATTAGTGATGAACGGAGTTTTTATAGCCATCTCAGTCTTGCACAAGTTTATAAGGTTGTTTAAGTACCAATACTCACAGATTTAACTCCTTTTATTATGTGTAAAAAAACTCTAAGGCAGGTCATTCCTTGCACAGTAAGTGACTGGTATGTAAGGGTGTATGAATTAAAAGTGCTGTTATTTGAGGAAATTACTTGTTGGATTTTCTTTAAAGTCTCTTGTACAATCCTTAATTCAACTAATTTATTATTTTTTTACACAAGATTTTTGTCTGATATGTATCATTATTGCATAAGCATATCCTTGGCTCGAAAGAGGAACATTAGCAAGACACTGGACATGTTTGTAATTTCTTTCAGGGATACAGACATATAAATGTGTTGTGACCCATTTTCTGGACACCCCAAGAAATTTTAATCAACATTCATAAACAAGGGAGGGAGGCACGAGGAAAACTTTTTCCAGGGGTATTGATTGTGATTCCAGATTATCACTGCTGCTTGGTCTCGTCTTGTCATTCATAGCTCTCTGTACTTTTTCAAGCTGTACTGAAAAGGAGAGAAATAAACAGATCAGTAAATTTGCATATGTAGAAAGAATAAAGACTAATATATGTGAAGAAAAAACACTTCAGTCTAAAAACTTTTGTCTTGAAAATATTCAATGAGCATAAAATACTGTGATCTTATGTCTTTTGAATGGTGTCTAGATAAATTAACATTGCGAGATATACTTAATTATTTTGTCGATGAATGTTTTGAACATTTTAAACATTTTTTATTGTGCAAAAATGAAACTTTTGTGAGAAAACTGCCCATAAAATAATTTTAATTTAAAAGTCACAGAAAAGGCAGGAATGACTGCTGTTATAAGGCCTTATACTGCATCACTGAAATCTGTTCTGATATTATCTTCTTCACTAATCACTGACTCTGAATAAACTGTATCATTTCTCTTTAAATGGGCACCACAGTCATTTAATATTTAAGAGTATTGGAAGGCTCAAGATATGTTTATCAATCTCATCAGAATAAAAGTAAACTTTTAGGAGGAGTGCTTAAAAAATAAATCTTTTAAAGAAGGTTTCTGGTTTCTGCATTCTGAAAAACTGTTCGATTTCCAAGAGTATAGCACTGAAGATATTGAGTGTATAATTTTCCCATTAATATAAGCAACACATAGGAATTTTCCTGAGATACACATATAAATATATGCAAAGTCAAGGCCTTAAAACAGCCTAGAAATGCTTAGCTCTCTTGATATCTACAGCTTTTCAGAGCAGGCACTACTTTTACTTACCTGAAAGCAGTTTTTATCTTGACATGCATATATAAAACTTTTATGAGTTCTCAAGAATCTGTGAGGAATTATGCAAGTATACTCTGGGGGGAAGGGGCACAAAATCCCCTAAAGGTGGATGTTTAAATAATACAGAGAAATTGTGAACTAACATCAAATCCTTATTGAACAGCTCGTGGAGATGTGGTCCTTTCAAACACACTCAGCTGAGAGCTTTAAAATATTAAAGTGATTTCTGATGTCCAGCTTTAAGGCAATAAAAATAGATCTCCAAATTTTTATGTATGAATACTGGGCTTTTACAGTAATAATGGCCATCAGGAGGATGTTGCACATTTGCAGACCTACAATTTTCTGTGCTGCTATGCTACACATATGTTTCCTACTTACTTAAAGTGCCAAGTCCTGTGTCTGAAGTGGAAATTATTTGATGAAGATTTTTTAATGTACGCTATAAAAGCATTTTATATATTGGTCAAGACAAAGACAGGCATAGCTGGCATGTTAAGGTACAGAAAGTATATTTGGTCTTAGACCAAATGTAGAGATACACATTTATGGTTATACATTGTTTCAAAAGATTGGATGTTTCTATTAAGTAATTGTTTTCATGCTTGTAACCATTTATTGAAATTTAATAAACAGGTGAGCGCAGAATTTTGTTGCAATGGGACACGAAATAAAGCTGCTTGACTCCGGCCAGGAGGCAGTAGAAATCAGAAGGCTTTATTTACAATTCATTCAGCCCTTTTATAACATGCTGTGTTAAGAAGGCACATTATTGGTCCATAGGGCTGACACCTCTCCCATTGGTTAAGTAACAGAAATAGCAAACAACACCTGTTGTTATGGGAAAGGAATATTGTTTACACAAGGTTGTTTTGGGAAAAAGAAAACTGTTGGAAAGTGCCCTAGTTCCTACACCCCTAAGGTCTGGCCCTGGCTAGTGTGGACCTCGGGGATCGGGGAGGGGAATCTGGGCTAGTACAAAGGTAAAAGACAAAAGGTGCTCTTATTCCTCGTGGGAAGCAGTCCCACAGGTTTAATGCAGAACTAACACTTCAAGATCCAGGAGGAGAAAGAGGGAGAGACTCCCCATGCAGGGAGTTTTAACCCCTAGGGAAAAGGGGGGAGGGGAGGCGGGTCTGTTGACCAATGGAGACTGAACCAGGGGGAGGGGAAAGGTAGGGATATCAGGAAAAGGAGATGCAAAGGTTTATGGGAAAGTGCAACCAAGGAACACCCAGAGCACTATAACAAGACAAATTAACTAATTAGTGCAATATAACAGAAAAGTTTCCCTTGGGAAGAGCTCAGGCTCAGAAAATATCACGTCCACAGAATTTCTCCCATTTCTACCTGGGTTTATTCTATCTTCACTTGAAACTCCCCCAAAATCTAGTTCCACTTCCTTTCCTCTCTTGTGCCAAAAATCCCAGGCTGTTTTGGGTATTGACCTATCTTGGACAACAGTAGATTCCCCAGGGTGTCTCTGAGAAAATAACTTCATGCTTGTCGTGGTTTGAGGAGGAAGTGAGTTTTTTTTTAAGAAACTCAGGTCAAACCAATCAGTGGCCAGGTTGGATATTGGCATCTGTGCTGGCCACTGAGAGTTTGGACACGCCTCTGAGGACACAAGGGGTTAAAAGCCAGGTCTCCCGAGGCACTTCCTCTTTCTTCCTGGTTCTGCTTCGGCAGGGCAGAGCATCTCCTCCTCTCCCCGGCTGGGGAGGGGAGCCAGGTGGGCCTGGCTGGGGTAGGCCTGGGCTCCAGAAGGGGGGGGGAAGAGAAGGAACGGGACAGGAGCTGGGTTAGGATGGAAGGGTGGAGACCCCTAGGTGCCTTCCGTCCCCCCGTCCCTGTCCCCTACCCCCCCCNGGTACCCAGGGTTGTGGAAGGTTTAAGCAAGTAGATATGAGGGTATGTGCTGGTGTCAACTATTGAGCATTGTAAAGGATGGAAATTGGGGGGAGGAGGAAAAGTGTTGTGAGAGGTTTCTTATTCTGTCTTTGGGTGATTGGGTTCTTTTTCTTGTGTTTGTCGTCTATTGTCAAGGAGTTTAATAAATGTTTTTTTTTCCTATTCTAAGTGATAGGCCTGCTTGTGCTCTGTTCCGGTACATCTCACAGTAGTGTATTAAAAACTACATCCTCATGGGTGCACTGGCATTTGTCCAGTGTCAAACCATGACAATGCTGTATAACATTCACATATAATTAAATGAATAATTTATTTAAACAACTGAACTTATTGCATAAAACTTTTCTATGATTTTGTTATTGTTTCTCACAACAGGATCTGCTGCAGGGAGGATGAGGATTTCTGACTCGGGCCAGAATGTGATGTTGCAGCTGCCCTTGTAGAAGACCCTGAGGAGAGAGGAGGGAAGAGGACCAGGATGTGTACAGACTAATTCACATCCTTGGATAAGTAACCAGGTAGTGTTATTTCTTATAATCAAAAACATTTTAGCAGCTTTACAGTTTTTAAAAACTTTAATGTAGTACTTGTCTTTGGAAGTAGTTTTACCTTTGCACTTGGTTTTAAAGCACATCAACTTCTCCATTTTAACAGACACGCAAATTTAGCAGGCAAGCCAATTTAATAGGCTATGCAGAAGATGATCTTACATTTGTAGGATAAAAACAGCATATTTTTGATAGAGCTATGCTTGTTGCTAATACAAGCTCCAGCTCAGCCCAGCAGCTGTAAAAGAAATTAATTCATTGAAGTTCCCTATTGAACCAGCAACTTGTGGATAGAGAACTACTTGGGTGTTTCTTGGATTTGTTTTTTGGTTTTTAAATATGTGATTGAAAAAAAAAATAGCTGGATTTTTGTGATTGGGAATTTCACCTCTCTCTAGGCATGTGGTCCTCCTATATGTCATAAGGATGATTCTAACTTTAATTTTACATTTGATTCTGACTGTAAAAGCCTTGACATCCTTCAGTCAGAAAAGTTATTGTTTTTCTCATTCTGAAATCTACTACACTGAGGTGGGCAGAATTTTGCTAATATCTTAAGGTATCTTTATCACTGTTAATGTCATAGCAGCTAATTGCTATGCTACGTACTTGAACTCTCTGCTCACTGACATAGAAGATCTCTTTGCTAGTCCAGCAGTAAATATTATTTCTGGTCTGGTCTGGGTAGGTCTATTAACTATCTTATGGTTTATCATAATTAAGGAGGATCTTACTGCTTGTTGCAATTTTCCCTCAAGTATAACATCCTGCATGTCTCCCACTCCACTTTGTCCAGTAATCTTCTCTGCCCGTACATGATGGAAAAAAGTTGGCTTGTGTTAGCCCGGGGTCAAGCAGGACCAAAATTGTCACTTTTGTGGCATTCAAGATCTTATAATTCAACAGTCTTTCTGCTGAGGACAATAGAGGAACACTTTCTTAATAAAATGCAATATAATCTTCATGAGCTCAAGAACGCCAATATATATATTTCTTATGGCTGTTTGGGGAATGTAATGTGCACCAAGACAGATTCATTTTCATAGTGGCCTGTGGAAGTGTGGTAGAGAGGGATAAGGGAGAAGATTTAGGAAGCTTGGCTTGAAGAAGGAGAAGGTCCAGATAAAAATGTGGAAGACTGGAATATATATATTTTAAATATATCAAATTCACAGCCCAAAAAAGAGGCATCAGAACACATTTGCAAAACTTCATGCTTGGTCCCAGCTGTAGTTTTGCTGCAGTTATTGTAGATGCTGCAGAGTTTTGTACTCTGTGTTATGGCATATTACTTTTTTAGCTTCTATGGATGGTCTCTTCAAGATCATCAGTCTCAATATAAAAAAAATCAGGAAAATGAAAAATTAAGCAAGTTGTTGTTCTTTTGCTGAATCTATCTGATATAACACCATTTGGAACTGATTAATGTTTATTTGCCAGCCCTGAGTGAAAAATACATACCTTGTGGTTCTTACAGCCTAGGGTGGAATGGAAGTGGGTTTTAACCTGTAAAGGGTGATGAAGTGCTTCCTTCATGTTTGCAGTGGAGCTATTCCCACTCTGACCGTGAATTCTGCTCAGTGACAGCTCCTCCAAGAGTGAGAAATGTTGTGCAGGTGTTATTTGGGGCATTATTTGAGATGCTGAGTTTGAAATGGGGATTTTACAAATACGGTTCTGGAAAATGAAAACATTCCAGTTGGTCACAGCTGCATTCAGTGTAATATGGGTTTTTTTTCTCTCTGAGATGCTGTTTTTTTCTGAGATAATCTTTGAAGTACTAATTTGGTGCAGAATCTGTCTTATCATTTTTATATTATATAGAAAAATTAGTCAAAATTCAACTGATACTGTCCTATTAAAAATCAAAACTTAGCTTTCTGATAGGTAAGAGCAGTGTACTATAAGAAAAGGCAATTTCCTTTTGCGTGGGTACTTCATCCAGGAAAGCGAATCAATGGAAAATGGATACTTTCCACAAGATGGCAGTGTAGGTGCACTTTTTTAACTTTCTTAAGCTAAAATAAATTGTTCTGCAAAACCCAAAAGAGGATTGGAGTAAGTTAGCCATTTATGATTACAAAATAATTACTAAATATTGTATTAGTGTAGTTATTAGTAGTGTATCAGTCCCTGGGCGATCCAGAATTTCAGTAACTTCCATTACCACTCGGTTTTGGTATAATTTGTTTAAAATACATGTAACTGTTTTCTTGCCATTTGTTTTGTGATTAGAAGACATAACCACTCTAAGCAATGAGCATATTGTATTTTGAAAATATCTGATAAATTCGAATCTTTCAAGCTGGACAATTAATACCCATCTATCTGTGTGTGAGTTCTTAAAGGCCTCATAATGCATTCAGTGCTCTACTTGTTAATAACTGCTGTCTATGTTACAAGATTAAAACCAAGGTAGGGTGCTCTTAAATAATAGAAACCATGATTTGAAACTATTCCATGCATGTTGGTTGGGTTTTTTTTNTATAAATTATTTAATTTTTTTGAATTTAAATAAAGTAAGCTCCCCCCCCCCTGTTTTCCCAAGTACTTGAAAATCCTGGAAAAGAATAAAGGTCAAACCATGGTCAGCATTCTTTGTTCAAATAGGGCTTTAAGAGCTTACTGAATCTCTAGTGTACAATTTCTGTTGGTTTCAGTTTGTAAAATTATCATTGAAGTAGAAGTGATAGAAAGTTTCTTGGATTTTTTTTTTTTTTGGGGAATGTATGAGTACCAGATGATTGCTACACCATGCAATCTGATAGTGTAACAAGCTTAATTGTGTTTTAAAAGCCCATTAATTTGCTGTTAAGCTGGTATTCTCCAAGTTGAGGGTAGTAATAATGAAAAGCCAGAATGTGAAGACTTAGGCTTTCTACAGCTTGATCTGATTACAGCCATGGGAACGTGGAAAAAAATTGAGGAGTTCTTCAGTAAAAAGGAACCATCTTTCATCACCACGTAAAATGTAATGGTGTTTATCTCTGTTGAATACCTTGAATACAGCCGTGTTGTAGCTGTGCACAAAATCTATTCTACAGTCTTGGAGGCCTAACAAGTTTATCTTTGTCCTTTTGGCCTATTTCTTATCTGGCTGGCACAGCCAAATCTGTGTAGGTTTCAGGGAAGTGTTGAGGCTTTCAGTGCTTTACACAAGTATGTCACTGATTAGCAGTACAGCTGTTTTGTGTATTATATGTCTCCACAAGTGTAGTGAGGATGGAAAGAACAACTTCACAGAGTATGGAAGATAGAATATGTTTGATTTATCCCGACAACCAGTGACATTTTGCAAAAAGGCTTATTATTTTGGTGCCCAGTAGGATTTGTGTTATGTTACCTAGGTTATCATACAGTTTCAAAATGCTCCTTCCATTTCTATCAGCTTCTGATGTTCAGGAATTTCACTAGTTGACTGACAATTATTGTACTGAAAAGTATTTGGTAATATGTTTGTCAGTGAAGTCATGGAAATTTACTGTGTAGGTTAACTACTGATGTTTGTTTAATAGATTCCAGTACCTTGTTGAGGTCTCAGTCACTGCCCTGAAGAATTTACAATCAGAGATAGGTAGAGATAAGAAACCCGCATTGAGTTTACTTGGTGAAAATTGTTAGCCAAACCAAACGTGACACACCAAGCATGACAGATAGCATATACCTTGCATTCCAGCTTTAGTGAGCCAGTGAAAATAATTCAAATTTATAAATTAGATACAGGAAAACTAAAATTGGAATTAGGACTAGAGGAATATTGTGGAAAATGAGGTAGCTTTCATTGCCCAGTGAAAGCTTTAAAAGGAGCAGATTTTTATATTAAAAATTATAAAAAAATTTGGAGACAGGATTATTTATTATTCAGAGCAAACTGTTTACATAGAGAAGTGGCCCAGAGAAGGTTGTATCAGTATTGTATACAAAATCTGGATGAGAGAATTAATATCTAATACTAGGAGATTTTCACTTATGTCTCAACATTTTCATGAAAGAATTGATACAAACGTTGTGTGGGAAATTACATTTTTGATTGCCTTCACAATAGATTTCTTCCTGAAAACAATTTGTCTAATTTACTTTATTGGGTCAAGGAGGCCCCATCCTGGAGCTGAGTCACGTAGTGTGCCAATTTCTTGGCAAGCTCAATCCCAGCCTGTTTGATTCTCAGTTTTCTCTATTTCAGAACACACTACTTCATCACATCAGTATCAGTACTTCACAAAGCATTCAAGTGCAAGCCCCTTATAGTTATGTGTGCTGAAATAGGTCCTTGAATTTTAATCAGACTTAAAGCTGTCCCTTTGTATCTCATCTAACACTGATAGTGATGTATTTTATCACTTACAGAGAATTACTGTACATAAATTGAAAGTCTTGTCAGTAAAACCATTGTTATCTATGTAACAAAATTGTTACAGATCCATTGTCAAGATCACCTCAATTCTTGCTCAGTTTTACTGAACAGATTTATGTTGGCTTTGTGCAGTTAGATGGAAAAGATGAATAAAACACAAATAATTTGTTTCTTTATTTTCAAATTTGAAGATTAATAAGGTAGATGAATTGAGTAAATCCAGATTTACCTCATTCATCTTCAAATGTTCTCATTTGTTCAGATGACAAAAGCTTCATCACAAAAGAGAAAAAATTTGAAGGGAAAGCTATGTGTTTAAAGAAAGAATCTTTTCAGTCTCAAGAGCTTGTAAAAGGAATTTTGGATTACAAAACCCAGACAAGTAGCTCCGGGAGCTTTGATGACATGAATTTAAAAGGGCAAAAGCAAACCACTTTTATCCACTGGTAAGTAGAAGGAAGAGCCATCAGAATTGTTAAAAAAGTAGGCACTGGAACAAAATGATAAGAAGGAAGGCTTAGAGAGCCTTTTCAAAGAGGGGACATGGTGTATGGGGTAGAGGAAAAATACATCACTCTCTACAATTACCTGAAGAGAGGTTATAGTTAGGTGGGGGTCAGTCTCTTCTCCCAGGTAGCAAGCTATAGTACAAGAGGAAATGGCCTCAAGTTGTGCCAGGGGAGGTTTAGATTGGATATGAGGAAAAATTTCCTCACCAAAAAGACTATCAAGCATTGGAACAGGCTGCCCAGGGAAATGGTTGAATCACCATCCCCAGAGATATTTAAAGGGATGTAGATGTGCTCGGGGCCAAGGTTTAGTGGTGCACTTGGAAGCACTAGGTTAAGCATTGGAAAAGATGCTCTTAAAGGTCTTCTCCAACCTAAATAATTCTATGGTTATTGAGTGATCCAGAGCACGAGAGAATGTGCATAGGGTCCTTGCACAGAACAGGACATCAGACTTAATGAAGGTAATTTCTTGGAATAAAATGAAGTCTGCTTTTCACCGTGAGAGGGAAGAGGGATAATTACTAGCATTTAGGTTTATCCTCCACAATAACTGTGTTTGTGAACATTGAATGTAATAATGCAGGCAAACCATCAGGTCTGGTAATTCTGTTAGATTCTGTAGCAAATTTTTGACTTTTCATTTACTAAAGGAGATATAAGAAGCAGTGAAAAATATCTGATTTTTTTTAAGAATCAGGAATAAGTTATTTCTTCACTTTTTCTTATCCTTTCATCCTTGTCCAATAGAATATAATGATGTTATTTTATTTAATTATTTTTCATATTCAGGTCACTTCAATTAGAAAAACACATCCAAGGGGTTTGTGCATTGCAGTACTCAGGAGTATGCTTCAATTCAGATTATGTCCCGAGTTTGTGGATTGATGGACCCACATATTATTCTCCTTTTCAGTTTGCTAGTGGGAAAATTTAGTGTGAGGAACATGAAATGTGAATGTCACTTGAATAAAAAAAAAATCAAAGAAAAAAATCTCAACACAAAAAATATCAGCAAACCCAAGAAACCAGCTCTGTAGGAGTGGGATGTTAGTTTAGAGCAGAGGCGATAGACCATGTAATCATTAGAGCTGGGTAGGAGTTGTGGCTGTATTATCTGTGCCATGGATATTTTGTGCCTGTTGAGAGTACTGTACTTTGATGGGAGTCACAGCAGGAGATTCGTGACCTGGAGCTAAACAGTCCATTAAGGGATCATGCTACTACATTTTTTTTGCTTCTGTGGTTCCTGAAATCCTAAGCAAAGGGGTGTTTAGCTAATAGGTCTAAGGAATAGCACCCTTTATTTTACATGTTTCTAGTATAGTAGTTCTGGAGTTGTAAAGGCTCATGTGTGGAGCCCTGCCAATCCTGACTTGCTCTGGTTCTTATTATAAGCTTCTCCCATATGTGGTAGAGTAGGCTTGTAGCATCCTCCTTTATTACCAGGCATGCACACATTTACAGTATGTTCTTCAAAATTCTGGAGAAAACAGAATGTTGAAAATTATCTCTAAAGGTCACAGTGCATTTCCCCTTGTTTATCTTAAAGCAAGAGAACAAATGAGGAAGCTCCTGGCTGATGATGTCCTGCTTGCAAGTGAATGATTCCCTTCTCTGTTTCCTTAGAATGTCATAGGACTCTTATTTTCTAATTCAATCTCAGTCACTCAACAGCAATATATTGTTGAGAGCTATCAAGTATCTTGTCTGGTTGTTAATCTTTTAATAAATATATTTCATATTTCTGATTTTATGTTTCCATTTTCCCATACATCCTGGCATCATACTGATTTCACAAGCAATATGCTCTTCGGGATAAATCACATGTGTTATAACACTAGTAATATGGACTGGAGTATCTCACTGGACTCCCTATAGTAGTAGTAGTAGTAGTAGTAATAATAATGATAATAATAATAATAATAATAATAATAATAATAGTGGTAGTAGTAGTAGTGAGTATGAGTCAGTGCAGGAGTGACTAAGATTATCTCAGAGTTTCAGGGAGCCAAGGGATGACTCATCCTTTGAAATAAAGAGAAGCAGCTAATAAACATTAATAGACATTTTCAGATTTGTTTGCAGCATACCAGCACTTGCTGTAGATCCTGAAGAAGGAACATGAGGAACTGAGAATGTCATGCTAGCAGCAGTTTTATAATCAATGATGTATGCATGTTGATTTGTCACTGCTGTAGATGTTGGCACTCTCTACTGTCAAGATACAGCAAAAAACCTTACTGGTTTTGCTACTGCAGCAGCTTTTTTTCACAGTCCTTAGTGCTGTTCTTTTGCACTTGAGATTTGCTGGGTGTTTCCTCGAATTTCTGAATGCTAAGTGCATATCAACAACAGCTACACTAATTTATAGTATTTAATATGGCAAATTACTCAGACAGCAAGAAAATCACTCAGATGTAGATTGACTGGACAATAGAATGGATTTGCTCTCCACAGAGTGGATGTATGGATCTCTGCCAAATCATTTTAATTGGGACCTTGTGTTACTTTGCCTTCTGTGACAGTCACTCTGAACCCCCTACTTCCTTGTTGTGACAGTCACTCTTGAAGCCCCTACTGCCCTGAAGCCATCTTCACAATAAAATGCTGAACTGTACCCAACTGTTGATCATGTGCTCCCAGCACATGGTGAGCTCACTTGCTTCAGGTGAAGAACAGTGTGATGCTTACTTTGCTCAGCTGTCAGGCAATGTCTTTGCTTCCTTTGCTCAGCTGTCAGGCAATGTCTTTGACTTCCTTGCTGGTGTGGCCACTTGCCAGAGAGGTTTTATGTTTTCTAGTCATTGCATGTGTTTGTACTGGTTTTATCTGGTCAAAGGAAAGACACAAGTTGTAGTCAGACTCGAGAGTATTGTGATAAACTCTGATTGGTATCCAGTGTGCTTTCTGCCCTCAGGAATTTCGTTCCTCCCTACACATTGCTCAGAGTGGGAGCTAGTCTGATGTGTCACAAGCTGTCGTCTTTTCCTGTTATATTTAATGAACATACAACTGCTGCTTTTGTTGCCTGTGCAGTGCCTCAGACCATGGTGGCCATTGCTCTTCAGCCAAAATAGTTTCATCTTGTAAACTAATAGCTTATCTTTCTTTTAGAAACACAGAGAGAACACTGATGATACTTTTACTGGTCATGCTTGCTCATGTCCTTGATTTCTTGAAAATTATTTATTAATTTTTTTTAATCAGGCATTTAATTTGGCCAGCACCTTCTGCACAAAAAAAGATATGACAGGAACTTTCTGTGACAAAAATACACTCTTGTCATCTGGGTGTCTGTAAAATTAGTCTTTTCAACACATGCTCTTAAGCTATAGTTTGGTGTTTTTTTAATCGAGAAGAAAAGACCTGTAATTTTTATTCCAATTCCTCTTCTGCATCATTGGTTTCTCACTGACCTTGTACCTCCTCTGAAACTACCATTCGCACACAAAAATGTCCAATATTTTTCTCAGCTTTCCTATTTTTCTTCTTGAACAGAATTCTCCTGTACAAAGGTGAAGATACTCAGAAGTAACTTTGCAATTTGTCATCTCTTTCAGTGTTCAAATATCGCAAATTCAACATGTGCACTGTTAAATGTTCATTAGTTCTCTCTCAAAAAAAAATAGATTGGCTTGAAACCTTGAGATAGCTATTCGCGTTCTGTCTGTATATGCCTGCTTTCACATGAAAATTCATTTAAAAATACTGTGAAGTACATGCCTGCCATTAGAATTTGATAATATTTTACTTTCTTTAAGTGAAAAATGTTGAATAGATAGTGATTTCAGAGACTGCATCTACCCCTCCTCTTAGATTTTTCTCTTTTCATGGCTTATAACAACCTTATTTGTAAATGGATTTGAGCTGACTCTGTGGCATATCTGACCTATATCTTGTCAAAAATTTTTAATTGTTGTGATCACTTCTTTGGTGATGTTTGTGAGTGTATTGGTTTTGGCTGGAATAGAGTTAATGTTCTTCACAGTAGCTTGCATGGTGCTATGTTTAGTATTTGTGACCAAAACAGTGTTGATAAACAGGACTGTTTTCCTTATTTCTCAGAAGTGCTTACCCAGAGTCAAGGTCTTTTCTATTTCTGTCCTAATGAACTTGGAAGTATTGTGCTGCATGTGAAGAGTTTATTGATCTGCTCTTCTTATCTATTCAAAAGTGGGTACTCCTTGGTTTCAATGAATAACTTGTTTGCATGGAAAATATTCAGACAGTGTATGAGCTGCTACCACATAAGATAGCCCAGTGCAATTATCTGTAAGATAGAAGGAATTAAGAGCATGTTATTTTGTTTAAGCATGTTATTTTAAGAGCATATTATTTTGTTTAAAAGAAATGTAAAACAATACTTTTGTGATCAGTGAAGTGATTGCTACCTTTTTGTTGTGCTGCAGGTTTTATGAAATCAACAGTTTTGTCCTGACTAACAACTTTTCAGAAGAAGGGAGTTGTATTATTGTAATAACATGTGTAATATTAGTGAATTTCTATCCACCACTAGCACTAGGAATCCTTCTACCTTGGAAGCTGAATTACTTTGTACAAGTACTTTATTTTTATTTCTCAAACTACCTACTTATTATGTGTTACTTCAGTGGCATTCAAGCAGATTAACTTCCTTTCCCTTTCAGGTTTGAACACACACGTGTAACACTTTTTTTTTTTCCCAGGTAGAACTTCTAAGTGTTAACTGTATGTTACCCAAGAAAACAATACAGTTTTCCCAGGTCGAGGCATCTTTCTCCACACCTTCTTACAAAAGAACTCAACTCTATTTAATTAGCATTGACGTGATATTCACTGATGATTGTACAGAGTGTTCAGAGATCTTTGTGTTGCAATGTGGTGTTTCTTTTCATTGTGGGATGACTCTGCACTACTGGCCTCCATCATAACAAATTAAAGTTTAACCCATTCATGTTCTGAAAATAACGGGGTTTGCCAGGTATCACTACACTTCCCTGTAGGGATAGAAACCTTCCTTTCTGGAAAGGTTGCAGCTTGAATAATTTAATGGGGAAAAACTGTAACCCTTTTGGGATTTCTGGATAAATAGTTCTCAGACAATAATTAACGACATCTATATACACACAAGAAAGTTCATATTGTTGAACATGGAGTGAGAAGTAAGGGAAAGAAGAACAGGTGAGAGAAATGAGAATCCAGTTGTGTTTATGCTGAAGATATACTGGATTCCTAGTAAGGTAGAGAAAGGATCAGAAAATTGCAAGACAATTTAATATGGACCTCTCAGGCAGATGGAGACTATTGGGTTTTTTGTTGCTTTTTTTTTTTCCTACTCTAAACAATAGACTAATACCTTCCAATTAAATGTACATTTCGGAGTGGGAACATTCCTGTGGTCTTTTGAAAGCCAGACTTGAGGTGATTCATAGGAAGACTCCTTTCTGGGAATCCTGAATAAATCAAAATACTTACGGAGAAAATAGTGTAGATATCCAGCATCTTGTAAGACGGGGTAGTGCTGCTCAAATTTTTTTTATATGGTCTACTTTCATTCAGCTTATTCTGCATAAAATGATACTGTCACATGAAAAGGATATAAATGTTATGCTTCCCCTCCTTCTATTGTGCAATAAGTCTTCACATTGCTCTTAGTTTGGAAATTTAAAGTACATTAGTCAGTTACTAATTATTTATTAAACAGAAGGGTTGGCAGTGTCAGTTGTTTTGGAAGTTTGCATGGCCGTGATGGTTGCCAGAGTATCTCACACTAACTGTGAGAAATTTTCCTTCACTTTCAGAGCACTCGATGGTCTCTCTCTTTTCTGTGTCTCTTTTTTTGACACTCAGCTGTGACATGGCCTGCATCTCTGTCTATTAGTTTAGATGCAACAATGAGGAATTATTTAGTATAATCCATTGAGCTGGAGTTCAGTACAACAGGATAAAGTCTGTAAAATACATTTGAATTTATGAAATCTTCTTGAGAGTGAAATCTATGAAGAAAGGGACATTTGATATAAGTTGTGGAAATCCCAACGTGATAGATTTTTGTGGAACAATCGTGTCTGGAAAGTCCGATCTGTATGGAGATGTGCTGGATGATGTAACCCAGCAGGGCCTGGCTAGGGATTTTTTGGAACGGCATAGAAGGACCGGATGCAGATGATAAGGAGAAAAGTTAACTTTGAAATCCTATATTACTGTTCTAATCATCTGATATGATAATAGCCAGCAACAAAAGGAACATAAACTGGTATTAAGGTGAATTGCTAAATTAAAAGTCTCTCCAAAGTTTCACCTAAATCCTTCTACTAGATTTCTTATTTCTCACAAATACATGAACACTTTTTCACTATCACTTTTCCTAAACTTTTTTGAAAACTGACTTTTTCACTACAAATTTTATTCACGCAACATCAGATATCGGTGAATAATATTTTTGAAGCTTTTGATGGAGAAAGTTACAAGAGTTTGCAAAGGATGATGTTATTATAAGGCTTATTTAAACTTATTCTATGCTTAATTTTCTTTTCAGTTTTCCCACTGGAAATGTTCAACATTCACAATGAAAAACCTCTTTTTTCAATTTTCTTTTTCAAATCACATTTGAGATTACTTTGAAGAAGTCATGACTTCTTACAGGCAAGCAGAGTATTAGGGCTGTGGAAATAAAGTTAAATTCTTCTTTTGGTTGGCTTCACATCGTGCCTTAAGAATTATATGCATTGTTGGAAGGTCTCAATGACTTTTCCAAATTGTGTTGTCTGATGCTGGGAAGCACCAGGTTCCCTAATAAAGTGGAGAGTGTGGGGGAATCTACTTTGATATTGCTAATACATTTCCATAGAAAGTTGTGTAATAATATCTAATAAATTCTGAGTTTTTATGATGGCCAAAGACATTGCATAATTCGAATATCATTGATATATCTTGAGGGTGGTTGTAGGGTAGAAACATGGTACAATTTGTTTCTGTATGCTGACACTGGCAATCCTGCATTAGAAGTGTGTCTTTTGCCTGGGAAAAAGAATGGTCTATTGTTAGGCAATAAAATTGAGTAAGAGATGGGATCTTGTGATGTGATGACGAAATGAGATGTTCTCTTGAAAATGCTAGGATATGTTCTTTTGGAATACTAAGAGGTCAAGAATTTCAAGAATTTTCATGTAACATCAAAGCCAAAGGACTAAAGAACAGGCTGCTCCTTTGTAGACGTAACAAGATTGTTTGTATTTTTTTTTTGCAGTTGTTTTGACATTAGTTATCTTCTAAACATGAATTTCAGAGGATGGGAACAGCTGTCCATGTTGATAGGGGTATCTTGTTACTGTTGCCTGCTTTCTTCTGACAGTGATAGTGACTGTTATCAGAAACAGGATATGGAAGTTTGACAATTCCTGTATACTCTCATACATCCACTGTTTACGTAAATCAGAGGGAAATACTTTCACTTTGGCCTGCTTGTAGTTTTAATGGAGAAAAGATCCAAAGAGACTAAATAAAAAGCCTGCATGCCAGAAGAGTGCTTCATTAAACCTGCAGGAGAAGTTCCATGCATTTCAGACATGTAACTTTTTAACTAATTTTTTCTTTCCTCACCCTGTAGGAGGATAGGACACCAAAAACTTTGCTGTCCCAATTTCAGGGATTTCGTAACAATTTTGATTCCTGTTTTTCTGTTTAAAAAATTCCAAACACTGTAAAATAGCTGCTGAATATTCCCACTAGTGTACACTGCCCATCTGTAGTCAGTTTTGGTGCTTAGGATCTGCCCTATTTCCAGTGACTGAAATTGATAGATTTTCCAAATTTATTGGATTTTTTTTCAGTATAAATTTATTACCTTGCATTGTATAGCAGTTCGCTTTTTTTTTTTTTTTTTTTTAATGTGGAAGCATTTTAGGAAAAAGCACAAGATTAGAGTATGCAGAGTGTTCCCAAAAAGCCCAGCATACAACAGGAAGCCAAGATTGCGACAGATAAGGAATGTCATTAGGAACATAGCTCAGAGCTATGCTGACTTGTGGCCATAAATGCAGGAAGTAATTTTCCTGCTGGATCCTTTTTAAATATAGGAACAAAATACAAGTCTGATGATTGCAGGTATAGTGCGTGGGAGATGCTGGAAGGTCATATAAATATCTGGGCAATAGGATGAAGGTGCATGTATATTAATTCATAACTCCTAACTGTTAAATTTTTTAGGATGTTACCACTAATCCACCAGCATCTGTGATGAAATTACATAACTTCTTATTAGTACTTCCTTTCTTAACAGTCAAATAGTGTGGTAGGATGTCCCTATTCTTATGCTCTGAACAGCGTGTTCACAAAATTGCTTAGAAAAACTCTTCAATTCTGTTTCCATTATGTCAACTACAAGAACTAAATGCAGAAGCTTTAAGCATTTTAATAATTAACTGGAGAACTGTCAGGATTGATTAAAAATCCCTGACAAACACCATGTATATGAAACAAATTAACCCTGCTGAGATAATAAATTAAAAAAAAAAATCCAGAACACTACCTTCTTCTTTAGTACAGATCAAATAGTGTATATGCTTCTCTCTACATGCACATTTTATATGCTTATGTCTATGAGGGTTTTTTTTTCTATGATTAATAGGTAATTACCAGGTTTTTAATTACAGCGAAACCAACAGTACTGTCACTGCTTTCTTATGAGCATTTGTTAACATTTATATTTGCATATTATATTCATGATCTTTAATCTCTCTGTAAATATGTTCTTTAGAAGGACTTTTTTGGTGCTAAAATTTAGTTGCAACTATTGTTATTGTTTTTGACTTAACTACATTTTTCAGTTGTGTTTCACAGTTCGTGCAAATTAAAATTGGCATCATGTTAAGCAAAAAAAATATAGTTTATTGTTTATTTGGCCATCTCATTTTCCAGTTGCATATTTCCTGCAGTTCACTGATTTTTCTTGATTTTTTTAAGATTATATTTTAGCTGTAAACATTTTTCCCCTACTATTTATTCTGCCCTTTAAATTAATTATTTCCCACATCTTTGTTTGTTGGAAATAATTAATTTAATGACTAAACCCTGAGGGCAAACCAATTGCCTTCATTTTAGATTCAGACAAGCATCTTCCAAAACAAACAGGAGTGAAATTCTAGTGACATAAACAGTTTACACATTACAGGAACTCTTCCTGTAAAATTAAGTCTGCAAATTGAAGTTCTTAGAATATGTAATCACAACACTCGGAGTGAAATAACCTTCTGTCTAGCTGGGAAAGGGGTTGATGTTTGTGTTAATCTTGCAGGTTGTTTCATTTCTCAATGTTTCTTAAAGTGCTATTTTGTTTTCCTCCATTAATTACATACTTGCTAGGTGCAAAGAGCAGCACTAGTTTGTGTAAAAAGGACAGTTAAAGTGGTTAAAGAGCTACCCAGAAGTTTTATACAACACTCCATAGTCACCAAGTGCCCATATGAATTTGTCCATAAATTTCTTGAAGGTGGGACTTAATCTTTAATCTCTTCCTGCTTCAAGTGCTCCGCTGTAAATTGTAGACATTCATTTCTGCACAATCAAGCACAGAAACTAAAGAGTATAGTTCAATCATGTGAGAATAGGTACTGTAATAAAATATAACATAGCAGTGCAGAATGTGATTAAAAGACTGGGCTTCCTGCAATGTATTTAATTTTGCTTAAATTTCTCTCTGTCTTGATACCCAATAAAATGATGGATAATAAAAAGAAAAATTATGAATAATTAGCATTCCAGAAATCATACAGTGGACTCTGGGGGAAAGCATGCAAGCAAATTAAGTAATGCATATTTCATTTCATTACGAGCTAGAAATTGTGTTGATCAATATATAAACAAAAGCTGGCAGTTAATTTTTAACTCAAATGAAGAAAAATGTTTAAGTTGAATCAGCTGATTTTAAAAACAAAAATTAGTATGGTCCATTCACTTAAGAGTTCAGCTCAGTCAGCATTCTGGGTCCCTTCCAACTCAGATGATTCTGTAGTTTGATGCACATTAGAAGGATGGAAAGTTGGCTTCAGTGGCTCTAACTCTACACTGATTTTCCTAGAAGAGGTTCTCCTACATAATCCATATTCATCAAAAACTGTGTTTCTGAAAAACAGATTCTTGGTAAGCATTTTCTTGTTAAAAGAAAGAGTTTTGGTTTTGTTGTGATGTAAAGGTTTAGGGGCTATGTCAAAACATGAGCTGAGTAAGAGACGAAACCAGAAAACATTGTGTAATATTTCTATTGTAACTTCTAGCGTTATTTGGAATTCCCATTTTATTTATTTTGACCTCCATTTTTCACTCTGTTTTCCAGTTAGATTTTTAAATTCCTTCGCCAATCCCAGGGAGAAGCTGCTGGTACTGACTTCTGCAAGTTCCTCTTCAGTTTTGGATCAATGCCGGTGGTTTGATAGACCCAAGGACAGAGTAAATGGCTCCAACATGTTCCTGGACTGAGTGTGGTGTAGCAAAAAAGTAGGAGAAGGAATGAGGTTGCCTGCTCCTGTAAACACAAACCATTTTTCATGTTCTAGTTCTGTCTTTGGCAGAAGACAAAGAGAGGATAGTCTGCCACTGCCTAAAGACCACATAGTACTTCATCAGTTTTCCCTGGTTTTCCATACACAGTCAAATGAGGTGATTTCTGCCACACTAATAACAGTAAGTCAGGATTTATAATGAATGTAATTTTTCTGAAGCAAACTTTTTTACTCAAACTAGGGCTACTGTACTGTACACTGTACTATTTCTTCTTAGAATAAATTTCATGTGGAAATGTCCCAGAAAGTAAGGAATTCACAAGGCATTTTACTTGCAATGTTTCTTTTCATATTTTAAATTGGTTCATAGATCTTTCATATTCTTCTGTAGCATTGGCTGGTGCAAGGTTTCTAGTGAGCGAGAGGACATTCGTATTTGTCAAAAAATGGTTTCATAGTGTACCAGAAATCAGCAAATTTTTGGAAATTAATGATACATGGTATGATCTGATTCAGAACATGCAAGTGTAGAGAAATGAAAGAATTTTTTTTAATAACAAACTAGCAGCTAAAAGGCAGAGAAAAAAAAAACTTAAGCTAAAGGAGAAAAATTATAAATGTACAATTTAATTCCCTCAAAATTTCAGCAATCATAAATCAGCAAGTGTCATCTATGGTTTGGAAATGTAATATCTAGTTAATCCAATAGGCTTTTCTCCTCAGGCCAACTGTAGGAAAGAAAAGCAGAACGTGCAAGCCTGGTCATATACTTAGAAACATCTTTCTGCAAGATCAGGATGTAGGTTTGCTAGTCATCCTAGTGCCTCCATGATCCACACCAGTGTTCCCTAGTGATATGAACTGGCTCAATCCTCTGAAAGTTGTCACTCATGTGAGGTACAAAGACTGTTGGATTACTGTGGCACTTTGCCAGCAGCTGGCTTGTGTAGAGGAACAACTCATTGAGGAAGCCTATAACAGGACCAAATGGGATGAGCATCTGGCAGTGACAGAAAAGGGGCATAGGCAGGTTCTTGATTCCACTCTTTCTTCCCTTTTAACCTGTCATCCTAAATTTCAATACTACCTGTGTATCTAAGCTTGTCCTCCAAAGCTCTGGCTTTTCAATCAGCCCACTTCTGTTGCTCTTCTCTTTTTTTTACACAAAAAACCAGAAGGTGGTATACTTTTGTTGTATTTTTTCTTATGGAGCCTATGTAGTAAAAGTGATTATCTGTGAGCTGGAAAAAACCCCAAATAAACAAGCACATATTGCTCTATCTAATGTTTATTTTTGAAAAAGCTTAGGAATCACAGGTGCTACAGGTCACATGTTTATTACTACATGTTGCCACAAATGATAGCAGAAACATGGTAATTCAGCCTTTTTATGAAGCTTCATTCATAGTAATGCAATGTGACCTTCAAAAACCTGTCTGACTACTTCAAGTGGTTACAAGAGAGTTAGGAAGGTACGGTGTGCTGTTACATAGATGTCTTTAAATATTAATAGAAAGAAAGTATCTTTCAACTCTTTACCCAGCCAGTTTCTTTCCTTCTAGACTGTATTGTACTTTGAAGCCTGATCTGTTTGCAATGTAGTATGATATCTGTGTGACAACTAGTGTTCATGAAAAAATAGAAATTGTATTTTGGTATCAGTTACTAGTTAAAAAATTAAATTTCTACCCCTGAACAATAGGATAGTCACAGCACTTAGTTATGCAGGGTCAAAGTGAGTTTCAGTTCCAAAGAGGTCATGGATGCTTGAGAAAAAAACAATATAAGTTCAGGCGCATAATGGTAGAAATGCTTTCTATGGTGAACCAGCATACATTACCATTGAAATAGAAGTATTTTGGCCTGAGCTCCCTACCTGCAAAGGAAAATAATGTTAGTAACTGCATTTAATACTCCTGGTCTGACACAGATTTAAAAAATTCAGGACTGTGTCTACCAGTGACAATAAAATTTTCATATGAACAGGTTTTGGGTTTCCCCTTAATGCTAAAAAAAATGTTATAAAAGCCTTTTCAACATGATGCTAGCACAGAAAACAGTATCTTCTTAGAAATCACAGGGAAATCAGAACTATTAAAATATTTAACTAATTTAGAGTTTGGTGTTTTAGTGTGAAGAATCCTGCCTTAGTAAAGTAATTTCATTTAATTTCTTCACTGAAAGGGTTGTTAAGCACTGGAACAGGATGTCCAGGAATGTGGTGGAGTTACCATCCCTGAAAGTGTTCAAAAAACATGGCTACGGCATCTGAGGACATGGTTTAATGATGAATATGGTGGTGTAGCTGGGTTGACAGTTAGAGTTGGTGATCTTAATAGACTTTTCTGACCTTAATAATTTTATGATTCTATAATTTGCCTTCCATTTTGAAAATTGTCTGCTTTTGCAAATACAAAAACTGCTGCATCTCCATAAATTCTGCAGCAGTGTCGTCTGAATGTAAGTTCCTTCCTTAGGCCTCCAGTCCATTTTGCCCACTTGTTTTCCAAGCCTGGAAATGTGGTTTTTTGATGCAATTTGCAAACTCTGTAATTAGCACCACCTAGGGATGCATTTGCTTCATAGTCCAGATCAGCTGAACAATTCCTGCTGGTACCTAAGCCAAGAAAGGGGATGAGGAAGGCAGGTGCAGTAAAATCCCCACACCTGCTTCTGGGCAGAATTGATGTTGAAGGGATACACAAGCATTCAGATTGTTCTATTTCATCCCTCTGTGTCATGTCTAGAGTTTCCTTATATCATGGCCTAGGAAGCCCTCTGATGTGTTGGATACCTCCTGTCCACAACCATTTCCAGGCCGATGCAGGACAAACCCTTCCTCTTCTCAGACCAGACTAGATGTGTTTTTTCTGTTCGCCAATGGTAACTCAGAAGCAATGAAAATACTGTGTGTGGTGCCCTCATGCTGCAAACAGCACTGGGTTTTTTTCTGCCATAAACAGAAATTTCCCTTTTTTCATCAGGATGTGCACATGGAAGTAGAATCTCTGCCGTTTCAGGCAGAGACTGACCTCACAAACAGTTTCATGTTTCTGTGATTTTTTTTCTCCCATTACACTACAGTTAGCAGTATTATCAGTTACTTGTTCCAAGATAAAATCCTGCAGCCCATTCTTCCGCATATAATTTCTAAACCTCTGGATCTGGTCATGGAAAGTAGAACCATGCAGCTGCATATAATCAGTGATTGCAAGAGAAATAAAAAAGAAAAAAGAAAAAAATAGGATAAACTTGATTTCTCTTTAGGAAGGAAATTCCTAGCCATACACTGTCCCTGTACAGTGGATCTTTGTGCCATTGCTTGCCACCATTTGCCATGATTTATTTGTCAGCAGATTAGAGTTTGGACTGGTTGTGGGGTGTTCAGGTGGTCTGAAAATGATCAGTCCCAGAAGCACCATAGTATAGCCCATGTAGAGGTATTAAAAAAGCAATGTGCAGAACAACAGAACAGACCAGGCTGGAAGGGACAAAACCACCTGGTCCAACCTTTAATCGGAAATGGAGCATAGATGAGATTACCAAATACACTAGAACATCAGAGAGCTCCTTGTCCCAGAGGAGATGCCCCTAAGGTGGCTTTCCTGCAGCTTGTAAGGATTCTTGCCTGTCTCCTTATCCTTTATTCTGTTGACTGATACTGACTTATGTTCCCTCATTAGAATTTTTGGCACTTCACCTCTCAGGCTGTGGACTAATCTACGGCCAGTGGCTGACAAATTTGTTTTCAAGTTCTTCTCTGTTTAGTCATCTGATGAATGTGTTTCACCAGAATTCAAGTGAAACTTACCCAATACCAGTCTGATTCCAAAGAGCAGGGGAAACACTCTGTGTCCTCTAGGGTGATTGCAGGCTCTACAGAGTCTTTTCCTTGATGGCTTCCGTTACTTCACCTTCTCATCCTTGGCCATTAGACATCCTACCTCAGAATGTAAAAAGATGAAGTTCTAGGTGTGGAAAGGTCAAATATGAAAAATAGTGTAATTTCACTTCAGCCTGTCACTAACAGAACATGAAATTAAAAACAATGCTTTACTTGATAAGGAAGAATTTATTTCATGTAGAGAGGCCCCGGTCCTCAACTATCAAATGTTCTATCTGAAACCACATCATTTAGAACAGGAAACCCAGAAAAATATGTTTCCTCCAGATCATGTTGACGTAATGGTGTATATAAGGTAATTAATATTCTGGATTTCAAACTGGCCTAATGGAATCCTCCGAGGCAAAATGATATGAGAAAGCAAACAAAACATTTCCTTTCTTTTCCAGAGAAAGATAAATAGGAATATCTGACACGCTTTAAAACCTGATATGAAATTCAATTGTATTATGCCACCTAAACAGGACGCCGGAGTTGTTGAGAATTGGTTGTTCCACTAAAGAAACCTTATTTAGGACCAAATAAGTAACAATAGGTGACCAGGAACTCTTTCAATCCAGAGCTAAATTGTGATGTATCAGACTTAGAAGTTTAAAAAGCCTAACGATTTTCTAGATGTTAGAGCAACCAAATCATCTCTTGGAGTGTTTACTGTTTGAGCCATTTAGTTAGGAAACAACTCTCAGAGCATAAAAACTGCACGAAAATAGCAGAACAGATCTCTGAATGGTGGAGAGAGACCAATTATTTTGATATTGCATCCAACTTAAGCTTAAAGAGCAAACAGATGGGCTTGAAGTTTATTACCCTTTGCCCTGTCCTTTCCCTAACTCAATTAAGTAGATGGAGAGAAAGAGAAAGAGAGAATGTGATGATTTCTCTCTCCACATAGGGCTGGCTATCGATATGCAGCAGGCTGAAGTTGATGGTTCTTGTGACAAATTGATTAAATTTGCTCTTTTGGTTGGTATATCTCCCAGCTTCTGTTAGAAAATACACTATTCTCATGGATTTTAAATCTGTTCTTTTAATGAAAAAACCAAATCAAAGTCTGTTGTAAGGCAAGAAGTTTTTGTTTTACCAGATTCAAATTCTTGCCTTTTCCTTGACTGCCAAGTGAGAGGGTGGTGCAGGATGTAAAAAAATACACTGATCTCCACTGGATTTAATGAGTACAGTTTTAAACTAATTTTATACAAATTTATCACTCTATTTATTTTTTTGATATGTGAGTGGAGTGATGTATCCAACAAGAGATATGCAAAACCCTCAAAAGCTGCCAAAGAATACAAGTTATACAAGCGGGCATGTCGCGGGCTGACTTGGTGACTCATGTCTTGGCAGCTGCCCTATAAACAAAGCTACTGAATTGGTTGAATCTGTCTAATCATAAAAACTTTTTATGCAACTCACTTTCAAAGACATGCTATAAAGAATTACTAGAGATTGAAAATCTGATCAAAATGCATGAATTACTAATGATTTGAAAAATTAGACTAGGGTTTAGAAATTCAATTATAATAGTTGTATTTCAGTCTCTGAGTTTTAATCGGATATAAATACATATTAAATCTAAACCAAAGATTTACAAATCAAAATTCATTCTCTTAGAAACTTCCATTTCTGTTTTGGGAGTCAGCCAAACACCAATGCCAGAGCTTCTGATCAACTGAAAATTTTTGAATATAAGGTAAATATGGAGGATCCAGCAGTCATAGTTGCTTTAAAGGTGATTAGAGTCTTGCTCATAGAGTCTGAGTGCTTTAAATTTTCAAAAACTACTGGAATGTGAGGACAAAAAAATGTAAAATAAAGTAATGCAAAAGAGTTAGGATCCAAATAACTATGAATCTGCAGGTCAAATCTTTCCTCAAAGCTGTAGTACTATAGAGGTAGCCAGGTTCCAAGACAGGGTAGTCATGCTGCTGATCAGCAGGTATTTGTCAGTTTCTAGAAGTGTGACATGTATTTATACTCGACAGTTCAAGGGCAATGAGTGTTAAGCATTAACATTATCCTCAACAGCATTGTTGGGGATACCTTTGTTGGATTGCGAGCTCCCTTTAGAAAATTCTAATACTGAAAATTTAGAATGATTACTATGCTATAATACTACAGTCTTAATAGGTAGATTTGTGCTAATCTGCACCTGTGACTGCAAAGTCTCATCTTTCTTTCTCTTTTCAATTATTCTGGAATGTTATTTTTTTTTGACTTTCAGAACTGAGGACTCAATCACCTCTGCCTGGAGGGGAGCGAAAACTGTTTGGGATCAATTTGGTTAGATATTAGCATTTCATTTAAAAAATGAGTGAGAACTCACTTTACGCATATTTTCAACTACTCTTAACAAATCTTCACAGTTTGTCCCATGCTCTGGAGCAGCATTTACTGTTAAATAGTTCCTAAGTCCATGTAAATTCCTTTCTTCTGCATTTTCTTCAGAATTGTGCAGCTCAGAAGCTGTAACCTAGTGCATATGGAGATGAATTTTAGTTTTCTGGGATAGCCCAAAATAACTTATAACTGGATGTTTCTTTGGATATCAAGAAATTTAGGGATACTGGAAGCAAAGAACTAACAAACTAAGACAGCTAACACAGCCCACTTTTGTGCAGAAGATGGAGAAGAATGCCATGCAGGAGGGAGGTCTTGGAGAGAGGCAGAAAATTCCATTTTCTTTGGGGGATTCTTGCATAGTTTTCACCTTCCCTGACTACAAAGGCTGTGCAAAATTCTTTGTCTTCACAGAAAGATTTGGAAAAGAAGGAAGACTCCATCAAGACCAATTTGCAGTTAATGCAGTGAATGCCCCAGTGCTGTATGCTATGTCATTTTGTCTGGCACAGAGACTTGAACACAGATTCAGCTGACTTGTAGGCTGGTTCAGGCTCACTGAAGTTGATGACATCTTAGCATTTCCCTGAAGCTTAGCATGCAAATCCTGCTTTAAATACAGATGTTTCCCCAGCATGACAAATGTTCCAGTGCTGAAGTGTCATTTAACTTGAGAACAAAAGTGCTTTGTTATAAATGCACTAAAGCTTAAAATTTACAGAAATTAAACACATTTAGTTTATTTTAAATGATTATGATTGCTTTTCAAGCTGTTCCTAATTGAAGAAGCCAAAACCAGAGTCTAGTAAGGTTTTAGTCCTTATGTTTTTTAAACAGACTCTACAGATCTTTGTTGTCATCCTGGAGTATTTTCATTTATGCTACAAATGTGTTTTGAGAGCCAAATGTTTTAAGAAACTCTCATTGGGAATGAAGTTTGAATTTCACTCCGATGTGTAGAGTGAGTACTGAATAATTTTCTTCCTTAAGCTGTTTAAATATTTTTTTTTCCTAATAGTATGGTACAATGACACAGTGAGGGAAAAATAGGGGCAAATAGGAAACTTAATATCCATACTAATATTTATACAGGCTCTTCATTGTTCATAGAAATGAACCTTGCTCTTTCAGAATTTGCACCGTGTACATCATAGACAAATATCTGTACTGCAAGATACAGCTACGTATCTTCAGTTCAGTATAAAGCATACGTTTTGTACTTTATAGAAATATTTTGTTCTATGTTTGTGCTTTTTTCTTGGCTTTTTTTTTTTTAATGTTTGACATAGTAGACATAATGTGGAATGACAAGGAAAAATGAGAGTACTCACATGATATATTTGATGATTTTTCAAGGAACAAAGTCCCAAAGGTCGGCCTAGTGACCGTATTTTTGGTTTTGATCATAGCATAGCACAATTATTCTTTTTAAGCAGAAACCACTGTTGTATCCAGTTCACAGTTCTGTTCAATACATGAAATGGCAATGTGTGTTCTTTTATGCCTTTTCTGAGTTTTGGCATTATTGTTTCATTTTTTTTGCCCCTTCTGCAAATAAAAATTAATAATGCTAGCAGCATAAAAAAAGAAGGAAAACCCATATGAAATATATAAATTTGCCCTGCTACAAGGGTGGTCTAAATGGTCTTAAATATCTTTTCCAACCTAAGTGATTCTACAATTCTAAAGACTCTGTCATGAAATATTTGTGAAGAGTCCCGTGTATAGCATCAGAAACTTCCCAGGGACTGTGATTATCTATGATAGTATATAAAATAATATATAGGAAATCATAATAGATAAGATCATAGATTTATCTCAGCAGCTGGCACTTGAGGGATCCATAGTATGTCAAAGGTTATACATCGGCTAATGTATGTTCATTTAAATTAAAGAGCAAATCTTATTTTGATATCATTCAGGAACTGAGAAGAAAAATGAAACTGCAAATTCAACTGGTTAAAACATTCTCAATAAAATGTAATTTATACAGATTTAAGGTTATTTCATGATCTTAAGACACTAAATTTAGGAGATAAACATCACTGAGAAATAATAATTCACAACTTTTATAGAAGTTACTATCTGCGGGGACATTCAGAGACAATGACTATTGCTCTAAAACAAAAGATTTCTATTGTATATGAAGATTGTGAGGGTGTCATAGGTACATATAAGTATATATATATATGTTATATATAAAGATAAGTAAAAAAATGCTAGCTGCATTTTCTCTAGTCTTGCATTAATATGTACCAAGTATAGAAACTCTCTTAAATCAAAACAACAATAGTTTTTGTAAGTGTCAGCTAATTTGTAAGCGTTGCTGAGGGCAGTATATTTAAACAGATTTACAAATGCAGAGAAGGATAAAAGCTCCATAAAGGAACACTGTATCTGTTTGAAGTGAAATTGCCAGAAGGATTTTGTACAAGGAAGCTCTTTCATTTTTGTAAGAACTGTTCCAGAATAAGTAATAGAGAATTCAGTATTCTCTGCGCATCTCTGGCTCTTTCTTGAGAACTGCACTGTTCGTGTGTATATGATATTAGCTGCTTGTAGTGTTAATTGCTGAAATAATGCTTCAAGGTCAAATGCTGTACAAGATCCTGAAGCATTAGTCATTTAAACTAAGTAAATCTAAATTGCTAGATGAGCTAAAATCCAACTATTTTTTCTGAAGGATTTTACATTCCTGTATTTCAAAAATATCATTATATCCTCTTCACTTCTGTGGGTTTTGTTTGCAGCTGTGGGAAAGTGCACTGAAAGTTATCTATGTGCTTTTTTTTTTTTTTTTTCTGCAAGCAAGCCAGAAGTGTGCTCATTCTCATGTCCTGTAGTAAAGAGTTCAAAGCTGTGTGACTGAGAGCCTGATTTCCTATTCTTCTTTCCTTCCTTTCTCAAGATTGCGGCTGCCAAGGAAAGGTTCTATTGCAAAGAGAAAAAAGCTGCTGGGATACCTTGAGCCATATCTTTGATGTGGAGCATGATGTGAACTAATAAACTGGCCTTACATTTTCTCTGAAATCAAAGAAATGAGTGATGTCTTAAGTGAATATGTTCTCAGTGGCTGCTGAAGAAGCACAGCTGTTTTGCTGTATCTGGAGTGTAGCTCCCTTCTAAAATGCTTGTGTTTAAGACAGTCCAGTGTAAAGATGAAGAGAAGGAGTTGGCAGGGTTGGGGTGAAAAATAAGGGATTAGATCTTTTGCATTCTGCTTGGATGTCACTACCATTAATTTCTGCTTGATGAGGCTAAATCGAGAGCCTTCAACCACTCAGAATTCCTGAACCAGATGTCAGACCTGTCACCAGATGATCATCCTCTCCTGTACATCCTCTCTTCTGTGTGAAAGGAGGAGGGATAGGAACCCTCTGATGAAAGTGAAAGTTTAAAAAGTGCAACTCTTGTAGCAAGAAATTAATTCCATCTCTGCAGTAGTAATAATCTCTGTAAAGTTTGCCCAGCAGATGCCAGCAGTGAATTAACACAGAGCTTGTGAAAAATTAAAGGACCTCAATATATAGCTGTTTCAAATGCTTCACTGCTGAATGATTGCTTGGAATAGTTCAGCTTTTTTTCATTAAGATTAATTTTCACTGTGAAGATCCTGAATTTATCCTCTGAATCCCTGAATCGTGTGTTAGATTGTCTTTCTACAAATCAGAAAACATTCAGATTTAAATTTGGGACACAGTGCATAGTAATGGCCTTTCACTTAAACAGTGGGGTTTAAGTTACTTATTTTAAAGGTGTTCCAGGTTTAGCCTCTTTGCTCCTTATTTTTACCTGATCTGTTCTCTTCCTGTTTACTGTTCCCATCAGAGTAAGAGCATCATGCTTCTTGTTTACTGTCCCTTTCTGTTTTAATTTTAAATTTGACCTGACATTAAGATGTTCCTTTATGTACTGGAGGAGGAAAAAAAAAATCTAAGTCATATGGTATTATCCTTCACTTTCATTGCACCATCTGTATTCCTGGAGCTGGAGCTGAAAACTGTCAACATCCCCTGATGCAAAGCAAATAGAGTTAGCTAAAAGGGAAGTTCAAGCTGGAGAAACATCATGTAGAAAGTTTAGAGCAGTTCAACACTGGAGGAAGGAAATCATCATCTGTCAGAAGAGCCCCATCCTGCCCAAAAGCCACAGCTTTAGATACCTAATGCTGTTCCTTTAAAGATTAGTCTCATATTCACAATTTCACTGAAATCAGATTTGGTTTTATCCAAGCTTGTTTTTGGTTTACTGTTTGCAAAGCTTATGTTCCAAACAAGAGGAAAAGGTCTAGTCTCTCGTATCTGGACTTCCTTAGTTTAAGGAAACTACAAGAAGGATTTGTTGCTCCATGGTTCACCCCATCAATAACAAAATTGATTTTATGGCACTCATAATACAAGTTAATTCCAGGTCATTCTGGACTCTACAGAATGCAAAGAACAATCCACAGAATTATCTAGATTGTGTACCTCTTAAGAGCCTTGAATTAAGGCATTAAATAATACAAATAAACTAACATTGTCGTGCAACAAAGTGTTTGAGATGCCTTATGATTTGGGCTTTTGTGTAGGATCATAAGCACTGAAAAAAATGGAGCTCATTGGTAATATTTATTCTTTCCCCCTAAGAAAAATCCTATTTGAAACTCTAAGGACCCACTGAAAAGTAAACTTGTGTCACATAGGGTTGAGAGTTCATTTCAAATAATGATCATTATGCGAGTCTAGAATATTACTTGTTATTTTATGTTCTTGGCAATTAGTACATCTCATGTAAAATATTTATTTTTCCTTTTGGCTGAGTTTCTCTACGACACTGGAACAGTTGACTTAAAAATTATGGTCTCTCAGGCAAAATAAATTAAGTCTTGGAATTATGTCAACACTTTTAACTGAAGATGAAGTTTCAAAATAGTCTTTGTGCAAATAATGAAACTCACTTTCCCCTTCAACTCATCTTTCTACCTACTGCTTCTCTGGTGTTTCTCTCTTTAAATCAAACATACGCTCTCTTTCTTTCTGACTGGAAGACTTCCAAAGTTTGGGGGGATGTCTTACAGGAAACCCTTCCAAAACATATGTAGGACTTGTTCTTCCTGTGCAGATAAACCCCTCAGATGTGTTTAAATTCAGACTATCTGAGAATTGGTATGGGGCACTTTTTAATTAAAAGGTAGAATTTTGACGGCTATTTTTCACATAATGATTTGCATCGTTGTACATTTTGCTTCACTGTACATATTTCTTCCAGTAGGTTCCAGATGTGCTAATAATTTGAGATTTATCTTAATTTAAATGTTTTTTTGACTCTGAGGCTTCCTTATCAGATTACCAGATGAAAATCAGTGTAATATATGCCTTTCTTGAAGTTTTCTGTATGGCTTTGATTTAAAAACATCTGTCTTTTGAGTTACAAAATTAGTCCAGACGAAAAGACCTGTACATGTAAGATATGATTTAAATTCTTTCCCAGATACAGGCTTTGATTTTTCTGGTGTCTTGGAGTCTAATTACATCCTTTATGAATCTAATTTTTTCTTGTGTGACTATTGATGTTGATATACCACATAAATGGAATCTTAGAATAATGCCAATTCATAGAATTAGAATGTTATAGAAGTGCAATATCACAAGTTAATTGAGCAATAACTGAAATGATTAGCTGTAATTAACTTTACATTTCTGTCTGGTTTTCTTCCTTCAGAGAGCATATATTGAACTCCTGGTCTTTTATTACTAACATTATTAAATTATTTATTCTTTCATTGATTCCCTGGGAAAGTCAAGCCACCTTGATTAGCAGGAACTTCTTTTGGGGTATCAAGGAGCAGAGATGAGCAAAAGCAATCAAACCAGCAATGTACCATCAACAATATTCCTATTGTTATTTGAAGCGTGTTACTAAGAGAAGCTGCTGAGTTACTGTCCTAGTGTGGTGTTTGGTGGTTTCATGTTTTGCATGTACAATCATTATTATTAAACCTTCCCTAGTTTCTAGACTACTTTGAAATCCTGCTTAACAAGGAGACACACAGAGGTAGACGAGTATTAGCTTTACAACCTAACAAACACATGCTTACTTCTAAATTTCATCACAACTTTTACATTGTTCTGCCATGTATTGGGAAATGCTCTGATTTTAATGAGATAAATACAGAAACTAATACTATCAAATCAGATAGTAGTTTTTAATCCAGAGGGATATACAGATGCTGTCAGGGATGCTAAAGGTGTGGTTAGAATCCTGTGTGTGTTCAAAATGGGCTTTAAAAATAGAGTTACCATAATGGAGGCATTGGGAGAATGAGGAGTAATTCAAAGTATGTGTTTCTGTTTCTTTTCTTTTCCCCACAGACTTATTACTCCCTGACTTCCACAGATTGTTTCCACTCAGTCCGTGACAAAAATCAGTGAAATTAAAGTCAGTACTCCTAAGAAGGGTAAATATTAACATTCCAGCTTTCCCAGGAGCCATTAAATATTCTTATGCTATGAGCCTAATTAAATTAACATGCAAAAAATTGTTAGGCATGTGAACCATGAAGTATGAATGCATAAGGTAGTATGTATTCATGTAGTATGATTTTGCATAAATGTAGCTGAGGATTGCCCTGGATTCAGAAGGTCCAGTAGTACTCAGGAAGTAGGAAGCTCAATTTTTATTTTCATTGCTACTATATGACATGCTACATCTGAGAATATGTACTGTGAAAACAAAAGGCACATATGATAAAAAAGAGATTATTCAGGATTGAATTGAGATTTTACTCAATGAAGGCAAGAAATTAAAGGTTTAGAAAATAAGATTTAATAGGCCAGCAGACATTTCAATCAGTGCCAAAATATTCATCCTTGTATATACAGAGTGAGAAAATTAACATTTATATATAAAAGCAAACAAAAATATTTCTGAAATATTTTACAAATATCTAAAATCCAAGATGTTAAAAATCGGTACTTACATGATCTATAACATATTAAGTTGCACATATTTAACAATTCATAAGAGAAAGTTAATTCTTAACTCTTTATGGCTATATTTGTGATCTAGATTCCTGAACTGAATTCCTGGTCTGAAGAATTCAAGATGTAATTAAGTAGGCACAACAGTGAAAAGAATTATAACAAAGTAAGTCAGATCAAGTAAACCATGCTTGGAGGAAGTAGATCAGAACAACCAAAAGGACGAAAAAGTAGCCCCTACTACTAAATAATAATAATAAAAAAGACTTCAGAGCACTGTGCTTATTCTTCTAAATAAATACTGTTACTAGTGCTTATAGAATCAGAATAGGGCATAGCATCTTCCCACAACAGATTTTCTCAGCTATCTCTTTGTTATTAGGATGCAAATGTTTGAACACTGTCACTGATCTAGAAACAGCACTAATATTTTTCCCCCCAAATTACCCTTTTCAAATTTTTTTCTATTTAAGGAAAGCTAAAAGTAATTAGCACAAAACAATTGTTTAACTCTCTGATGATCTGAAAGGTGTTTGGCCATATTCCTGAAAATGAATTCCTTGGGATGCTGTGATCTTCATAACTTCTCCATTTAGAGTATCATCTTCAATTATTGTTATCAATCCCTCAGCAATTACTGATGGGCTGAAAAAAAAAAGTTATTTCAGAGTCATGAACATGTAAAAAGGACAAGAAACTCAATGTAAACCTATATATCTGAAAATTTTAAAAAATGGCATTTGAACAAACTTATTTTGAGGAAAAGCAGAGGTGGTATGAGTGTTTCAGGAGAGAGATGTATTCTCCTCAATCAGGACATACATCTAAAGTGGCTACTTTACAAATCATCATTTGTTTGCTCTAGTTTCTGATGAATGCCTTTGGACATCCACATGCCACTGGGCTTCCTATCGAAGTTTTCTGTCAGGGAAATGGACAGAAGTAATCCTTAAACAATCCTCTGCAGCTCTTTGCTGTTCATTTATCCTGCTTCTGTAGCAGAGCTGACATACAAATTAGCATAAAGGACAATTTCACATGCAATTTGCTGTGGTCAATAGGTGCAAAATATTTTACATAAAGAAAAGTATGGCTGAAACAACACAGTCATACCATTTCCTTTGTGCAGAAGCATCTTGGAAGTGAATTGTTAGAAGCTAAGAAAGTGTTAAAAATATCACTTTTGCTCGTCATGTTCTCACAGTCTGACCAAGCTGTCTGTTTTTGGCCTTTGTTGGCACGACTGTAATGGGCCAGGTAACTCTTTGATCTGATCCATGGTGGTTGCTATTGTGCTCTTAGTCCAGTTTTGTCAGTTCATGGTTATCTTGGTTCACTTGAAAATTTTGTGAAAATTCAGTGCAAATTATATACCCTGTATCTCACAACAAGTTTGATTAAAACAATTCATGAGGAAATACCAAGGGCTATTAAAAACTAAAATCATTATATTTAACTTGCTAATTTGATTTGGACTTTGCTGGGAAATGGGAATGCATAAAGGGATATATCACTGTGCAGATAGTGCTCTTAAAATAGGCTAAGATATCTGCCATTTTTTCTTTCTGTACAGATAATGCATTCGATAGTCTTTTATCTGAGGGAGCATTTCCCTTTTAATTTTGCTGAAAGTGTGTCTTTGTTCTTCATCAACAAAGTGAAAAAACCACACTGTGTCTGACTTGACTTACTCCATCACGCCATAGTACTGCATCATATTTTTTATCTCATCCTTATATGAATAGTATTGTCCCATATTCTCTTCTTTATCTATTGACTGAAGAATTGGTGTGTTGACAAATCCTGGACAAATTGTGTTGAATCTCACACCGTAGTTTTCCATATTAGCAGCTAACTAGAAAAGAGAAAGGGGTAGGCATTTGTCATCAACATGTTAAGACAGTATTGTGTAAGCAAATTTCCAAAGAATGAGATTTACCACAAAGTGCTTTTCAGCCTTGCTAAGTAAGGACATTTTGTTACTACTGATTGTTTTAACAACTAAGTTTGAAACATGCTGTCTCTAGTAATCACAGTAGATTACTAGGAAAAAACCACATTTCTTTTGTTGAGAGAACAATTCTACAAGAAATCAGAACTCTTTCCATGGAGCTGTTTTTTCTAATACTTTTTGTTCTTAGTGCTATGTAGCATGTCATAAACAGTATTCTAGGGTGATGACATAGCTCTTCTAAGAAAAAACAAGAAAATGTTTGAATATACTTACAATCTCATAAGAGCCTTTTTTTTAATTAAAAGAAAACTCTGAAATAAGTAAAATTATCTTTAAGATACTGTATTAAGATACCTTTCTCACATCAACAGAAATACAATATGTTCCCTGTCCCTATGACTGTAATGTTAAACCTTTCTATTTGCTCTGATGTCCCTGCCAAGGTATGAATCTATCACCGAGCATCTCCACTGGAAAGTCCCTGCAAACTGATTTTTTTTTCCTCAGGAAGCAGGTTAGGAACATGATGAAATAAAGAACCACGAGTTGTTCTGGGAGAGGTGGGACCCCTTGTTTGTGGTTCTACCAGAGTGTGTGTGTAGCAAAGAATCTGATCAACATCCAGGTATGTGTTGAATGCTGGATGAAATTTCTTAGCAATAGCACAGAACTGATGAACTATACATGGCATATCCAAGAATAATCATAACTATTAAACACTGTGTTCTGTTTATTTTAACATTTAATGGACTCCTTTCAGGTATTACGTAAGTCACATGTCATTTTCGTGGTATAGCAGCCTGCCCTTTTGGTCTGGGGAGAAAGAAACTGAAGTCCTAGATGTAAGGTATCAGACCTGCCCAACATCAGGCTGTACTGCCTTTCCTGGTAAATACTGTAGTTCACTATGTTTATTATTCTTTTTTTCCTCTGCCTTCTTGTGTTTCTTAGAGACAGCATTTCCTCTAATTTACTTCTGCTCTTAGATGGTGACATTTATATTTCTAATGAGAAAACAAAACCAGAAAATTAAGTGCCATGTTCTTGATGTGTATAATATATATGCAACACTTACCCACACTATTCTCCTCATGTTAATCAAAAAAATGAGTTATTTGTGTGGGGATGGGGGCATAAAATATGGATAGAGTGTAATTAGTGTAATTAAACTGACAGTATAACTTCAGGTGTTTAATTCTGGAAATCAGATTGGAAATCTTATGTGAGTAGATTATCTTTAAGATTAATGTACTAAAATGTAATTGTATTTTCTCCCTCCAAGTTGTGTTGTTACACTGCTTGTTCAATTAAACTAGAAGGTTTTGGAGTTAGAGGCTTAGACTTATAATATGGCCATCTTACATGCCCATCCTGAATGTGTAATTTTTGATTTTCAGAGTATTAAGAGTCGCTAAGAATAAATAATGATGTGTTCAAGTCACTTTTGTACACTTCAGTGCCTATTTATCATAAGAAAGACATTGACCTGACTTACAAATTAGGAAACCAAAATGTTAAATGACTGGGACAGGGTTCTGAAAAAATATTTTTAAAACTTGGATTAGAATTTGGCTTTTGGACTCCTCCCACTGTCTTTAAATTACTCTGCAACATTCCCTTTGTGAAAGGAGGGAACCTCCACTGCTGCACACACTTGGTTTTCTTTCATAAAATTAGTTCCAATTGTGTGGCTGTAGAGGAGGAACGTGAAAAACTTCAGCATGTTCCCAAGGAGCTGCTGACACCTTTTGGAAAATGCATACTTACTGCTATGGATCGTGTGAATCCAATTACACCATGCTTTGTAGCACAGTACACAGGCTGGAATGCAGCAGGCATGAGTCCTTTAAAATAAAAAGGTAGCTGAATGAAGATGTCGAATATACCTAATTTATGATTACCTTAAACACATGTATAGGTCTATAATGTAAAAAATTACGAGAGAGATGTAACAAAATGGATTAGTAGACATTTGTAAATTATATTTTGTAATCTGGGATAGGCTAAGAAAAAATAAGATGAATAAAAATGTGCAGGCAAAAGAAGAGTAATAAAAAAGCACAACTTTTAAAAGGAAAAGTATCTATGACACATGACTTAAAATACAGGATACAATCTGGAAGAAAACACTCAAGAATGAGAATTTTGAGTTATCTATGAATCAGTAACGTATTTAAAGTATATTAAAGAGCAAAGTATTTTAGATAGGCTTTGATATCTAATGTGTGAACTGGACACCTGCAATCATTTTCAGTGTGTTCAGGAAGGAAGTGTGGGAACAGGAGAAGCAAAATAAAAAATTTCTGCTACCACTGTAAACCTTTATGGTGTGAGTGGGACAGCGCAAAATTTTTACTTATAGTAGAGAAAGAAGAGAGAACAGAGGTTTTCGAAGACAACTAATCAGTTAATTCTGGTAAGACTGAGTTGATGGCAAAAGGCTAGTCAAGAAGAAATGACAGGCCATGACTGCATATTCATTTCTGCCAATTTTGACAACAATTTTTACGATACAATGAAAGCTGAACTGAACCAAATAGATGCTGTAGTTTCACCTCAAATTCAGGCCCTTATGAATAGCAAACTTCAGCCTGTCTGAAAGCTGGAGGATAAAACATTTTCCTGAATATCCTATTGTAAAACTGGATAGTAATTTTAATGCCTTAATGTTTGATTCTAATGGAAGTCATCCCAATCAAAAACTCATTTTATTTTATTCTTTCATACTTCAGATCTTAAGGTGATACATTCAAGGAGGGCTGTGACTTAACCCAGTGGAGATGAAGAATTCACTATCAAGCTCTAAGTTTGGATTTGCCAGAAAAATTATATATGCCAGACTTGCATGGGCTCTTTGCTCTGGAATCTGTTTTATCTGAAGGAAAGAACTTTCTAAGACAGCACAAAGCTCTAATTACCAATCTGAGAGCTTCAAGGTTTTATCTTGATTTAAACACTACATTGGTGATCCTGTGAGTGCAGCACTGTGTAATACTGGGAAATAAAGAAGTTAACCTATAGTCTGGTTGTTCTTTTAAAATTTAATTTATTCTCTTAGCTTGGATTGATGTGTAATGCTTCTGCCTAAGAACTCACTTTATGAAATGACTTTTGTACTGTTTCCTCTGAGTTGTGACCACAACAAATAATATTCCCCTCTTTGTTGACTTTTATGATCACTATTCTTCAAATTATTGGAAACATTGGAATATTGGCACATTAGAAATTATACAATACTGTAAAAAAATCAACTCAACAAAAAACTCTCAAGTACTTTTACATGCTTTAAGTAAGGGAAATTCTAATTAGGCTGCAGCTAACAGAAATAAAACCGACAACATCTATTGGGAAACACAGAAGAAGAATTTAGAAGTAATTTTATTTTTATTTTTTAACCACATTAAGAAAAATTACCTTTTACTTGAGAGGGAAGAGAAACAAAGTCAAGAAATGAACAAAGGAAAGGCACAGCTCACAATAATGAGGTGGAACAAGGTTCAAAGCTTTACTGAAATGCCAAAGACAGCAGGAATAACTAGGCAGGAAGAAAGGAACAAATTTTTTTGTTTGTTTTGAAAACCAGTTCTTTCCTAATTGAAATTATTATTTTTCTTGAAGTGGAGAACCAAGAAAAAATCATTTCACTTCTGGATAAAGCATCTAAGACTAGTCCTAGCTTTCTTCACATAAAACAGTAACAGTCCTGTCTCACACTCGTCCCTAAGTTCAGTACTCAGAACCTCTTTCCACCTCAGAGCCACTTCCCTGCCCTGGGAAGAGCTGGGCCTCTGTTGGTGGTGTGTCCCAGGGACTCTCCTAGCGAGTATTTTATGATGAACCACTGTGTCATATTGAGTCTGCTCTGCCTGCATATTTATTCAACCAGTGGACAGAGATGAGTTCATAACATGTAAGTTAGGGAATTCATTTGTTAGAAAATCTGGATTCTATTTGCTACTGCCATAAATATTTAATTATCTTATGCAAAGCAGAATGGCAGTGAAACAGACTAGAGACCATTATGCACAAAATAATGGGGGGAAGAAGAGGAGGGTGTTCAAATTGATGGTGATGGGTCAGCATACTTCTGGAAAGTGACACATTTGGGTCTTAATCTCTCTTAAATGGGGGAGGACTGCTATGTCTAGATTTTCTCTCTCTAGATGTTACTGCATGGTGAATTGCAAATGACTTTGTGGTGACTCAAGATGCTCTTTGGTTTAACAAAACCAGTTCAAGTAGACCAACAGTAATTCTGTGCTCCATTGTTAACTGCTCTGTTTTATTTTTCTCAGTTCCTGGCAGGCTGAGAGAGACAGTTCTTGCCCATGCTTATACTCCACTCTCCTTGTTGGTGTCAAGATTACCACTGTAGACACGGCATCAGGTCTCTCACTACAACTCCTTATTTATCATGGTCAATAGTTGCAATAACCACATCTTGAGAAATTAGTACTGGAGGTGGAGAATTCTATCAACAAGTTTGAATTTTATCAGCAGGGTTTGCTGAAACCATTATTTCCTTTCATTCCACTTCGATGGAAAAAAGAACTTTGATAAAAACAGATTTAAGCATTTTTCCCCAGTTACGCTCTCCCACTGAACATGTTACCCTCAGAGATTTGAGTAAGTTCCTTTCTTTGAATAAGATTTATTAGCCTTTTTAGTTTTAAGATGGACTTTGGCTTTTCATATTTTCTATCTGTATATCCCCATGATATTGTAGTCTTCCTGTGTGCCAAAACAAAAGTGAAACAGAAATCCTAGCAAAAATTCTAAGCAGTGCCATTTCTATTAATTTTTTTATAGTGAACCAAAGTCTGAATAGCTTCTAATTTTTTCCACCTCATTCTGGCAGATTCTGCTGAGCATTTTCCTTTTCACAGAGGGGAGGGACCTGACCTCTGTCCTGATGCTGAACTGAAGGCCCCAGTTGTACAGCCATGGGCACTTCTGCTCCCCTGTATCACTGTGATAGAGTCCTTGCTTGGTGATGTAACCTTATGCTTAGTTTTGCTCTTGTAATACACATAGGATCTGGTCCTAAAAAAACTTATTTGCTGTGACAGTTACTTTAAGTATTTATTGTGGCTGAAGCTTTCCATAAAGGGAAGTCAAACCAGCTGTTTGCAGAATCTGAATGCTTTGAGTGCAGTCAAACCACTGATATGGCTGTGCAGCAGAAAGGTATCCAGATTCACTACACATTCACTACACAGCCTCTCAAAAAAAGTAGCATGATACTACACTAAAAAATTCTAACATTTTTAAACCCTCTGTGAATACTTTGACTTTTTTTTGTCTGCTAAAATACAGACAGATACAAATTCAATTTCACAGAAAACCTTCTTAAAAATATGAAAGCCATCAAAACAAAAGTGCATGCCTATCCTTGAATTCCTTTTGCCCTTTTACCCTTTGTATAAAGGGTATGGGTACCAGCTACCACAAGGTAAAAGACCATGTTAAGTTTAATAATTTAAACAGCCTCTTGAGTTAAATTTAGCTTTTTATGCTTTCTGTCTGGCTTTGTAACTATTCCATTAAATGCAATTAAAGGTACCATGTATAGCTTACTACAGAAGAAATTTTAGAACATTTTATTCCCTGAATTTGAAAATTAAGTCTATTCCAATACAAAAACCTACAATCACTGAAATTGTTTTTTTATGGAGCCAAATCTGGAGTAAAACACATTTCCCATTATCTCAGTTTAGCGGAATTTCATCTTCTTGATATGAATGCACAAATCAAATCAAATTAAATTTTATGGTTTTGAAACATAGTAGAGTGCTTGCTGCACATGCTCACATATTTCTCTCCCTTTTTAAAGTACTGTCTGGGGTCAAGACTAAAGAAAGGCGGACTCACTACTGGATAGACAGGCTCTGGCTTTGATCCAGCTGAATTAACACTTTTAACATCCACTTCATAGAAATAATTTTGGTAGTACCATGGGTGTTTGGAAATGTAATACTGTAATGCTTGATTCTGTTCCTAGTCCAAATCATTGGCAAAATTCCCATGGTGATGTACCGGTAGCTAACTAATGTGCAAAGGAAATACTATTGAATTTTACATGAGCACTATGTACAGCTCCTCTCGTTGCTCAGAAAGACATGGGAAGATTTGCTGTCTGTATCTTACAGGGAACTTCAACAGCAGGAATCAAAACCACTCAGAAGTTTAATGATCAACAGAAGCTAGCTCTAAGAAAACACTTGAAGGGGATGTTCAGCAAGCCAATGGAAGTTTGTCTTTTAGATATGGAATAAACTTCAGGACTTAGACCTTCAGACTGGAAAGAAAAATTAGAATCACTAAGCACAAACAGTAGTAAATAAATAAGCAATAAAAATTACTATATGTTAGCTTTTAAAGTGTGCTTTTCCTTATGACCTTGGAAACAATTGTTAAACACAAGCCATATAAAACCAAAGCAAACAAACTGTTGTTTGTCTTAACTGGCAGAACAGCCAAGCTTTTAGGTTTTAAAAACAAAATCATTTTGTGTTCCTTTGAGACCCGTTAGAAAAGGAATCAAACCACTTGCTACCCCTACCCTTTCTTAAGCACTGCCTTGCTTAAGGCAGTTAAGTCCATGTTTCTGTGAAAATGTTTAATCTTTTACTTGTGCTGATGACCTCTTGCACTGCAACAACAGCTTCCTTCAGGTTAATTTGGACCCAACACAATGTCCACTTCAGCCTATAGAGATAAAACTTACTGGTGCCAGTAGGCAGAATGACAAATGCTGACTGAAAGGTACATGGAGTCTTTTAATAAGACCCCCTCAGCCTTCTGACATATGTGCATGTATTAAGTCAGATCTTCAAGATCCATATGCATTATGCCAGTAGGGTGAACTGGAATTTTTATCACAAAAACTAAGGTTTATAGGAGAACTTAAAACTACTCAGAACACCCACATCTATGCATAATCAGTTAACTATGGCCTGTGCTACCTTAACTGACTTTTCATGGTTAAAACACACAGGAATATCCCGGAATGAAATGACTAGAATTTGGTCATCTGAACGTACAAAAACCCCCTGTGACAATCCGAGTGTCAGGTAACATATGTATTATTTTTCATAGATGGTCTGACAATAGAAAGAGAGAACAACCTCTCCAAACAAAAAGAGAGAATGCAAGTATTTTCCCACAAAATCTTTGAGGAAGGTTGTCAAGTGACTTCATTCTCCATGTACAGTTTCCCCCTCAGCTGTGCTTTTTTTCTGGGAGCCCAGTCACTGAAACATTGAGTATATCTACAGGAAACGGTGCAGAATTCTGCCTCACAATGGGGCAGCACTACCCCCAACTGATGCAGGATCCATAGAATTCTATTTTAATACCAATAAATTGACATACAGTTATAGCATAGATACACTTATCTATGAGCAAAGAAACCACTTTGCTTAAGCTTGGTGAAATATGAGTGTTAATTTTATGACTTCTCAAGTACAGGTAGACCACATCTGAAAGGACTTGGAACACTTAGTGGGTGTGTGACACTCTTTGTCAATAAACTAGGTATAGGCTAGTCTTAGATATTCCTACATTTCTGTTCCTCTGGAGTTGAATGGAGGAATTTACATCAGGCTCAAGATTTTAAATACAAGATTGACAAGTTAAGAAAATTACTGATTTTTTTCTATCCAATTCTGTTTAAAAAAGCAAATGAAATTTGTGGTCATTTGGTATTCCTTCTGTTGTGATGAAAACCAGTTCAAAATATTTCTGAACAGGGAAGGGACATAAAAGGAAGAAAAAGTAAGACTGATCAGTATGATTAATTTACTTAAGAAGATAACCCAGCAGAAATTGTTTATGCAGAAAATTTTCTCACCTGCCAAGGATGAGATATTAATGATTACTCCTCCATTGCCTCCATTTCCTTTTCTCATGTATTCTAGGCCAAGGTAGGTTCCTCTGATCACAGATGTCTGGTACAGAGAAGAGGGAATTATTGAAGATCCTCAAAGATTATTTGAAACTATTCAAAATAGTTTACTGAATTATTGATGTTATCCAAAATACCTATTGTGCTTCTACAAACTGAAATTTGCTTTTATTGTGGTGCTTAGAACCTGTATTGCTTTACCAGTGATCTTATACTTTGAAGTTTTTAAGCACAGACATTCTACAGTATTGCAACTCATTAACTTCAGAAGCACAATTGCAACAAACAGAAGTAATAGCAGTTTACTTACTTCTCTTAATAAGATATAAATAAACAAACTAAAATATTGAAATGTGAAATAAGAGCTGTGAAGGAAATGAAATAAAGAGTAAGCAAGTAATTTATAGATGAAACACATACCTTATCTAAAAATATAAGTGGCAGATGAACTGATCTAAATCCCATCATTTTTGTTGAGATAGCCTGTTCTATATTATAAAAAAAAATTTACTGACTGTATCTGAAGATAACATTAACACTTAAAATTGCATTAGGCTCAAGTCAAAAGAAATTCACACTTTTTATGATTAAGTACCATGACATATGGTCCCAGAATATTAAGAATGTGTATTATTTTCTGACTAATATTACAGAAGTTTTACCATTCTTCTCAAATGAAAGTTAGCACACACAGGCAAATACAGAGAAGGTAAAAGCGGCATTCTAAGAGATGTCAGGTGTTGTTAGCATAATATTAGCTGTCATTTTTACAAAAAATTTTCTTGTGTGGTTTATTTTATTTTTTTTTAAGAGAGAACTTTGAGAAAAAAAAATTCTGGGACCTAAATCATTTTGACTCCTTAAAATGTGTTTTTGAACCCTAGTGCAGTCAGGAATCCTGGTGAGATCCCTCTCACTGAGCTTCACACTTTTAAAATGAGATGTCCAAAGACACACCAAGCTTTGGGTCACCAGCCTCCTGTGTGAATCATGGGAGAGAGTTTCTCCCAGAAAGTCACCTTATCTGAGAATGAAACAAATAGTGAGAAAAGGGCAGCAGACAAGGCTCCTGGTAGAAGTTAATAACTAGAGAAATGTTGCAGTATTACTGCATTAGTAATGAGTTCCGTAACTATTTACCAATTTTTTTAGTTCTCTCTGTAATCATTTCATATTTGCTTTACAATTTCTACTTAAAATGGACAAATGCATAGAGACACACATTTAGTCTTTTGGAAGTATTATTTCAGCTTTCAAATGAGAACTTTGTTTGCACTTTATGACTCTTCAGTGCTATTTATTGAACCAGATAAATTAAGATGTCCAAAAGACGAAGTGTGGAAGATTATCACTATTTTTGACCATAGAAGGCCTACAGAATAACTGAGACAGAAATTTCCCATATAAAAAAACACAGTGAAAAATCTGTATTTGTCTAAAACCTAATGGATAGTGACTAGAGAAACTGGGGGAAAAAAAAGAAAAGCTTTTAAAATCAGAATGTTAACTATTTTTCTGCCACTATCTAATTCCCAAAGCAAGACTGTAATAATCTTGAGATGGGTATTATATTTCATTTTCTTTAGCTGATATTTTTATGCGTGTTGAAAACACAAAGTAGTACTTCTAATTCAATTTCAGTTATCCTTCATGCTTTTTGGCTTTAATAGGAATTAGATTTGGAAGAGTGCATGTCCTACTTTATTAATATCACTGGTTCATTTTTCAAGTAACATGAGGCTGCCCATTGACGGAGATAAAACAACCCGAGACCTCATTACCAAATTTGCTTTGGAATCTTGACAATGAATCAGCTTTTCTCATTTTCTACAGTTTCAGCACTTAATGAGATATTTTTATAATAATATATTTTCAGAATATCTATTTCCTGGAATAGTGTAAAACCTCACAAAATATGACTATTTCAAAATTCTGAAATAATATTTTTGATTCTTCTTCAAGAAAAAATTCCCTTCAGTAGATTTCTTTTTCTTTCCTGGAAAGTCTTGTTTAAGCTAACATCTTTAAAAAATATATTTTCATTAATTTAAAAAGGATGATGTTAATTAAATGCTTTAACAGAAACTTCCTAAAGAACTATCTTCAGTGGCTTGACACATACCAAACTAAATCAGATTTCTCTTGCACATCCTGGAAAGTAGCAGAGCCACTATAAAGGTTAATCTATTATTGTTTAATGTTGATTTTTCACATGTTAGTTTGATTTATTAAAACCAAGGTTGTTAATGCCTCGTTGTGTTGCTAAATGATATACTTATTCTGAACATAAACTTACTGGTGCCTCAGCTAAAATTAGATTTTGACTAAAGCATGGAGTGTGGTTTTTGTGTATCTATATTATGATAGGTTGTATAGAAGATATTTTAGAAAGAAAGGGGTTCATGCTGTCTTTGGAGAGCAGGTGCAGGTCTTGTCATGCCCTGGAGCAGAAAAAGAGAATTCCACTTTGGATGATTAGAGAAGATAAATCAGTTGAAGAAGGAAGTACTTTGGGGCTCCTTGAAGGCTTTTCTATTCCTTCTAATTCAGACATAACAGAGCTAGGTAAGTCCTTGGCCAAACCAAAAGTATAAACCAAGGAAAAAGTGGGTAGCTTGGCTATCCAGTCAAAATTATTGTATTGTTCTTTTTCTCCCTCTGGAACCCATTAACTTAGTATTTCATCATGTGGCTGGAGACATGTTCTCCTTTACATAAAGGTATTGTGAGAGGTGGTCGTCAAGATAAATGCAGACTTCCATGTGGACATTGCCCCTTACACCTGCTACAGCCTTGTAATCCTTACCTGTGATCCTCGCAAAAATCCTCACTGAGCCTCACTGAGTGTGGCTGATCGTGGATGAAACAGCTACTAATGATGTTTGGGCAGGTAAAATAAAGAATTATTCTGCAAGCAAAGTCTAAACTACATACCCAGGGTGAGAAGAACCTGTCTGCACTCTCAGCAGATGGCACTTTTCATCTGAAGTCTTGTGTGTTGGATTGCTCATTCTCTCAAAAGAATCCACCTCTCTCCAATCCTCTCAAAATTTGTGTGTTTTCTGAACCCAGATTTTTGGTTTTAGGTTATGATGAAAATGTCTGTAATTTCCTTTCAATTAAATGAAAGAAACTAAAGGTCTTTTCAGATTGTGCACTTCCCCAAGTGTAATTTTAAGACTAATAATTTAATCTCATTTTTTTAACCAACAATAATGTATAGATTATCTATTAAAAATCAGGAAACTTAAAATTACTTAATTAAAAATTGTCTGACTCAGCTTAAGATGGAAATATTCTGGGAGACTTTGTACAAGAAAGCATTTTAGAGCTGAATTTTTATGATTCCTTTGTTTACAACTGCATTTGGCTGAAGGTTCATAAACATGTCAAGAAAAGAGTATCCAAGTAGTCAGCTTTGTAACTAAATGTAGGTAAAACCTGATTCTTACCTTTNTTTTTTTTTAATTCTGGCTATGCAAAACTAGTATCTTTGAAGTCATAAAATAAACTGAACTACTGTCCTTCTAGATGCTGAGAAACATATGATATCTCAGTAACACTGCTGTTTATTTTCTTACCAAAATACAGCGTTTTACTACAGCACATAATGAAGATGGGCCATTAAGGCGCATTAGAGGCCTGAGGGTGCTTTCAAGGGAGTCAATTTTCCTCTTCAACTTCCAGCAGAAAATTTAGGATTCTTTCAAATAAAGTTATAGTGGTGAGTGTGGGAACATCTCCTAGCATTACATTCCATCAATTACAGATTTAAATTAGAGGAGATCAAACATACTGAAGTATCATGAAGTAATAAACCCAGAATAGTATCTGACAGCATGATAAACAATGAAAAACAATTATGCAAATAATCAAAATATTGGCAGTTGCTTTTGAGAATCACGTATCAGTAATCAGAATCTTATTTAATGATTTCATAAATGGCAATTAATTGCGTGTCAAAATCAAAAATAAAACTTACAAAATCTATGATTCTTCACATTTCTTTGTGAAGAATTTGTCCCTTATAGCTTTAATTCAATCATTCTAAAAGAAATCATGTATCAAAACTCTGATTCTAATTAGACCCAGAGTCTTCAGTAGAGCACTAATTAATTTTTTCTACCTTTAGGAACCAATGTCAGCCAATGCATACAAAGTTCTTGTGTTCCAACATTATACTTATAAGTTAGTTTTCATACTTTGTGTTTCATTTTAGATTTATCTACTTTAAAAAAAAAAAGTGTTCTTTGGTGATGGTCCCGAGGACATCATTAATCATCATCCTTTTCAAGTGACAATTGCTTTGAAAGTAACTTAGTACACGGTGCTTCTTTTCTAATGTTTCAGGGCAGCTGCTCCAACTGACATAGTTTCTCACACCTATTTAAAAAGGTTTCCCTTTACCAGCTCTTGTCTGATACATCTGGTACTTCATGCTGAGAAAACACATTAGTATCTTCAGTGCTGAAGATAAGCACTATATTGCTATCAAGATGACATGGTAATATGAATTCCTTTGAGAAAACAAAACAGTAATCAGTACTAGCATTTTATGTAGGTTCCTGAACTAAGACAGTTCAGTGCTAAGGATACTGAACAAAAATGAAAGAGACACTAACTTGTGGTTTCACAAAGCAGGTTAGCACAGAACTGGAATTTGACCCAAAATCATTTGCTTTTCATACAGTGATGTTGTAAATCACTGACTATCTATAAGGAAACATTTAAAAGTATTCTGTGAACTGTGTAAGATGAACTTCAAAATTCTGAAACTGAAAGTGTTGCTTGTGATATCCATGGAAAATTTTAGCATTTTGCTGTTGGACAGGAAGGTGGGACTAATTTTTTTTAATGTAGCTTTTCTAGGATGTAGACAAGTTGGAGCAAGCATGCAAGTCCCTTGACATTCCTATGCATAGGTTAGTTTGATTGCTATACGAAATGAAATTGCAAGCTCTTGAGTATGAACTTCCAACTCAAACTGTGGAAACCAAGAAATCTAGAGAGGAAGAGGCAGAAAGGAGAAAGGAATATATAGCAGGATTTAATCATTTTCTACAGTCAACAGCTGTTTTACAAGGTGGGAATGAAACACTAGGTTTCAATTTTTTATGGTACAGATTTATTTACCTCCCTGCCCCCTTCAATACGTCTCCACATTCCTGAAGGACATAGGAATAGTATTCCATTTTCACAGCTGGTCTTATGTTCTTAGTTCAAAACCTTTGCTTTTCATTATACTTCAATATTAGTTACTGTAAACATACATTAAAACCATAAGCTAAAAAATTCATTGATTTATTGTGCTACTAAGGTAAGCCACTGTGTCCTTCCTAGTACAATAGAAACAGCAAAAATAATTATATCTATAGGCTTCTTTATGTACTTAAGAAAATTGATCCTTGTGCTACTAATTTCAAGGTAAGTGTCACTTCTCATTTTTTGGCCACAAATCTCCCTAGACACTTAGTTCTCTGACATCAAATTATGTTGGAGAATAGGCAAGTAAGGCACTGAGGCAGCCACTGGCTGTCAGTAAGCCAGTCACCTATGCCCTTTCACGTACTGATAGCACTGTTTGTTTTGGTTTGTTTCTCTGTTGCTGGCACTGAGAAACGGTGCTTGCCTTTGTGTCTATTGCAGAACCTAGTGGTTATCTCCAGCGGCTGAATCTAGCTATGTGTCCAGGTTACATTACTTTGGCATGAATTTCAGTCCTTCTCCTTTCTTCTGGTATGCTGGGAAAAGCCAGCAAGGTGTAGGGACCAGAAGAAAGTTGCTACATACTGCCTTTTATGGCTCGCACAGTGGAGCAGTCTTGTGATGATCATGAAGTCCTTGTCACAAAAATAAATTCAAGTAATCCCTTATGTTTGCTTAGCTACCCTTCTGGTTTCTGCTGAAATATTATTTGGGCTTCTGAGAAATAGGTCTTTACTGATAAGCAAACATCGATTTTGCAAGGCTTGCTAATTGCTGGAACATGTATTTCACCATGAGCTACATTGAACGGAGTCACACATAAATATACAGTGCTGCATTATCTTCTCTGTAGTTCCAATCTAAGTATTTTGCAGGGACAAACCACGATGTTGGTAGACTTCATTTTAGTAAAGGACTTCTCTAAATTCATGGAAATTTTTTACTTCTGTCACTTATGGAAATAAATTGTGCAAACTCATGAAAAATGTAAAAACTTGGAAATGCTGCATATTTCTACATTTTGCCTAGAAATCAAGAAAGAATAAGACTCTCATGCACATGAAGAAACTTTTTGTGTGCATTTGAATTCTACTTACTTCTGGACAACACTTAAATAATTGAATCCCATTTGACTGGGGTGTTTTGATGTTCCCAGGCTCTGGCCTGCAAGGTAAAGTTTTGCCAGAAGGTGTTAAAAATGGCAAAATTATCACAAACAGGAGACAGTTGTGATTGTGCTTTCAAATATTTTTCATAATTTCATTTGGGGAATTATTTAAATACATATACAAAATTAATTTTTTTGTCATAATAAAACAATAAGGTAGTCAAAATGCCACATAAAGTACTTCTAAACTTTTGATTCTGGTAATACTTAAAATGTAATCATAGGTGATACCAGTACTGCTACAGTTAACTGTATACTGCAACCTATTCAGTTTTCAGAAACCGCTGACATAAACATAAGAAGAGGCTCTGTGTATAATTTGGGGGATTGTCTTTAGTATAAAATGTGCTAAATGTATTTATAATGACAAAAAACACTGTAATTATAGTGGCACTCTAATTACAATGGTTCCAGAAGGCCACACCAACACAAGATAAAATTATTGAAGCATCTTGGAACACCCAATTGTGTTTAAATAACACACATGTTCAAGGCTTGTAAAGATGTGGGCCCTTTTCTTGCTTTAGGGATTTGAAGAATAAAAAAGTCAGGTTATAAAATTTCTGGATCCCTTAGGCAAAAGTTTTTATGAATGCAATAAAGACTGTCATGCTAGAGGACTGTAAGTAGGACCCTTAATAAGAATTTATGTGTCATACACTCTTGTGCTATTCTGTGCATGAATATGTGTGTGTGACATACTGCTGAAACTACACTGGTGATATCTCTTTAAAATGGAATTCTTGTATCATTGCCAAGTTAATTTTTTTTATGTGCCCTAATAACAGGAGTGTACTCTTGTAGGAGTATCACTAGTTGAAGCTGATGTTGATCAAGCTGACATTAATCAAGTAAACACCATGAGATTTGGAGTTTTGAAGTGAGGAATAGATGACATTGCTGGAATACTTAAGTTAAAAAAAAATAGATGTATACATAAAGTAATGAAAAGATGGATGTTTAGTGCAAAATGTAGCAAAATGGTGGAAAACACTGCAATAGAAATATCATTTTAGTAGTCAGTACTCCTTCCTATACTTCCTCTCTAGCTTTATCAAGTTATTTTCTTGCTCTCAGGAAACTGTAATGGACACCAGTAGGAATTGTGTTTTACTCCCTTTTCCTTCCAAATTAAGTCCCACTTTTTGAACCCTCTTCTTCATGCTTTCTCAAGTAGTACTATCAGAGAACTTCCTTAATACTCCTTTAAAAATGTTCCTGAAGACCAACCGGTTCTGTGAACTGTTTTAACCCTAAAGAACACACCCCAGATGTGTTTGCCCTGATTTATCTTGCTCTGTACTGCTCTATTTTTGTACTTTGTACTTTAAACTGGGGCAGGGAATATTTGTTATATCAATATATAAATGATATCACTATGACTATGACTGGCATGTAGAAGGCTTTTTCCCTTTTAAAAATAATAAAAAAATGTGCATAATGTGTACCACACTGTGTGGCAGGTATTTCTGTTCTTAGGAATAAAACAAAGAATACTCGAAGAATATTTAAACTATCCTACAAGAGGAAAATTGAGACATTTTGAAAGAATGTATTTCATATGTATTTTGCTCCTTCCTACAAGAAACAGATAAATATTTTATAGAACTGACCCACAGAAGGTACCACAGGCATCAGCTATTTTTCTTCTTGTTATAACTAAAAAAGCAACAAGTACAAAGTGTTATATCTTAATTTACAGAAATTACAGTAACTAGACAGAAATTTTTATGGAGATAAGCTCGTTAGTTGATTCAGAGTTAGATGGGAAAAGAAAAATCAAATCAATAGGTCAGTGGAGATTTTTGGATCTTAGAGCAGCTTTGATTTAACACACACAACCATACTTCTATCCTGTTTGATCGTTCTAGATGTTCTTCCAGTCACCACCATGTATTCATGAAATTTTTCAGTATTCAACTGTGTATTAGGCCATTAGGACATTTATGGTGAACTTACATATACAATAATGTATGAACTATACAATATTCCGTTAAAAAAAAAATAGGGGACTAACTTGATAGTTAAGCATGTAGGTTTCTATGACTTGGATTTTCTGCTACTTGAGACCACTTATGGTCTGCTTCTGCTCAATTACTTGTAATAAGGAAAAAAAATAACAGAATCATTGGAAAAGACCTTTAAAATCATGAAATTCAACTGTTAGCCAGCACTGCCAAGTCTACCGCTAAACCATGACCCCAAGCACCACATCTAAAGGCCTTTTAAATACCTTCAGGCATGGTGACTCAGCCACTTTCCTGGGCAGCCTGTTTCAGTGCTTGACAACCCTTTCGGTAAAGAAATCTCTCCTTATATCCAATCTAAACCTCCCCCAGCCCTTTTGACCATTTTCTCTTGTCTTATCACTTCTCACCTGGAAGAGGAGGCTACCCCCACCTCATTACAACCTCCATTCAGGTGATTGTAGAGGGTGATATGGCTGGTCTTAGCCTCCTTTTCTCCAGGCTATATAACCCCATCTTTCTCAGCTGCTCCTCATAAGACCCTTCACTGCTTTGTTGCTCTTTTCTGGGCACGCTCCAGCACCTCAATGTCTTTCTTGTAGTGAGGGGCCCAAACTGAACATGAGATTTGAGGGGCAGGCTCAATCAACGCTGAGGACAGAGAGACAATCCCTGCCCTGGTCCCACTGGCCACACTATTGCTGATACAGGCCAGGATGCCATTGGCCTTCCTGACCACTTGGGCACAGCTGGCTCATGTTCAGCTGTTGGTGACCAGCACCCCAGGTCTTTTCCTAGTGTGCACCTTTTCAGCCACTCTGCCCCATGCCTGTAGTGATGCATGGGGTTGTTTTGACCAAAGTGCAGGACTCAGCACTTCACCTTCTTGCAGCTCAAACAATTGGCCTTGGCCCATCAGTCCAGCCTGTTCAGATCCACAGAGCCTTTACAGAGCCTTCTAACCCCCCACCCAACTTGGTGCCTTCTGCAATATAGTAGGAGGAGTTTCTCAATATCTTCTGTTTGAAGCTCTTGCCTCCAAACAAATTCTAAATAGTTCAAATGGTTTGAATAGTTAAAAAAACTATTAAGACATCACTGTAAGTTAGGATATTTCCCTTGACAGCAAGTATCACAGTCAAACATATTTCTCACATGGACTTCAGTATTTCCAGTGATGACTCATTATCTATGCTTGCAAATGTGACAGGTGGATGGCTGCCTACATAAACTTTTGCCCTGTGTTAAAACCAGGCACAAATGTAAAGAGAAATAAGTCATCTAGAACACAGACTTCTTTTACATTCAAGGGATCTGTACTAAGAGATATGGATGTTGCCCGTCACTGAAGACAACAAACTACTGTTACTTCACAATATGAAGTTTCCTAATGTGTAATTTTTCAGAACATTTTAGAAATTAAATAAAGAGGAAGATATATATGTACATAAATCTTGAAGAATATGTAAGCAATAGACATAAAGAATCAAGAGAAAGGCGTTATGAAACTTAAATTCCCTTTTTTCCAAAATACCTATTTTCTCATTAATTTTTCTGTAACTTGTCTCATATACAGCTTGTGTTACTTGTCCTGGACTTGTTTTGTTAGTTTGTTTTTTGGAGGCATTAAGATTCAAAGATGGGTACCTTTGTCCTGAAAATTTTTGACAGAAATACACCTGATTTTCATATTCTGAGCTTATTTGTTGCATGACAAATTTCAAAGGAGAAAACTCCACATTTTACTCTTCAAAGCTTCCTTTTGCTACTTTCTTTGCAGTAAGATCATGGGGTGACTTGTTGAATCACCATTGAATTAGGACTTCACAGATGGTAGACTACAAGCTGAATTTCATTGACCTAGAAATTCTATTAATGCTAAAGGTCTTTTCTTGGAGCTTAGATGTCCTAGAGGTGTACTTGAAATTTAAAAACTCAGCTGAGAAGCAGATATTGTGGTTTGATTTGACGAGATACCAGATAATATCAAAGAAGTGGTAACAGTTAGTTTGAAAATTAATTTTACAAGCTTGTTCAATGTACTGGATTTTAGTGAGTAAGTGCCCGCAAGTAGTGCACTCCTACCAGTGATGACGGTGAAGTGGCCTATATTAAAAACTCAGATTTTATGCTGGTTATGCTGATTTTTTGCTGGCATCGTTGGTGAGGAAAGTGTGGAGGTCTTGGCTGAAAAAATTTCCTTGTAATATCAACAAATGGCAACTCTAATGCAGGCCAGCTGAGCCTCATAAGAAACTAACACATTCTCAAGCATTCATTTAAACAGGCTGGCCTACTGTAGATGCAGCTCTCCTGCCTTGGACAGTCAATTCTTACACCTATTTGGGAATTCACTGGATTTTCTAGAAAGAGAATGTAGTGCGGCAATAGATAATCCAACCACCTCTACACAGTGCTCTACATCTTGGATAGACAATTTTAGGGACCCACCACACACTCAGTTATGTGGTGACTGTTTCAATAGCTGTATTTACCAATCCAATAATTAATGTTCTATCATCTGGCAAAATCTATAGAAGCCACAGGCTGTTAACTGTATTCCAACATTAAATACTGAAATATAGACATGTGAAAGGGGATAATGCTTACCAAGTTAGTTTGTATAGTGCTTTCCCAGTTCTTCTCATTGTTCACTCCAGCATTATTAACCAAAATATCCAGCCTTCCAAAATGTTCAATTACTTTTTTGAAAGCACCTATAGTAAGATTCCAAGAGTGACATTTCTTAGAACTTTGGAAAGTAAGATATAAAAATACAATGCATACACAAAAATGATTGGTTTATTCATCTACCAAAATGTCTTCATTATTTTCTTAAACAGTAGTGAGCAACATGCGATTAAATTCTTTATCTAACATGCACCAACATTAGACATATTTAGGGAAAGTGAAAGGATTAAGATAACATAGTTGCCTTTTCATTCAGCTTGATAATGTCTGATAACAGGAGTTAATGTAAGTTTTTAGCACTTATATGTCTTGTATTAGATAGGATGTTTGGCACCCCAATTATATAAATTAAGCATTTATAGCTTGATTTGTATCAGTTTGACATAGCTAATAAAGTCAAGATTTGACACCATCTATTTTGAATGAAAAACAAAAGCTTCAAGTGTTCAGAAAAATTTTCTTCATTTAGTCCAAATTTAGCCTAAGAACACAGTTTTTGTTTAATGAATAGCTGACGTGAATATTTCAACTACAAATAATTAATCACAATTCTTGTTTAGATGTACCTATTTATGGATAAGTTATTACATATTCTACTTGTCAGGTAACTTTAATAATGTGTTTCTCAAATTCAAATTTTCTTTGTTCTGAGGATAAAAACAGTGACCTGTCTTCCAAAGAATTTCAAAATAAGAATTGGGAAACGTCCACAAAGTCCCAGGTGACAGAGTTTGAACTGAGGTAAAAGATATATATAGAAAAATATGATGATGTCATAATGAGGAGCAACCTCCTCAAGCCTGGCTCTGCTTTGACAAGATGGATGAGATGACTTCCAGATGTTCATTCCAGACTAAGAGGTTCCAGGACTGAGGACATTATCTGACATGTATATACAGCTTGCTTTTTTTCCCCTCCAAGCATTGTTCCTCGCCACTAAATATTTACTATTATGTAAACCAAGACACCACCTCCCCAATATTGTTTTAGAAAACTTTGGTGTTTGACTCAAATTCCACAGTATTTCAGGTACACCGAAATTACACTTCACAGGCCTTGATGAAATTACTTCACTGCAAGGTGATCACAGGAGCGTCTTCCTTCCCTGATCTTTAGTGCTTGGCTTCTCATGTCAATCAGGGGCATAGCATCAGCTTTCAGACACATACAATTTTCTGCAGCAGTTGCAGAAGTTTACAAAGCTTTTCCTGCACCAAACTTTTCTTTGACTCAATGCTTCAGGTCCATCATAGTCATCATCTTGTGATCAAAACAAGTACTGGACGGCTGATGGGACAGGTTTTATTTGTCCAGCTCCCTTCATTTTATAGATATAGTACAGATTTTTCTAATATTCTTATTCTATACTAGAATACTGCAATATTAATAAACCTGGTTTGGTCTGTCTACCTTTTTTTCTTTTCTTATGTTTGTTGACAATTCATTCTCTGATTTCTCAACTCTTCAGTCACTTACGTTTCCAATTCTCTATCAACAAGAGCACATGAAAATCTATGGCTTTATTAGAAGCAGAAGTGAATATTAACTTATTTCCAATTACTAAGAAAAATACAATTTTGGTCTTAGCTTCCAAGTTTTGAAAACTGGCTGATTTCCTTTTAAGCCTTCTCTAAATAATATCTTTCCTAAGAAGATTCTAATTCTTAATAGAATCTTCAAAAACCACCATGGATAATAGTAATTTTGCCAATGATTTCTTAAATTGAATTTACACAGACCTGAACAATTGTAGTTTGCTATTTTACACACTGAGAAAAGACTAAATGCTTTTGCATATCTATGTTTGGAATATTTCTGGTGAAAGTTTATCTGCCTACAGTTATCCCATCTACCACCTATCCACAAAAAGAAGATTCTTACTGTAAATTCTTAGTGAAATTTTCACCTACACATCAGTATAAGCTGATTCATTCTTCCCTCTTCAAATGTAGAATGTGTTTGCACTCCACACTAATTTGTGCTTACGGAGCCATAAAAAATTAAGAACAGATGATTTTATGAAATACTGGGTGGGGAAGGAAAAATTAAGAGAAGGATCCATTTTAACGGAAAGACAAGAAAAACAATGCAAAGTCAGCACAAACACCTGTTATTTGTGAGCTTCTTAAATGTCCCTGGAAGGCAAAAGTAAGTACGGCAATTTTTTAAAAGTGGGCTGAGACAGGAGACTTTTGTGAGGAATTAGGTGAAAGAACCACCCGAGAAAAAAGTACAGGCAAGACCTGAAAGTAGATTAAGCAGATGATTTCTTGCCCATAAGACTCATGTACTTAGAAATACTAGTTCTGGTATTGGGACTTCCTACTGTAAGGGTTAAAGTTCAAAAAGAGAGGAACTTCATTCACACATATGACCTTTTACATAAAGTACAGGACTTGATTCATCCAATAAGACCTTTAAACCCTAAATGTCAAATTAGTCTAAATTTGCTAAGTAGTAGCTTACAATTGCAAGTGAAAAAATATTAAAATAAACCAGTTAAAACCAAAAAAACAACACCAAAACATCCCCAAAGGACTGTGAGACATGACTGCAAATTTGTGGTTAAGAAACCTGCAGCAGGATTAACGCAATGGTCGCAGAGGCATTGGCAGTAGCAGCCGCCTGGTCTTGCTCTTTTTCTTTGCAAGAACCAGTTACAATTTTACTCCGATTGCTCTTCTCCTAACTTGGTTCCAAAAACTTCCTTGCTGACCTGTCCTACCCACTCCAGCTCCCGGTTCACACCCTGTTCGCACTGCACTTGCCTGGCACTAAAGAGAGGAGGAGTTGTGGGAGACAAGACACACTGAGGTAACACCCGTGCAGCAGCACATGTTATTCCTACCCCTAGGATGCTTTTTCTTTCTGCTTACTCCTCCCACTTGGAGAAAAAGTCAATAATCAACCTAGCTGATAAAAACTTTGCTGATTAAAGCAGATCCCAGATTTAAAGTCCAGCATCTTTCTTACAAACACACAGTGTAAAGATATAGAGTTAGGAATAATCATGCTAGCTTGGAACAGTAGACAGTACTGCTGAATTCTGGAATTGCAGCAATGTTTTCTGAAAGAGGAATGGCTGTTCTCAATGATCACTATTGAGAAAGTGACCAGTGAACAGTAATGAATGAAAACAGATCAAAACCAATCAAATCTAGCATGGCAGAAATGAATCTGGGGAAAGAGCACTGACAAAAGAGATGTCAAAATCCAAATCTGAGTCATTACCTATGAATGTACCATTTAATAATGAAGCTTTGATGAAGTGATGTGCCTGTTATATATGATACTCAGTAGGGAACACTGTTTATCCATTAAGTGAAAACAGAAATGCAAATCATTCATGAAGGACGCTGCTTTCATTCCATGCATCTGCAAAATGTGTGTGAAGTGTCATCACCCTATAGTTAACCTCACGATAAAGTAGCATGCCAATTTTTGCCAGTTCTGCTTTCAGCTATGGCAACACACAATGAAAGTAGAGCGTGTTGTATGGAAAGAGCACTGTAACCCAGCACAGAATTTATGACTCCTGTGACGAGGGAATGCAGCTTGGAATCTGTACTGAAACCTCATAAAAAGCAAGTATGAGCTTTAAAGTTTATATATATTACTCACAAAATAGCAATTATCTTCTGCAGAGGCTTTCATGCAAAAATATCACACACAACACCCAATGGAAATGACTTTGGCTTTTCTTTCCGATGTGCCAAAGAACAAAGCAAAATCGTGGTAGTAATGCCGGTAGCAATATTTCACATCTGCAGGTTCAGGAACAAATCGTTTTTGAGTCAGTGCCAGAAGCGATCGGGAGCAGGCTGCGCTGCAGAACTCTCGGCTGAGCGCTCCCCACCGCTGCAGCCCGGGCGCGCTCCGCTCGCCGCGCCTTCCGCGGGCGCGCAGCGCTCCCTCCTACCTTTCAGCTGCTCCTGGTCCGTCACGTCGCACTGGATGAACAGCGTCCTCTGCGCTTCGAACTGCTCGTCCAGGGCCGCCTTGCTCCGCTCTCCGGCCTCGGAGTTGCGGTCCAGCAGGGCTACCTAAGCGGGGAGGGAGGAAAATGAGTGGCTCGCGGGCGGGCGGATGGACAGACGGACAGGCCCCCGCCGAGCAGAGCTGAACCCCGGGGGCTGCCAGCACCCCCGCCCGCGGGTGCCGGCTGGAGGTAGAGGGGAGGAAATGGGAGTATGCGCTTGCCGGGGCTTACCTTGGCGCCCTTGCCCAGCAGCGCCTGGACGAAAGCCCGGCCGATGCCCTGCGCCCCGCCGGTGACCAGAGCCACCTTTCCATTGACGTGCATGGCCGCCGCCCTCCTGCCGCCCGCTCCGCGCCCGCCGAGCCGGAGCAACCCAGCGCGGTGTCACCTGCCCGGTTTCCTTTCTCCCTCCTTCGTACCCTCCCTCCTGCCCTCCTCCTGCTGCCGCCGCTGCAGCCGCTCATTCACCGCCCGCTCCCCACTCGTGTGCCCCAGAGCCTCCCGGAGCTGCCTGGGCGGGGGGAAGCAGGGGCGGAGCGGGTCATTAAATCGTCCTCCCGAGTGTCTGGATGAACCCTGGAGAGCACGAGGGAGAGGGAAGCCCAGCTTCGTCCCACCCCAGCTTTTCCGGAGGGACAGGGTCGCGGTGTCCCTCGGAGAAAGGGTCCCAGGGCAGCTACAGCTCCGCTCGGTGGAGAAGGGGATATGTGTGTGCGTGTGTGTGTAAATCGCGTGAGAAGCTGCTACAAGCTTTGATAAGGGCTCTTGGCAGCTCCTGAGGCTGTGTGAGTTTTGGTTGGCCCAGGTTGTATGAGAAGCAGGGTGAGGACAGCCTCCAAAAAAACATACTTCGGTCACTTTTTCTCACTGCAAAACAACCCACCAGCCTTCTCCCTCTCACTCCCCTAGTAAGCAGAATCTATTTGCATGAAAAAGCAACCATTTAATATTAAAGATATTAGACATATCAAGATATGTGCTTTTGAGAAATTTTCAGGTCTGTGGTTAGTGTAACTATACCTTAAAACATGTTTAACTGCTTTTATAGCTTACAAGCCAAATTTTTTCTTCTATATTAATATGAACTGTATGCAACTAAAAATCCTCAATACAAATATATATGACCATAAATTAGAAATAAAAAGCACCCTCAACCAAGCTGAAATAAATGTTTTTGTTCGTTACCTTGTTAGAAGATTCACAAATGTCCTATAGAAAATGTAATGTTGTGGAGCATTGGGTAGGCAGGAAAACCCCATTGTTTCAGTCCTAAGCTCTATAAACATGTACATCATGCAAGTGTGCATGTATATTAAAACACAAACGCTTGTCTTTTATGTTCCCTGTTTTCTTTTGCCTGGTTTATCAGGTTTAAGCTTTTTACTTGTGCTTTCAAGGCTTTAAAGTACTCTGACTCAGACTGCATCTCTATCATTAATGTCTTGTAATTTCTCCTTGTTTCTCGGTAACAGTGTTCCTATTTTGCCCTCTCTCTTATCCCTCTTCTGTTTTCTATTAGTCTGCCTTTATCTATGGAATTCCCTTCTTTTGTATTACCTAGAAGAAAGAACTGCTGACACCCAGCAAACTGTTACGGAACATTAAGGTAACTATGTTACCTAACTGAGTAAACCCAGTAACACAAAATCATTATTATAACCTTTGTCCTTAAAAATGTGAACTAATATAATCCAGCTGCTAAACTGGAATACAGCCATTAAGTTTTCCTAAAGATCATGATTCACTGTACTTCAAAAGAGCAGTCAAAGATGGCCTCTGGGATAAGTGATTTGTTAAAATATGATACCTATGTTTCTGGGAGTACTCCAATTTGCTTTGGAGCTGTGAAAATTATGCCACCTAAAGTGCCATGCCTAATGATCTCTGTCCCAACCAGCTGAGCCAGCTTCCTTAATTTGTTGGGACACAAGTGGCAGGTTAAGGTCGCATCATGAGAACAGTATTACCACATAGGGACCTAACAATAGCATTGCAATGGAGTACTTCACCCTCAATTTAACCCTGATAACCCCCTGCCCCTCCTTCCCCCTCCTTTCCTCTCTTATGGCAATGATCAACGTCTGTCATGGTCTTTATTTCCACAATGTAATATTTTTTTTAAGAGCTATGCAAAGGAAAAGATCAATAAACCCTTCTGTATTCCAAACAGCTGTAGTTGGAATGACCTTTGGCAACAGTTTTCTAAATTGTTGATAATTTGGCATAAATGTTAAGAACAATCTGGACTCTTTATAAATGCTGGAATGCTTTAAGATCTGAGTGCACACACTGTTTCCATAAAAAAAGCTTATAATTCTGAGTCCAGAAATCAGCTTGGTTGAATACAATCTTGGGTATAATAAATTGAAATTGTTTAGAAGTATTCTGATAAACTAAGCCAGGGTTTCTAACCTGTTTTGGTTGGCTGAACAGACTCTTGCCATTATTCTATTCAGGAATCTAAATGACGCGTCTTCCAAGATGGCAAAAAAAGGATGAACACTGATCCCCATAACCTTGCAGCAAAATATTTGGTATAAGAGACAGAGTTCCTAACTAGAAAAGGATGTGCCAATCCTCCAAATGCAGGAGGAAGTAATAGAGGGATGGCTCTGTGATTCACCCCTTTTGCCCACAGAGATTGCAGGGCTGTAAGGGATATGTGTGCTTTGCTCTTTCAAACTACACTGGATTTGTTGCAACTCACTACAGGTACTCTTAAGAAATTTGTTACCATGTAGTCCTTTACAACCACGAGTTTTTCATTCGATCAACTGCATAAAAGAAAAAATATTGCCCATAGGAAGAAGCTCCTTGTAGACATCTGTTAGAAATCCAGAGTTAGCATCTCAGTCTTCTTGGTGAAACTTGGGGGGTAGGGAGTAGTTATGAAATATTTTTCTCTCTTATTCATCAATTGACAATTTTTGAACTTTTCCTTCAATTTTAAAGAAAACTTTTATAGAAGCATGAGGAATTCCATTGTCAATTTTTCAGTGGTCCACCTTTTCAAATAACCCAACCTTAAGAAAAAAAGTACCCAACCTCCCATAAAAAGTTGGAAGAGCTGTCACATCAGGCAGTAGCATACCATAAATGATCTGTCTTCCTACGTGGCCAGTTTACAGAAGACTGAGTATATGCCTTGGGTACCTTATTCTGTGTATGCTAATATATTTATTTAAGCTGGTGTGCTGGTTTAAGAAAATGTGAGACAGTTAATAATGGTGTATTATTCAATGGTCAAGAGTCAACCCAAATCTTATCATATTTGTGATGTTTATCACCAAAGTGAAATTTGCACTAATGCGTGCCCTGAGGATTTTTTGTGTAATACATTAACTAGACTCAAAGGTATCACAAACAACTATTGTCTGAAATCACATGCATGAAAAGATACTAAATTGGTCCATGGATATTTGATTTTGGTGCTTTGAGAGAAAGGTAATTCCATGCACTTTCTGTTCAAAGGTAAGAAATGATAATACTACTAAATAATGTCTTAGATGCTGAAGTTGCTCAGGCCAAATCTTTCACATGAACTCCTACACAAGGGTGTAATGTTGAATGTTTATTAACCTTTGCATATTGTTTGTGTACAGAATGTAATTTCATTTATTGCTTTCTAGTAAACCTCTTGGCTAGCAATGTCTTTTTTTGCTTTCCTTTTACATCTGTGGTTCCTCTTCCATTTCCCTCCATTTGCTAAGTCCATGGCTTATGCTGCACTGTTCCTCACAGACCACAGTGGCATCAATGTGAAGGAGCTCCAGGTAGTTTTAATCTATTTTTGTAGAAAAGACAGAAATATGACCTCTCAGAATATGCCACCCTGTTCATTCATTTTCTGTTACCATCTTCTCATTCTCTGCAAGGTGTTACCCAAGCTGCTATAAAGACTAAGTAAGTGGTATCACACCTGTGGATGAATTAACTGGCAATGGGTGTAGCAGGGCACACAAACACAGCTAATCAGCATGTATGCTTTGGTATGTAGCTCAGTACATTTCTCCAGCTTCTACTAAGAACAACAGGTGGAAAACAAAACTAGAGACACACCACAAATATCCAGCTTTGCATGAGGTAATTAAAAGACAGATTTCAGGCCACATGCTTAATGTGGTGAGTGTTTTTTCATTAACAAGAAACTTACAGCAAGTATGAAACAGTTTTCCATGTCCAAGAGGCTTATTCCTAATGCAATTTATGTATTTTCTCTCTGCATGTATTACATTGAAAGGCATAAACTACTGCATAAGAAGATGAGCTTATGCAGCTATACTACATTTTGGATATTACACCTAGCTGTGTATACAAAAGAATTCAAAACCTAGACTGGCTGCCAGAAATATCTAACTAACTCAGAGGGCAAGAAAATGAATGAATAACAGGCTCAAAGATTTGCCAAAATGCATTTTTAGAGGACAACATCATACCAGCTCATGGTATTGAGTGGCTAGATTATTTTGGTCACGCAGGACAACAGCAGGACATGCACACAAATATAATATACTTGGACCAAATCAGAGAAAACAGGGTACATCAAAGTAGAGTACAAGAAAAAAGTTGTCAAAAATCTTTTTTCATAGTGCTTGTACTATATGTTCAAGATGTCATGACTTTCATGTTGAGATGTGGAGTAAGACACTAAAACAAACTGTTCAGTTGTTTTCTGTCTTTTCAAAAATAGCAGGCACAATAGGAAAGCAGCAATGTGGGTTTTTTGAAAATGCAAGCAATTGAGGTTAGTAGTACTGTCACAATAGAAGTGGTAGCTGATGAGGATAAAAAGTCCTTGTTTATTGGCTTAAGGAGGACCGTACAGTGAAGGCTAGGTCACTTTGCTTTATAAAATTGAAAAGGAATGTCACTGGAGATGATAAAAAAGAGAAAGAGAAACTTGTACAGTGCAATTTCTTGATTCTTGAGAATGTCTAAAAAGTATACAGTTTTTGTGAAAAGATGTGACAGAACATGTGGGAGGATGTGACAATAAATGAGACACAAGAGAGATGATGACTGATTTTTAGATTGCCTCTAATTGACATTAGAGAAGGAATGTTAAGAGATTCCTGTCATTTAAGAAACTTCTACTACTACTGAGAGAAAAGTTTTGAAATAGAGAAAATGATGTAGTGTTGAATATCTAGAGAAGAGGTGAAGAAAATAGCTGCCCAGGAGGCTGAGGACAGAAGATTTAGAAATCCTCTCCTGAGTACCTATTCAGAGAGGCTTTCTAGCTCTCCAGCATGCCTTGATCAAGTTACTTCTGCCATGCTCAACATTAATTCAGTCTGTATCTCCAGCACCACAGTGATAAATATTTCAATCCATTGTCCAGCATATAGGCCATACAACTGGGGAACACTTAGCACGCATGTTTCCCCTTAGATACTTAATTCTGTTTAAAAAAATAAATTAAAAAAGCTTAATGCAATTAAGGTAATACAATGTTCAATGTGGATAGAAGCATTATTAATAAAATCACTTAAAAACTTACTAGATAAGGGAATTTGGCATTAATCCCATGCTTTAAAATCAACACATTCTAAAAAAACATATAGTCTTCTCAAATAATGAGAACATGAGCATGAGGCCTTGCTAGAAAGGCAGTTCTGTGAGGTGTTAAAACTTCTCAAGGCTTGAGACAGGCTCTAAATGAGTAAGGAAAGATTCAGTAGTAAAGCATGCCCTGCCCTTTCTCTATCTGATATAATTATAGGAGAACCTTTAAAACCCTGTATTTGGCACTGTCTTTAAACACCACAGCAGTATGGCAGCTGGCAGCAAAACCAAAACAAAAATATGTGAACCGCTCCCATGCCTCTTGCAAGTTTGGCAACACACTATATGCAGGACTGACTGTCTTCCCTATTAATTTGATTATCAACCCATCAAGCACTGCAAATATCTATATGTTTGCAAAGAAAATGTTGTAGGCTTACACTTAAATTTTAAAGGGCTTCCTGAAAAGCTAGGGTGAGCAATGAAAATTGCACTAGCCCCCAGTACAACAACTTGAGTTTCTTAGGACTATGTAATTCTACTGTAGGTGACCTGTTGTATATTTCTTTAAAGGACTATAACCACAGAGTTATATGAATTAATTGAAACCCTGGAGTCTTATTAATTATGTTATTTGAGAAGAAATATTGTTTTGATTATGTTTTAACCTTTAAAATTAAGGAAAAAAAAAGAAAAAAAAGGAGGGGAAAAAAAAAGAGAGAAGAGAGAAACCCCAGAAACCCTCCATTCCAAATCAGAAAAATAAGGAATTAGCAGGGAACCATGAAATCAATCAATCCTCTTATTGTGCTCTTCAGTTTTATGTATGGTCTGATGGTGATAGTTATCTTTCAAGCTAGTGTTTTGGCTCCCTCCATTTTTCTATATATATAGTCACTGTCTAGGTGCACCAGTTTGTGGATGTCCTGTTTTAAGAAAAAGCTATCACATACAGAGGTTTTCTTTCAGTTGGGGCAGATTATTTTGTACTGCAGAGGACTGTGAGATGTATGTTTTAGGGAACTTCTACTGCTACTGAAAGAAAAGGTTTGGAGTAAAGAAAACAATGTGCAAAATCTTGTAAATGCTACATACAATTTGTAGTATGCTATACATTAAAACTGGTCAGAATAACGAGGTAGTCACATCCAGAAATAATAAGAAAAAGTGAACCAAAAGTCAAAGAAAAGGTATGAAAAAAGAAGTAAAAATTTATGAGTGATGTACTTGCTAGAAATTATCACATTAAATGAAATTAAGAAATTAGTGAAAAATTTCAAATGTCAACACCGTGGCACTTTTTCTTATAGGAAGTTAATTCTCTTAAATTAAAGAATGCCATATGCAAAAGGAAGTTGTGTTGAAACAATTTCTGTCAGAAAAGTAACTGATACACTCTTTTCATATTTTCCTATTAGTAGTTACAATGCCGAATTTAAAAAAAACCCTCAACAGTTATTTGATTAATTCCATCCCAAGGTAAATCAGGCAGAAGCTGGCAGCAAAGATAGTTTAACTTTGTTTCATTTTATAAATGCATGTAGAAAAATTGTTTGAAAAGATTGTCCCATATGTCTTTGAAAAGACTCTGAAAAGTATTTTCTCTTTGTCTGGAGAAAATAAAAAAAATATTTACAGGAAATCTTTCATTTTTCTTACACACTGAATTTACTGGAAGGTAAAACCCATTTTCATAAAAAGTCATGTTAAAAAACAAATCACAATTAAAGATCTTCATGAGAGAGAACATAAAGTACTTTCTTAGAAATTATGAGGGCAACTATAAGCAGGGTTGGTAGCACAACCCAAGAAACTGTCTCACCTTTCTCATTAGAATTTGTCTGCTTAAAATTCTTTATAGTTCTACTATGTTAAAAGAAAGATATTTTCATATCAGATGATTTCTTCCGATCGGAAAACTGCAGGTAAAGACAAGTTAAGTAAGACTTGAGACTCCCTCAGCTGCATGCCTCATGTATTTGGGCTGTGTCATGCAGAGCTACATCAGCACGAGGTTTTCAGTAGTTTTCAAAAAAGTGCTCAGCCATAGCACTCCCAGGATGTTTTTGTTTTCACAGGAAAACTGTCTCACTGGCTGTTAATGTGTAAAGTGTAAACTTGGTGTTAATCTTTGTCTAGTAAAACCTTGTGACTGGTCCTATATGGTGTGATGTGAGTGGTAAGCACAGATACTGATTTGGGGTTTGTTTAGTACTGTGGCAAGGCCTCTGTTACTAGATTATATTATTGTGCAACTCTTACTTTTCAAAATAATTCCATGGAAAAATAATTGCCTGGTTTTTGGCTCTTTTTCTTTTTCCTGTCAGGGAGAAGGGAAGGTTCAAATCCAGATTTCTATCTTTTGAGAGAAGTATGTATTTACCTACATAAATTAAAGGTGCTTTAGGGTTGAAGTGCTTCTAGTATTCTTTTGATACAGGGTAATGATGAAATTTCATTTGGCTAGGTACAAAGTGAAATATAAAGGCAAAGACACAACAAATACCTTCCTGTTATTATTTCCTTCTTACTGCCTTTGGAATTATTTAGAAATATGTATAGTGCATTAATTAATTAACAATTTTATGTTATAATAGGCCCACCATTTATTGGGATATTTAATTTCTCTCCTAAATTTTATAATTCACTGCTGCTGATGGAGTTAACAAGTCTATAGAGTTGAATATATACAATAACTACAGAGACACAGGAATTTTTAATGGATCTAGTCCTTCCTCATCTTGTGACTGAATTTCATTTCTTGAAGTAAAGATTGTCAATACCTTTGCACTACACTATTAAATAACATTTTCAAATTTCTGAAATGGCTTGTCAATTAGGAGAGAAATATTGCCCCTATTTGAATTATTTCTCATCATTATTTAATAACAGTATAATGTTTGAGACGATAAGAATTAGATTTTTCAAAAGAAAAAAAATCCTGACAACTGAGAAGTTAAATATCCAAATTAAGGATATGAGATTAACATATGTATGAACATGAGAAAGAACATACCCTGCCAAAAATCTGTGAACTGTGTAAAACCAGAATGAACCCTAATAACGACCTAAGTATTGTTTCTAATGTGAAGTGAATCAGGTTGGATCATTCCAGCTTTCTAGCTCTCTATACCACACCACATTTCAAGTTGCTGTTCTCTCTAAGTAGGGATGTTGAGTGTTTCAGTATTAAGAAAGCAGAATCTCTCATAGAACATTTATTTTGACAAATGTCAAATAAAGAATCATTAGTGTGAGACTGTGCTTATTTCATTAGTAACAATATCATTTCTTTTGGCAAAATTAATTTTATTCCTAATTTGTTTTCTTATTGGTGATTTGGACTTTTATGTTCTATTAGTTGTGTTATGCCATAATGAAGTTTCTGTTGTATATGGTAATTTTGGACGTGTTTCAGTTTTTTAGCAGTTCTTTTTCCACGAAAATTTCTAATTTCATATTCCACGGATAATTTCCTGATAATGAATTCCTTTGTAGTGATAAAGGTAGTTGTGAAATGTGAGAATTTCCCATGACATTGAACTTCGAAGTCTCAGCCATTCTAGTCAGGGGTTTTTAAGGCTTACTAGACAAACATATTTAGAGAGACTGTCTGCCAGGAAAACAAAAGGAAAATACTACTAGACTGCATTCCCATGAGTGAAATCAGCTATTCCATACCCCCATAATTTTTATTGTCTCCCAATTATTGCCTTTTTACTTTGCTTTAAATAATGGAGGCCCACAATATACTCAAGTGTATGCTGTACAAACATTTATTAGATATACCAGGATATGAGAAAACCCTCCCAATTTCAAAGGAAACAATTTTGTTGGTTTGTGAATCCCAGCCTAAGTTTAAAGAATTACGTAATCGATTTTTAAGCAGCTGAGACAATAAAATCTATAAGGCAGAAGCATTGCAGCAGAGGTCTACAACTGATTTTAATTAAAGTGCTCTGGTGTTCTGAAGATATTCACAATCCAGCCCTGAAATTAAAAATGTCCATATCAACAGAACTTTTCTCAGGCTTACAGTGCCAGTTGACCTTGTTAGACATTATCTATGTATGTATGTATGTATGTATGNCTATCTATCTATCTATCTATCTATCTATCTATCTATCTATCTATCTATCTGTCATGTACAAATCTACAGTTAATCACCATTGTTCAACCATTTCCAAGCAAGCAAAGCAATTCCAAGCTGTGAAGCACCTGATCCCAGGTTGATTCAGATAACTCAACTGAGGCATTCTTTGGTAAGCTTTTGGTACAGTTCATTGAGAGAATGAGGTGTGTGATCTAAAAGGGAAACATCCGCTGAGCTGCTTAGACCTTGTGAGTATGAATGTTAAACATCACATAGGGCTTATGAGTAAGCCTTGTACTTTGGGTTTATTTGGTTTCTCAACACCAGTGTGTAACTAAAAACTAATACTTGACTATTTAGAAGACATACCATTGGTGTCAGGATCACTACAGCATGCACAATGTGGTTAGACTGTGAAATCCATTGCCATATATTTCATAGAATTTTAAACGAGTTCAAAAACCTATCAATGAAATTTACAGAATCACAGAATAAGCTGAGTTGGTAGGGACCCACAAGGATCATCAAATCCAACTCAGAGCCCTGCACAACACTATTTCCATGAGTCACACCATGTGCCCAAGAGTATTGTCCAAACACTTGAACTCTGTCAGGCTTGGTGCTCTGTCTATTTCCCTGGCCTGTTCCAGTGCCCAGCCACCCTCTGGATGAGGAATCCTTTCCTAATATCCAACTCAACTCTCCCCTGGCAAAGCTTGAGGCCATTCCCTTGGGTCCTGTCACTGGTCACCAAGAGATCAGTGCCTTCCCCTCCTCTTCCCCTCCTGAAGAAGTTGCAGACTGCAATGAGGTCTCCCCTCAGCCTCTTTTTCTCCAGGCTGAAACGACAACAATTGCCTTTCTTTTGTTTTTCAATACCTCCCAGAATAATCCTCTCCATAACTTTACCAGGCAGTGAAGTGAGACTGACAGGCCTATTGTTTCTGGGGTCCTCCTTTTAGACCTTCTTAAAAACTGGGACAATATTCACCGGCTTCCGCTCAGCTGGGACCTCTCTAGATTCCCAAGACTACTCAAAATCATCGAGATAGGTTTTGCAATGACATCAGCCAGTTCTTTGAATATTTTCCCTGAATCCCTTCAGACCCAATAGACATGTAAGATCTCCAGCTGGAGATCCCTCACAATTTCAGAGTTGACTGTGAGTTGATCATCCTTGCATTCATGGCCCTCCAGCTCAAGGGCATAATCCCCTTGTTCCATCGTCCATGTCGAAGATAGAGACAAAGATAGTGTTAAACACTTGCGCCTTGTCTGTGTCCGGATTTGTGAGATGACCATCCTTTCCCTGTAATGGACTGATGTTATTTCTACACTGCCTATTGCCTTTAATAGATTTGAAAAAACTCTTTTTATTGTCCCCCCTATTTCTGGCCAGCTTCAACTGCAGTTGAGCTTTGGCTGCATGAATTTTCTTCCTACAGTTGCAAGCAGCTTCTGTCTATTCTTCCTGTGTCACTTGACTTTGCTTTCACTGTGCAAATGCCTTCCTTTTTTGGCCTTATTTCCAAAGAAGAGTCCTCTTGAGCCAAGTGGGTCTTCTCTGGCTCACTTGCTTGACTTCCAGCATTTGGGAGTTGCATGCTCCTGTGCACTTAGACACAAAATTACCATCACTGAAGGTGAAATAACAAAATGTGGAAGACTTACAACATATATATATATATATATA
>VZDJ01007747.1:11927063-12045023 GCA_008694505.1 Cyanoderma ruficeps
TATATATATATATAAATATTCATTCTCATATGTTGTGGTGACAGTCAAAGAGAGGACTTTAGAATATAAGGCTCTTTGTTCAGAATGAATAAAATCCTGGTTCTGGTATTATGGCCGTACTATAATGTCTATAAAGTTGACTAAATCTATTACACATATTTTTTTCAGAGCACTTTTTACAGATAAAACATTATTTTTGAAGAATGTTTGATTTTTTTTTTTTAATCTAATTTAGGTATATTTCCTTCTGTCCTCTCTATATCAATATGCACTCAATAATCAGTGTATATTTGTGTGTGTTTATACAAATATACATATCTTTCTATATCTTTCTATATCTGGGAAATACGCTGGTTCTTCATGTAATTTATTTCTACTTGAAAGATAAATTAGCCTATTAAGAAATACCCAAACTGCTACAAGCTGGACGGAGAGCAATAGTATTTATAGAGTGAGTTTATATTTTCTTTTCTGGTTTAGGTGACATTAGGTGGGACTGACAGAGATCAGTGGCAAGAAAAGCATATGTATGTTCAACTGAAAGAGCATCTTGATGAACTAATCTGATTCCATACCTTAAAAAATTGTACTTTTTAAAATGAGAAAAAAGAAATTTCAATGTGTGATATTTTTACACTTATACTGTAAGAGTTTTTGTTCTTTCTCCTCCTGGATTTCGTGAGATTAAGGCCAAGACCACAAATCCAGTTTCACGCAAGCTGCATGTATTTAGTGGCTCTTATGAGAATCTGGTAGGATCAGATTCCACAGCCTAAAGGCCATTTAACCATAGAGTTTATCATATGGCTTTAAACAACAGAAAACTAGTATTTTACAGGAAATTAGGGAAAGAACAGCATTGGTTTTAACAGACTTTCATACATGTGTTACTTTCACAAATTATAGAGGTACAAGACATTAAAAATACACCTAAAATATTCTGTGCTTCTGTAAAGCCGATTAACTTACTCGAATTCTGAAAAAAAAAGAGTGTTCTTCATAAAGAAGAAGAGTACCATAACTCTTATTATCATGCCTCTTTTTATCAATATATTCCTGAATATATTTATTTATTTTATTTTGGACTTTTTACTTTTACAAGTAAATATGGATGTTTATTTAATTCATGCATATCTTCTGTAAGGTAGAAATGTGTTCTCTTTAAGCCAAGTAGGGATTTCCCAGGAATAAGACACAAGTAAACTCTATATATGTTGACTCAGAGGGCTCTAGTAAGGAAAAAGTCTACTGCTAGGCTGAAGCCTTCTGGCTTCTTTTTTGCAATTTTTCTAAGGTCATTTCTTCACAGTATTAAGCATGTAGATGGAGCATTTGTTTACTCAAAGTTTTCAGTGTACCTTCTGTGCATGAAAAGTGAGGGTGGATCTTGGCACCACTGTAGGTTTTTTTTCATATCTGTTTTGGACTTTTTTTTTGTTTGTTTCTGGGCTCTAGCTCAAAGTTACTAACCACATCTGGCATCTGGAGCAGATAAAGTTCAAGGCAGGGTGTCTCAACAACCAGCAAAGATATCCAAAAATTTAGAGAGCAACTACATGCAAGTTCAAAATCATACACTAGGAACCAAGACAAACCAAATATTGCATGACTAAATGTAATCCAATGAAGGTACGGCACACATGAATTATTTTATGCTGATTCACTTAGGTCTATGACTAATCAGGCAGAATTGACACGGGTTAAACAACACAGTAGCAAACTCAAAAGGGAATGAGAGCTGTAGAAATCAGCAAATTTGCAAAAATATCAGTAACTGGGAAAACACTTTGCTTAACACTTAATTTATTGCACAAATCCATTGCATAGCTTCCTTCTGTTGCTCTGAGAACAAATAATCAGCCTAAACAATCAGAGATGTGTCTATACTAGCCTGCTGCCCTACATCTTTACCCATTAGTATTAGTGAGGAGGCAGTCCTCGTGGTAGCTGGTACAGCGCTACTAGCACCAATAGTTCCTGGCATGCAGATAGCTTTGGACTCAAAGGCAGTAGTAGTTTTCCCATAGCAGGTCGCTGCAGTTTCTCATAGTACTGTCCCAGTCCTACTTCATATCAAGGCTTGGAGGGTTTCAGGCCAAGATCCCCCAAAATGTTATAGTGCCAAAAGAGGATCTGTAGATGGTTTGAGCTTCTAAATCCAAGACTGTGATTCTCAAAAGTCGAGCTGAACCATGTAGGGGACTGTATTTTTGGCAGTTACTTTCAATGAGTGCCATCTTGCTAGGATTAAGACTGGTAGCTGTTTGAAACTGAAATCTGTCTTCTGTTTTGTGGAATACCTATGCAATTAAAGCATTCACACAGAATATGGGGCTAAGGGGTTAAAGACTTTCCACAAAATGAATTAACTGAAATCCATATCTCCCCAGAAAGTGTTTAAACCATAAGGCTGTGAGGTTGTAGAGTGATACTGCTTTTGGTGTGAGGGAATGCCCTTCTTCTGAAATTAGGGCACTTTAAGTAGCCCCTCAGTAGTTCCTGAAGTATGCCTGTGTATTTAAAACGAAGTGATCATTTTATGTAGCTGCAGAAACATCCAGGCTTATGTGAGATGTTTTTGTTATTTGTTTATATGCATGCCAGCGTGATTAATTTAAATTCTAGACAATATAATTTCTTGCAAAGAATCCTGTCTCACCCTGTGGGCTTAAAAAAAAATCCTGTAATTATTAACTGCAAATAGAAATGGAAAATTCCAACAGAAAAGTAATTTTATCGTAACTGTGGATTAATTTTTGTGTCTAGATACTGCAAAATTAGTCTTCAAGAAAAACAAAGAATGAAATGATAGAGAAGTAAAGCAGAAAGATCTGTGAGTCTGTCAAATTCTTACATGGAATAGTTTCTGGTCATTTAACCTAGAAGTTGTATCAGCAGGAGATGTCATTTATCTTGACATTAACAAGTTGTGACTAGTATTTAAAAATGAATGTTTCTGCAAAAAATGAGGTAAATAAATACAGCTGAGTAACAAGCTACTTTGAGACAGCTGTTCTCTGTTTTTCTGGCATCAGGGAGCATTTTTTCTCACAGAATCTAAATGAATTTTCAATTCTGTGATTAGGAAAGGCATATGTAGTCAGAATTAAAGTAAAATAAGAAAAACAAAACTAAAGAGAGAGAGACTGAAAATGAGAAAAGTAAATAAACGCACAGTATGTGGTAACTACAATTTAGTATGCCATAAATGCAAAATACAGATGGAGTATCCTGTGATAGGGAAGTTGCAACTAAACATCTGTTTCTTCCAAATTTCCAAAGAAAAATAGATTCACAAATTATGTCCAAATGTTTAAGAAACTAGACTATACAAACACCGTCAGAAAATGTCAAATTCATATTCAAATTTTAGCAACTTAGTTTTTTTGTTTATAGACTGTCTTTGTCACTGTCAAATAAATAATAGTCAATAAAAACGTAGATATACACCACACTATCCCTTGGATCGCTCCCAAGAGAAAGTACTTCACAGACTGCCTATATGTACTTAAAAAGAAGGCAGATATTCTGACATATGAGCAGTGGCCATTATGGCCATCTTCTGTTCCCTAAGAACTATTCACAGAAAGCCTCAAAAAAGTTATGGCTCAAAGCTAAAGTATTGAACTAAATCTCTGAGGTGCACTGTATTCTGTAAGACATCTTTAACCTCAGTTTAATGACAGTAGTGGGAAGGATTCTGTGGCTTAACATTGGCATCCACATTGGCGTCCATATGCTTTAAGGAGTAGCAGATACCCGTTGGTAGATTTGACACAGAGCATTCAAGAAACCCAGATTTTCTGGAGCAACAGTGAAAAGCTTGCACATAACCATGAAACCCAAGTCTGCCCTGCGCAACAAGTGGAGAATTCCTATAAGCAAATTAGTTTCTCTGAGACATAAAAACTGTCCTATCTTCTTGATAGTCTTTACGATCCTGAGATCCAAGAATTATGCTGAGGTGATAGAGCATAAATGTGCATGTGTATGTGTGTCGTACACATACATAGGTGGAGACAATGAGTTAATGAGTTCATGGTAGCACAAAATGTTTGAGATCACATAAATGATTAGTTCTTAATCCATTGTGAAATAATTTTAGATTAAGCCTGGTGCTCTCTCACCTCAGAGTAACTCATTCTAAAGACATCCTTGCCATGGAACAATAAAAGGTAATAAATAAAAAAGAATTTAAATGTTTTTGTGTCATACCAGGATGTTTACAGTCAGCAAGTATGAAATGAATTATTACTTCAGGATGACTCCAGGAAGATGGTATAATTGTATTTGGAAGATGGAAGATTAAAAAAAAAATGTTGCCTCTGGAACATGAAAGTCTATTTTTCATTTCGGTTCACTTAATGAATTTATTACTAGTGTTTAATTTAGCTGTAGTGACTATCTGCTAATAGCTGCTATGTAGATTCTTTGCAGCACAAGTACATTCATGTGACTACTCACTTATGTGTCTTTTGCAGGATTTTAGCTCCTCAGTTTGTTCTTAAATGTTAACACCTTTGTATCACCACTGAATAAATAGATTTTTTTTATTCAGTGAAAGAATACTTTGAAGATCAGATCTCTGAGGTTTTATGAATCTATTCTGCACTTTGCAAGTAATTTTCCCTAAAGTTGGTCCAAATTTTTTATGAATAGCATTTTTTCCACAGAAAATACTAGCAAACCAAAGCCAAATAATTTGCATTGGCTTCAGAAAATTTTCCAGTAGCATGCTCAAGCTAATTGAAAAATATGTTGCTTATTTGGTATCACTGTGGTTTTATTGTTTCGTTCTGATTTGACTTCAGGAAGTTCTACTTCTCTTGCATGTTATTGCATGTGTCTCTTGACCTTGTGAGTGCATACTGATGATAGACCTGGTTCAGCCTGGAGAGGAGGAGACTGAGAGGGGATCTTATCAATGTATATAAGTGTCTGAAACTGAGGGTGTCAAGAACCAGTCCCTTCTCAGTGGTGCCAGACAATAGGACAAGAGGCCACAGGCAGAAACTGGAACACAGCTTTTCACATGAACATGAGGAAGAACTTTGCTGTTTGAGTTACTCAGCACTGCAATAAATTGCTCGGTAACGTTATGGAGTCTCCCTGGAGATATTCAAAAGCTGTTAGGACACAATTCTGAGTAACATGCTCTAGAGAATCCTGCTTGAGCAGGGAGGCTCCTGGAGGACCTCCAGTGGTCCCTTACCCATTCTGTAATTCTGTGAAACTGCAGTAACACTTGAAGTCTGCCCCTTGTTGTAGTTGTGAGATTTTCCAATTGAAGCTGTCTGTTTGCAGTGGTGAAGGGAAGGGACTGCCCAGAGGAGCAGAAGGAGCAGTCTGTAAATGATTCTTTAGAAAAACAGGTTGATTGCATACTTAAGTATACTTTTTGAATGATGAAAAGGAGGATGGGGAGTGAATAATTTTCCCTAGTCTCAAGAAAGAAAGGGAACTACCTCTGATAATGCAATATTTCTGCTTGATCTGGCAATTCCCAATTCCCAAAGCCACAAACCGTGTTTATGGTTCTAGGAACAGCAGTACAGGCTGTTCCCAGCATTCCTCTGAGCTTTACTTCAGAAGGAGAAACAGAAAGAAGTCCTCTACTTCTGGAACATTGCTAAGTGGAACAGTTAATCTGGAAGTTTTGCAACGTGAATCCCAAGAATCAATGATTGGTAATTACCTAAGCCAAACTCTGACGTAGAGGTACAGCCCTTCACTTTGAGAATGTTAGTGATGTGGAAAAAGACCATCTGTAATCAGCCTAGGATCACCTGAGAAAATTTCTTCAAAGTCTCAAAAGTTGCCAGCCTTTCCCAGAGATTGTAATTAAATCTGCAATTGTGATCGACTTTCAGTTACGAAAAGAATATTGTTGCATTTTTTTCACAGCTCCAGGCTAGAATGTACTCCCTATTAGGAGAGCAAGTGACCTATTTCTTGATATAGATCATCTTCACTTGTAATTTTTTAGCGCAAAACTATTGAGTGGCCTTTTAATGGCCATGCAGATATTTTGACTGTAATCTGAAAAGTCTGGGGACATTAGGCATGATAAAACAAATTAAAAACAAACACATAAAAAAATATTCCCCAGAAGGTTACTTCAGATGAAAAGGAGTCAAGCACTGTGTCTGCTGACAATTTCAATATAACATTGAACTGTTGCTTCTCATGATTTCATCAGTTCATTCCAGCAGCATGGCTCAACACACTTTAGCAAGTCTTTTCAGATGCAGGAAAAATATCATTGCAAACACCCTGGAGCCACAAACTTTACCAGGTAAACGTGTATGGATGCTGACCACAGTTATACTTTCTTCTAGGGAGTAGCAGAGATATTATATGCTTTGTTACTACTCCTGCCTTCACTGACAGCTTCCCTGTAGTCTTAAAAACGGCTTTTCCAGGCTCTGTAATGCCATGAGAAGAGCACTTCTGTACAGAGGTGATGTTGACAGAGTGCAACTCATCATCTATCTTGTCCACAATTGTCTGTAGGATAACTCTGCCTCATGTATCAAACAAATAAGAACATAAGGTTAAGGAGAACACGTCCAAAAAAAGCATTTTAGCAGGTGGTTCACTTTCTAACAGGTAAAAGAATAAAATGCTCCCAAATGGTGTCTATGGAAAAGCACAGTATCATGAATAAGTGATCCTAGAAGCTTCTGCTGAGTTTTTGGAACATGGCAATAAAACTTTATAGACAACAAAAATGATAATTTTTGGCATTAAAATTAGAAGTTCTTAAAATGAATATGGACTTATTTTCCATCTGGATGGTGTTGTTTTAAACCCCAAAATATTATTTGCTCTTCCAGCAAACTGGTATTTCTGTGCATTCAGGAACCAGAACACTGATACATCAATTGTAACTTCCTTTCTTTCATCAAGAAGCAACAATGCAAGGGAGAAAGAAGTCCAGAAAATCCTGACAGGCATAACTGAAATCTATCTGTGTTCAAGACAATGAGGACATTGTCTTAAATTTGGACAATGAGGACATTGTCTTAAATTTGGACAATGAGGACATTGTCTTAAATTTGTTCAAGACAAATTTAAAGGCTGATTCATCAGACTGAATCAGCCTTTAAATTTGTCCTCAAAACCCTTATTGACTTTTTTGGTTGTATCTTGAGTAACATGCTCCGCTCCTTAATCCTGTGGATGGCACCATTGAAATGGCCTAAAGAGATGTCTTCCCCTAAATTTTTTAACCTAATAGCTCTTTTTCTGGCTTTGATAAAATCATGTACACTACTGTATGCACTGCATCATATAATTGTGTGCTGTCAAGTCGAAGTATATTCATGCATAACCCTTTAAATGTAAAAAAGAAAATAACAGCCACAATTATAAAAATGTTTCAGAGACACTGAATAAATCAAATTATCATTGAAAACCAACCATAAATTCACTTCTGAATGTTGCAATTATAAACAATTCTTCATGCTTACACTATTCTTATACAAATCATATGAATGATATGGTCTCAGAAATTTAATCTTGTGAAACATTCTTCAGAGAATTTAGACTTTCTTTTACTGCAAATTTAGTCACTACTTTGACAGGATAGAATTAATCTGTTGAGGATTCAGAACTAAGGTGCAATGTATTCGAATTTAAAAAAAAGTGTAAGTACCCCATGTTCTTAAAACAGGCTGAACTGACTTCAGTTTTAGATCTCTAGCTTAATCTACATACCAAAGCATATTCTTTCAGCTAGAGCAAAGGACAGATAACCTTCAAGACCTAGCAGAACGTTACAGAAAATAACAGGAACTAAACTGTCTAAAGTTGAAAACATGATCTTGCTGCATGAGTAAAACTTCATAAAGAACATTTCAAAAAAGAAAGTAGTGACCCTTTTTGAGGAAGTTAGGAGTGTTTCTTTGCGGGATGTCTGGTGCCAGAAGATATCTTTTGGATTGAAGGCATCCCAGAACACAGGAAAATGGGCTGAAAGGTTGCATTTTAAAGAGGGCGGATGCACTGATATGACAGTTCTGAACAAAATGGCCATTTTGCACAAAAATCCATACTGAATAACTGAATACAGAAGGTGTGGTATTGTAAATGCAGATTGTTTCTTCAGCGATGTGAAGAAAATGAAGAAAAGAACTAGGATTTGATGTGTGATACTAAAGTGTAAACTTCAAATATAAACTGTCAAACACATAATCCTTATGTGGTATATATTTTGCCCTTAAATTTGCATGAATGTACAAGCAAACACAGTCTTGTTTTGAAATCGGTGTTGCGCAAATTCTAGCTGATTGTCGGCAGTTTTAGAAAGAGCTGAAGTCAGTGCCTGCGGCACAACTCCATAATAAGTAATAGCATAACAACAAAATTCCATAAAGAATCAGATCAAATGGCCAATATTCCCCAGTGGTAGCAATGAGATGTAAGAAACAAGGCAGAGTAGAATGGTTCTTTCCCTTTTATACACATAATGATCTAAAAAGTAAGGGAGAGATTAGTTCAATTCCCCTTTAAAAAGCATTATGTGTTCCCATGCGTCAGACAGCGCTTCCAAGTAAGAGAGTCATTCCTCGGCCACTGGGCAGATCTGGAAGCATCTGTCAAAGTGTCAAAATATGCAGCTGCAGGACATTGCAATGACTAAGATATGGAAAAGGGAGCAAAAAATAAGTTCTCTGTTTTGGCTGCTTAACCAGACAATTAAAAGAAAAACATATTTTCTATTAAATGGATATGTTTTTTTGTTTGTTGTACTGAAATAAGCTTGATCCTTATTTTCATTTGCTGCGTCTTAGCAAAACCCTTTGTTCAAAAGGAATGCTTTCCAGGTTTTGTTAGAAAAGCAAAAGGAGGGAGTGTATTCACAAAACCAGTGAGAGGTCATCTTTTCTTTTGCCAGGAGGTTGGGATAATCAGACACAGAATATAGAGTCTGGCATTTTCTATGACAAATTTTTGAGATTTGAAATCATGCCCTTTATCTCCCAAAAGAGCATTCTGACTTCCTGGGTGTGGAATGACTCTCAACTATTTGTATTACAGTGCATCTTATGGAATTGCAGAAAGAAAAGAGTGAGATATTAAAAACTGGAGGGAGAAGAGTGACTCTGGTCATTTGGACACTGACTATAGAAATAGGCACCTAGATTCCCATTTCACTGAAATATCATTGCTTACAAGGGTAGGTAGAGAAAACCTTCTGCTACTAAAGAAAGTTCATTTAAGAGGCAGGAGATGCAAATAGTCAGCAAGTTATGAAATTATTTTTTACAACTTTAATCTCAAACAGACTTTTCTTCACAAGCTGATGCTTGCTATGTATATGTTCAAATTTGGGGAAGTAAAAGTTGTATTTTTTTGCTCTTTCCTAATTTCTGAGATATGAAAGCATGCAGAAATTTTAGTAAGTTCATTGTATTCAGTACTTTGTTGTTTAACAAAAACCTTACCAAACTTTAGGAAAAAAAAACCCAGAAAAAAAGAATCTAACCACTGTGTATTGATTTGCAATATTTGTTTGTATTTTTCTGTACTTGGATGCTGCCAAGTTTGACTTTTCTCTGCCTTTAAATGCTTATTTTTATATGAGGAAGCATTAAGCTTAATCCTGCCGTGGTTAAAAAAGAAGGTTTAGCAATTTCATCCCATGCCTTCATCTGTTCTTAGCTGTGCGTGCATGTCTCCTGCTACTGTTTGAATCTGGAGATTCAGCATTGTTATGAATACATGATTTAGGTGCTGATAACAAAAATATTTGCTGTAAGATTGCATCTTCTTTGCTGTAAGATTGCATCAGTTGTAAGTAGTTAAGGAAGGGAATAATCAAACCTTTTTGATGGTTGTCACGGGTGTAAATTGCTCAAGGGATGGAGCCATGAAAAAAAGCAAACGAAACTGAAATATTCCCCACCAGAAGAATTCCAGGGGAGGCGGTGAGCAGGACAATGATGTTGCAGTCATCTGGACTAGTTAAAACTCCAGTCACGCATGCAAAAAATTAAACTGAACTAGTTCATTTGCAGAGAAGGATGACAACAGGAAAGAAGAACCTAAGTAACGAAGATAGTGAAAGGGTGTGATTTATTTAACTTTGAAAAAGGAAGGCTGAGAGGAGCTAAGATTGTTCTCCTCAAGGATAAACACCATGAGGCAACAGATCTGTTTAAACTAAAGAACAATGCTGGCACAAGAACAAATACATATAGACTGATCCTGAAAAAATCTTGGATTGGATGTTAGAGGAATATCACTAACTATTATTAAAGTGTTCTTCAAGCAGTCACTGCCATCCTGGAGGACGACCAGTGTACACCTGCAGGTGAAGCTAAGAGATTTACATCTCTGAGTGAGAATGCATAGTCCAGAGGCTGAAAGCATAGCTCTGTAGGTATTTTTCTCTAGAAGCACCAGCATATTTCTCTTTAAATCTGGTTTGCCAAATGAGTCTGAAGTTTTATTTCCATGGACCCAGGTGTAAAGGCTCTCTTCCAAGCTCTCTTTCTACCATGTAATCCCAGCTCATGTTCCCATTAATTTCCTAAAATTTAGCTGATAGAAGTTCAATTCTTCTGTACTGTGATATAATTCAATTCAAGAGCAAGTTACTGACTTAATGCAGCATTTACTTGCTGATCTGCTCTGCTGTGTGTATCTGATCATAACAAATGATCATAATAGTACCTTCTAGGCTTAAAGCCCATTAATCTGTGGGTGACCTGACCATGGGTTCACTGGAATCCAGGGTTTCATTGGTTTTTATAGATAAAAAGCACATTTTTTTTAAACAGCAAAGTATTTTTGCCAACAGGGATTTTGAGGTGTCAGTTATAAAAGGTGTCATAAGGTTTGTTATGACATTGCAAAGAGAAAGTAAATGGGCTTTGAAAATTACCTCATTTACAATAGATTATTTACTTTTGGCTGTCAGTAATGAAAGATTTAGAGTGTAGCCCAAGTTTTGTTGCGGAACAACATTAGGGGTTATGAACTTAAAGGCACCTGCTTTTTTATGTGTCAGAGTAATATGACATTTGTTGCCATATACTGTAATATTTTCCTTCCAGGCGAAGCCTCTGTTCCATTATCACCATTTTACTGAGGAAAAATAAATCCAGCTATTGAAGACTTTATCTGAAATATCTTAAGTGTCATAGGGAACATAGGTATAGGAGCAAACGCCTGGCATAAAAAAAATGTTGAGATAAGGTCTGTTGAGAAGAGTACAGTTAGATAAAAGAAAATAAATAATTTCCCAGAAGAAAATATAAGTCTTTCAGCTACCAGCTCTTTAAAATTAACCTATCACTGAGGTCTTAGTAATTTTATTTTATTTTTGTAACAGAGAGTTGAGTAGCACTTTAATGATGAAATGACAACTATGCTCCTAAAATGGGACAAGGAAGGATATTTGGGTTTGGAAGGAAATCCAATGGAACTTGAGGTAAACACAGTCTTAAGAAGAGGGATCAACTTGTTCAGACTAATTCCTCTTCCCTTCATTGGACAGTAGGTGAAATATCTATCACATATTATGGTGCTTGCTATCTTTTATTCTTTAATGTGCCATTGAAGTAGTGTGTGAACTGGGTTCCTGGATATCAATTTTTGGTCTCCAGAAGATTTTCAGTGTATGTAAGTTGACTCATAGACAATATTTTGTCTGTCTTTTGTCTGTCTCTGTGTCCATCCTTAAAAAGGCTTAGCAGAAATAAGAAAGAATAAGAAGAGTATCAAGTACTTGCTGTTCTGTTGCAATATGTGGCCAGGCCTTAGGGAAGAACTCTGAGGGATTTCATGTCACCTGGTCATGTTTTTTGGATACAAGAACTTAAAGAAAATAAGAGAGACTTGAAGTCATATTAGCCTGAGTTTCCCTTAAATGTGCCATTACACTTCCTCTCATGGAAAGTGAGAATCTTCACAGGAGAACTAAATGATAGAATTTCAGCTGAAAGGCATCAGGACTGAATTCTGGCATGCAAATGTTTCTCTGGGACATGTTCATTACAGGTTTGGGTGACTCGATAAAAAGTAGGCTTCTAGTTTAAAGCCCATCCCAAGTATCCTGATTTGTAAGATAACTTATTGCTAGAGGTCATGCTGAGAGGTGTTTACTGACAGAGGTGAATACAAAGCAAATATAGAACAAGTGTGCTAATAAGGGAAATGTTAGAGAGTGAAACTTTTAAGAGCTTCCTGTTCTCCCCTGAGATCTGGAAGAACAAGCTGTACCTCCAACACCTGCCCTGTGCTCTGTGTATCATCTTGGCAAACATGCCGTCTACTAAGCCCTGACACAAAGAGAAAGCCTTCTTCAGGCCTGCAACAACATTTAAAGGGCTGCTTATTAATTCCCTATTTCAAGCAGATATTGAAAAGGCAGACTGATGCAGAATGTACTGTTCAGATTAGTGCACAAGGTCTATCAAACACTTTTTGGTTTCTCAGTAATCTTAGTAATTTTCCACTTTAGAGTATGTTAGACAGATCAGTGGTGATATTTAGAAAAAAACCCAAAAAAAACAACAAACCCAGAAGCCTAAGAGGTCACTACCAGGTCGACTACCTGCTGCTAGATCTTCTTTGAGAATGTGTGAAACAGCTCCCACATCACCAGCCCAACCACTGGATGCTGTGAGAAGAATAAGGAATGGAACTAACACTAACAAAAAACAAACAAACAAAAAACCAAAAACCCCACCAAAACAAACAAACAAACAAAAAAGGAATTATATGCAAGGTAGGAGACACTTTTTGTAACTTTGTTGTTGCTTTTGGAGAGTATCCCTCCCTGTCCAATGCTGCTTTCCTAGTGAAGGGCTGTGTTTGTATATTATCTGGCCAGGGGCCTTCACTGCTTCTCAGCCCCTCTGACACTGGGGCTATATGAAGATGATTCTTCAGCTCACCATGATCCCGCTCTTTGGGAGTGTCTCACCCCTGCCTGTATATCCAGAATGTTTCAACATCTGTGGATCCCACCACACACAACCCTGTCCCACCGGGTGATGTGGGGAAAGGTGGTTTCATTTGGCCCATGGCAGGGCCTCAGGACCCATTTTGGCCCAGTGCATGTCACAGGCCCAGCCTGAGCGATTGTCACAGCCACTGTGAACATCTGTGGGTTATCTGTGGGATTTGGGCTGCCTCCCTGCCACCAGGCACTTCCCAGTGCCCAGCTGACCGTCCCCATTCTGATGGATGCTGGGGCAGGTCCTGGGGCTCTCATCTGACATGCAGAAATTGAGTCTTAAGAAGGGAAGGATATCTGATCTTCATGTGCACAAGCGGACAGTGCTACTTTCCTGAGTAAATATTTGCATTTAATAATCCATGCCTTTTTCAAGTTCAGAAATTTGAAAAGAAGTGCTCACATAACCCACACATTCAGGTAACTCCTGCAAGGTGAAAGGAGGGGGTAGGTACTGACAGCAGTGTGTCTGTGGTCACAGAGAGCATGAGCTGCGGAAATCAGGGAGGAGGGAGGTTGAAGTGGAAGGAAGACTAGATGAAAACATGGGCCAGTGGATTCCAGGAAGGAAAAGCAGCAGGCTGTTGCAGACCAGAGGCAAGAGGAAAAATGCTCTGTTCTAACATTTTACTTGTGATAGTAAGACTTATGTTTAGTCCATGTGGCTGCTGAACTGTGCTGGATTTTAGTGGGTACTCTGGATATTATAGATGGACAAATATGGTAACAGTGTGCATTCTACCTGTCCTTGCACCCCGTAGCAGGAACCTGAAAAAACTTTTGTTGTTGTGAAAACTGTATCCCTCCCTCAGATGCTTTAGGCACTTTCAAATTTAGTGTAAGGGTTTTCCTGTAACTTCAAGATTTCCTGTGTTTCCTTATTAGACTATTTGTTGTCTTTGCTACTATGTTCTGGTACCAAAAGTTTGTAGAGAACCCTACTCAGCTGGCATACCCAGCTAATTTACTGGGAACACACCCACTCACTGATAAAATCACCCATATTTGCACCATCCTCACCTCCCCCCCCCAAAAAACCCCTAATATTGTCAAGGTAAGAAATATTTCTTTCTTTTGTAGCCACACCCAGCATACTGTAACCATGACTCAGTCTTGTGTTCATCCTATGTGGCAAAACCATCAACCTCATTTTGCAAGGGTTGGAATAAATAATCATATTTTTCCAGATGAAAGCGTAACAACTATAAATATGTCCTTCCACAGGAAAACTATATAAAAATGATTTGCCAAATAACTTACTCTTAAAAATTTCTGATTGTAAGTAAAATGTGAAGCCAAACTACTCTTACTTGCAGCCATTTAAATCTGGAACATATCCATTGACTTCAATAAAGAGATTGCAGATTTATTTTTCTTTAGACAGAACTTGGCTTGAGTCCTTAAGGATGAAAATTTTTCACAGGATTACAACTTCTAAAATTCATGTGATACCATAAATCCTGAAGCAAAACTTTTGCTTTTATGTTAAACTCTTCTAAAGCACCCATTACATGTACCAAAAGTTCTATGTGAATATTAGGGGGATATAGGGCTTCATTGCTTCTTTTATCTCAAAATATCAAATAACTTTGAAATAATTCTCATTTATAAACTAGAAAACTATGACAGGTCACAGCTTTTTTTTGCCTCAGGGACAAAACAAAGGAATCTTCTTAATATACAGTTACTATACAACTATTCTTCTTCTAAAGAAATCTTCTAAAGATCAGATCTTTAAAATATTTATACATGTGCCTAAACTTAAGTAGGTAAGCAGCTTCAGTTCAATGGAACCTACTCATTTAGTGTTTACTTGTAAATTGAAGTACTTTGAGAATATATATTATATACTTTGAGAATATATATACATATATATAAAAATATATATACANTTATATATAAAAATATATATACAAAGCCATTATTTGCGTTCATTTTATCTGAACACCCTTGTCATTAGAGTATGCTGATCTGTAGCTAATTTAACCTTATGTATACTAATGATGATAATAAAGAAAATACAGGAGAATGATCTAAACATTTACAGAATACAAAATGAGGCATAAACTAGTATGAAGTTAAAGCATGGAGATTATCTTGCAGGGAAATGCTTTGATATATGATATGAGGACAGAAAAGATGTGAAAAAGAGATTAAAAAGCTATGAATGGTGATAATTGCCTAGGTTAATTGATATAAATAGCTTTTTTTTGAATTTGCAGGTATTTATTGTTAGATAAGATTGAATTTCCTGTACTCTTGATACTTCAGAAGTAATTTATTAGATGCTGGAATGGTCCTGATCCTCCCAAGAAAGGTGACACAAGCACCATTGAAGAAGATATCTGTTGATCCCTGTTTATAATTTCTTGTTAATACAGGTTATAGAATTGACACCAACCAAACACAAACCAAATCAACACACTTCACTACTTTTCCTGAATGTATTTTTTGAAACCTCAGTAAAGCAAATGTGGTGTTTGATAGTTTTACTTCAAAGTATAGACCTTCAGTTCACTTCAGTGGTTAAAAATATATTGGTGTCTCGTGTTGTGATTTGTTAAATTTGTGTTACTGAAGGAGAAATTTAGATGTACAAATAGCATGCCCTTATTCCTTATCAATAATACATGGAAATGGAAAGGAAATAAAACAATATGTAGGACAATAAAATTATGGGGATATTTATTATTTTAAATAATTAACCTCAGATATCTATTAATGTTTAAATAAATATATAGCCAAACTATTCTTCTAACTTGTTTTTTTTTAGATAATGTGTATATTTGTCTTTCAGTATGTTTATTTAATATTGGCATCTCCCATTAGTCTCTTAAAAGCAAATACTCTAGAAGCTCTGTTAATTCTTTAAAGTAACTGTACAGTCTCTTGCTTTAAAATGGAACTGTTTTGTTTAGTCTAAGAGCTGTGGCAGCATGAAAAAATGAAAACACAGCATAAATATTAGCATTCCACTTTGTCTCTTAGCTTACTGACAGAAAATCATATGAATTTTTATGTTAGGAAGACTATCACATTTCATTTAAGATCCATGTTATTTCTGTATTGAATATATTTTAATGAAAATTCTAGCTAATGTTGCAATTTTATCTGAGATAGAAAAATGAAACATATTTCAGGTAGGTGAACTCAGGTAGAATATACTACTGCATTAGGCACATAAACCACAAATATTCTTGCTTGTTTCCTTAGATGTGAAACAGTGTTTGTATCTCTTCTCTTCCCTTTTCTTAAAAAAGGAATGAAGTACAACTATCTTCTTTCTCCCTATTATGAGATCAGGTACAAAGCAGCTATGTCAAATTTGTGTTTTCACAAAATAAACCCCAAATCATTGTAAACTAGAATACACAGCAAAGAGATCATATAGGAGCATTTTGCTTATCTTGTTTGTACCACTGTTCTTTCACTGTCAGAAGTAATTGTGAAGGGAGGGCACAACAAATTTGTCACTTTCCTGATTCTATGTGGCGGTCATGCATAGGAACAGCTCTTCGTTGTAATGTCACTTTAGTTATTAGCCTTGGATGGGTATTGCTGTGGATTGTTTTTGATTTACACCTCCTACCATTCCAGCTGTCATGACTCGGTCCTTAGTCTGTCCTCTGGATTTTGTAACTAACCTTCATGGGATTCATCATCACACTAGAATGTGATCCATTGGTTTCTATATTTTTTATTTCTCTTCCTAACTGTTGCACCACCAGACATGCAGTGAGACCAAGAACATAACATTTCAGACAGGGCTCTGTGAGCTAATAAGATTTCAGTTGACAATGGCTTGTGTTGATATGCCAGATTCTGAGCCTCACATAAGAGACCTTTTGCTGATGGAAGTATTCTGATAATTATTTGTGACTAATTTGAAAAGATAGTATCACATACACTCCCTCTGCCATTTCCCATTAAAAATACCTCAGACAAATAATGTCCTCATCGTTAAGCCTGAGGCATATTTGTGATAATCTCCTGATAATACCAGTGTAGGTTAGAGATTGCTAACGCTTAACTCATGTGAGCTCAGTCTTTATCACCAGCTCAGTCTGGTTGTGAATATCTGCTCAAGACTTTGTATTGTGCAGTCTAAAGCATTTGGCTGCTTCTTTTGGCATAGTACCCTCTTTGCACCTTTGAATATTCTACTGCAAATTCACTGAGACCTTACCAATCACAGCAGCGTATGTTACATAGAAAAAGTCATTCTTCATGTCCTACTTGAGAACAGATTTTCAGAAAAGCAATAAATACTTGCCAATTATGCAGTCCTCTCCAAAAACATCTATATTGCATATCCATCTCAAGAAGCATTGACTTTTCTCATCTGACCAGTTTTTGGAGAATTATTATTATGATTTTAACATCCTGTACAGTACTGCATTAGATGTGACTCATGGTAATGTAACAACAAAACACCTTGCTGCCTCATCTGTTCCATTTTCTGCTGTTGTAACTTTGTCTGCCACAGTTCCTGCTGGCAAATATGGCAGCCAGATCTCCCTTCTCAGTTTCTATAAAATTTCATTCTGCTTCAGCCAGAGTTTACTTGTACTATAGAAATTTCCAAGCTATCTTGGCATGCTGAAATGGTGTTTGGGCCGGAGAGGTTAGTCTAGAAAAGTACAGAGTGCCTGAAAAGCAATGTAATGTTTGGAAAGTCAGACAATGGGAGAGTTTAAGCTATGAATTTATGTCCAATTTTTGGACAGCAAAGACTCACATAATAGAACACTGTATCTAGTTGCTGTAGAGCTCTGTCACGTTTCTCTGGCCACTGCCAAGTTATCCTATTGTCTCAGGAAAGCCGTCTTCCCTTGGTTGCTCTTCCCTCTGTGGTTGCTCTAATCATCTGCAGAATCTTTTGTTACAGCTTCCTGTACTGTAAAATTTTCATTTTCACCTCTGCCGAACTCTTCATCTTTGCTGTCATCTGTCTAAATTCCTTTTGTATTTACCGTCTTTTAGTCTTCACTTGAATTAAATTAATATTTTCTACTTGGATCTTTGCCTTCCCTTTCATCTGTTTCTGATCGTGTTCCACCTTGATTGACATTGTAATTACCATGTCCCAGTTATTACGTGGATGTCTGTAATAACTCCATATGTTTCACTGTTGCTTTGTTGAAACAATTTCCTCATTGCCTTTGTTCCAACAGCTAGATGTTATCTGTCTTGTAGCTGCCTCTGGAGTTCCACAGTCTAAAGGATGCCTCGTTTAAACAGACTTGCCAATATTGGTCTTTTTTGTGTGTCAAGTAGTGTAAATATGTTTTCATCAAGTAGTCTTTGCTGAACATCTGTTCATGAACAAATGGAATCATGCTTAGTAAAGGCCTGTTAAAATGCCTGGGATTAAGACAAATTACGACGGTTTTTAGTTATGACAAAATTATAAATCTTTTTTATTATGTTCATTTCAGCCTTGACTGTGGTTTATGAGATACTTGGGTACAATTTTGAATCTGTCTCATGCAAAGAGGCATGATTGCAGTGATTGACTGATATATGTACTCTGCTGGCATATTTGCACACGTGAAAGAGCTTGAAAAGTACAATCAGGGTTTGTGTGTGCATGTGTGTGTGTGCTGGATGCCGTAAAATTCAACACTTGTATTAAGATAATATGGTTTCTCAGTATGTCATGAGAGACAAAGAGCTGAAGACTTGACCGTAAATGATGCTCAGGTGACTCAGTTTGGAACTGCTCTGTCTTACAGGTGTAACACCAAAGTAGGTGGTATTTATAACCACCTGGCATCTAACTCTGAAGTTGAACTGAGGAAAACTTAACTTCAGGACAAGTATCATTCTTGATTATCAAAATGTAGAAAACGCATCTGCTGCACATAGTCAACTACTTTTCCTGCTCAGCATTAATCTGTTTTGGGTCTAAGCAGAGTAAATTCCATGCATACATTTTCAGTATTACCTTAAGCTAAACTTAATTCCAGTCTGCACACGGAGTCATAACAATTCAGTTTTATAAATTTTATAATTTTTGCAACATGTTACTCTGAAGCTTGAGCAAAACAGTACTTAGGTGCTATAGCACACATGCATGGTTCCACTGCATGAGCTATTCATGTCCCTTTTATTCTGGCTATACCTGCCCTAGCTGCTAGCAAGTTGTTAAGGACATCCAAGCAACACATTTGCAGTGGGAGAGATTCTTCAGATAAGTTCTTGGCTTGCATGAAGTGAGTGTTTGTTATCAGCTGAAGAGTTATTATGTATGTGGAAGTGAAATCCTGCACTGTAAATCAGTCTCACTCAAAAATGCATCAATTCGTGCACTCTGAGACTGTCCTGCAATGCAAACCAGCGTCTGGTAATTGGAAGCAACTGAGGGACTTCCTTCATGAGACTGCTTTTGGTCTGAAATAAAAAGCTACTTTAGAGGTAACTGCTGACTCTAAAATGTTTTGAAATTCTCTAGGATCCTTTGAAATGACAGAATTGTACAGATGGGACAAGATTTCTATTTCTGTGTCTATGTCTTGGAAGATACTGTCTTTTCTAAAGTCTCCTTTTCCTTTATCCTGCTCCACCCTGACTACATCTTTCGGTATTTCCAAATACATAATATCTTGCCTCTCATCTCAGCTATATTACAAAATTCTTAGTGCTTTCTTTGTATGTGTAAAAATTGATAGTCTATAACTACTTTGAAGACTTAATCACAATCAAAGCATATTCATAACCATGACACGCAATGAAAGGCTATTATGAGTTTTGACAATCCTTGCTTCTATGAATATTAAAGCAAAGGTTTTAAATCACTTGGTACTAGATTGTTTCCTGGAGCCTTGAGCTGTATGAGGAGTGATCCAAATTTCTCTACTTCTCTGAAAAATTGCCAAGAAGAAATTAGACTGGGAATCACTGACAGTTGATTAGTGTGTTTTATTAAGATTGCTTTTAAGTTCGTTCATGTTTTGTTTTGTCTTGTTTCTTTAATTTTATTTTCTTATCTATCTATCTATCTATCTANCTATCTATCTATCTATCTATCTATCTATCTATCTATCTATCTAATTTAAGATAAAATAACCTTCTTGCTTTAACCCAAATGGTGTCACTTCTAATACAAGGTTTCCTAGCTGTTGACTACTCAGAAATTTGGAGTGATTACAAAAGATGATGAAAAATTCTCTCACCAAACACCATATTTTAGTTCTCCAGACTAAGTATCTCTTTGTATGAGAGCTGTTTCTAACTTCCAACAGAAGCTTAGCTATTAGAAATGAGTCATTGTAATGCATCACCATTACAGTATACCATTTTCTGATAGCTTAGGAGTTTGGAGGTGCACTGATATCTTAATATTTTGTGTATAGTTGTAAAAGAATCAGATTGGCTGTTCATACTAGAGCGCAGGACATTCCTGAAAAATATGTAGCACTTCATCCATTTAGATAACTTCATGCTGTTTAAAAGGTGACTCGAGTAAGCAAAATACTTAAACATTTCATTATCTAAGGGATCACAATCTTAATGTAGATTAAATTAATTGAGGGTAGGAGCACAGGTAACTGCAATCCTTTGGGAAGATTCAGTATAGCTTTACTATAGGGAAGTCCAATATTGGAAATGTCTTGAAGATTTTCAAAGGGCTCAGCAGACATGTAGCTGAAAGTAATCTGACTGCTAGTTTCCCTCTCCAAAGAATTGTTGGGTATTTGTCGAAAGACTTTTCAGGGGACTGTTATCATGGAATTAGAGAGAAGATCCCATTGATAAAACACTGGTTAAAAGATAACAAAAACACAATTTATATGTTTTGATTAGGAGAAAGAGGTTACCACTGTAGTTCCAATGCATTACACAGCATCTTGGATAAGCATCTTGGCTTATCAACATATTTCTAAATTATTTAGAAAATTATATTCTCAGTGGGTGAAACAATTTTCAAATAATATTATTTATTAGAGCATTTAAAGGCAGCTAACGGATCTTAGAAATCTATGTGACTGTGTAATGAAGAGGCGGTTAACATTCAGATGCACATGAGGGAAGAATATCTTAGCTTTACATGAGACCTGGTAATCTGCAACTTTGTTTCTCATAAATGAACCGGTGCTATGACAAATAGCTACGTCAAAACACTGACTTAACATTCAGCAGTGGACAAAAAGGAATGTTAAGAATTATTACAAAAGGAAGCAAGAGCAAATGCCAAGTAAATGTTTATGCCGCTTTGTAAATATATGCTTCATCTTTGCCTAGAATTCTGTGATTTTTTTCCTTATCTCACCTCAGCAGAATATAGGCCTACAGAAGCAGTCAAAAAAGTTCAAGGAACAGCAGGGACGATCAAAGGCATAAACCAGCTTCAGAATGTATAATGATTAAACGTAATGATGTTCAACTGAGAGATGGCTAACTAGATAGGCATATGATAAAGCTTTTCAGAATCATAACTATCTAGAGATAGTTAATGTAGAAGCTAGAGAGATCTCTTTGCTGTCTTTTACAGGACAAGAACTGGGGGGTAATGAATAAAGCTGTAGTTTAAAACTGAAAGGGGTTTCATGCAGTGGTGTTGTATATATTTTGAACTTTTTGCTAAATGCTATTTTATATTAAAAAATTAACATGTGCTCGAACAAACAGATGAAAAGATGCTTAGAAATGTGATGCAAGTACTTGGGAGGGGTTATTAAATAGATAAACCACAGAGGCTCAAGAAATTTGATAAACTGAAAATGATTGAGGCCAGGAAAGTATTAGAGAAAATATAGTCTGTGGTTGCCCCGCACTATCTTTTTCCTAGCTACTTCCTTTGTCTTTTAGAATCAGGATACCAGTATAGTAATTTGACTCAGAGACCATGGCCTCATAGTTTTCTGTACTTCAGTTCTGTTTCATTATTTATTTACATTTTCTATTTATTGTTTATTTATATTTATTCTTATAAATAAAATCAGTCTCTGCATTAGTGAATTTCAATAATTACTTCATTGAAAATTAATTTACACTGGTATTCTTAAGAAATTTGTCCAAATTTGGTTTTCTGTTACATACAAGCTGGCTGCCAGCCTCTCTAACAAACACATCCAAAGAATAAAACTGTCAAAGAAAGATATTCATGTGATTAATGAAGAGTATGAATAAAAAAATGTATGTATTTACTGGAAATTACTGATGAGCTTTGACATTTAACGAAGTTAAATTTATATTAACTCAATTTAATAATTATTGTATATGCCTTTTTATGTGTAGTTGTTTCTTCTAGGTTTATAATGACTTTCTGCGAGACAGGAATAAGCTTGGTTCTATGTAGATTCTCTTGGAAAGGAAAAGTGAATTTCTTAATATTTAATAAACAGTAATAATTTCACAGTACTACCAAGCAGGCATCAGGCTTCACTCTCTTACAAACTGCATGCAACCACCACTCCAAACCCCACAACCTCACTGCCTTTGATTATTAAGTAAGCCTTTACCTCAGGGTAATTACTACAAGCAAAATGCATGCAGTGGCAAGGAACCTCAGCTTTTCTACCAGGTAAATAAATATAAATCAAAAATAGACACCCAAAGGTATACTGCTAACCTAATCTATTTTACCTAAAAGCAAAACTGAAGAATCTTGCCTCTACTAAGCTTTTAATTCAGCATAGGCCTGCAATGAGATATAAAAATGAAGCAAAGCAAAACAACAATAAAAAACAATTCCTCTCAAATTACCATTTTCTAAAGCAATAAAGCAGTAATTATCTCCACTAAAAACCCTCAAAGCATAACAAACAGCACTCTAGGATCATTACATGTATATATTTCATTTGGAAAATCAGGGAAATCACCAGAACCCTGGCTTGGATTTTTAAAAGAATGTTAACCTTATGATTGCTTGCCAAGAAAAAAATTATTTCGTTTAAAACCTCCTACATGATTCAGTCTAATTAGCAAATTTTGCTAAGAAGGCCCTTAACAAGGGACCACTATCTGTCGCAACACCTAGTCAACTCCCCTTCTCCCTGTGGTTCTTATGAGTTATTTGCATCCTAAATGTTCAAGAAACTTCCTTCTTTTGTAACAGTAAGATGATAAAGATCACCAGACTATTCTCATTGTAATCTTAGACTTCTTTGTTTTAAGATGAGTCGTAATTTAGATCTCAAGTAAACAGATGAATTCTCACACATCTTGTTTTCTCAAAAAAAGTCATTACTCAGTTTAGCTAGCACATGATAAATAAGATTAAGGTAAAGGCCTTATGAAGATAAATCTGTTAATAATTTCAACATGAATTTAGAGATCAAGCCAGACCTTTGCTGCAGCACAATCTGCTGTGGTGAATAGCTAATGTACGAAGCTGAAATTGCCTGTCTTCATTAGGAATTTATTAGGCATTTGTTACCTTAGGTGACAACACACCTAGTTTCCTACTGAAGACACATCTCCATGAGAATGGTTTCCTTGCTTGGAAAAGATTTTGCTAGCTGCAGGCAGGTAAGTAAGTAAACAGGCAGACACAGGCACACAGAGCTTACAGTCATTTGGACTACTCGTCTGCTTCAAATTAAACAGCAGTTAAATGTTTTGTGGCTCATAGCCTAAATTTTGGAATTTGAGGCCCTTCCCATTCTCCCATCAGTTTTAGAGAGCCTGCTGTCAAGACCTTTGAAGATAGTCTTATGCAGACCTTTAAAGTTTTTGTTTAGACAACTCTGTAGAGTGGGGTTTTGTTAAATGTTTTTCTTTTCAGGAAGAAGTTCCTTATTTTTGTTTGTTTCAATGTTTTCTTCCTTTTTTGTGTGTGTGTTTGTTTACTTGAGAATACATTCATGTTGTGGTAGGAAGTTTGTGGATCCCAAAGAACAAATACTGATGATGCTATATGGATAAGTAACAGCTAAAATTGATAAGAAAACTGATAGTAACAAGTATCTAGAAAAACTAGTGGACTTTTACTTGTTTTCAAGAAAGTTAACGGAAAATAAATGTGGCAAATGGCAAGATTCCAAATGCTGTAGCTAGAACATGCCATAATTAATTTCATATTTTTTTCTGATGTATGTCAGATAATGATTCATTTTGCAATAACTGGTTAATACGATGCATGACTTGTCTCTGTTTTTGTTATGGAAGACTGAAAACAAAACAACGTAGGAAAACACTGTCTCTCTATGCCAGCTATGGCTACAAGAAGACAGGGGATACAGGAATGGAGTGATGATGTAGAACGGTTCTTTTGCAGTTAGGGCAGAGAGTCTTACAGAAATTCTTCTTTCAAGTGAACCTTTTGTATGTATGTCAGTCGTATAGTGGTAATTCGCCCATAGCACTACATATGTTTCTGGTCTCCTAATAATACAGAGTAAAATTCTTTACTTCTTGCTAAATAATTGTTGTCTTTTGCGGACTTGTAGGAATAACAAATATTTCAAGTAGCTAATATACAAGGTACTGTTTACATACATTATATAAGCACACAAATATGAACATACATGCACATAGGTGTATGTAAACAATACAGTGCAAAATAATCAGTTGATATTCAGCCATAATACATGCTCTAACCTAATTTCAACTAAGTGATCGATCTATCTGCTGGGCCTAGTGGAAAACAAATGACACACGTATGAATTAAAGCTCCAACAGTAGTTGTCAGAGTTTTGCTGTGATAACTGGGCAACTGGTGACACTAGACTTTTGCAGGAAAGAGATGAGTATATTCAAGATCAGAGTTTTGTAAATTGATCTGATACTGTATTTTGCTCAAAGATTTTATTGTCCTACACACCTTTCTTTAAGCAAGACACAGTTAGTTATGCATATGCATATGCAGTACTTCATCAATTTCATGTATGTTTTAATTAGAACAAACTGTGAATTGGAACACATGGTCACCATCATGATGTGACTGTTCAGGGAAGACTTCTCAATGTTTATTCCAGGGGAAACAAAATTATCAACAAGCATTTAAATAGCCTCTTTTCTAAGGCAATATCTTGACATTTTTCTAAGTCAACTGGAAACACTCTTGGCAGGTTTACTGAGTATAAATGTAACATGTAACACTGAACTTCTTGTTTTCATAATGTCCACAAGAATATGTACACAACCAAGAGTTCTAAATTTAGGAGATCACTTTAGGCTTAAAAGAGCTTTATTTGAACTGAGCAGAGGACCACAAGAAAAAAAGTCAATTTTGTAGAAAAATTGTAAATTATTTCCCTCCTCCATCACCTCATCAGGTGAATTATCAGGGTGAAAGAATTCTCTGTCCTCTTTTTCCTAGACTGTGTGAAATGAGCTATTCATGACAGGTACGAAGACTCTTCACTAAAACCTGCTTTTATGTGCTTTTGAGTTAACAGGACTCTCAAGTGAGAGACAGGAGTACATCAACATTCTCCTAACAAGCTGACATTCAAATGAGTGGATGAAACCAGTGAGATAATGATAAAACAGAAGGAAACCATTCAGGATAACTGATCTCACTCTGGTTTGTATTTTATTATTCTTAAACACACCATAACCATCCCCCACGCTCCTCTGAAGACATGAAGTCAAATTCTTTTACACTAACTTCCTGGGCTATGTATGGTATTAAAAAATGTTCTTCAAGGCAACTCATTCAGACCTTTTCAGGGAAAAATGAGAAGCAAACAAAACAAAAAAGGGAAACAACGATTAAATGAAATCTTTCTCCATTTTACACAAAAAATTCTGAATTACTCAACAATAATAACTTATTTCAGGCTTCAAAAATCTCCATATTCAGAGGGCATTTAGCCATAAATTTGGTGTCCAATTTTTCTCACCTTTTACAGCAATCCCTTTATCGATACTATTTTTTCTGAAGAGCAATTGCCGTGATTGTGCCAAAGCAAGGTTTAAAGTTCTGTGCCATACAAAAATATGGCTTTTTAAAGCTGTGCACGTACTTTCACTCAGCCCTTTTTTGTAAAGTGAATTTCATAGTTTTCTTTTGGTCCTAAAACACTCCAAAACCTCTCTTCTCATGCAGATATGAAAATGGATGGTAATCACGGGACAAATTCATATTTGAGTGTTGCAGTTTGAGGAAGCTACATCAAGTGGAGGGTGTAACTAAAGATCCAGAAGAGAAAGAAGAGCACATATCAGTGGCTTTAACTGCAGTGACAGAGAAGCTCATGTCTATAACTTGATTTCTGGGCTTTATGTAGCGTGAGATAAGACTTTCAGTAGTTGCACGAAGACATGAAACTTACCACTGAAACCATGGGAAAGAGGAACCAAAAGAAGGTATTCTGACTAAGCTTCATAATTTTTACACAGAAATTTGTTTCCAGATTTTTCTCTAAAATTTCTAAGGGTTAAAGTCATATATTTATAGTTTAGAGTAGATCCAATGAAGAAAAGAAAGAGAATATTTATCACTTTCAATTGGATGATAGAAGAATTTAAGTCCAGATGTCATATACTCTAAAAAGCAGATGTATATCTGTGACTTTGATTGTTTTTCAGCCACAGTTTCTTAAGACCAAGTCATATGTTTTGACTCCATCCAGTCTGACTCATAACAAAGCACAACAATATTTCCTCAGTACAACTGGAGCACTTGTGCTTTTCATGCAATTCCCTTCACAATGGGGAACCTTTCAACAAAAATAACTAAAGAATTAAAAGAGTGTTTAAGGGAAATGGGAAGGTATGATGCTCATAAAAATTTGATAGCAATCTGTTTTCTGCTGAGGCACAAACACATAGCTTAATCTGTAATCCATGGGTCTGATGATAACTAGTTATTTTAGCATTTCAGAAAAAGAAAGCATTTCTTTCTTTGGCAAAGAACTCTTACAAATGCAAGAAATACAAAGCTACTCAAAAGGAAAACAGAATAAAGAAACCATTGCAATTGCTTTTGCATAAAGTCATGTAGAGCTATATATGCAAAGTGTGTTGTAGGAATTGTTCTATCCATTAGATAGGAAAAAAAAGCAAATAAATCAGCACAACTTTACCACGTTTTATTGAAAAACAATGTTATTCAAATGCACAGTACGTGGATGCTGACTTTTTAGGAAGAGAAGGGAAGGTTGCCCCATCTGCCTGGGTTGTTCCTGAGTTTTTCTATTGGGAGTGGCTGAGAGCATGCTGCATTGCTTTCACTAATACTACTGGGCATAAAAAAGGTGGATGACGGCAGTAAAATAAGACATTAAATGTATTCCATATTTCTTTTTTTAACATTGCATCACTAAAAAACTTAAGGACGGGATATGATGCTGCTATTGGCTTACTATTAAGTAATTTGTTGAATTGGTTTATTTAATTTTAAATTTTTAAAATAATTTCTCATGGTACTTATTCATAATTTCTGTATTCATATATAGAAAAAAAAATCCTTTTTTCCACCCAAATAGATAGTGTAAAAATACAAATGGAGTTGTTAGATAATGTGATCAGTATTGTAGAAAAGACACTGTATCTGTAAAAAAATTAGAGTTAAAATTTGTGGAATTCAGTGTAGAAAAACTTCAGCTTTTTTAGTGATGATTTCCAGATTCTACCTTGCAATAGTAGTGGTTGAGCAGCTCAGGTTTAACTAGCTGTGTGTGCTGGAGATAGCAGGCCATGGGTCTTACCTCTATATCTCTGGAGGAACTTCAGGCATAGCTCCATATCGCAAAAGAAGTAAGCTGGCTGGAATTGTTCAGACCTGGAAGTGTATTTTGAAATTTTGCCAGAGACCACAGTTCCATCAGCTCTGTTAGCTGAACTATTCATGTATTTGTTCCTGGGATCATCTCAGTCAAAATGGACCAGTCAATGTCCAGTTGTTCAAATTAATCTAGCTCAGTTTAGGACTGAGCCAAAGAGATTGCTAGCCTGAGAAGAGCCTTGGGTAAGGTCTTTGCCAGCTAATTCAAGAAACACTAGAATTTCTTTTGGCCCTTTAGAAATATCCAATAAACCCTTCAGTACTGTGGAGCAAATAATGTGGCTTCTTTAGGTAGTTTATATCACTATTTTGGATAATCTAATCACAATGCCACAGATATTGTTGGCTATGAACGTTAATAATGAATTTTGAAACATGAAATGGGTAACTGGGTTACTCTTTATTTCTATACATAAAATACACTCACAAATACATCCAAATTTTTTATCTATCCAGAAGTAAATTAGAGCTAAAGATTAATACTAAATGTAAATGAGTGTATTTTTGGTATAGTCCTTGAAAAATTAGGTCTCCTTCCTGTTCCTCCATGTTTTGGTAGAATGATGGCCCAAAAGACATTTGTGGAAATGGTACTATTGCTCTTAAGAAACAGGTTTTTTTCATCCCTTTTGAAGACTGTAAATGTAGTTTCACATGACTCAGTCAAATGAAGAATATTTTATACTAAAAAGCATAGCCTCGTATCCCATGGTCCTGACTTTGAGCACCTAGAATTGACTCTTCCTTCCCTGTTTCTATTGATAAAGCAGAAATAGTGAGCTTAGTGACCTGAATTAGGTTTCTGAAGGGCAGCCACAAAGCTGGTATGAGGGAGCGGGCAGGGCTGTGTATCTGGGTATCAGGGAGGAGGCTGGCAGGGATGACATCTCCTCTTCCACTGTCAGGGAGTTGCTGGATTGCCTTAATTTTTATCACACCTTCTTGAAGGCTGTGCCGCACTCAATACAGTGAGTGAGTTTAGTACCAATTTCAGTAATTCCATCAACACTGTGGTTGAACTAACAATAGTAAAAATAGGCCCCACTTGGCTTTCTTCTGAGTAATTGTATGTCCATGATAGAGCAGGAATTGAACAATCCTACAAAGCTGGTGCCCAAATGAGTCACTCTTAAATTATACGCTGTTTTTCAGGGTATACTAAGGTACACTCGATCCTAACTAGTTCCTGGAAAAATATATTTGTTCTTGCTTTGTCGTTGTGTTTATCTAAAATAAAAATATCATATAACAATTTAATGTCAATAAAAACACTGACTCAGGGCTATACACCCAAAGTACATATTTTGCTTTGCAGTGGCAAAAGGTTATGACATTTAATTCCTAGCCAACCTTTCACATATCTCTATTTACTCTTCACATGCATACAGTCAGATCAAATACTGCCATAGGCAAAAACACACTGCCATGGGTAAAAAGCATTATACAATAACATGCAGTTTCTACACACTGCAAATTTTATCTGCTGGCACATATATGTGTATGTATGTGCACAAGAATATATTCACACAGTAATGGAAACAATGGACTAGAAGGAAATAAGTCACTGAGAGAAATCCCATTCTGTTGTAGGAAAGCACATTATGTTCCCTCAAAATTCTTTAGTTCCTTCAAAGTTCTTTGTTTGAAGGCTTTTGCTCCTACTGATTTCACTACAAGTCTATTCCAAATACTGAAGGGTCTACAGGTTAGGGGTCTTTCATCTATAAGAAGAAAGTCTAAAGTACTAATGGCCTCTTTTTTTCCACCTGACATTCTTTCTTAGCTTAGAAAGGTTCTTTTTTTTTTTTTGTTCTTGATGTTTATCTCTCATCAGGATTACAAGGATATGTTCACATTCTGGAAATCAGTCATAAATGCTTGTTGCTTCCATTACCAGATTAAAAAACATAAAGCTCTTCAAGCCATCTCATGTGAAAGACAAATTTCATAATTTTTTTGTAATAGAAGTAGTCCTCCTCTGGATCTCCTTAAGTGTTTGAACATATCGATTCAGTACAGTTCCAGGACTGTTGAAAGGGATCTTTTCCTAATAAAAGTGTGCATCTGATTATGCTTCCTATGATTCCTTTTGCCTTTTTCTCTCCTACAATGCATGATAGTTTAGTGCTATTCTGTACTTAGCTCTAAATTCTTTTTTCTGGGCATTTCAAGCAGACCAGATTCTAGTTTACCGAATAATTTGAAGACTTTCTGTTTTATACTATTGAATGAAAGTTGGCTCCTCCTTTCTTCTCTAGCATAAAAGGTCATTAAGAAGTTTATGGAAACTGTTTTACACATTTCCAAACAGCTGTGTTTGCAAGTTGTGAAACCGAATTTTAAGTCACATGCTGTTGGAGAGTTACAGAACTTGTTGTGATGATCACGTGCTCTGCTAAAGTTGATCTGGCATTGTACCATGTGCTTCTAAACTGTCAAAGGATTGACAAAGCAGCAGCTATTAAATGTAACTTAATCAACTGCATCTACTTCTTGGAAGGAGTTTTTGTGACCAGGAATATATATGCCTACGATTTCATAATGGCCCTGATGTGACAGGAGTCCAGAACCACCCAGGGAATTTCCATGTTCATTGTAATGTGTTTTCTTGAAGCTTCATACTTATGTGGAAATTTTATCCCATTATCCCTTTTTCTCTTTTCATCATCTCATTTTATTTATGGCTAAAAAAGAAAAGAAGAAAAAAAAANAAAAAAAAAGAAAAAAAAAGCTAAGGAAATCACTGTAAAGTTACAATTAGCTTTCAGATAGTTGCTTTGTTTTCTTAACTGTGGTCACAACCAGCCCTTCTTCTCTATTACCTGGTATTTTTGCAGTAATTTACCCCATTGCAAGCATGGAAAAGAGCAAATTCAAGATTATAGAACCTCTTGGATGACCTATAAATAAAAACAGCAATTCCAGGATCCTAGGGAAAACAAACAAATAAACAAACTAAGCAGAAAAAAGGGATGGGAATTCTTCCTACCATGCTAAGTAATGAATTCTGACTTCATTCCTGTTTCAACAGAACCCATTTCTCTGCATCAAATATAGCAACACTGAAATACTATTGTCACTTATTTTAATATATTTAGTAAACCATGATAGCCATTAAATATGAACCACAAGACGAGCTTTATTAGAAAAATAAATTAAGGTGAAGAAAAAAAAAGACTCTTCTTGAACTATTGAAATTCTCAGTGTCTAATTACTACTTGCTACTTTCTCTGCTTCCCAGGGGCCACATAACCTCATGTTCCTTTACTTACATAGAAATCAGAGATGCAAGTGATATGGAATAGGGAAGCAAAAAGACAGTTCACCATCACCAATTAAAGGTTAATGTCTTTTCTTTAGAAATTGCTTAAGAGGACAAATGTTCCACAGTGGGTCTGAGACGCTTGATATAAAATCAGCCACCCGTTTACATCAAAGAGCTTACTTTTTATACAGGACTTACTTCACTGCCTTCCCTCTCAGTTTTAAAATTAGTGTCTTCTTCTGCACATGTTTTGCAGAGATAATAACTATATGAGACTAAGAATCATGGCCTTTTTCTTGTTTCTTTAATGATTTAAGACAAATCCTTAGCATTGGCTTACTAATGTTTTTTCAGATGTTTGAAATTACATCAAGAGAAGCTTTTGGATTTGCTGACATATCTGCATTTTGGAAAGGGTCTTTTTTTCCCCCACGTGCTCTCTGAAATAGCTGGCAGTCCCATTTAATAATTCTTGACATGCAGAACAGTTTGGCAGGTTCAGAGAAAAATTAAAAATAAGTATTGATTCTGAACACATTGTCCTTAGCAATGGGAAGGAGGGAATAGAGATGTGGGCGTATTCTTGGAATACATTGAAAACCCAAATGTAAGAATATTAAATTGTTTTGCTGAATTTTATTGCAATTTAGATCATTGCAATTATATGAAATCTCAAAAAATCAAATTACATAATCTCTAGGAGTGAAAGACAACTTTAAAAATAGATTTCCATAGAGGTACTGTAGATTTCTGAATACACCTTCTTCAAAGGCTTTTCTTCTCACTTGATCCAGATGCCTTTCTGTAAATGACACTACTATGACCTAAATCTGTCAGTGTTTTAATCAACAATTTCAAATTTTTCTTTTCTCTCTCTAAACAAAAGTATTATCATGCAACCAAAATATTTTGAGGAACTACACCTAAGGTGTTCTAACGTTTATCACAAAACTTATTCATTCAATAACAGAAACTCCTCCTCTTTAGGTGCCAGCCATATGCTGAAAAAATTCTAATTTCTCTCTAACAAAGACGAAAGAAAGTGTTTCTTATCCTCCATAAGAAATTAGTTTGTGCCTGTGAGCATATATGATGAAAAGGGAAGGGTGGAAAATCTGGGTTTTATTTTCTGAAAGCAAGAAATGGCGTGAGATGAATATTTACTCAAAATTTCATGCTTTCTGCCTTCTAAGCACTCTTATTACAGCATGTGAATAGTATGTATCTTGGCTATGACAGGGAAACTTTGTTATTATTGAGTGATGGGGACAGTTCTACCCACACAGCCTTAAAACCTTTGGAGACTTTTGAAGGAAGAGATTTTAAAAGGAAGGTTCACAAGGAGTGAGCAAAATATTTTACTCAAATACATGAAGTAGGAGGCTTACTAGCATTTGTGCACAAAAGAAAATCTATGGATTAGTATGGCTGAGCATGAATCAGCAGAGGCATGTGGCTGTGTGAAAGAAAATGTATAAACACAACCCTACAACCAGAACACACAAAGTAATCCCTCTGCTCTGCACCTCACTAGCAAGGCTTTCATTAGAATACTTTGGTCAGTTTGTTTTTTCCTCTCCGAAACGGCGGAGGATTGGCTGAAATGCACGTAGAGGAGAGAAGCAATAGTAATTTCAACTTGGAAACCATGATCCACAAGGAAAGAATAAGTGATTTAGACTTTTTTTTTCCTTGAAAAAAAATAGAGGAAAAGAAAAGATTATGTTGTGGAGAAGGAATGTAATAAGTAAGCCATTAGCAATGAGGAAGGGAGTAATGCTTTCTCTGTTTGTTAGATAAAATGAGAAATAATAACTTAAATTGCAAAAAGGAGTTATATAAGATATTTAGAAAAAAAAAATCCAAGAGTAAGAATAATGAGCTGCTGAGAAGCTGTGAAGTTCTTTTAAAACCGGTTTAACAAGTGTCTGTCCACACATATGTATCTGATTCTATGTTAACTCAGAAATCTCTTTTACTTCTATGATTTTATGTTCACTTACAAAGCACATTTTAGGTACACACAGTTTATTTCTCCAAGTTAACTCTGAGATTTGCCTGTTACAGTAACTGTTAAGTGACCTCTCTCTGGCATTTTATTGAACCATGAACCTTTCCTAATATTTTCTCTCCCCAGTCCAGGTGAGCAGAACAGTGCCATAGCAGCATTGGTGGGCATCTGACATTCAGACTGAGTCAGCCCACTACAAAATATCTGAAAATAATATATTATATTATATATATATATATNTATTATATATATATATATAATAAAATGTTATAATTTTGAATTCTACTTAATATATTTTATTTATTTTATTTATCACCTATTCATGCTTCTAATAAAATTGTCTTCACATAAAGATGAATTTTACTTTGATTAAAAATAAACATTGGGCTGATTTTTTTTCAAATTTTTATTTGCATAGTTGTAGGAAAACCAATTATTTAGACTGATCTGTTTCATAAGTAATTTTTATTCCCTACAATATCCAAGGATGATTCCTCTGCAGGTAAAATACAGGTAAAATCTGTTTCATCACCTGTATAAATTTCTCCCCTGTTTCTGATGATCAAAGGGAAGTTCTTATCAGCACAGAAACTCCAAGGAGGCAGCTTATATGTTTGGACTTGGAGCAGTTTCAAAAATATCTCTGTTCAATGGTATATCTGTTTGGAAGGTACGTACAGATTCTGAAGTCCACTTCCTTCCACAAAGATTTTGCTTTGTTTTAATAAAATTACTGTCTGGGGAAAGACAAGAGTTTTTATCATTTAATGGATTTAAAATGTTGATATAGAAAATTTAAATTTGGGTTTTCAAGAGGGAAAGGAAAAAAAGGATAGTTAAGAATATTCTCTAAAACTTGAAATAAAAAGGAAAAAAGTGACCTTTTTCTAAATCTCAACTCAAATATATTGTCTAAAGCTAGGTGATTTAGGTGTTTCTTTCCTTGTTCTAACCTCTGCTGACTATTTACTGTCTAGATGCAAGCAGCACAAACAAAAATATTTAGTTTGTTTCCATAGGTTTTTATTCTTGGACTTAAAATAATAAATGACAAAGAAAACAAACTACAAAAACAGACTGAAGGATAAAAGAAGTGTCAAAAAGTTGTATGACGGAAAGAAATTTTTTTGGTCATGTTTCTGGATGTTGCATGCTTACTATGTTACCATCTCTGACAATATTTTCCATGTTTATTTTACTATTTAAAATATTATAGTATAATTGAAACCAGCCAGTCTTGAGGTCTGTAGAAATATTTTTGCTTGAGGCAGAGCTAGATTTGATGGCAGTAGAATTAAGAGAGGCAAGATGGCAAGCATATTTTACAGATGTTCAAGTTTGGTTCAGATGTTCGAGTTCAATTTAGATTCTGCTGCACTTTATTTTTATGAAGAGAATAAATAGCTGATTAACTTGCAGGCACACAACAATTAAACACTGGAAAGGACTCACAGTTTGCCTAACTCCCTGAGTTCAGAACATCTGTTTCAGATCTGAAGTAAACTGAAGTTTTTCAGACAGATTGTGTCAAATATGATGATTCAATTGCCTTTGAATGAACAATCATTAAAATTCCAGCTATGATGAGATATATAACGACTGCATTTTGTAAGCAGGTAGACCATCCTGATCCAATTTGTCAGAGATTTTTCCATTGACTTCAGACCCACAAAGCAGAGCTATTGGTAGCTACCCAAACAGGCTTGACAGCAAATTCTGGCTTGAAATACATTCACAGAAACTCCAGCCACTAAAATTCTGTCAAGGATATTAAGCTCAGAAAATTGCAACCACAGAATTAACTCAGACACTCACTGATTTAAACTATTGATTATGCAATTTGAACAACCTTTTTCAATGGAGATTACATCAGGCAGGATGGATGGGCACACATAATTTGTAACGTTCCCACAGAGGTGATATTACAAGGTTTTTCTCCCAGGTAGACAGCTCAGAGTGGTCTGATAGCCTGGTTAGGTGCTATGAAAAAAAATTTTGTTTTGGATGATTTTGCATATGCCCCAAGAAGCATGCAGATTATGTTGCTGTGGTGGGTACAAGTAAAATATTCTGCTTTAATTTTAAAAAGGTTAAGTAACCTTATAAAATTCACAGATGAGCTAATGATGGCTGTACCCTGAAACTACCCTGTAGACATCTCATTAGTATGAGAGAGTGGGATATGGTTGGATGAGAGCTAGTACAGGCTCAAGAGAGATTATGAGGGCAGACAGGAAAGTAGAGTTCTGTGTGTTTACATTAATTGTCCTGCGGTCCCTTTGGCATCCCAAAAGAACAGTGCCCCACAGGTGAAAACAAGGAAGGAATAGAAAAAAATATAAATTGTGATATGATTTAGACAGAGGTTTGATACTTTGAAAATGTGTAGTGAAAAAGATACTTATAGAAGACTTAAGACAACTTGGACTTGCTAATACTGAAAAGCTTTTTCCAGGATTAGCTATTAAATGAAAAAAAGAGGTGAGGAAGGGATCTAAGTATCTAAATTTTCTAGTAACTCTTATACCAAGGGAATACTTGGGGTTTTCATGTAAATCTGAGTTCATACTTTCCCTTGCAGGGGGTGTCAGAGTAGGAACACAAGCTTGAGTACTGTAAGTAAGAATAAAGTATTAGAGGTTTAATAACCTGAAAGACAATGTAACTTTTCTACAAGTGAGGCAACTGTGTGAAATGTTGATGCCAGTCACAGGGGAGAAATAATTAGAAGGTGTGCAGGGATAAGAAACCAGTTTAATACACTTGCCCTGTGTCATAGGGTGGTGTTGGAATGTACTGCCTTTCAAATGAATGCAGCGTTCTGGAGGTGTCATTCATAAATAAAGGAATTAACTCAGGGATGAAATCGGTATTTAAGGAGCTCTCAGAAAGGGACCTTCTTATATCAAGACTTTGCCTGACACACAGAACTGCTGCCACAACAAGTAGCACCTTCACCCTGTTCCCTCATCTAGAAGCTGCTTTGATACTGCCTCAGAACTCTTCAGAAATTTACTTGGTCTCATATATTTGCAATAACAAAATTCAAGGATTTTTTTTTGTACTTATAAACCTTAATTAAATCTGAGGCTACTGCAAAGGGGACAGATAATTTTTGAAAGTGCTTTTAAATTTATTTTCTCAAAACTGAGTGTAGTATAAAAAACTGAGTGTAGTATATATTTTTTCTGTATTATGTCTGACCACAGCTGTATACATTTTAAAAGTTTCCTATTGAGGTGAGATATACCCTTCTTGGCTTATTTTTACTGACCTTCTTTTATTGTCAATGCAGTTAAATACAAAATGTAAAGTAATTCAGTTGAAATATCATTGAGAGACTGCAAAGCCTATGGGGAGAAAAGTTTAACGACCACAATACTCATTGATTTTTAAGTTGTAAATTACTTCCGTGAACCTTAAACACACAATTCTTTAACTTTGGAGAGATATTTTATTAACTAGTACTGAATTCAAAATTAATAGTGTTCATCATGGTCCTATTTAATTAGGATGTAAATCATGAAAGAAACTGTATGTTGTACTCTCTTGAGAAATAAAGGAAAAAACAAAAAATAGATGTTAGTGGTAAAATGTAGTATCTATTCTAGTCTGCAACTATTCTGTAGTATCTATCTATAATAATATTCTCAGTATCATTTCAGATCAAAGTCCAGGGTGTTCTTACTGCTCTTTCCATGTTTGTTCAGTGACTGTGTAAAGGGGTGAAGTCTGCTGGGAAAGCAAGAGGGTGGTGATACAACAAGTTATCACATAACAAACTGAGTTACAGTTTTACACTGTTAATTTTGCTGAAGTTTATTGACTCACCTCAACTTAGATATGAGATAACATGAAGTTATCTATTCCTCAGTGAAACCTATATATCGTAAAATCATAGAATGATTTAAGTTGGAAGGGACTTTAAAGATCATCTTGTTCCAGCACCTCTGCCATGGGCAGAGACAATTTCCACTAGACCAGACCACTGGAGCCCAGAGCTCCATCCAACCTGATCTTGAACACTTCCATGGGTGGCCATCCACAGCTTCCTTGGAAAACCTGTTCCAGCGCCTCACCACCCTTACAGGGAAGAATTTTTTCCTGATATCTCATCTAGGCCTATTGTCTTTCAGTTTCTATCCACTCCCCCTCGACCTGTGTAAAAAAATTTCATGCCCTTGTTAAAAGTCTCTGTCTTTCTTGAAGGTTCCTTTTCTGCTACCTGTAAGCTGCAGTTAAGTCACCCTGAATCTTTCTTATACTTCCTTGTGTTTATGACAGCATGACCATACACATGCTTTTAATAAGTGGAATGGCTGTTGTGCATATCTAATAACTGGTGCATTTCTATCTGTAGCTGTATCTGTACTCTGAAGGCATCCTTACCCTGAGGAATCTACTCCAAAGACCTTCAACATTTAATTGTGTTTCTAAGACACCATCTCCTCAAAATGTTTCCATCACTTTCAAAATGAATTCTGATCTTTAGCATGGATAGTAATTATATCTAATCAATTTCATTCTAAATAATGACTGCCAGTGGGTGGAACGTCTTCAGGAAGAATGCATTCCGCTAAGATTCTTGTCCTTGAACAACGCGCGTGTTCCCGAAACCTGCCCCAATCCGAATGAGGGGGCGCCATCTTGTGGTGTAATCTATATCGTCCCGAGAAACGACGGTGATTTTGCTACACTAAAACAAGGGAGGGTGGGGAGGGACACCTGGTTCATGTATAACGCAATGAAGTATGATTGAGGTTTGCAAAAATGTCCAATGACCTCCTAATTTAAATATGTTAATCCTAATTCGAGTAACTTTTGGATTTAGTCTGATCTCGACATGAGGTTTACTCTTTGTTCAGAATCACAGAATGGGTCAGGTTGGAAGGGACTAAAGTGGCTCATCTGGTCTAATCTCTCTGCTCAAATAGGGTCATCCTAGAGCACATAGCACAGAGTTGTGTCCAGACAGCTTTTGAATATCTCCATAAGGGAGACTCCACAATCTCTCTAGAAAATCTGTTACTGTGCACATTCACCTACACAGTAAAGTTCTTCCTTATATTCACGTGGAAAAGCAGCCATATCAAGTGCTTTTAAAAACAACTGCTTAATGCTTTCTGTACCTACTGAACACGCCTAGTGAGAATAACTAAACACATCAAAGTTTTTGACTTTTGACAAACACTGAGAAGTTTTCAAGGCAGGTCAGTGTGTTATTTAGCTTGTAAAGAGAAGAAATAAAGCATAATTGGGTTTGAGGCTAAACTCAATACCTCAGTAGAGGTTTTAAATGCAGATTACTTAAATGGGGACTAATATTACAAGAAAAGTAATTTTCAGCCTTGTGAGGGAAAGTCCAAAGCCCTGCACCCAGGGAGAGACAACCCCCACGCACCGGTGTCAGCGGGGATGAGCAGCTGGACAGAGGATGTTCAGAACAGGACCTCAGGCTGAACATGAGCCAAAAACGTGCCCTGGTGACAGGGACCACTAATGCTAGGCTTGGCTGCCTTAACAGTGTTGCCAGCAGGTTGAGAGAGGTGATTGCTCCTTTCTGCTCAGCACTGGTAGAGCCATACCTGGACTACAGTGTCTGGTTTGGGGGATTCCATTAACTCGTGTAAAAATCTGTGTGAAGTCTGTAAAGGTGATGGAGTCAGGCTCTTTTAAACAGTGCTCAGTGGCAAGACTGAAGGCAGTGGGCACAAACCAAAACACAGAATGTTCCCCTTGAATATCAGGAAACACTTTTTACTCTGAGGGGTTCTGAGCACTGGCACAGGTTGCCTGCAGAGGCTGTGGAGTCATCATCCTTGGAGATATTCAAAAGCTATCTGAACATGGCCCTGAACAACTGGCTGTAAGTGGCCCTTCTTCAGCAGGGGGTTTGCAGAAGAGGACTTCCACAGGCCCCTTACAACCTTAGCCAATCTGTGACTTTGTAATGCTGAAATAAATGTTTAAATATTAAATATAAAATTAAATATTGAATATAAAATTTGAAAAGTTCACTTTTGTTAATGATAAAACTTTATATATAAAATGTATAGTTGCTTATTAACTTTTTGGAAATAGTAATAAATTTTTGAGAAAGTATGACTAATTTCCAAAAGGAGAATTACTCTGTGATTCTAGGCCTGTGGCTTTTGAGGATTGTTGTCCTGGGTTTTAAATTCACAAGCTTGTGTCTTATTCAGAGAAAAAAAAAATGTTCTCAGATCCTGATAGTGTATAGATAATACAAAATAAAATCCATTCTATGGATTATGTGAAATTAAATATTTCAAGATAATTTAAAGTAGCTGGGTATTTTTAAAATAGGTTGCTATATATGCAATCATGAAAAGAGGATATTTGATGTTTTTCCAGAACACTGTGTTGAAAGCATCACGTTTTTTATGCCATAAATCTCTTTAAGATCTGTTACTTGTTTTTCCTGTGATTCTCAGGTCACATTATCTGGCTGTTTCTTTCTTTTTTAATTGCTTGTTGCACACCTGGTACGGTGCATTTGCAGTTTTCATGCTCTGGGAACTCCATATCTCATCATGAAAACATTTGCTACTGCAGTAGTTTCATGACATTTTTGCTTGTGAATATATTTGAACAAGGGCAGAGGTACCAGCTTTGCTTTAGGGAAGACAAGATGATATAGATCTGCTGGAGCAACAGCTGTCACAAATAGCAGAGATCTGAGAGCTCTGCAGGCTCTGTGAAAGCTCACTCAAAATTTCTGCTAAGGCTTCTTTGGTGCCCTTGTTTCATTTGAGCTTCAGCTTCGTTTCAACTTGCAACAAAGGAAGTTCCAACTTCCTTTGAGAAATTTCCATTTTATAAAGCTTCAAGAGTATTGCTGAATCGAATTACTAGCAACTGATAATGGGAACTCTTCATTTGTGAGTATGTCGAAGTTGCTGTTTTGTTTCCCGTTGACATGATAAGCAATTTGAGAGGCGTGAACTGATGTTGCCTTTTGTCACGTGGGGAGGGAATGACAAACAGCTGTGTTGTCTCCTAAAGACGTGGCTGTTACTGACTATGCTCTTTATAAGAGCATTAACACTGCTGTGATTAGAACTCAGACTGTTCTCAAGTGACTTCTTTTCTGCTAACTGCAAGTTTTCTATCCAGGAGTGCATAGGAGGGGCTCAGAGATCTATAAAATTTTCATAAGGCTATTTTGCTGCAAGTGAAACTCTTGGCCTTTTTGATAATAAATTCAGCAGGACTATTTTGGAGTGCTGTACTTATTTCAATAGGCATTTATCAAGATAACTTTTCCCGAGTTTTCAGAACAAGGTTTTTTTAAGAGCTAGAGCCAACATAACAATCAAAACACCATAGTCCTTCTCTCTCTTGATTTTACTCCTGACATATTTAATGGTAGTGCACTGTAACTACTGCTGAGGCTTTAATCCTTTTTTCCAATGGTGTTGCCTGTCCCTCTTTTGACTTTAAGTTCTTTACCACAAGTATCATAAAAATTATTTCACAGTTTCTGAAAAAAGATAAGTTTATTTTTTTTTGAACAAAATATCTACAATGACATGGGTGACACCATAAATTTCACATTTTTAACACTTCTGACTGCAGAGAATGTCAGTTTAAGTGCAATATGATACTGTAATACAATGAAAAGGAATATAATCAAATCCATGCACAACACATTTACAGATTTTTACCAAATAAAGGAAGTACTTTGAGATTAAATTGCTGTCAGAGAGAACTCACAGGAGAATATTTTGAAAACTCACAGACAAGTTATTAATACACTATCATATCAATTTTTTTTTTTTCTCGCTGTAGCCTTTAAAAAGCCAGGATCACTAACACACAAAATACCATATATTTTTAAACCTTTATGTCAAAAGCTTATGGAACAATTTCTTTTTATACAGCTCACAATTCCACATTCATGGAACATCAGTAGCTACTTTAGTCCATTTCATCTGTTAATATCACCCTGACATACATTAACATACAAATGTAAGAAATGTTTCTTGCATATTTCACAAAGATGAAAGTGAAGAAGTGCAGTAATATTCGAGAATGTCAAGAAGACAGGATGAGCCAACACTTTTTCTGGCATTAATCCACTGCTTCCAGCAATCTAACCTGCTTCCACAAGCCTTCCAAACTGATAGTACTTCAGTAATTACTGTAGGTTATTGTTGCCTGAAGACACCTTTTCTGTAACCATTCCAAAACAGAACACCCATTTTATTACTAACAAGTAGTCTGGCTTGAGATTTATATTTTTCTTCTTCATTGTCTCAAAAAGGAAAAAACCTGTGAAATCTGATATTGTACTCATCTAAATAATCATAGGATTGTGCAGAAAGATGTGGATAAAGTTATTTTACTACCTCACAGGGGTACTGTATGTATTACCAGCTCATCCAGCAGTTTCACATTTTAAGGCCAAATTCTATTCTGCTGAATTAGATTAATTTCTATGATAGCTCAAATGAGACCAGAAGTTGCACAAAAAATGTATCTTTTGCAACCAATCACATCAGCTTGGGCTGGGAATGGTATAAATAAATTCATTTCCTTCTACTATAAAATTATTGCTGAAAATAATACTTTTCCTTTTTCTAAGGTTAAGGAAGACTTTTTATCTTTCCCTACTGTTAAAAAAGATAAGATTTTGTACAGTTTATTATATTCTATCTTTATCTACATTATCAGTCTACAGTTCTGTAAAGGACAATACACCAAGTGGAAGCAATACCTCGCTCCTTAAATGTAAAGTGCACATTTAATCACCTAAATATTTCTGTCTAGTGAGTAAACAGAATCATCTCTCACACATCACAAACGATTCTTTATAAAGCAGATTTTGAAATGAACTATAAGAAAAGGAATCCAAAGAAAACTAATGTATGATTGAGCTGAAAAAATAATTATATCTTAAGTAAATGCTCTGTTCTTCCTGAAATATACTAACCTTTTTAAATAATACTTCTTGCTGTCTAAAGTCCTTGAAAGTAAAATATACTGTATTTTGGTGCTAAAATAGCTAAATTCTAAGTAGTAAAAAAAATATTAGTATTCCTTATTCCCTTTCATCTTCACATAGCATTATAGAGAAAAAAAAGCCATCCCTCTAACCATGCAAGCCATGAATCTAGTTTTAAAAATAAAATGCATTTTGCTGTTTGGAATTTAAGTAGGAACTTGGTACAGTGATAGTTGAGTATTTCTACTGCACCTCTAAGGGGCTTTTCCTCTCCTCTCTCAAGGTGCTGAAGTTTTTTGCCTTATGAGGAGTGACATGGATTCGGCCACACCTCTCTTTAGTGCAGAACAAAAAGACAGTCATATAAGAGGTCCCAGGTTCTGCTTTGGGCTTTTTCTCTCCCTGTGGCCCCTGTTGTGCTGTGCAAAGCCCAGACTTTTCATCCTGCACCTTCCTGTTCTGCTTCTCTTTCCATCAAGAAAGAGGATAGTGTGGAAGCCAACCTGCACAGGTAGAAACTACTGTCACAAAACAATATAAACTTCGCAGCAGATGATATAAATTGTTTCCCCCTGTAGTTACTTCTTCCACCTGAGCAAGTATACCTCCAGAGACACGTCAGGATTGGGAAAAATACCAAGGGTGCCTAATCCTTTTTTTCCCCCTTTATGGTGGCTGTGTCAGCTCCTCAGTAGCTGTTACTGGGTATTCCTCCAGATCCTACAGTGTCTCCTTCTGTTCTCACTGTGTTTCAATGTCCTTCTAGTGCTAGTATTAAGTTTTTGAAGTATAGGGCTGGTCCACAGAAATCACAAAAATATGACCTGAGAAGTACAGGGTCTGCACCTATGCTGAATGATGTCTTGGGACAAAGCTGCATTATCCTGTCACACAGGGGTTGTGCTTATGAGAAGCCTTCTTGTGTGGCTTTGCCAAGGACGTGTCCTCTGCAGAGCCCAGGTCCAGTGATAGTGAAGTGAGGTAGCTATTACTTCTGCCTAATGAATGGGGTCTTTTTTTTTATGTAGGAGGAACCCTGCTAGATACCATTTGCCTCAAGCATTATCTCCTTGATGATTATTTTTCTGCATTTCCACTGCCTCTTTGATGGGACAACAACATAAATACTGCAGTCTCGTAAATACTGCAGAGTACCTTTCAATTCTCGCATCTTAACATCATTTCTGCTGCTTCATTATACAGCTGCAAAAAAATCATCTTTTACAGTAATCTTAGATGATGTTAGTAGCTGTTGATTCCAGCTTTCCACAGAGGACTGGCATACCTGCTGGCAGTTTTGGACTATTCCCATTGTCAGTGGTGAATACAGCGGGCATTTGTGCCTTGAAGTTTCTTATCATCCTAAACGACATTTCTCTCTTTCTCTACTATGTGACTTTATACTAAGTAATTTAGGAATAATCTAAATGAAACTTTAATTTAAAGTTATTATTTCTTTTGAGAAACACATTATTATTGGATGGCAGAGTCTTCTGTTACCTTGGTAAATGTTATGGTTCCATTAAAAATGTCCATTAAACCATCAGTTCCAGAGAGATCTTGGTTCCATTGTATCAAAATAGAATCCCATGCCAAATGATATGTGCATTCAAAAACAGCCCTTAAACAAAATACAGTTGATTTTGATGATAACAGCAACATGTTAACATCTCTTTCCATACAATATAATGAACCATAACTTTGAGAGAGGTGAATATCAGCCATAAATTCATGATACTCCCTCATACCTTCAGAAGTGAATGAGATTTTTTGGAACATGCGCATAAAGAAATCAATTTAAAAGCAGACACAATATTAGGAAAAAAAAGAGCAAAAATTGAATTGAATTAATTTTAGATTATAGATGAAGCAAAACTATAAAATAGTTTTAAAATAAAGGCGGATTATACGTGTTCTTTCTGATACAGTTTAACAAAATGTGAGAGCTACTATTATAGAATCTCTCTAACTAATCTTGGGAGGAAAACAATAACAGACCAAACCCAAGGTTGCTATGTTACAATCCTCAGCGAAGAGTTACATTGCCTCTGTTACTTCATATGCACCATGCCTTTGGCAGTGCACCAGATGTTTGCCTCCGGCCGATTCTGATTTTGTATACACATTCTGATCATCAACAAAGCACAGATTTTAAACATGTTCAAAATAAAAATACTTTCCAATGAGAATCAACCTCACCTACTGCATTTAGAGTATCTAATAATGCTAAATGCTATATTTCCACATCATAGCATGATTTTGTTTTGCCAATAGATTGACAAAAGTAGATACTCTTGCCTAGACACTGTGCCATAAATATGATGTATGGTGTTACAATTCAAAGAAGTAACCAATATGGCTTATTTAAACCTAAGCAGGGAAGATCTTTCTAAGAGTTTTGATAGTTGTTCTCCTATATATTAGTGTGAAATCCAGTAAATGTAGAAGACCGTCCAGGTATTTTTTTAGAAGAGCTGCATGTTTTTACAAACTTGTGAAGCGCTTCTTAACCACTGTCTAAGTCATATTAACAAACCTCGAAGAATGAGTCAGAAAATTTGACACATTCATAAATTAAACTTCCTGTAATTATGTAATTTATAGGAGATGAATGTGCATAAACATAAGTGTATTCATCCTCCAAATGCTTCAGTGAAACAGTTGACTCTTTGCTTTCAGTTTTGGTCTGAGATCTCTTTGCACTGAAGCAAAATGAAGCATTGCAAAATTTTGAACTGATTTCTCTATTTCACAAGCGTGAGTTTTATGAATTGAGAAAAAAACCCCCTTAAAATATAAAAAAGATTAAAGAATATGCTTCAATTATCAAAGTATAAGTAATTAAAAGGAAAAAAATCCTTTGCAGGAATCAATACTTTACAAATTTTAGTATGTTTCTCATACGAAATGTAGACTGTTAGGCTGTATACCTTATACTGTCTGAGATTATTTCAACATACACCTTCCAGGGTGAAGTGCTAATATGGAGTACACTGAATAAATTATATGATTTAAGTTTATTAAGTATGTTCATTGTAAAACCACCACTACTATCCTTAAGACTAGATGAAGTCCTTTAAATGGCTTTCTCCAATCAGTAATTTGCCATTATACTGTAAAATTAAAATAAAACTTACAAACACTAATTAATTCTGTATTACTGTGGGATTCACCTAGGGTATTCTGGAAACATTTTTAAAATCAAAAATACACCAGAATTAAAAAATTTTAAAGACCATCAAAGAGTACTGTACAATTATACCACTATGTAACAGTATGTATAAATACTTGGCAGTAAAGCTTCAGTAGAGAGTGATTTTCAATGCAAAAGTTGCTAATATTCAGTTTTAAAAGGAAAGTTTGCAATAGCAGATGTATCTTCTCTAGGTGTCATTCTTCCATCCCACTGTAGCTGGTTATTGCAGGCCATGCAGGATCTTTTTTCTCCCGCTCACTGCTTTTAACTCTTCCACATTCCTCTGATGTGCATTTCTAACAAAAAGCCTCCTATCGAGTGTGACAGCCAGATCTTCACGTACTGCAAGCCTGAATCTTGTTATTGGTGAATGTCCTCATGCCTGATGATTTTGTAGATTACCCAATAAAAAATGTTGAAAATCAGAAAGGCTAATGGGAAACAAGCTCTGGATATCGTGTCTATCTTCTTGGCCCGGTCAATGAATACCTTTCTCATCTCCTCAGGGCTTTTTGGTACAGCTTGAACAGGATTGTTTGGTCCCTTTTGTGCCACTCCATCTTTTGCTTGCACACATGGGCCCACTCCATATGCTGTAATGCTAAACTGACTATCACGAGTATCATCATCCTGTTGGGAAAAAAATAGAAAGAAAAAGATCAAGAAGTTTTTATTTTTTAATTATTGTTTACAGAAATCTTACCTGCTGCTAAATAGCAGTTGCACCATTACCTCATTGACTTCTTGAAGCCACACCTTATCTTTACTTGTTGAAATTTCATCCTTATCAGAGTCTGCCAAAAATATTTCTGGATCGTTAACAAGCACAGAATTTTTCTATTTGTTTATAGATTTTGTAATCTATTTAGAGAAATGAGAAAGCCTAGGGGCACACGACTTCTGATTTGGTTTAAGTTTCCCCATTTACAGTAAATATGTGCAGTCTTCAAATGGACAAATTTCACACTGGTCTTTTAGAAAGCAGCTATTAAGTCTGTACACTGCCTTACAACCCAGGATCCTGGCCTCTAGAAATACTCATCATGAAATCACTAATGATATGCACATTCATTATATTAGTGAGAATTCTGCCTACTTGGCCACCGTATATTTAATTAATCTTATCTGTAGGCCTAATTTCTGCCGTTCCCTGTGAATGCATCAGATAAAGAAAGTAGTACACAAGGTGTCTGGAAAACTGGCAAAGACATTCAGGATTAGGGAACTATAAAAGAAAGTGATTCTTAATCACATGGCACAGAAACAGTAGATGTTCTGAAGATACACATATTTTCATCGCATACTATTTGAAAATGTAGCTTGTGTCCGGAGACATCTTTTTTACTTCTCTTTACTTGAGGTATCCTCAAGTAATAAAAAAGGCACATATGCAGACAAATAAATGACACATAATCTGTGAAGTCAGAGCTAAATTTGGTTCTAAAATATATTCCAGTGTCCTTCTTCTTTACAATTGACAATTTTTCATTTGTAATTTAGCCTAGTTGCCTTGGGATTTTACACTTTTACGAAATATAGAAATTACTACATTAATTCTTAAATAAGTATTTAAAATTTATTTTCATAAGTATTATAAAAAAAGTTGAGCAGCTGTCAAATTTTCTTTTGTAGGAGAATTTTTGATATTTTAAAACTCTTCCAGCTAAAATTAAAATAAAAGTCTAAAAAATACTTATTTGCCTAAGCAAGTCAAATAATTAGTTTCAATTCAATAGTTGGAAGAATTTTTTTGTTTTGCTTTATCCACTTACTTTATACAAATGCAATTTCTCAATGAGCACAACTTAAATGCAAAGTTCCAAATTTTTCATTTTGAAAATGTGACTTTTTGAAAATCTGAAAATAATTTTCAATGAAGAATTAATTTTAAACATATTTAAAGTTCCCCTCAAATAATTGCTAATTACTTTATTTAAAAAAAACCCTGACTTTTATTATCTATATAAGTTGAATATGTTAGCTACAAAAGAATGCAGATAAATTACTAAGTTTGAAATGAACTATTTGGCCATCAGCATGACCATCCAGCAGAGCTGTAGATATCACCCAACTGAAATTCTTCTTTATATATGTAAATTGAGTAAATATAGAGACTGATAAAGTTCATTGAAACTAATACATCTAAAATCTGTATTAGAATTGCCTTTAAAAAAATAAAAATAAAGAAAAAATAACATGAAAGAAAAGGAGGAGGAAAAATCATTGGCTGACTTTACTATGGAAATGAAAAACAGAAATACAAAATGACAGGATCATTATTCGATGACGTGATAAAACAGATTTAATTACTGCAATGGTGTTCCTCTCTGGTCGGATAGGAATGGGAAATGACATATTTAATGTAGTTGTATTCTAGAATAGTTGTAGTCTTGCATTCCAGTTAAGAGAAATATTAAGTTAGAAATGCATGTACTGTGAGAATTTACTATAAAATTGCCATTTAAACACCTTCATTTCAGAATTTTGTCCTTTTATGCTTCTGCAGAAAATAATGCTTATGACTGCACAGGCTGAGAAAGATAATGAAATGATTCTTTTGAGTAGCAGATTTCAGCTCTGCATCTTTTTAGGATCGGGCACTATATACTAAAGACTTTACTGTCTCTATTTTAGGTTGACCTAAATGGAATCATCCCCTAGAATATTTTAAAGGCCAGGTCTCTCCTTATTTTTGTGCTTGCAGACCTCCTGTATTTCATCTGCAATACAGAGTGCTTGAAAATGCATTCTCTTGTTGAACTGATGAAAAGCTCCTTGTAGGAGCCCAACATTTCTGCCCAGTGTCTTTTGGATGGTGTCTCCATGAGGGCAGGCAGGTTGGTTAAGCCAGCCAAGTCACATCCAGGTGCTAGGGCTGGTGGATATGCAGGAAAGGACACCCTCTGGAGCATACCAAGAGCCATCAGAATTCTTTTCAGAGGCAGCATCTTGAATATTCAAAATGTGGTTCTGCAAGATTTCCAGCAGATTCATAATGCAGAAAAATCACTAGGTTGACCTCAGATTCACATCTGAGGGTGCTTGTGCACAGCGGGAAATATGTAGTTACTGTTATTATCAATACTAGCTTTGAGTGCTTTCTTGAAGGCATTTATGTCAGTGACAATCCTTTTCTTCTATTGATTGACTTGGCTAAAGTCCCTTGTTTTGACTAGAAATATTTCTCAGAATGCATGTGTCTCAGCCTACAGATGGAGAAATCATCTGAAGGACAATACCATGTATGATCCAGTTGAGAGCCTTTACAACTAATCTTCCTGATAAAGTTCTGCATATTGGCTGAATTAACAGAATTATTTTTTTAAGTGTTAAGGAAGCTTTTGTTTCTTTTGTGTCCTTTTTAGTGTATCATCACTAAAGAAAACTATTATAGATTTTTGATAAAACTTTAAAAGTCTTATGAATGAACTTTAGTAAGAGTTTGATTTGAATGCATTTTTCACCCATTCAGCTTTAGAATTAATAACTGAAGAAAGTTGTTCTGCATGCAGTTACATTTAAATATTTTATCATTTCTATTCAAATTACTGTAGCTAAGGAATGGAAAAAAATTAGATAAGAAGTTTTATTTGGAAAGCTAGAATTCTTTAGTGGCCTGAAGGAAATAATTTCAATTCACTTACTTCTGTATCAGTGTTGTTCTACAAAGTACTTAGCTATAAATGAGTAGAAAACTGTGACTTTTGTGGTCTTGTGACTATGGTGTTTTCTCTCCACGTGCTTAGTAATACATTTATCTTGAGAAATGTATATAAGGGCTGAAAATAACTCCATAGCCATTTGATTACAAGGTATTGTAACAACTTGAAAACTTATTTGAAGCCGTGACTTTGGTAATTTGAACACTAACTTTTTTATTGCTCAGTTTTGTAAAGGGAAGTGGTATGGAGTTGTTTCGCAACTACATACCAGGCAAAATTTTATTATTATGTTTTAATCCAGATTTAAACAGATCAAAATGAATTATGGAATTAACAAGACGGTACCTTTACTAACATTTCACGTCATCACATACAGTAGCAATGAAGGTTTATGAAGTTCACATGGGGAGATGTTATTGTAGACAAAAGGACAGGGCCTCTGTTAATGGTTGGATATCACATTATGACAAATGGGACATCTTCTTCATAGTTTACCCTTAAATTTGTACTGTAGATTTGAGGCAAAGTCCCGTCTATACGTCCTGCACATCTCAAGCCATTGCTATGCTGCAATGATTCACTGATTTCATTTCCATCAAGAACTCCCTCAAAATACTTTCATCAAAACGGATGGTTGACCAAAAAGAAAACAAAAGAAAAAAAGTGTGATTACCATTAAAGACAATCTAGTTTGCATGTCTATTTTCCTTTCTAAAGATATGGTGATCTTTAGATTTTGAAAATAGAACCAACAGACTGAAATACCTAAATATATTAACAGCTAACGTAAAATCAAATTGTTATTATTCAGTATATGTACAGAATTAATATTTTTCCCACAGAATATAAATGCAACTAAGAAAAAACAATGATCATAGGCGTGTTTCAGTATCCCTGTATGACTTCTAATCCTGCCATTGTTTTTCCTTTTGTGTTTTAGGAAGGAAATGAATAATTAACATTGATTCTGAAGGAATGGTAACATAATATTTCTGAATAATTCTATTCACTGGCCAGGTTTCTTTTTTTGTCAAAAGGCTGTGGCTCATACAGTAAGTATCAAATGAAGGCTCAAACTGGAAACCAAAATTCCCCTGTTCTCAGGATTCATGATGCCATTTGTGTAATCATAAAGACATTAGAACCTTTAAAAAAATCTCCTGTACTACTGAGATGCTTGTTGGAAAACAGCGCTGAGTAGGTTGCATGTTATGTTGCAACAACAGCTTTCATTTATAAGTGAATTTATAACACAATCTCAGACACTTCAAAATTTTTGCTAGTTCTGTACAAACTGGATTAGGCCTCTAAAAAGAATGTTGTCTTTAAGTAATTTGGAATAACTTAGTGAAGTCCATACTTACAATCATAAAAATGGTGGTCAGAGGATGCAGCTGTACCTAAGAATTGCCTCTGATGCTGCTGTTATTGTTGTCTGGGAAGGAAGGCCACAAATGAACCAGATGATGTGAAAAAAAGGCAGTGACTATAAGTGGAAAAATCATGATGAAAATGGCAAGGATAGATGAACTCTGGATGCCAAAATGTCTTGTTGTTCTGTACATAACTGTAATTTGTATAACAATAGAATTTACTGAAGGGGTCTTATGTGAGTTCAAACATATGCTTCTTAAGAGGGAGATTCCAGTCCCTCTCTGTTTTCAAAAGGACATAACCCATTGTTTTAATTAATTTAAAAAATATTCCAAACTATGAAAACTTGAAAATTTGTTTGAGGATATGTTGAGAAATAAAATTTAATTCAATGATTCGAACAAAGCATCTGAAAAACACAGGAGAATCAGTAAGTATGGCATTTAGCCAGAAATAATCAGATTTGCATTAGACAGAAAGCCATTGTCTCTGCAGGGTGTTTCTCTGGAAGAAGACCAGGAAGATATGGAAGATCACAATTGTGATATGGGTCAATAACATGCTGTTGTTTAAAAGGCAAAAAAGGTAAACCAGTTTGGATAAACAACTGTATTACTTGCATCACTTGATCCTTTGGCTCCTTTCAACTGTTACTGTATAGGTTTCATGTTGTTCATGTTGCAAACATAGTTTTGAGGAATAATATGGGCTTATTAGGAGAATTTCCAGGGAAGGTGAATGAGAAAATCCAAACCAAAACAAAAACCCCAAAACCCAAAGCAAACCAAAACCTGCATCCACTGGGAATATTTATAGAAAAGACTGAATGGAAATGTGCAATTTGTGACACGAAGGGAAGAAGTAGTCTGGTTTCTGTGTCCTTTCTAGACAAGCCATGACAGGACGAAAAACACATTAGTAAAATAAACTATTTAAACAATTGGAATAGATTTCAGGGGAGCTTGTGGAATTTTTTGGCTGGGATGAAATAGGTATGAATGATCTCTACTCAAGTCAAGAAAATGGATCCACTTACCTCCCAAAGACACTGAAATTCAGCCACAGGACTATTGTTTCGGTTACTCAGTAAATTTTTCTTGCAACAAGCATATCTTTCTAATTACAAAGAAAATACACTGGAAATTTTTCAGCTGCCCTACGCATACCTGAAATGAAACACTTCCAGACTGATCTATTTTTGCACTTTTGTAACTCCTCAAATCACTAAAAGTTTTGCTGTACCCTTGTAGATAAAATATCAGTGGCCAAAAAATTCCGTATTCAACAATTAGAATTCACCTGGTAGAAAAACGTGATCTTAGTAAAATGTTCCAAGATGGTAAGCATGCAGAATGAAAAGGTCATCTGATTTATTTCTCTAATAGTTTTGGATGTAAATACTGAGTAGAATATTGTTTTTCTCTTTGTCAAGGAAGAAGATTCAATGTTCAAGGAAGCCCCTAAAGTTTACTTTAAATGGAGCCTTTTTACATAACTTCTTTTTCCTCTTGACTTTATGGTCAAATGAACGTCTTAATACATAGTAGTTTTCAAAGTCAATACAATCTAATCCCTGAGAGCCAGTGACTGTTCAACTTAGTCCAAAGGAAAAACAAACATACAAAACTCTATAATCATGAGCTAGAGTAACTGACTTTGAAAAAGACAAAAGAAAAAGGAAAACCAAGTTACTTTAAATTATGATCCCAGGGCCTGCATTTCATAATATATATTGTGGTGAATAAATAATAACATTTGTGGTAAGGAAGGCAAGTTATTAACTGCAGTTTTTAATCTGTAAGACATGATTTATTATTTGTACACCAGACGATTTAAGATGTGATCCAAATTTCTTTTTGAGAGATAAAATCTCCAGCAGGAAGAAAGAAGCACATTTTTCACAGGTCAAACATTGAACGCAGGTACTTGCAGTCTGAATCATCCTCTAGTCTACAGCACGAGTTTCTCTGCACAGCTGAAGAAGTCTGGGACTCAACACGCAGCGCCAGACAAATGTATGAAAATGTCATTTTCACCTGACTGTCTGGCCTGCCTTTTAACATGGAGACTTACTCACAGAGACTGCTCAGGTAGGCTTTACAGCAGTGCAGATTTTCAGTATCTTCTAAGTAAGACAGAAACCTGTAAAATATCTTCTCCTGGTGACGTAGGCAGCAGACTAAGTCTTCAGGAATGAAAGATGGTTGAACTGGATCATGTTGCTATGGTCAGACTTTCATCCACTAGTAATATCCTAGATAGTGACTGATAGTGACAGGCTCTGCATGACATGGAGTGGGGGGCATTACTCATTTAATAAGTAGGCTAGAGAACTATTTACACTTTGTAAAATCTGAAGTAGGAGTTACATGTTGTAAGAAATTTTCCTTACTGCTTAATTTAACTACAGATTTCAGAATTCAAACTTGTAGCCTTAGCTGTTTGGCTTTGCACACTGGTAGTGCGCCATTTTACTGGTAGTATGTACAGCTCCAGCTCTAATATAAACACTAATAACCACTACTAGAATTAAGTTTCTCACTACTAAAATGAAGAAAAAAACCCCAAACTTACCAGCCTTTTAAAGTAAAATATTTGTTCTTTGAACAATAATGTTACTTGAATAAGTACTTTTTGTATTAAAAATTATTTGCATGAAACACAGCTGTGAGGGCTTTGAATTGAGTATTAGAATGAAATTAGGAAACAACATTTGTTGAACCTCAATGTAGTAAAAAGTGCTGCAAATAACAGTAACATCCATTCACTGAAGTATAATCTAACTCTTCTAACAGAGTGAAATTCATGCTGGTGCAGATGGCCCCCACATGGCCCATGCCTCATTTAAATCCCTCTTAATCCCTCTTTTGAGAATTCAAGTTGGATTTATGCAATTCATAGTCCTTGTAGTGACCCTCTGTCTATAGTGAATTTTGTGCTGTGTTGCCCTTTTATTTCTATTGCCACTTCCAGCTGCAGTGTGCTTACCATATCAACCCTGCATCCCGGAATTAATCGGTCAGACCCTTTAAAATCTGTGAACACCGTTACTTTTACCTTGCTCTTCTTCCTCTTGCGTCGGAAGCGCAGAAGCTCTTTATGCTGCCTGGACACAAAGTTTACAGCTGCATACTCCAGGAGTGCAGAAAACACAAAGAGCAGACACACCGCCATCCAGATGTCAATGGCTTTGACGTATGACACCTGTGAGAGGAGAGAGGAGAGGCCTGAGTGTGTTCAAACCACAGATGTGAAGTCTAGTATGTCATGGCAGGAGAAAGTGCATTAATATCCCCACATCCCAACAATACTTTTATTGAAGAAGACTATTCTATGGAAAGTTAGACGACAATAAGAACAACAATTCAATCTATACATGTTAAATTTTTGTTAAAAAACGTATTCTTCTACAAAATGTGTTTAAATCATTAACAGTTCCTTATAGTGTACTGTGTATTACATCACAAACCAAATAATCCTCAAAAAACACATGCTCTTTCTTCATTTGTCCCATTGAGATCTTTGAATGACACTAAGGAAGCAAAAAATAGCTTGTAGTGGAACCAGTGGGAATTCCTGTATTAAAATGGATATGGCTGAAAGTTCCTGGAATAAAGATTAGGTAGAAGAAAGTAGATAGGTGGAGAGGTCTGATGTGTCTCATTCTCTGCTAATATAGGCACAGCAAATCAAATGTATAGTTTCAAATTAGTCCTGTAGTTTTGACACAGTGAAAGTATTAAAAAGAAAATACAGATACAGATACAGATTAGAGTTCATTGCAATCCTGTATTGCCAAGATCAGATGCAGGACATGATCTGAACCAAGAAAGTAAGGCCTATACTGTCTTTGCAGAGTTATAAGAGCTTTTTTATATACACAAACATAGCTAACTTCAGGCCTCAAAATGTGACAAAAATAATCTGCAACTTTCTGTTAGCCCCTTACATTGTTGTTTTTCTGAGTTTTTAGAGCATTCCATTTTATCTGTTGATGCTAACCAGATGCATTCAATTCCATATATTTGGGACACAAAGCATGCTCAAATCTGTTAGGGCTATCTGTTTTACTTTAAAAAAATAATTAGACAACCTAAAAATATCATGTTAAAACTAACACAGAATTGAACTTTGTGTGGTTTTATTATATACATTTTATTTCTATTAGCTGCAACGGTCCATGAAGATGGCCAAGGAATAAGCCTTAAAAAGAAACGGACAATATTTAAAGCAATTACAACTCAAAACGGAAATAGTTAATCATGGAAAAAAACTTTAAGTGGTTTTCATTGTGTTGAAAATTATTTTTATGCAATTGTTTGGAGCTGTTAAGGTTCACATTTTTCTACATTTTAATGTAAATGTGTAACTAGTGAGCTAATTCCTAATTTAGGCAGTTTTGAGAAAGGAACATAATTGAGAATCTATGGTAAGAATTATGGCATTTAGAATTTCAGTCAGATCTTCTAGCATGCCATGAGATACCGGGATGTGAAAAAGGATGAGCCAGTCAGTTGTTAAGCAGGGTTTATGTAATACTGAATAACATTGTTTTCACTACGTTTTAAGGTTTATGGAATTAACTAGATATGTGGCTGGCCATATAGTTGAGACAGAGGAGAAATAGAATGCATCTGATTGGAGAATCAAAAACCCCCTAAATATTTCAAAACTATTTATCTGGTTTAGAAAATGACTGGATGCTAATAATGAAAACACATAAGGTTGACTGAAAGTGTTTGTCACATAACATTATGGTTATATAGTACAAATAAAGGAAATTTAGCCTACCTTTGGGAGAGATGCTCGTGAACCTGAGCTTTGTGTTGTCATGGTCAGTACAGTTGTTATGCCCAAAGCCACTCTGGCTGGAGCTGCATCCATATTGATCCAGAATGATACCCAGGAGAGAATCACGATCAGGAGGCTCGGGATGTACATCTGGATGAGATAGTAACCCATCTGCCTCTCAAGGTGAAAGCGGACTTCAATACACGTGAACTTTCCTTTTTACAACAAAGGAGAAATATTCAAGAGAAATAGAATGTTTTTACTGTCGACATCCAGTGCACACTCCTAAAGAATGTATGTCAAATACATTTGTTCACTAGAAAAAGATTCATGTTTTGAATTCTCTGCAGTGACTTGTAATAGAGACAGTCCCCATTATAACAGAAATATCTACTGGAAAGAAAAGGGGCAGAATATCTAAAAAATTAAGAATTTGATAAGGTCTGAAATTCTTATTTTCTTATTAAAAAAACCCTGCAATTCATTATACCAATAGGAAATTTCGCCTGTGAGAACACACGTTTTGCAACTTATGATTTGGAAATACTTTTGTGTACAAGAAAAATGCTTGCTTCCCCATGGTATAATATCTCCTTTATATTTGGTTCAATTTTATACTTAATGTTATTTTTATTAAACTAAAAATTGGGGAAAACAGTGATATCAGTATGGGCATTAGGTTATCAATAGCGGAATCTGTTAAATGTCTCTGTGTGTATCCATTCAAACTGTTCCAGCTCAAAAGAGAAATGATCAAGTTTCAAGCCACGATTGAAAGACCAGAGGTTAGGGAACTTTAGGAAGGTAATTAAATTACCTAGATTTATCCATGTACTGAATATAAAGCAACTTCTATTAACTTATTCAAACCAGAACAACAACAACAAAAATCTATTGGAAGCTCATAAAATTTCATAAACCCATCTTTTTATATTAGCCAGGTTGTCGTGGGGTTGGGGTTTTTTTTTCCACCCCGCAAGCTGTAGATTATTTCACAGATCTTGACCCAACCTCATTAGACTTTCTAATTCTGCCCAATGGCCACATCAGTCACATAAGAATGGTGCTGAAGACAGTGCTATTACTGTAAGTGGTGTATGCATAAAACGGTTTCTCACAGCAACAAATACACATAACTCAGTTTTCTTCCTTATTTTCAGTGAAAACATTTCCTAATTCTAAATTTAACAGGGAAGGCTATATCATTATATGTTTTTTAGGTGGTATGAAGCTCTTTGGTTATGTTTTAACCTTGTTTTTGACAGATATTCTCCTAACCAATTTCTCTTTGCCAAAATGCCATTTCATACAATTTTTTCCACATTAATAAAGATTTGATACTTATCAGATTAAAAAATTATGTAATGGATTTATAAGCTTATTTTATACTAATATATTGTGTTTTATGACAGTGGTGTTAGGCATACAGAAATGAACTTCAGATAAAGTCAAACAAATATTTGTATTCTAGGGATATTAAGTATCTGAACTTCATTATTTTCAAAACAGTTCTTTTAACAGACCACATTTCTATGATGCCATAATGAATGTAATTTTATCAAAATTTTATTCTGCTGAGGCACTAAAAAAAATTTAGAAAGACATTTTGTTATGATGTTTAATTTTAAGGTTACATTCTGTATCTCGGGAGTTTTATATCTGTAAGCTCAATTATTAGTTCCATTCCTAATTGCCAGAGTTTTCTGAATCCTATCTACATTCCCCAAATCTGTGTCCCAGATCCTGGCTTAACCATCTGCTACCCCAGCTTCAAGACTAATTTCTGCCTCAGTCACAGGATGAAATCCTGGTTTAAAAAAGTGAATGGGAATTTTGGTGTTTACTTCAGAAAAGGCCAGTGTTTTCCCCGATGTTTTTCTTACATGGTCTTCAAAAAGTATAGCTATGCAATTTAGTCTTTCACTTAGCAGTTCTGTACTCCACGCATAACCAGACGTTCTGCACTGACTGGCCTTTGTTGGAATCATATTCTTACTTCAAACTGGTTCTTACCCTGAAGATTTCTTTTTTTTTGTGACATTCATTCTCTTAATTCAGCAGCCTTGGACAGCAGCAGTCTCTTACATCACAGTAAATCGTGGTGGTAAGGAGTAATAGAAATGCATCAGCCCAATCTAGGTCTAAGCAAAGCCATTTTATTGGCATCATATCAGTAAGAATTGTTCACCATGCAAGATTTTCTTCTTATAGGGTCCTATATTCTCCTTTCAAAACAAATTGAGAAGGAAAATTAAGGAGCATCAGACTGTATAGTATATGCATATATGGAGTGTCAATACACATTAGCTATTGTTTGTATGTTTGGGGTTTTTTTATCCAGAGAAATGTGGGATAAGAGATCTGAGTTTTTTTCCTGACTCCAGTGCACTTGAACTATTACAGACCACTCAGCACAAAAATTCTGTGGTCCTAAACAGTGAACAGTAAATAATATAGTAGCTCTGATATGGATTATTTTATGTGGTTGCAAATTTGACAGATCTAAGTGAACTAAGAAGGAAGAGAAGAATAGTTGTAAGCAACAGAATCTTAAAAAATTAAAGAGATTCTTAATAAAAGAAGTGCAAATAGAATATATTGTAACCATAGGGAAGGAGAGAAAAAAGCAGGGATAATGAAGAGGCCAGAACTAGGACTGAATGATGTGTCAGAGGAATTATGCATTTTTGCTTGGTTTAGTATTTTGTAAATATCACTGGCAAGGAAAATACTCCACAAAACTTGTAACACCAACACCAAACAATAAATTGAAAAAAAAAAAAAAATATGTGTAATGTGACTCAAAGTAGAAAAACACCTTTGCATAGCTTCACAACATGTGACTTAGAGTCCCACCTTTGTCTTAGACCCAGAGAGTTTATGGACTTGCCAGGCATACTTCCAGTGCTTCCTAGTCAAGACTACTATGTTCCTCTCTTCCAGTACAGCACTGAAAAAATAATATCTGGCAGCTCCTCAGAAGACTGGTGGCTACCCAGCTAGACACTGTTCTCTGTTGCTCCACTACCAAGTATCGGTGAAAGGCTGCAGATGGAAGTCAATCTCAGCACTGCAGTTGGAGCATTTGCTGGTCTAAGTGTGAAAGAGTTGATCTTAGTTTTTGCCCTTCCTGACTGAAATCAGAACAACCTGCATAAACTTGGCTAATGCAGCGGAGTGGGAAAAGAAGCATTTGCACCAGCAGATGTGAGCTCTAGCCAGCAGAGGCTGTGCTATTTTTTCCCACCTGAAGCAGCATCCAGCTGTGGGCCTCCTTTCTCTTCCTGTGTTCCATTTCAAATTCAAAGCCAGGTTAGCTGTGGTTTAATCTACTTGACTGGATGCTTGAATGGATCAGAAGAGACATACCCATAAAGTCATCTCAGTTGGGGAATGAGATAGACAAGCAACTAAGAGCATTGCTCTAATAACGCATTTGCAGAACAGGAAAAGTAAGATCTAGTTCATTTTGATATGCACTGTGAATGTCAAAGAGTGCCTTGCAGGAGGAGAGGAATCCCTTGTGGTGTTGTGGCTTTGCTGGGGCTGTGCAACAAATTAAGACCTGATGGTGGTTTCAGACTAAAGCTAAATGTAAGCGTGCACACATTTTTCTAAGGCAAAAGAAAGAAAAAACATGCTGGGCTTCCCAAAAGAAATATTTTTTCCTTAATTGAGGTAACATTTTTTGTGTTTGTAAGTCTGTTCTCACCAGGGATTTAAGTGCATGAAAGGCCCCAAAAATGCTGACTTGGTAAGTGTTGTACTTATGTATGTGAAGTGAATGTACCAGTGTATATGCATGCAATTTTTAACTCTTGCAAATTTTGTCTCTTTGGTAACATTAGAGCTGCTGGGCTGGCAAGATTTCCATGCATTGTCCATGCTGAAACCATTACTGTAGTGAAAAAATAAAATTGTAGTCAGTCTATATGATTTTTCTTTTCCCTAGAAAGCACAAATTGCTTTTCTTTGGAGTTCATATCTAGATCACATACATTTTTTTGTTGTTTCTTCCATGGACAACTGTGAAAAAGAGCATTTTTCTACTTCAGGTCATCTTCACACTACACAGACTCTTATGACTGTGGCATGTGCTATTTTAAAAATGGGCTATGCAGGCAGAAGTATGCTTGTGTCATTAAAAAATACTGTCAGTAGTATGGAATGTGCAAGAGAAATCAAGCGTAAGTTGTAAATTCAGGCCATAAAGAATCCTCTTTTATAGTTTCATCTGTCTCAAACTGTCCCAGAGGTAAGAGTTGGTAGGACTTAAAAGTATTTGTCTCCTTTTAGCAGCCCTTAAGATGTCTTTTGGGAAAAGCTTTTCCTACTGTATCCCTACAATGTCAAAAATATGCCACAATACCCAGGAAGGCTGAGTACCTGTTTCCAAGGCTATACAGAAAGTTTTAATAAGGGAGAATTAGTTCAGGATTCTGAGTCAAGATAACTGTGTGCCTGAGAAATAATTAAGAAAGGACTAACAATTATTACACTACTATGAAATTAAAAGCTAATACCATAAGAAAATATAAAATGAATAAGTATAAACAAAAGAGAAAAGAACTAAGCATGCAGAGTTCAACTGTTAATCCATGCAGAATGGAGAGTTGTCTGCTGAAGGTTCTTGATACCACTTTAGATAATAGTAAATGGTAGTCAGACCTTGTAACTCATTGATAACGCTAATAAATTATTTACTGTGAAATATCTTATGGATATAGAGAAGACTGTGGCTAAAAGACTATACAGCTTAATGAAATTACATGAATCTATTTACTTAAAATAAGAATCTTATGCTTGCTGAGTAGCGATGATTTAAAGTTTAGCACAATTGAATTGAGTTAAGCAAATCTGAATAAATTTTTGTGGTGCTCTGCAGAATATGTGTCTTGGATCTGGGAAGCAAATATTTCATGTTCTGATTCCAACACATCTGTCAGTATGAATGTAGACTACACAATTATGATTTTACCAGTGACTGATAGCCAACAAACAGCCAGTCTAGCAATCAAAATATTGCTAGCTATGGAGATTTGCTAACAGACTCCTGGGGCAATTGAACTGTGATGATGTTCCTCTGCAACAACACTTCATTGTTCCTCATGAAAAACAGCTAGAGAAAAAGGTTTAACATGAAATTAGAGAAAAAAATGAGAGACAGCAGGAAAGGAGAAAGGGAGAGTAAGACTACTTCAGTGGCTAGGATATACTTCAACCTAAATGGCTGACTTAGATTTAGATCTCTTAATAGAATAGAGAGCTCCTCCCACTTGTCTGCCTTCTGAAAGCCATTTCTTAAGCACCTCAGTTCCTCTACTCCTCATAGCCTGACAGATATCCTAAGTTCAAAATGAGCTTGAAAATTGCATTAGACAGAGTATTTGCCTCTCGGTGTTATTCTAAACCTCTGCCGTGTTTAACACTTTTAGATATGTAAAAATCAGACTTTGTCCTCTTATGTGGGAAAGATAACATATTGCAAAAGCCAGCTGACACTCTCTTCTTTATAGGGATTTAATAGTTCTTTTTTCTCAAGACAAAAGTTAAAGACCCTTCTTCCAAAATGAAACAATAGGTGGACTCAAGAAACAGATTTTGAATAGATTGATGCAATATGGCTACTGGATGTTATGCCTTTCAGGGCTTTCTAAAGTTTGGTACCTTGGACTCACATTCTTACTAAATGGTTGTCACTGCAATACTCTGAGTATTCCTATCTACCCTCTCTACAAGGACAAATATTTACTGAAAACAAATATCTGTTGCAGGACAACACACAGAGAGGATAGTTCATGACATATAATATATATTGCAGTTACGATCTTATTGCAGGCCATCATAGACCTTCCCTTTGCTGTATTTCTCCAGCCCTTCCTTATTGCTGGTTCTGGCACTTGTCACCTCCTGAGTTGGGGAACTTCAGTGTGCTAGGTAGTAGAAAGCCAGTCCTTTAAATACCTATGTGTTAAAGCCCCAGACAGATGAAGTTTGATCAGTATTGTCCTGAGACAAAAAAATTCATCATGTAATTAATCAATGATTTATGTAAAGGCCCTGGATATGTATATAAGTCCTAATATTTTATCTAGTACACAGGATGGAATTACTCTGGCAAAGGTCCTTGCCTTTAGTGAGAGTGTGGCTATTTGCTCCAACAGTCTTCAGACAAAAAGGATTGGTGAAAAAAAGTCTCCCAAAACAAAACAAAAACAATAAAACAAACAAACTAAAACCTAACAACAACAAAAAAACCCACAAAAAACCTCCAACCCAACACAAACCAAACCAAACCAAAAAACCCCAAAAAAACAAAAACAAAAAAACCCACATCAAACCCCCCAACTTTTTATGTTTGAATTTATTTTAAGTTTGAATGTTGAAAGGAAATTTTCTGAGGACAATTTTACCTTCTAACTGAAAAACATCTTAGTGGAAGATAGACAGGAGGAAATAAAACTGTATTGCCATAAGAGGGATCACATAGACCACCAGCCCTTTGCTTTTGCATTTTGTTGTGTGCTTTCTTTTTTCACTGCATCTGCTAAAATAAGATTGCAATTAAAATCTCTTGGCAACAGCATGTTATGTATAATACTGCAGTCAGAATAGCAGATGATTTTCATGGAGAGGATGAAGGAGAATGAAATATATAAACTGATTTTTCCATGAGGCAATACTGTCCCCTTTACTTTCTCTCCTGTTTCAATCACTATCAGAATCATCACCAAAAAGGCAGTTCACTTGATTTTACCTTGGCCGGTAAAGATACTTCCTTTTTATTCTTCCCTTCTATTCTTCCTTCTATTCTTCTTCTAATGTGACACTTTCTGCTTTACTGAAATACAGCTAAATGCTTTCTGTTCCTTTACCTTCAGGTGATAAAATATTTTAAACAAAAAATAAAATTCACATATTATGCAAAGCTCATTGTTTCAACAGATTGTACCTATAAAACTGATTACACATAAGTAAATTTAGCTGAAACTATTTTCATACTTTTCTAAGAAGTCAGGATAATAAAAAAGTACTTGGTAAGTGCAGTCTCTAGAAACTTTCCAATTTGCACTTTAATATAAACTGCAATTTGAGTGTATTTTGCTTATAAAAGTACTAGCTTTTTCTTCATCATAAGATAGATAAAACACCATATCTATCTTCATACAGCCTGAATAGAAATAATGATTTTCCAATGCGTAACATATAGAACTAGACAATTTTTCTTTTACATGGCACTTGTCTATATATCTAAAGCCAAGATTCACGAAATTACTCTAGGAATGTAGTACCATCCATTTTTTCTTTCAAGTCACAGTCTGTGGATAGCAGTATATTGGGGGAAATCTGTGCTGAGGCTGTCACCTGCCTTTGACTACACAGATTCCTGGGCAGGAAGTGTGCTTACATAGCTTTTTTTTGGAAAAAATACTCAAAGAGAAGTATTTCTTTTTCAGCTTGATAAACTTGCATTTACAGTTGTCATATACTTCAGAATGGAGAAGTGAGCTGCATTGAGCAGGACCTTTGTAGGCTGGAGAACCCAGTGCAACATCATGACAAAGACAAATGCACAGATGTCTCATGAGGATGGAGCAGCTCCCTGCCCTGATGCAGGCTGGGGGTCGACTGGGTAGGCAGCAGGTCTCCCAGGCTTGGGAGCCTGAGAGATACAGAGTTGAACAGAAGTCTTGTGATGTGAAAGACTTGTCATGTGCTGCACTGCGTTAGCAAGGGCAGAGAGGGGAGAAGTATAAACTGAAGAGACATCTAGATATAATGTTTCCACTTCCAGGACAGATGATGAATTTCTATTCAATGAATCTTTAAAGTAGAATGCTCAAATTTTGATCAGCGCGGAGTTGACAATTGTGGCCTCCTTGCCCTTGAGAAAAATGCCTCGTTGGAGTCAGACAGTGCCATTTTGTGTATCTAGGGACGATCACATCTTCAGCCTGCCATAGACTCTTTCCAAAGCATTTATAATTTCTGCTTTTTCAGCGAAGGAATAAGCAGCTTCAGAGATTTCACACCCATAGACTATCTCCTAGGTAAAAAGTATAAACCTCCTTTTTTGGAGAAATGGTCCATGAAAAAAAACCTGAGGGAATTAAAAAGTCATGTCTTAAAAATCACTCCTATAGTCTCTAGAAGAGTGGTTTGGGTGCTTGTTAACACAAGTAAGAGTTTGAATTGTTGTCAGAGTAAGACACTGATGTTATGTCTCCTTTAATCACTGTCATCAAGCTGGCAGCAAAACGGCTGAGTATAAGGCACTAGGTTAGTTGAAGGTGAGACTTAGAAGGGCCACAATCTCTTAAAGTTTGTTAAGCAACCTTTTTGAGTATGGGGGAACAAATGGGATAGTGAGAAAAAAATGTGTTTGGGATGTGCATATTAGGAAGTCAGATGGGGAGTGTGGAGCTAAGGAAACATGCTGTTCATAAAGATCTCAATTATCAGAAATGGTCACGTAGAGAATTTATCAGTTCTGGTGGTAAGTGTAGCACTCATAGCTCTAGTATTTCCAGGACCACTACATTCAATTCTCTGACCCAAAAGGCATTATTGGACCTAAGACAATTCTGAGCAGCATCACTCAAGTGCAGGTATAAAGCATTATCCATGATGCAGGAGTAAAGCCAAGACTCATTTGTGCCTGTTAGCCAATGCTATTATGTATAAATTCATGCTACTGTATATTGGGCTTTTTGCACTGGTGATCGAAATTATCTGTGACTGAAATAAAATTTAGGTGTTGCCCAAGGAAGCAATTAATGTCACATAGGAATGAGGCAAAGCAAGACCATCCTTGTAATGTATATGGTTTATGTGTGATTTTTCTGGTTGTTATGGTTCTACTTCACTTTCCAAATTGGTCACTGCGGATATGCCTGTGGATGCGAAACATGAAAACTGTCAGAAATGCTGTTGTGTCACTTTAGAACACAAGATTTGATGAGCCATTTTGCTGTACTGTTGCTGAAACTGGTATGTCTCTATATTTAGACAGTTTATTTTTTGATCTCTGGTTACAGTGAACCATTTTCAATTGAGCATGAAACACTGATGAGACGTGCACTGATGAGTTTCCACATACTGTCCTGAAGCTTCATGTTAATTTGCTTCACAGGGAGAATTTTGGGATTTTTTTCTGTTTTACAGGATGTCTCAGAAGAGCTTTCCATCCTGTGTTGTAACTGAATTTAATTTGAAAACTCTTCTTTAGTCACTTACTGCATACCAGCTGCAGTTGCTTAGCATTATTTTAAGAATTCATTTTATCTAACCTGTCATAGACCAGAGAAATAGACTTCACATCATGTTTTAAAAATTGCTTTTTCTAAATTTTGGTTCTTGTGGAGTATCCTAAAGGCATATCTGCCTGCAGTATCTCATTGCAGAAGTCTCAAGAAAGCACATTGCTGATCATGTATCCAAGTGACATAGTGAAAATAGCTGTTGTTGTCTTTTAATATAATGTTTGTGGGGTTTTAAACTACAAATGGTACTCATTAATATTGATTGTAAAAAAGAAATAAAAGGAATTCTTACTCTCCTAGAAACCAAACCCCTCTAATCTGAATAAATTTGCTTCATATGGAAGATTTGAATTTAAACAAAACAAAAAACCCCCACTTTGGATGTAATCTCAAAGAGGAGACTATCACAATAAATGTAGCCCTTCATGGGTAAAAGCACCTTTTCTTCCTGATTTGTCCTGACAAAGTTCTGTACCTGTAATTTTGGTGCTATAACTCAGAGCAGGCCACTCTGCTACTTCCTCTGGTGAGGACATACCCTTCCACCTGCTGCTCAGCATCAGCATCATATTTTTCCCCCCCTGCCAATCACAGCCAGGTCCCATAGCTGTGCAATTACTTTATTTTTTGCTGATATCTTTTAAAATACCCATCCTCTTACTGCATCCAGGCTTCCAAGTTTTCTGTGCTATCAAATGCTTTGATTTCGTTTGTCGGCAAGTTAAACGGTCCAGTTCCTTTTTCAGTAGAGGCATGACCTTCATCTTTCCAGGGTTGCGGGTTGCACCCACATCTTAGATCATGTTTGGCCATGGAAATGCCATTTGGCCAAAGCAATACAGAATACAATAGGCTGCTGATTGGCCACACTGTCCTCTAGACTTATTGCAGTAAACCCTTTCTTTCACCCAAATGTGACAGAATTACTTGGAGACAAGCACGCTTGTAGCCATGTCCTGAGAACCATGAGGCCTCACATGCAGTTAATAACATCTCTTGCTCCTGCTTCTCCACTCAGGTTAGGGCCACAGTGAAAAAACAATATATGTAAGTTGACCTCATGTAACCTAGTATAGTGTGCCTAGGCTTAGCATATTCTCCTATTTTTCCTTAGATAAAAATTAATACCAAGTTAAATAGGCTTGAAACATAGGTTGCGAAGAAAAAAGCTGTGCCTTCAAAATATTGAAAAAATGAAGTTTTAGTCAAAATCACAAAGTTTAAACTCTGATAATTATAATGTAAGTTCTCAGAACAAATGAGTATGAGTACATTTGGTTGGATTGTTTCGAAATCACTGGAAATTCTGAAATTTTAAACCAGGTTTCCATTCGGTATCAGGTTAAGCATCACAGTGATGTCTTAATTTCTCAGAGGTTTTTGATGCATCGTGTTATGCAAATGAACTTTAGAAAAAAGATCAGAATATTCTATACCATGATTTCTCATTAGTTAATATCATATACAGGATATAGAATACAACTACAGACACTGATTAAAATGGCACAAAAGCAGGAGAATCCTAAAAAGAAAGGATAAGTTGCATGAATATCTCAAAGAAGACAGTGGAAAAGAATGAAAATAAAGTTTTCTTATTTTTCATAAGGATTGTGGTAGAAAGTAAAAAAGGAAAAATAGGAATTTCTCTCTTATCATTAACAAAGAAATGTCTGAGTGAAAAAAATCCTCTGCTAGAGGATATGTATCATAAATATTAGAAGGTTTCTAAGGATTATCCAGATATTAGTATTTGTACAATAAAAGTGCATGTTAAGTATTTCCAATTTATTTTAGGGAACACTTCAAAATATCTCTACCAGTATCTTCCTACTCTAAATGGAAATTATGAGAGAACCTTCCTTTCTCTTAGGGCACCCCTGCAGTTGTGATAAAACTCAGTGCTGGAAAGCACTCCTCCTTAATTTTGATTGTAGCAGGGCATTCCTTACGAACATCACCCATTTAATTTTCTCTCCCTGACATTTCAGCAGAATTTAAATGAATCATTCTAATCATAAATTTTAAGACATGTTTAATCATACTGGAGAGCAAAAACTAAAATATATATGGATCAGAATGGAAGAGTTTAGCTTTTTCTTTTCTCAAGAGAATATATAAACTGTGAATACTTAGGCTTTGCTTTTCAGGATTATTGTGCTTGTGATTATTCAGTTATTCATGCAGTTTTTCACAAATAAAATTAAAAGTAAAATAACTATATTATTAACGTTAATCCCCTCCTTTTTCAAATAATCCCAGAGATGAGCTAAATATCTCAGTTCAACAAAGGCTTCAATTCAGTATCACAGAATCACAGAATTAGAGAATTATAGAATGACTTGAGTTGAAAGACCCTAAAGATCACCTAGTTCCAACACCCCTGCCATGGGCAGAGACACCTTTCATTAGATGAGGTTGCTCAGAGCCCCATCCATCCTGGCCTTGAACACTTTCAGGGATGGGGCAGCCACAGCTTCTCTGGGCATCCTATTCCAGTGCCTCACCACCCTCACTGTAGAGAATTTCTTCCCGATATCTACACCTACTCTCTTTCAGTTTGAATCCGTTCATCCTTCTATCATTGCATGCTCATGTCTAGTTTGTACACCTGGCCATTGCACACTAAGAATCCTTTCAGCTCATTCACATTTTCCCCTTGCTGTATGAACTAGGGCAGGGATAACTTGTTTTGGCAACCCTATGACCCTTTTTCCTGACTGAGCCAGGCGACTAGTGCATAGCACGCAGACCTTTGGATTTCAGGTCCCACATTGTAAATGTGGTCACCCCACCTACTGAATAAGTAAAACCCCTGACTGAACAGTTTCTGGATTATTTCAACTCTATTGCTTTCTTAAGGTACCTAAAATTGAAGTTTGGTCAGTCTTAAGGTAGTTTTGGTTTGTTTGCCAGTTAAGTCTTCATTACCTTGCACAATGCACCTGTATGTTTTAACCCTCTTTTGAATTCAATGAGAATACTTAAAATATACTCCAATTGTGACATTTATGATAACAATAAATGTTAAATATCTTTTCAGTTGTAATCACTTTCCTACCTGTATTGTAATGCTTGGTGCAGTAACATAAATCCTTTTCTTCTTTCAACAGAAACTGTGGCAGAGTAAGACCTTCTGCTACTTGAACCGCTCCCTTTTCTTGCCACTCAAAAATGAGATCATTCATTGTGTATCCAACTAAAACAAAGAAAAAACCCAAATAAACTTTAAGTCATCTTAGAGAGTCTGCAAACTTTGAAAAGCAGTAACATATCAAATTACAATATTTTAAGTAAATGTTATAAAAAGGAGGTAATACAGAGGGTCTGCTTGTACCTGTTAATCACAAATTTTTATCTGCCATTCTATATCATACTGAATTGGAAGAGACAAAGTGGCTGTTTTATGAAACTCTTTTAAATCTTAATGATTAGATGGTCTATTAATAATTTCAACAAAAATATTTAAATTAGCTAAACATCCAAAACTCCTGGATGTTTGGAAACAATTTTGTCTCCCCAACCCATGAAGGATAAAATAGGCCCTTCACACTCAAGATCTCTTCCTGCTTTTACTTGAGGCGAATTGTGGACTATCAAAGTTATGTTTATGGATTTATGTCAATTTGAATGGTTAAGTGCAAACTGTTCAAATCAAACAATGAATTAAAAATTCTGCAGTTGTATTAGTTGAATTTAAAAATTGCTTTTCTCTGAAACTGGAACAACACATGGGAAAGCAATTGATTATAATCTTCTCATATTAACTGACTGTGACATATAATGATATTAAGGAGCACTGAGCTTTGATATTCAGTCTCCTGCACTTATCCATACCTTATGCATGTGTATAACATTAGATATAATAGGAAAAGACATACTAATCAAGACCCAGACTTTGCAAAGGACAAGTACTTTTTCTTTCTATTTCCCTCTGTCAGATAAATATTTGCCTGAGATATCACTGGGGAAAATATTTCTATTTCTTCTGAATACATGTGAACTGTTAACTTTCCCAGGCATTTCATTCTGATTTTCTTTCTAAATAAATTTTTCTGGTTATTACAACTGGAAATAAAAGGGTTTCATATTCTCACTCAAGTTTGAGCCACATATACTAGAAGGAACCAGAAGGTAAAAGGAGATTTTTTTAATCTAATTTATATAGCTTTCAGCTTCTTTGCAGTATTTCCTTTCTGCTTTGGTTCAATACTAATAAACTGTTGAAAATAACCTGTTGGGAACCAGAAATTCTTTTAATCTTTTAGTAACAAATTACTGCTTAAAGTATATTGTTCAGAACCTTCTAAGAGTAAATGTCTGACCAAAATTATTGACATTTTGAATTTCAGCAAAAAAAGTAACGTCTTTGCTCTGTGGGCATAAATCTTACCCCATTATATTTAGTGACTTCATTACTCTTCTAATACACCTATAAATGGCATTCAGTGACCTGATCTGCTGACCTGAAAACTGAGATACATTTCATCTTTTCTGATCTAAGTTGAATGAACACAGGAGCTAAGAATTAGTGTTTATAAATGTAAAAATGTTTTCAACATTTCTTCTTCCTTCTAAATTCTTGATGTTTCTTTTGGGGAGTACGTTTATACAGGGTATTCACAGGATCCCAGGCTGACTGTTGATTTACTTGGCACTTTTTTTTGAGGCTGGATGAATATGACAAAAACAAGACCACCATATCCTTTTAAATAAGTAATTAAGATCAGACATTGCTCAAGCCACTACAAGCATATATCAACTGTGCAAGAAAGCACTTTTTCCTATTGATTGTATGATATCCCATAAAGACAGTTTAAATTCACTATTAAATGCCATAAACTGTGAAGAATCAGAAGTATATATCTTACCAAACTTTGCATGAATTCAGACAAAAAGCAATTGTGTGTAAACCAGATTACCACTTGAAGCATGTAGATTATGGCCAGAAGTGGTATTCCCTGAGTAAAACTCATTGAACTGGCAAGAAACAACTGCTGTGTCAAAATGTATTTCACTAAATCAGGTTCATTCATGTCTAATGCATCCTTTTAATTTTGATTTTCTACTCTGCCCACTAATTCTTCTATAATGCAGTATAGTACAAATAATTGCAGCATATTCAAAATGCTGCTGTAGTAATTAATTTTTGTCATCTTTACATTTTAAATGCCCAAAAACAGCATTAGCATTCAAAACTGTAACTTCAGTTTTGTAAGTCATAAATTAAAAGTGTCTTAAAATACAGATAACTTAATGGAGATGTGAGTTTAAGTAATACCAAATAAATTTAAAATAGTATAATGTTTCCACCAGTATGTTAAATTAGATCATCTTGAACGAAATCAAAAGAAAATATCTTTTTCAATTAGTTTTATGAAGAAGACCTGCTGAATAACACAGTGCTTAACACTCAGAATGTTCATGGCACTGTGTGCATTGTGCATAAAAGGAAAAAAGACATTTCTATAGAAATCACTCTTTAAAACAAGGAGTGGTTACCATACTGTAGTATTTATACTATTACAGTTTAGGTATATGGTGTTATATATGCAGTGAGCCTAAAATACAGTCCCCTGGCACACTGATTAATTGTAATAACTCTCCTGTTCTAGAAATATTAAACCTGAAGTCCACCTGAGCTTTTGGTTCTTGGCTACTTGCTGCCTGATTAACAAATGTGCATTATCTTTAAAGGAAATTAAAAAAAAAAATATTCAGTAACAGAAATTTAACTAGAAGTCTAAAGGCCTGTTGCTGATACTGGTCTGCTTTTGAAGATTAGAAATATACTGTGTGTATTTTCCAAATAATGTATGAGATAAAAAACCTGGAAAGTTGCGTTCCATTACATGGTTATCACTGTGAAAACGGAGCAGTGCAGTGTGGTCCTGAACTGTGAAGGCTTTATTCTGAATGGATGTGTGGTTACCCCTACAAACTTGTGCTAGATGTGTTAGTTATACTGTTAGACATTTCATGCAACTTGTACGAACTGCACTGAAATATGTAGCAGTTATAAAGAACAAGACATTTCTCTTCAGGGCCTGTAAGGGATTAACTGCAACCCAACATAATATTTAACTTCTCATTAAACCAGAAGGGGTTTTTTTGTTTGTTTTTTGGGTTTTTTGACTATGAATTGGTGCTGGTGACTATTATAAACTGCTACTAGATATTTTTATTGCCAGTGACTGGGAAGTACAGTGTTATGTAGGGAATTCCTAGTGGATAAATTTTATTTTTGAAAAAAGGACAGTCAGTCTCTAGCCTAGGTGGTATATAAGGGTGCAGCTCATTGGTGCAAAAAGTGAATCTTTTATTCTACATGAATAGCTGAAAGCAATGGAGGCTATAATCTAGCATGGTCTTCAGGACCAGGCCAACCTAAACCTAAATCAAGTGGATTAGTAAAGACTGCTGTCATGGAAATGCAGTGCACTAGGGTTTGGGTTTGCAGGGCATGAATGAATGAAGGTTGGGAAAGGAAGTAGAGGTGTTAAATTGTGTTTTACAGGACAAAAAGCTTCTTCTGTGGCTGAAGAAGACAGCAGTTAGCAATGTATTTCTTTTTGTCTGGCTACTGTGCAGTACTTGCTCGCTCTCAATTCTATAAAGATAACACTAATTATAAAAAACGAAGTGGTATCATCATAGAACTATAAAGAAAGGATAGAAAGAACAACCTTGTTATGTTTGGACAGTGGTGCTCAGGAGTTACAGGGTTGGTTAGGTTACACTTAAAGTCTCTCCATTAACCCAAAGTCTGAGGTCTTGCACATCTAAGATGTAAAATCAGGCAGCAAATTGTTGGTAATTATATGACAAACATCATCCCAGGAGGAGAACGTTTCCAAGGGGAGGATTTCTCAGGAAAACTCAAGAACTGTGTGAATGCATGGCACTGTAGCCTCTGTGTAAACAGTTCTCTTAAAGAGACAAGTAATTTTCAGGAGCCTGAAGTCATTCCAGGTAATTAGCTAATGAAGCATATACTGGCAGACTGAGAGCTCTGCCTGAGATGAATATGATGAACTAGGGAAATGAAGTAGAATTTAGAATTTACTAGAAGGGGAGAGGGCCTCATACAATTGGGAAACTTGGATTTGGTTTGCAGAAATACTATTTTAGAAAACAATGTGCAACAGAGATGATGTGTGACAAAATGAAAGTAAAATTCTGTCACATTAACAGAGGGAGAAGGTGGAAGAGATAAGGTTGATGAAAAGTAGTTCTCAGGACTTCTGCCTGGAATAGTTGATGGAGGGTTTTGAATAACTGGACACCAAATAAAATTAAATTGTAGTGGTATTTTATTTAGCTGATGTAATCTATACAAAACTCTGACATATGGTGGACAAGACAAACATAGTAACTTTAGCCTTTAGACAGTGCTGAAAATTGTTTAGCTAGAGTGAAAATTTTCAGCATTTTTCAATTACAGGTTCCATGAAAAAATTCAGGAAAAAAGAATGCGATCCTGCTAAAATATTTCTAAGTAAAATAAGTATCTACAATGCCTTGAAAGAAAAACCAAACTTTTCCCTTGGTCTGACTCATCTTTCCCAGAAAAAGTTATCTTTTCAAAAAAAATGTTGAGAAATTGTTATCAACACTCATATGAGGTTCATGAAAGAAAGAATTAGACTGTATCCTTGTCTTTCTTCTTTTTACACTACCATTAATTATAAATATCAACTTTTCATTTGTCCAATTTTAAAAGTATAGGACTAAAGCCTGCCTTAAATAAACAGAGTCCCATTCTACCCACATCAGTCCACATTACTCTATAGAACTTATTGGAACCAAGATACTTGTATCAGTTGCATGCTAAGAGTAGGAATATTTTATTTAATCTAATTTGGTATCGGTGATAGGCATTGCAAGCTCATTATCTCATAGACAAGACAGTGAATATTCAACAAGTTTGTCTTGAAGAATTGTTGAAATGTCTAACATCTCTTCTCCTGCTTCTCCAGGGACTACACCATCACAGAAACACATTATTCAAGGCAAGCAGTTCCCCTGTACCTTTAGAGACTCTACAACTGTGAACTGTCATTGTCTTGGCAATTCCAACATAATTCCTTTATCTCATCTGCTGACACTGTTTTGTTTGCTTTGTCCATCCACCTTTAGCAGCACACATACCTTTCCAAGCCAGGAGCAAACTTGTGATTCAGCTGCATATCAATATATCCTGTAAATTTTCTGCTCATTCTGTATTATTACAGGAAGGCTGTGCTTCCTTTGTGTCATTTAAAAATACCTACAGGTATAATAAAACCAACTCTCTTCCTCATGTTCAATAAACAGACACATGTACAGGATGAAACAACTGAGCAGACTACCTGGCTTTTTTGTAAAAGCGTTTAGTTCAACTGCAGAATTTATTTTTTATTTTTTAATCCCAGTGATTTATCTTAATTCCATTCTCATTTCCTTAATTTTTAGTAAGGTAACAGGTCCAAAAGTAACATTGGATTTGGTCAGCAAACCCATCAGTTCTTTAGGTCTTCAGTTGAAGCAAGAACTACAGCCATGTTGAGTAGGGTTATCCCACTAACCCTTCTGTTAGGCATCCCATCAGTTTGCCTCCAGGACAAGCTGCCTGCACATTACTGTTCCTAAGAGCATGACAGACATTTGGATTGTGCCCTAAATTCCCAGCAACATAGCAGGGGGAAGATATGACAGAGCTAACAAATATGGTTTTGACTTGAGGTTAGAGCAAATTCTTCTGTATTATGCACGAAATATATTAGCTTCAGAAATGAGCTGTGATTCATTCCAAGGCTAAATTCGTGCTGGAGCTCCAAGAAAGCAGGATTTTTTTCAATGTACTTCTAAGCTGCTTTGCAAAGGGTCTGCCCCTTGCACTGCCCTCTATGTAGTTTGGAAGGAATCTCTCCCTGGGGAGTTATAGGTTTATTCTTCTTAGCTTGAATTTTGGAAAAGAATAACATTGCAGCTCAGCACTCTAGGACATCTCTCAAACCTACTATTCCTTGCTGAAGCCTATAGGTGTTCAGCTATCACTTTTATTCTAGTTTCTGTGTGTCAGCAGCAGCTGTACAGTCACTGTTGCCCTTTCACCCTGCACTGGTCAGGAGCTGAAGACTACAGGTATCCTGATCTTTGTAGCTGTGTCATGTCTCGCTTCAGACAGACACAATAGCTTGAGTCACTCAACTGCAGAATAAAAACCACAGCCTGAGCAGTTGATAATGTTTGTGTTACTGAAATGCAAAGGAGAGAAGCAGTATGGTTTCTACACCTTCTGGCACAGACAGGCATTGACCCAGTGTGTCCACAATTTCTGTCATTCAGGTAGAGACCTGAGGATTCCCTGGTAGATGACAAAAACACTTGAATTATTTTATCTTTCTAGTGGTTTTTTTGTCCTGTTGTGGGAAAGGAAAAATGTGCACATACTGTACTGTAATGCAATAGCTTGTACTGCTGCAGCCTGTATACCCATCTTTCCACTTGCACAATCTTCGAATTAGAGACTGAGGGGGAAAGAAATTGTGAAAATAAGAACCATATAGTACAGAGGGAATTTTCTTTAACAATTCAGAAGACAAGAGCGTGATTGTTTAGAAAGACTAAAAAGCCTCCTTAAATCAAAATGGGAAAAAAGGGCCACTGTATAATTTAAAAATAAACATTAAATTAAAATTATGAGGAAAGAAGGCATAAAATACCTTACCTATGTTGCTTTTCATACTATATTTTTTCTTTTGTAGCTTAGTCTTTTCAATATTCTTTGAAAATTCAGGAATATTAAATGTCACATGAAGTTATAATTGTAATTTATGAATAAAAGAATGCTGTGAGGTAAAAGCAAAACTTAGAAATGAAAGACAACAAGCTTTAGCATATGAAAGAAAACCATTTCTTTCCTGGGAGACAGGCCACAGAAATAAATATGTATCTAGCTGACATTTCTTTGTATCTTATTCAAGCAGAATAAAACTAAAATTATCCCACATGCCTATAGGCTGCCCTGGTGTAAGGCACAGAACTGTAGAAGGGATTATTTTATATGTGCATTTTCATTTGTTCCCTTTCTAAGATAAAAAAGCAGTTCATTCTAGCTGCTGAGAAATAATTTGGTAGTATAAATCCTTTAAAATAGAAGACATTTCCACTTAAATATTTTTCAGACACTTCATGATTTAATGAAGTACTTTCACCAGGGGCAAATCCAGCTGCTCAGACTGACCTTGGACAAAACATTGCATGAGCCAGCTAAAAATACAGATATCATTTGGGAAAAAAAGCTATACATTTTTTCTCTTAGATTTTTTCTCTTAGGCTTTTCTATGATGGAACAACAGTATCAACACTGAAGGAAAGTATCTAGTACCAAAAGAAATTACTACTTAAAGGAGAGACAAAATCCATGATCTGGCTGTTATAACTGTCAATCTTTGCAACCCAGTGATAAATAAAAAAAAGATGAGTGATTTATTCTAATTTGCTTCAGTGACACACGCAGGAGCAAGGCCTGCAAGATCAGACACAGTTTACAGAAACCATGAGACAAATGGGCCTTGTAAATTCACAATGTACAATGTCTTACACAACTTGGCACTCAGCAGAAAAAGCAGCAATGATCACCACTTCAAAATGAAACATCTGGAAGCATGGCTACTGCTGTTTTGCTCCTGTAAACACTTTGGTTTTTATAACATAGCCGGTGGTCAGATCATTCACTCAGGACATGAGAGGACTATGTTTTCTGTTTTGAACCCAAATGTCTTCCACTTCCCCAGACTAGACATTAACCATTGGGGTTAGTGCTTTGATCCCTCTGTTTACATTGTCTCACTGTGCACCAAAAAATGCAAGGCCGACAGCCAGAGCAGAGTATGACACTGTGGCCTAGAAATTAGAGATGCTTGGATGGATTCAGGCTCTCAGGGTTATGTCAATTCTTACCTCAGGAGATTTGATGTGAAGCCTGGGAAAATGCCAAATGCATCCATCCTCCTTTTTTCTTCTATAATTTTAAATAGAACTGGATGCTCTTTCCTAGCCAGAGTCTGCAATTTGAATGTTTCTGCTCATCCTTCCCTAAATTTTGGAAATTGGTCAGAGTTCACGCTCATATAAACGAGCTTTTTTTTTTTAACCCGGTTATTCTTCTTCCCGGCATGTAGATATTTTTGGCAACACTTCCAAGTTTTCTATTTCCTTTCCTGCACAGAGAAACTTGCTATGGACAGGTGAATTCCTGCTCTCAAAGGTCTAGGATCTTGGAACTTAGGTCACTGTACATATTTGCTTTGGATCTGTCCCAAAATAATTTCAGGGAACTGCTGCCTTGTTCTTGCAAACCTAACTGGTTATTCTGCTATCAGACATGTAAGCATATCCAGAGCTTCCACATGCTGCAACATTTTCTGCCTCAGGCCATCATCTTTTCCCACAGTCTGCTTTTTGATGTCTGAAGTTACAGGTAAAATAGAATTAGACAGGGCAATATGGGAAAAGCTTTATTACTTGTAACTTCCTTATGAAATCAAATTTGATTTCTGTGAATAAAGAATTTGAAGAAGTCATCTGTATTTTCTTCAGCTTTTCTTTTGTGAGAACTGCCTCTCTTTACCATGTGAATGCACAGCTGGGAATTTACTCCCACTGAACTCAATGATTAAAAACAAGACTTCAGTGAAAAATGTTCTGCCGGAAAATACAGTGGAACATCTACAGTGCTATTCAACTAATAAATGTTGGTTCCCTGTGGTGTAGTTTGTGGGAATTGTGTGCTCCTGCAAGGTTTCTCTAAAGCAAACCAGATGCCTGTTTGTTCAAGAATGCTCAGTTGTTGTCTGACCTGTTCTCACAACAGCTGAAAGAGAGGAAAAATGCAGCTGAGTTTTATGAGGCTGTTAAAGCAAAAATTTCATAACTTTTTAAACTTTTTTTAATGACACATTTTGCTTGTTCAGTCAAATACTATGACTCTTTGAAGAGTAATTGTATTTAGTGAGTATACCTTCCATCTGCCTGTACTCTGATGCAACTGCCCTCTGTTAACCTTTTGTTTAGTCACATGAATTATACAGATGACATAGGTTATCAGTAGGATGGTCTGCTAAGACTGACTGTGGAGTTTCACTCAAATCCTGGATATATAATATTGTCCTAAATTCTTTGACATCTTCAGCAAATAATGATCCCTCCATTTTAGTCTAGAAAATTTCTGCTGTCAGATTCAGCTGTTGTCCTCATATTAAAAGACTGCTTCATAATGTTACCATCTGTCCACTGTAATAAAAGACAGATCTGGCTTTTCTACTCACCCTGCAATATTCTATAAAAGCATACCATTCAACAAACAGTTCTGACACACTGACTGATAGATAATTATCTCCCCTTCCCTTAGCTGCAGCTTTGTTCCAGTAAAAGAAGAAAAAACTTCCAAAAATGTGTTAATAAAATTACGTGTGTTGTGTTTCTGATCTGTGAAATATTTCAAATAATCCAGTATGTTCATTCTATATTTTATATTCACAATTATTTTTGAAATACTTATTGGCCCTAAAACTGTAAATCTAGATCTTTTAGATGAATACTTCTTAATGTGCCTTGCCCCTGTCATTTATTTTCACAAACTTCAGATTGCTGGAAGCTTTCAAAGAATGCTTTACTTTATTTTATTTTTGTTCTTTGCATCATTAGGGGGATTTTCTGCTACAACTCTCTTTCAAAGTCTTCTCATTTTAAGGGAAACAGCAATTTCCAAATACTTCATATCACAAGGAAAATGAGAATATAATGCATTAGACGGAATAGTTGATTTCTCTTTTTGTGAGTGTGTTTGTGCCTTGAAATGGCATAGCTGCTTTATACTATCCATCCTCTTTTAAGTACCAAGATATCAAGGTAGACGATAAGTAAAATAGATGTTAGAATATAACAATTTTGTTTCATATAAAATCCCATAAATCACTTTTTAAAGTTATTATTTTGTTTCCTTTATGCTCTTCCATATTATTCACCTATTATTCATATTATGTGTGAACACAGAAAGACTAATGGTGAAACCCTATATGCAGAAATTTTGTATAAAGATAAATTATCACTGGGTACTTAAGTTTGATGGTAACTTCAGATTTACACAAAACTCTTGATTTTCAGTTCATATAGGTATGAAAGAACCTCTTCCTCTTGAAACCATGTATATTTCACAGATTAAATAGAAGATACATTTTGGAAACTTGTCCTTGTACCACTACAAGGGGTTTTCCTACCTCCTGTATATCTGTTGTAATCCCTGCAAAAATATGTATAGGATAACACATTACGCAAACTTACAGCTCTCCAGCTGCATTATACATGTTTGCACATCCATTGGAAAATTTTTGAGATCCATCGGACAGGAAAGTATTAAAGTCAATCTGAAAGAACACAAAAACCCCATTAAAAATATACCCCCCCAAAAGCCATAGAACTGTGCAGGAAGAATGGAAGGAATTTGAAATAGAATTTATGTTTCAATAGAAAGCTCTCAAAAAATACCTCTATTAGCTGAACCCATCTAACTCAGTATGACAACATGGAAAAAATTTTACAGACTTTTAGAAAATAATTTTTTCGTAGGGTTGCCTAACTTAATGAGAAGTCTAAAGGAATGCAGCAACAGTGTGTATTTTTGTACTACAGCAGAATTATTGCTCTGTTCCAGTATTTCAAATCCTTGGCACAAAACCTGCCCAAATTTACAAGAATTTCATAACATAAGTCAGCTGGCAATCATGCTAGTGTGCTGATATTTAAAGGAAAAAGAACCAGTAGTTTCTAAACTAGCAGCTAGCATACCTTCCCGTAGCAGAAGGTTAATTCACTCAAATGCACATAACTAAACTAGATGCCAATTACATGTTTTTCAATCTGTTTTAGAAACCGTAAAAACCGTAATAGTTCTTAAACTTCATATCACAAGGACAATGAGAATATAATGCATCAGACATACCAGATGGTTGTATATTTCTTTTACCTTTTTTTTTTTTTTTNTTTTTTTTTTTTTTGCTGACCGAACATTCTTGATTCATTGTTGCTATAATTTCTGTTTAGCCAGACAGTGACAGAGCTGCATGGGGCAAGTTTGAGGAGGGAGGTCAGACCCATTCCCTATTCCCATGCTGTTAAAAATAGTTCCAAATCAAATTCTGGCTAGTAGACTGGTAACACAGCAAGTAATTTCAGAGGCACCTGGACTTTACTTTGTGCTTCAGTAAATATTTTAGTATCTTATATTAAGTATTCATTGAGTTGGGAACTCTTAGATTTCATTATTTTCTTGTCTGAATTGTTCCAATGCAATTAGGGACAAGAAGAAATTAGGGAATGAAAGAAAGCAGCAAATTCAGAAACTAGTGGTTCTTTTTCCTTTAAATATCAGCACACTAGCAGTTAGCATACCTTCCCTTATCAGAAGGTTAATTCACTCAAATGCACATGATTAAACTAGATGCCAATGATATGATTTTAAATCTGTTTCAGAAACCATAATAGTTCTTAATTAAATCAAGGCAACATAAACTTTCTGGCTTCATATGAACAGAGGAGCTATTTGGTATCTGCTTTCAGCACAGTTGATGTTTGCCGTTATAATTTAATACGATAATATTTCTCACATTTTGGGTTTTTCACCCCATTTCATGTGGCCATGAATTTGATCTGAATTGTATTGAAGTTGAAATCCAAACTTGTCCCAGCTGAGTGGTGGGTACAGTACTGTGTGCTGTATGTATTTGGAAGGAGTAGGGCAAGGAAGGGAGTTATTTGATTAGAGTGGAACAACAGCCAGGGCCTCTTCGAGTGACTCAGACAGTCTGCAGATAATTGATTCAGATCTACTTTCTACTTGAATCCTTTTAACCTACTTTGAATCTCTTTCTAGTGAAAGGATACATGTTGTGACACTGAAGATTAATTTTGTTCCCAGATGGGCACAGTAACCTCCTTTTGCATATGAAATCCTCACAAGAATTTTAACCCAACCCTTCTTCCTTGTGCAAGCCTGAAAAAGTGCTGCCTAATTGCACTGGAAGAGGGGAAGAAGGAAGGAGATTCTTCCGCCACTGACACATCCATGCAAGTCACAAAGTTCTCTTTTTCTCCAGTATACAAGCTGTTTATACATTCCTGATGTCTCTTCAAAGAGTCTAATTACACATTAATTCAGTGTCACAAAGGCATGCAAAGCAAAACACTGAGTGGACAATAGCATATTTATTTTGGAAAGAGTAACATTTTGCACAAGTGAGTCACTGCTTCAATACCAAATCTATACCGTGTCTAGTGGGGCATTAGCATACTTGTATGCAATGTGTTTCTCATTAGATCAGGTTTTTCAGTACAGTGGTAAAATGCCTACTGATGTCTGCATTAAAAGGAAAGTGGTGGGAAGAGAAGCAAGATAATTAGATTTTGTCAATACTTATGATTGCTGCTTTCAGTTTTTAAAACCTTTTCAAAAATTTATTTTCCAGTTTTGTCTCCATCTCCAGCAGTAAATGAGTAATCTTTAAATGTTATACTTCCTCAAACAGGCCATGTTTGCATGTTGAAGTGCAACTGCAATATCCAGACGGGGAAGAGAAGTAACATTGGCTTGTCATGACATTGGAGGCTATAGATTGTGGAACTCATACATAGGCCAACTCAGATTATAATACTACAGGATTGTTTGTTCTGTGCAGTGTCCTAGTTCCTCTAGGCTCAGTACCTGTACTTTAAAATGGGAAAGATACTTTTCTTATTACTTTTTACTATGTGCATACCTAATGAGAGATCGTTTTCTATTTTAATATTAACAGTGAATGTTGACAAAATTCTGCATTAAAAACTCACACATAATAGTTCTGCATGACTAGCAACTGAATATATGTTTTAGCAATTCCTAATTATATTTTTGAACTTCTGTCTCAAAAAAATCATTAGATTAGAGACTCACCTGATGGAATAAAGTACATTTCCATTTTTGAAAATCCGCAACAACTTATTATCTGTTGTAACTTCATGAAAGTTGGCACCTTTTTCATTAGCAAAGAACAAGTCAGGTTTCCAAATTGAATCCAGCATGGATGGATCTAAATCTAAAGAGTCATCTGGATATTCACTGTATGCAAGGCGTGGATCATTCCAATTCTGACGGAGAAAGATGTTCACTCGATAATCCTGAATAAAAGAGAAAGCAAGCACAGCTTTATCAAGCATGGGGATTTAGCTTTTATTTCATTTTTTAGCCATGTAATCCCTTGTCCATCTGTGGATGACAAAAGAATTACTTAGCTGAATGCCAGAATGATACCTATTGGTATTAGTGGGGACACAATGGGTAAGAATAAAGATGCATTTCAGGGCAATCAAAACGAAATCCTCAGATAAAGAAATCCAACCTCCATGTACACTTCATATAATTCCATATAACTCTACCCCTATCACAAATTTGTCTTGAATTTGAAACGAGAAGCATAAAAAGAGTTTTATGGTGTTACCTTTTTCTGCTCAAACCCTGGCAGGGCTATTTCCACTTCCCCCTTTCTGTCAGTGAGAATCTGTCCCACTGTAAGAAAAGTTGAATTAATTTTTTTTCTCTCTCTCTAATCCTTACTTGTTTTAGACCCACCTCATAGGCTTTCTGTGCCTCAGTTCCATGTTGAACATTGTGTGACCAGTAACTTGACACAGCAGTTTGAGGAGGGCAGATGTTCCTCCTCTCTTCAAATAGGGTAGAAAACATATATAAGTCTTTATATTTTAAATTATATAACCTGCTGTGTGTCTATCTACTTTTTTTTTCAATAGAATATGAAGAGTTTATGGACAGTATTAGTTGCAGAGTAAAAGTCTTCTCATGTGTGTGAGACAGAATAGGTGAAAAATGCATAGCAAGAAGGCCAAATGAAAAAGGAAAATGGAGAATGACAAATGATGGAATCCTTTCAAGATTATGCTAAGTTATTCTCTAAGTCAGTATGAGTAAAGTTTATTGGTTAAAGTTGCTTTCAGCTTTTAAGATGAAAAAATGTCCTGGTTAAACTTCTCACTGAAGCAACTGGAGCTATTTTTCATTGCTCTCTCCCTTGAAAACTCTGACTTAGATTGGCACTCATTCGCTAAAAAAAAAAATCCTCATCTATCAAAAGGAAAGAGATAAATTGACTGCTATTTTATGAAGGACAGGTAGTCATCATCTCAGTTTATAATTACACGTTATGAACACAAGGCCTAACTGCTTTAAAAAAGTAGGGTTGTTTGATGCCAACACAGACACCAGAATCAAACTGCCTGAATTGATTTGTTGTCCCACAAGAGGCTCTGTATTCTTGCATGCTATTTGCCTGAAAGAATGATTCCTAATTCAAATAACTGTGACAGAAAGGTTCCTTGAGGGGAGGGAGAAATCATAATTTCAGTTGTGGTGACTTCCACAGCCTCATCTGTCACCTCAGGGCTGCCATTGTCTGAACAGCTGCTGTACCCGGGCTCTAATGAATAGGACTGGGACATGGGTCTGCACTTGCTTCACCATACTTCAAAACCTTAGCCACAAGCTGAGCCTTCTTAGAGGGTCAGGATACTGTTCGTCTGCTTAATAAGGTTCAACAATATAAAAATTGGAGATCAGGTAATTGCTCTTTGCTATCTATGCCATGGCTTAGGCTGCTATGGACCTCAGTACTAATGTTTTGATCAGTAATTTCCAGCACACAGTAAAATCTGAAACACTTACAGAATATTTTGATTTCTACTTCATTATACTTGTACAGATAGAGCTATATTACCACAAAATACAGAATGTAGCTTTATGGAGATTTTTGCACAAATCCTTAAGATACTAATTTCCTAACTCTAGCTATTTCTTTAATGCATTTTTCATATGCACTGCATATGGAATCCTTCAAGAATCTAAGAGATTCCAAAATATGCCTCTCATTTGAACATTGAATATCACCTGCTTTAATATTTTTGTATGCTGTTATTTGAACCAAGTCTTCAGAATTTCATGCATAAATTACAGAACCCTCACTGTTGCCATTCTAAATATTATGATAATTTTGTCTAATACGTACTTCTAAGTGAAATATAGACTTGTCTTTTGTATAATGTAGTCAAATGATTCTTCCTTCACTTGTTTTAACTATAAAAAATATTGTTCTTGTGGAAAACCTTTTCTTCATGTGTTAACTATGACACTTGTAATTAAAGCTCATTTTTACTGCTGTAGAAGAAAAGCTGATATGTTGCAGAACACATTGATAGTTTTAATTTTCACTCCTGAGATTTTCCAAAGTTACTGTCTTGGTGTGTGAAAAGCATGCAACTTGACATGCTTTTATTGCTGCCTTGACTGGTATAATTAGACAGGATGGCCTGTGGTGTAATAGTACTTTGTGGTAATAACATCTTTCCATTTTAAATTTATTCACTGTTCTTAAGCACTATGGCTGTACTTCAGGTAACCAATTACTTTGTCCAAATTGATGGAATTTTCTAGTTTTCCTTTATACAGCTGAAAATTTCAGTCTGGACCAGAAGTTTTTCAGCTAAAAATTTTAATATGCCTTTGATAAAACTTTTCAGGTAGAGAAACTCAAATATTTAAATTGAAGTGAGCCACTCAAATTGTCAAGTCATTATCCATGCATGTTACCAATGTCATTGCAAAGTCAAAGTAAGAGAAGAACCTTGTGATTCACACTCACATTTGAGAAATGCAAATATAGTTTTTGTATTCCGAAGGATTGCCTTTTATTTCCTCATGCTTAATAATCGGAATTCCATCATTACTGAGATTACTTATGGTGCAGCCTTATCTGTTCAAAAGAATATGTAAAAGAAAGTGTAGGGAAGGATGATACAGGACTGGACAGGGTCGTCAGTTTTGTGAGAGTAGACATGAAAAGTTGGATTTGTTTAAACTGATATTGCAAAGGACTTGGTGTTATGAATTTATTACTTGATTAAGCATATAAAAAGGGAGAGAGAAAACACTTTAAATCTAAAGACAAGAGTATCCTTCCTTTACTTTCAATACATTTAGATGGAACTGAAATGGTTCATCTATTTTCTCATGCTAACAAACACTGGTGATATTTTCATTGGTCTTATTTATTATAGTTAAAAAGAAGATTATTTATTTTTTATTACATCTTAGCACTATTATTGGAGCACTGCTTAAAGTTCCCGTGTTCCCAGTACAAGAAAGGAACTGTTTGAGCAAGTCCAGAGGAGGGACATAAAGTTGATAAGGGGACAGGAAAACCTCTGCTATAAAGACAGGGTGAGAAAGTCGGGGCTGTTCAGCCTGGAGAAGAGAAGGTTGAGTGAAGAAATTTTTTACTGTGAGAATGATGAGGCAGTGGAGCAGGGAGGTTCTGGATGCTGCAACCCTGGCAGCATTCAAGGGCAAGTTGAATAAGGCCTTGAACAACCTGGTCTAGTGGGAGATGTCCCTGCCCATGGCAGGGGGTTGGGACTACATGATCTTTAAGGTACATTCCAATCCCTTAACATTCCATGAGTCTGTGATTACAGGGCTGAACTGCAGCAATGATAGTGCATATATCTATGCTGTTTGGCATTTCCACTGCGTGAAAACCAACTGCAACAAGCTCCATACTCCACAATTAACTGCAACTCATTAATCTGTCAAAGATTTACCATAGGAGCTAAAAGAAATTAACTGTGATTTAAATCAATTACTTAATACTTAGCTGTAATTGACACATTAAATCTGTGTCAGAGTACCAATATTTGACTAATGTCAAACATCCCTGAGAACATGTTTTTCTGTACTGAAGAGCTGTAGGGCATTCCTTACAAGAAGCAATGCAGACACACAGTTAATTATGATAAAGAGCTTGTCTATGGCACAGAGAATCCTTCTTGGCAATCTGTTGCTGAATATTTCCATAGGTGGAATCTCTCTTCCCAGAACTGATTTTGGCAGTGGGTAAAACTAAGGATGTCCTTATTGTTCTGACTCTGGAATCACAGAACCCACAGAGAAGCTGAGAGCCACTGCAGTACTTTACCTTAGTGTGTAGTACTTTAGTAGTTTACCTTCCAGTACTTTACCTTCATACTCCTTAGTATGAAGCAACTTTGTGAATTTTCTACAACCACATGATGCCTCCCTCAGACACCAATGTCTTCATGGATGTGCCTTAGGAAAATGACTACTTCTTGCAATTTTTATTCTAATCCTCCCACTCCTGCGATGCTACTGCATAAGGAAAAGAATCCAGTTCCACACGCAAACACATGGAAAACTTTTCCGTCTGGTCCTGTCTGAAGTTAGTTGGCTAAACACTTTGTGGGTGATTAGGATGTCTAGATTTCAGGCCTTGAAGGCTGAGGATAAGCAATAAATCCTGTTCAGTTCCTGGATAAAAGCTCTAATCCTAGTCCAGGTCGAAAATTGTGGGTGCTCCTTCTCCCTCCATTAAATAGGACAGCCCAGTTGGATGGGAGGTTTGGGTGAGGACTGACTTGCCTCTGATCTCAGGAAGATTTAAAAATTATTTGAGCTATTCAGAAAAGACTGTTGATGGATTTGGATGATCAGCTCCTCTGAGCAACAGATTTTAAGGTTTAATGTTTTTATATTTCTAGGATTTGGGGGTTTTTTTCTGGGTAAATTAGTGTTTTGGGGTTTTAGTTTGTTTGTTTTTCATACATTTCAGAACCAGTAGATATCCCAATGGGTGTTCTGTGAATGATTTGGTTAAAACTTTATTTCAATTTTGCCCAATTCCTTTATGAGTTTGACTCCAATATCTATCCATCAATACTTACATTGAAGTAGACAGAACTAGAACTCACTTGGCAAAGCGCTGGCTAAAACTAGTACTTCAACATTGCTACCTGTAAACTCAGACCTCTCAGACTTCCTTACAAAATTAAAATTCAGAGTTCAGCAAAAGAATTTACACACTACTGCTGCACCAAGTGCTCTCCCTAGGTAAGCCACCTGCTTTCATACCCTTGGATTCTGGAGTGATATGGCCTCTGTTAACATTCTGACTGGCACAGATGAATGCTTCTTGCTTTATTTTTTTCTGGGATAAGTACTACCTCATTTGCCACCACTGGAAAGGACGGAGGGTGAGAACCTACTGCAACTACTATAGTTCTGTCTCTCCCTTAGAGAAAATATTGGGTCATTTAGAGGATGCTTATTAGCATAGAGCTATCAGATTCTGTCATTCAAGCCACAGCTAAAAAAAGAATATAGTCGATGATTTCTGAGAGAGCTCCTTGATTTTTGCCTTACTTACTCCCTTGTCTTTTTTACAAAACATTCAAAATCAGTTGAATTCAAAAATGTGCTACAATATCTACTTACTTTCCACACCTTTTAGGGCTAAAACATTGCAAATAGATGGGTTTAGTTTATTTTAGCATTGAATTTGTTGAGTTTATTATCCGTAGCAATACTGAATTTTAGTTTCTGTGCTCACATATAATCATTAGAAGTCAAAGGTAGTTAATAGCTAGGATGCTTATTCTTAAAAAGATTAATTATAGTACTGACATACTGTATAATAATGTTTGTCATAGCTCCTACTGCATGTACTAGAATATTTATTAATTTAAGATTGAACATACTGCTCCCATATTTAATGGAAGCTGTGAGTTCTTAAGTCTTAATGCATGACACTAAAATCACATTTTGAAACTTGTTCAGTGTAATTACTTCTTTAGGCTTTAGCTCAGGCGCTTTTAAAATGTTTGCACTTTCAAGCAGTAGTAGAAGGGATTAGATGAAAAAGGACATGACAATTACATGAACAAACAACATACACTAAGCCTCTGTCTTCATTTGGTCCTTGCCGTGTTCTCAGTTGACAAAAGATTGTTTCATTTTCTGCAGGCAAATGATGTGTCCCTGAAGAAATTTTTGCTCTAACAGCAGAAGGTACTTCTTGCTAAGTGAAAAGTTAAGTTTTTTCAGAGATTATTCATTTGTTCACATGAATTTTTGGTGCTATATATTCCATTTTGTTTTTAATGAATTTTATGCCTGCCCTTTGAATATGACTGGTTTCAATGACAGACTAAACACACTAATTTTATAAATCTTTACTGAAAACATGTATTTGAAATCATCCTCTGTTTTGTCTCTTCAGAGAAATATAATCAAATTTGATCAAATATAACTTTGGGAATTCCATATTAAATTTCCCTGATGCCTTCCTTGTACTGGTAGACAAATATAACATTGCCTAGAATAGGGCAAACAACGTAAAATAAAAGGTAAAGCTAAGCTAGGGCAAGCGCAGAAGCAGGGGCTGCTAACTCCTATAGTCTAAACACCTGCTAAAGTGGGCTATGAGAAGGAATATATTTCTATCTTTAAATAAACTTGATCAGATATGAGTTGACCTTATATTTATTGATATGCATGAAATGCAGTAAGCAGTCTATTAGGAAAACCATGTTGTTTTAGTGGTTTTACAATGATACCAAGGCAACACATAAAATTTTGTGTATTTGAACTGTATCGGTATTGAGGAGAAAGGGAACAATTCGTTAGTCTATTCAAAGACATCATCTAGTGGCATTTTAAAATCCCTAAGATATTTTGCCTTTTGGCTGCTGGTTCAAAATGACGCACGTCACCTGCACTCCTGTGATATGTCCACCTTCCCTCATAACTCAAGGAGTCTTAGGGGTTTTAAAAGCCACACTAAATTCACTCGGGCCACTAAATAAAATTTTAACAGAAACAAACTCCATTCAGTATGGATTTCCTAACCAGTTCCTTTCATGAAGAAGTTAACTTTGTGAAGAAGTGCACATGGGTCTAGATGAGTAGTAAGGGAGAAAGAAGAAATAACAATTTTATGGGCTTCCACAACGTCCATGATGAAAGGGGTAGAAGTAAAGGTTACTGATTGAAAAGTGAATCCTTATTTTAAAATATCTCAAATGCCATAATTTGTAACATTACAGTAATACCACAACAGTTGTCACAGGCACAAATCTAAAACATTTTCCCTACATTTTGCTAAGCTGGGAAATAGGCTTGTATCCTTGTAAGGTTTAGTATGAATATTTAAAAATTGAAGCAAAACTATCCAAAGCAATGAAATAATTAACTACTATAAAATATAAACATTGAAAACTGTTCTTATATTTGTGGATAGTATATATTTTATAATTTATATATAAATTAACAAGACATACAAAATTATGTATTTAATAGAGTCAACTTTCTGAAACTGTAGAGCAGCCACATTCAATTCACAAAAATAAGGAAAAATATATTGCAAACAAGGGACCTAATAATGGCTGACTAGAAACATCCAATTTTCAGTAGTCTATCCCTTCAATCCTACCAGGACTTAAGTAGCTAAACCCTCATTCAATTTAAATCTTTTAAAAGAAGATAGAAGAACTAAAAAGAAGATTGTGAGAGATCCCACATATTGTAGCTTACAATGTTTGTAGATGGAAAGCAGACTAGAAATCTTCTTTAACTAATCCTGTTATGCCAATAAATTAGCTTTCATATGTTCCTATACATTTACATTTTGAAAATCCATTAACTGAAAAAGAAACTTAGTGGCTGAAAGATCAGGCAATGTAAAAACTACTTATTTTTTAAAGCAAGGGAACAAATCCAGATTCTCCAGAAGTGATTTTGAAGATTATTGTTGCAAAATCAAAAACAGGTAAACAAGAAATAATGAATACCTACTTTTTCTCAGTTATGTGTGTTCAATACATTTGTTTTTAATTCCCCTTCAATATCTTCATGGTTGTAATAAAGTTTTAGGTCAGTATCTACTCACACTGCCTCGGTTTCCAGTGAGAAATGCCTTGAGGAGGTGGCTGCCTGTTTCTTTTTTTTTTTTTCTGGGAAAGAAAGATATGGTATTAAATTTGCTCCTGGGCAAAATTAAATTTTAGGTCTAGAGGATTGCAAGTTGGGATCTTTCCGAACTCTGGAGAAGGCTGCAGTTTGTTTGAGGTAAAGTTAATTTACTCCACAGTGGCTGGTATAGGGTTATGTTTTGATTTGTGCTGAAGACAAGGGTGATAATATAGAAACGTTCTTCTGTTATTGTTGAGCAATGTTTTAACAGAGTCAAAGCATTTTTTGCTTTTCCAGCTGCTGGGCTGGTGAAGGGACTGGGAGTGCATGGGAAACTGAGAAGAGACAGAGCTGGCACAACTAACACCCATGGACCAAGGAGATTTACCAAACCATATGGCACCATGCTCAGTATATAGCGGGGGGAGAAAGGGGTAGGGGGACAAGAAGGAGGGGCATATTTGAGTGATGTTGTCTGTCTTCCCAAGTAACTGTTATGTGTGATGCAGCCCCGCTTTCCTGGGAATGGCTGAACACTTGCCTGCCCATGGGAAGCAGTGAATCAATTCCGTGTTTAGCTTTGCTTGTGTGGGCAGCTTTTTGCTTGCCCTATTAAACTGCCTTTATCTCAGCCCACAAGTTCTCTGACTTATACCCTTCCAATGAATTCTCTCCCTGATCCCACTGGTGGACGAGTGAACAAGCAGCTGTGTGGTACCGGTTTGCTGGCCGGGGTTAAATCATGACAAGAGGGATTTTTGTTGGCTTTGCAGTGCTTTTCAGCCCTGGATGAAATCGTTGAGAAATTCAAAGCCTCTGCAAGCTGGAGCACTAGAGGCAGAGGAGCAGAGAAACCTGTGACTCGGGATTACCTGCAATTTGGAGAAAGGAAGGAAGATATCAATCTGTAGATCTCTGTCTAGAGACAACTGTCTGACAAATCTAAACAGGAGAGTAGCACCTCCTGGGTAAAATGGCTTATTACACAACGGGTCAAATGGAAGTGCTTCAGAGTGAGAGAAGAGAGAACACAATTTCTGTCCTGAAGGAGACGGCGGCTGCTGCTGAGGTCCGCATAATATGTCTGCGATTCTGAATTCATAAGCGTTATTTTGTGGAAGAAGAAATCAAACTATATCAGAGATGCTGAGTTTTTTTAATTTGTAAATTGGTATTAGGATCTAAAAGGATTTGGGGGTGGGGAGAACAGGTCTAACACTTGATATAATGGTAGTAATGACATAGGGAGTGACATGTCAGTAAAAAATGTGTATCAGACCACACCTTGCTGTGATCATGTTGTCTTTTAAAGCAAGTTAAAGTCTGAATCACAGACTCATAACACTTCTAGTTTTTAATGGCCATAATTGATAGCATGCTGTGTGTTGTCCATGGAAAAAGAAAAATACTATGTAAAAACCAGATTCTTACAAACACTTTTGGAAAATTGCATAATTTTACTGTTCAATTTTAAAGTATTATAAAATGGTTTCAACTTTTTAAATGTATGATTTACAATGTATCTTTGCACTATGGGTATGATGTATAAAAGTCTGAGCATACAGCTCTTTCATGCTGAGTGATTACTTTGGCTACTGTAATTAGTAGCCAAAATACCCAGTGTATGCACACCCAGAGGGCAGGAAGTACCAAGTATTCAGAATAGAATGAAGACACGATGGGAGAATGGAGTTTTTAAATGATGCTAAAATGATGCCTTGAAACTTATTCAAATCAAGAATTTCAAGGTCATATAGAATATTTGTACTGGGAACTTTTCCAGGGCATATTTACTAATCTTAAGAACAGAAATAAGGAACAACGGTGACAATTCAAAAATCCTTTATTTTCCTAATTCAGGTTCATTTAACAACTATTCTAAAGTCCACTGTAGATTTTGTTACTATAAACAGAGTTAACAAATGGCAGGTTCATGCAAAACTGAGAGAGACAGGCTACAGTAAGGCTACAGTCTTACAGTGATAGATGGGGATTTATGGACTTATCTCCTATTAGCATTAATGGGAGTTAAGGAAAAAAATCCACATATATCATGATGAGATTAATTTCCATTGCTTAAATACATATCATGAAGCAACTACACTAAAAATATTTTTTAAACTATTACTTCTGACCCAGTCCTTTGATTTAACTATTTTTGATAATGTTTTTAAACTGGTATCTGTGTTATAATTTTAAGAAACATCATGAGTGTTACATAATCATAACACCAAGGGAGTTCATCGTTCATAATTGCAACAAAATAAGAAACTTCATAAAGAGCATACCTCACAATGTGAACAGAGCTATGTAGTGATGCCACAATCTTATTTTCACAGATACTATGATTTCCTACAATAGTGACTGAATAGAACTCAGCTTGCAAATTAGATATTTTCACAGCTTTTTCTGGATAATGTTGCAATTGTTATACCAGGATGTAGATTTTTAGGAACAGCCTACCTAATAACAGCCTTCAAACAGGTTGAAAAGACTAACATTATGATGTGGGAGTAAGTAAGAAGATACTGGAAGAGATGGGAGTAATGCCACATTACTCCCATCCCTTGTACAGCAGTGCTGTACAAGTAATGGTTTTCCCTTTAATTGAAAAAGAGCAACCAGAGGAAGAGAACCAATATAAACAAACATAGATAAGGGGAAATAAGAGGTGTGAACTGTTCCCTAGCTTTGCTAGATTAGATGACTTTAGGTAAACAAAGAATATAAAAATTTAACTAAAGGCTAAGTCTCCCTTGGAATGAGAAGATAAAGATTCTGAAACAACCTTTCATTAGTTTGTAAAGAAACCATTTGGGTTTTAGGAAGCATTAGAACAGGTGATGAGTAGTATTTAAAGCAGCACTGTATGCAGCAGCAAGGGCTGGAGCTGATGATGTAGAAGGTCACTTCAGGTCTTCTGTAGCTGATAACTGCAGTAATTGCTATAGGGAAGTAGAAAGCTTTATGTCTATAAGCTAGGCTGTTCAGCTTTCTGTATTATAAAGTGTTTTGCAAATTCTTTAAGAATGCTTGTTAAAATGGACCATTTGTACATCTGGATGAGCTGATTATAACACCTGTCCTGGTAAAAATTTATGTATTTTAGATAAACCAGAACAATTACTTCTAGCTTAGAATAGTAAGGCAACTGTAGGTCTGGATTCAGCCTTTTCTTCAAATGAGGTAAAAAATATTTGAAGCTAGGTTTCCATTAATGTAAACAAGACTTTAAAGAAATATCACCTGGCACATAAGCAGCAAGGCTGCTACTGCTGCCATTTCCCTAGCCTAAGAAACAATCTCTGACTAATGGGTTATAAAATGTTTTCAGAACTTGTTTATACCTGAAGTTGGTATGGATAGTTATATACCTGATTTGACATTTCTTCCAGGACCAGGAAGTCAAAGCAGAAGATATTCTATGCATTTGGTAGTAGTATAGAGATTTTTTTTGATATATCAGCACATCAGATACTTGACTCTCATCGTTCTATGCACAGCTTCAAATTGAACTCATTCTTAACCAGCACCTCTGAAAACATGTCCTCAACACCCATTAGGTGTTGTATTGCACCCATGTGCAATACAAAACATCACCCTTGATCCGCTGTTGCAAGTAGTTGGTGCCATGTCACATCTTGCAACTTGATGAGACATCTGGGACATGGCTGTGCTACATTTGCCTTGGATTTTCTTGTCCCTCTCCAATTCATTATGCTGCTGTAAAGCCAGCCAGTGTTTTACCTGATATCTTCCACCACAGTTTCCAGGGAATTCCAAGATTCCCTTCTAAAAAGTTATCCTAGACTAAAAGTTCTCGAGCACAAGTGTACAAAAAATGCTCTTAATTTCTGCTTTGAAAACCAATGGGCATTGGAATTCCTTTTTAAATTTGAAAAAAAAAAAAGAAAAAGAAAAATATGCTATTTGTTTGCTAATTCATATCTTGTATATGTAGTGATATGTTTTTCCAAGCATACTTTGGCCGCATCCCATAGACTTTCCTTATAATACAGAATAGATGCTGTATATTGGGAGGGTGATATGATCTCTCTGCTTAGAATCCAGGTTCAGCAACAGGATTTGCTGGATTTGTACAGACATGTAGCAAACTGGACAGCTGTAGATCCACTAGAATTTGTAAACCCTCTGTCTACTCCTGACTCTGTGACCCAGGATCAGGGTGGCAGAGGTCAGTGTATGAAAAATAAAGAATGGTATATAATCTGACATCCAAACTTGCCCAAGAACAATCAATTTTTCTGTCTTTTAATAGAAGGGAGTCGATTGTTAAAAGGAAAACATTTTTATTATTTTTTTTTTAATTCTGAAACTGTAAATTGGCCATTATAGCAAGGCCTTGCTTTCACCCATCTGAGATAAAAAGCATAGGTGTTTCTTCCTGACACTTCAGTATTAACACTTTGATATATATACCGGACAGATTCTTCAGTGTATTTTCAGTAAAGAAAGGCATCTATTTCCTTGTATTTAAGGCAATAACCCAAATGACTCACTTGAGAAAAAAAATGTTTGGTGAAACTCTTCATTGAGGTTTGTAATGTGTAAAAGGGAACACTTCTTCCAAGCAATACATTAAAAGACAAGCTAGAATAGGTACAATAGAACAAAATAAGAAATGCTTATTGAAGAAAGATGAAGCTAAATAAATTAAAGAGCTGTGCTCATGAAAAAGCAGTAATTATGGTTGGTGTGGTTTAAAAGCACATTTTATTTGTAAATGCACGATAATCTCATTGGTGGGGGGAGTACAGAAAGATCTGTAACATGCTTCCTATCAACATTCAATTCTTTTCAGACTGAATTAAGAAATACCCCTGAGCAAAAACATGGTAAGGCCAAATAAGAGACATGATTTTCAATTGTTCATTGAGATTAATTAAGAGTGTTAAATTAAAATTAAATTAATTCAGTGTTAATTGTCTGTGCTGTTGTTATTTGCCATCACATCCCTCTGTGAGCGTCCCCTTCAATGCACTTTGAGCACATGCTTTATGCTAAGCATATTAACACACACTGAGTAAAAATTGCTGTAAGTCTGCATTAAGGTCAGTGTTGTACCTGACCTCTAAAACTCAAAAAACCTTGAGAAAGTTTATCAATCACATTTCCTAGAATAAAAGCAGACATTTTGGTATAGCCCACTACATACCCAACAGACTATTTGTTTTGTGTATTCAGTATTCTGACTCTGAACATGTGCAGCTGAAAATGTTGGCACTGATATTATTCTGACCCTGTATGACTGAATAATCTGTTCTCTTTTTTTTTATTTTTGTAATTGCCAACAATATATATGACACTGTTCTTAATGATCACAAAATCTTTTAGCCTTAGGAGATACTGTATGAATACAAGCTGAGCACAGCTTGAGCTACAAAAACTCTCTAAGGAACTGTCTAGGGTATTGTGATAAAAGCTGAAATTTAAGTTCCACTGCACCAGTAAGAGAAGTATTTGCTTTCCTGTAGGATATGGTTCCCATATGGCCAATATACATTTAATATACGTGCCCAAGCAATCCAACTGATTTGTCAGGTTTCTGAGGTTATGTATGCTGAGATATGTTACTGTTTATCTCAAATGAAAAACTTCACATGTCAATTTGTATTAAATGTTATGTTAATTTCATTATAACGAAATAATAATTTAATTGTGGGCTATCACAATTTTTTAATCTTTTATTCTTCCAGATTTCCAAATTCTTACCTGTAAAAGCCCAAAATAACAGCAGCATGTAAAATAAGAAACACTGGTTTTCCTTTATATGTGTAAAACAGTAAGAGTTTTACTTCTCTAGTAGATGACTGTGAAATTCTTACTTTGTGAATACCATTGAGATATGCACAGATTTAGTGCTACCATTCAGCTTGATAAACAGAAAAATTGCTGAGGCTGGATCCCAAGTGGTGCCAATGATAAAAGTTTGTTTAAGGCAGCTTTCAATTATGTAGTCTACTTTTTTGCCTGCCTCCTTGGAGCATACATGACACACATGAAATTGCTGTTACAATCACTTAAAATCACCTAGGTTCAACTAGAATCACAGCTTATAGCAAGAGGTGGCATTCTTTTCCATGCTGTGAACCACCTGATTTGTGTTTTGAGATAAAGAAAGAGAATATGAAGTAACTGGAATGGAAGGAAGGAAGGAAGGAAGGAAGGAAGGAAGGAAGGAAGGAAGGAAGGAAGGAAGGAAGGAAGGAAGGGAAGCAGTTTACAGAACTGACAAGCTGTAAACCCATTTATGCTAGTTTTTTGGTTTGTCTGCCTCTCCTGAGCTGTTAGAGCAGGTGTAGATGAGTTAAAGACAAGGCGCTTGCCCGAGAGCCATGCACTGCCCTTCCCATTGCTCACGGCCACATTCCTCGTCCTTACCGAGGCTGATTCAGCCCAACAATGTGAAATTTGCACCGGGCTACTTTGCAAGCGACGCGGGGTTCTTTAACCCCTTGTTTTCCTGCCAGTTTACTCTGTTATGCACAGCCGAGGCAGCAGAGGGAGCTCAAAGATCTTGGTCATCAGCAAGAGACCCCGGGAGGCCCGGACAGAGACGGGCACTGCCAGGGGCAGCTGCAGCGACAGCGAAGGACAGGGCTCGATGTATTCATTCGGACTCCTTTAAAGCTGGTAGATTATATACATATCCCATTATCAGCTGGTAGCTTTAAATACAAAGTATCAGTGGCCAGGTTTTATTTTACACTTGTTGCTTACTTAACCTGCTCTGTTTACAGTTTGGAAAAAGAGGTATTTATCAAGAATTTAAAAGTCCTTTTTGAGTCTAAAAATTTGTTCTAATGAGTTAAGACATAGCTACCTGAATTTTAAGGAATGCAGTAATCCAGTTGATAAAACAGTGAGAACTGAAGATATGCTGAACTGCAGTGAGTTGACTTTTGTTAAACCATGCAGAAATTCAGCTTGTGAAATAATGCAGGATTGTTTTCATTGTCATTTAAAGGTAGAAAGATTTTCATGTTTTTCAGAAGGTCACCGTCAGTGTTAGGGAGAAGAAAAGCTAATAAACCACACAATGGAAAGTCCTATCTAGACAAAAACATTTGTTCTTCTGCAAAGAAAAATTTGAGTCTTTGAGAGGTCATCAGTGGCTGACAATAAGTAGAAGTCTGTTTTGAGCTATATCAGTGAATACATTATTAACAGAACACAAGCATCATGAAGGTCAAGGTTGCACTTAAATGTCCAGATTTTGAATGCATTAAAAAAAGACAATGAAAAACCTTGTGGTTCTGACCAGGTTTGGTATTTTCTGTAACATATTACATTACCTGGAACTATTTGTTACAGACCAGGTCATTGTCTACCTTGACTGTTTCAATTTGCTTTTGAGGTAACACAGAGCAGAATGTAGTTTCCTTATAAAACAGGAATATTGTACTAACTTAACTGAGTTGCACTGAAAGGAAATGTTTATAATTCTCTGGTTTTGGAGGGAAGATACACATGAGATGTAAACTTGGCCATCCTCTTCCCAAACTCAGGATAATTTTTTGTGTTAACACCTCCAGTTTTGTATATATCCTTTATATGGCAATCGAGTGGCTATGTCCTTGCACTTTACTGACCTTGTGGTCTGTCTCCTCTTTTGGACCAGATTCACTCATCCAGACATTAGGAAGTAGCTGCAGAACACTATTCTAATCCTGTGGGTATTGCTTAATCCTCTGAGTGAACCTGAACAAATCTCTCTGGATGCCCTGTCAATCTGTTTGGGATTTGCAATCTGGAAAGGCCCCCAAATACAAATTAAAGTAATTTTCTATCTGAAAAAAAAAATCATCTACCTCCCTCAGTGGCATCTACTACTATGTTCCAAGGTAGGCAAAGAACAGGCAGTTGTTAATATCACTTGGAGGTAGGGGGCATAAATATTTGACTATATGATTTTTTTCTATTGTTTTCCTAACTACAGGTCCTTGTTTATGTAAAGTTTTTTTGGTAGGATTTTGTTTGTTTGGGTTGGATTTTTTTTTTTTTTACTATATCAATTCAGTTCTGTCATTCCAAGTACATATCTTGATCCCTGAAATTGTTGGGATTTCAGAGTATTGTCTATATTTGTATCTTACAAACTCCCACAGTTGTCCTGTTATCTCTTGTAGCCCTGGTTTCATGCCTGAGATGTTTTGATTTTCTGAAATTCTTTTCCCCAGGCAATTTTCTGTAAGCAAGGGAAGTGTTTTTGTAACTGTACCTATGTTTACATTCTTTCCCTAGGAGGGACTTCTTCTTGATATCCCTCTGGTCTGACCAATGTGATTGAAGAGGTGTGTCTTTGTTTCACCAATCAAATTGGCCTGTGTAGAATAAAAGAGAGACACATCCCAAAAATAACAGTAATTTTCAGCCCTCTGAAGTCGGAGTCCTGTGTCATTGTGGTGTACAACAGCGTCAATCTCTCTGTATTTTAACCCTCTCTGCCCCAAAATTATTATTTAACTGTTTTCAAAGAGTTATTTTTAACTTTCTTCAAAAAAAAGTTAAATACTTGTAGAGAGAAGGACTGCCTACATCTCCCCTCACAAAATTTTAGTTATTATATCTGTACTCCAAATTACTAGTATATGTCTCACCTTTTAGTGAGATTATCCTGGAGGTTTTCATAAATTCACATTTCAATATCTAGTTTTACTACCTTTACACTCTGACCTCTCCTTATTTTGTTAAAATCTCATCTTTTTGTACTGTATCATCTTTCTTAATAAACAAATTTTAAGTGTATGTACAAAAGCATGCAATCAACTTCTTTTTATTCCAGATCTTATATACCAGTTCAAAGTTTTAGTCATTTTATTATTTCAGTGCAATAACTCTATGGAAGAAGGACTTCTGTAAAGTATACACCTCTGTATGCACTCTATATGATATATTTTTGTAAGAAAAAATCAATTGCCAAATTAGGAATTCTCACTTTTCGTTCTCAGAGGTGGATTTCCTTCTTTGTTAGTTCCAGATGAAGAGAAGCCCTAGCTAGCTTTAGAGGTCATGGAACATATTTCACTTGAACTTCAAACATTGACCGAGTTAAAATATCTTACCATGGTTGTCTCTGCAATGGATCCAAAGCTGTTTATAAATATGTTGCATGTGACATTAACTGGAGGACCTGCAAAACAGAAAAAAAACCCCACCAGTCCCTGTTCCAGAATTATTGCTTATTGATTGATTATTCAATATGAACCATTCAGGAGCAATAGTTAATGAATTTGGAAGAAATAATGCTACATTCACAACTAATTTAATACACAATTAAATTGAATGGTTTCTAATAATTTTCCTCTGGATTTTTCTCAAAGGTACACTACGTATCTGGCCAGCTTTAGCAATTAAAACACCCAACATAAACAAAGTTCAGTATAAACCTGCACACATGCTTCTATACAAAAAACGAAAAAAACAACATCCCATTTGAACTATATAGTAAAAATATTTAATGTGAATTCCAATGAGAATGCATGTCTCTTCCCAGAACAATTAGGGGGAAGAGTGACTTTCTTCACTCAAGGCAGCTTCTACCTTCAATGTTATCTGTCATCTCTGGGAAAAGAAATGCATTACTGCTGCTCTTATCTCTACTGCTTACAGAAAAGTCATTTAGATTCTATTCCCATTTCTCTTAAATTCACAACATGTTTAAGAGTCCATTCAAAACTGAATTCTTTGTTACCATGGGTCATCAGTCAACTGTTGTTTTGTCTTATCTTGCATTTTGAAGTATCAGTAGTGGCAGAGCAGTCATTATAATAACTGAACAATGAATTGCCTCTTCATGGGAAAGGGTTTAAATTATTTTCTAGAAGTCTCTTTAAAAATGTCACTGTGGAAAAGCATGCTAATTTTTCCATTATTCCTTATCAGTTTCAGTCCCTGTCTACTAGAAACAAGGTTTTTCCACCTCGAGTTTTTTTTACCTTCCTACAAGTCAATATTCTTATATCAATAAACCAGTTCATCACTGGAGAACCTGAGTTCTTTTTGTAGTTGTAAGCAGCCTAATGATGAGAGGTTTTAAAATCCTTTATGTAATCTCTTCTTTAGTGTCACTGAAGAAAGAAACTGCTCTGCCACTACTGGTGGTCTGCAACTAGCAAAATCTAACATGACCAACAAATTTCACATTAAATCAGAATGTCCATTAAAAATTCTGCCAATATGACAGAACTTGGAACATCCAGCTTTCTTTCCTCACAGCAAAAATGTTTTGTACAGCGATTCTAACAAAACACTTTTACACATACTTCAGTCTTTGCAAAACATAAGACTACACCTATGGAGCAGAATTCTCAGGTAAGGAGGTAGCACTTGCAGTCGCTTTGGAACACAGTTAATTATTTAGAGTTGTTGAGTATGTCCAGTACTTCTGAGAATTCAGTAAAAGCTTTACATTAAAAGCTCAACTCCTGAAAAGAATCAAGGGAAAAAAAGAAAAGCAGGGACAATGAACGAAGGCAGAGTCACTAAAAACTGTCAGGGAGAAAATTGTACTTCTTGCCCATGTTAGTCATTTGTTTGCAAGGCAGCTTTTCTTTCAAACAGTTCCATGTTGTAGTACCCGCCATCCTTTCAAATTTGATGTGACGCTATCTTGCTTAAAATAGAACTATACATTAAAATATGAGTTTGCTTTATCACCATAGCTGCTTTTGTTAAGAAAAAGCTCTAAATCACTACAGTGCTGATGCCTAATTTCAAATTACAATAAAATAATTAATAGCTACTTAAAAGGAGCACAAAAGTAGAAGCTAAAAGTAGCCTGCAAGTGTTTTAGAATTAACTCAAAGACATTGTGTTGAGATTAAAAATGAACTTCCCAAAACATGGTCAAAAAGAATGACAAATGAGAAGCTGTAAAAGCTGGAAGTCATATTCGAACACAAGAATTCAGGCAAGTTGAACATAGATTAAAGAGAGGCAGAAAAGAAATAGAGCTAAAACTCACTAGAGACAGAAAAGCTAACAATGATCGCTATCTACAAGGCATTAAAAATAGAATCCTGCCAAGATCTGAAAGCTGAAAGAAGATGATTAAGGTATAAAAGTATCCATGGAAGTGAAGGAGGTCAGAGCAGAAATACCAAATGAAGTCTTTGTAGCAGCATTTGTCTCCAATTGCTGCCTGTGTCAAACACTAGAGCCATTCTGCTGGAATTTTATATGAGGACTGTAGAAGACATTTCAGACCAAGTGAACAGGAAGAAACTGACCAGCTGAGGTAATATAAATACAGGCAGTATTGTGGAAATACAATTCACTGTGAGTCAGCTATCACCTGTGTCAATTTTGTAAGCAGTGGAAATATGTACCATGTCCAGCAAATATAACTTGAATTAAAAAGAACCCCCACGTTTCAGGTATAATGGTGGGGGACATGAACATGAACTTTATCCCTGCAAACCTTACCTCTGTACCAGCCAAATTGGTAGAAATAATGATAACTTTTCTAATAAAGACATACAGATTAATATTATATATAAATACATTACATAGATTAATATATTTATATATTAGGGAGAAAGATGTCAAAAAGGATCAAAAATTCTATGAAAAGCTGCCACACAAAACGAGCTTAAGTAGAAGAGGGCCCTTGATACTGGAAAAGGTATACAATAGGCAGTAATCTGCAAATATACAAATTTGTAAAGATCAAAAAGAAGTAATACATCTCTGTGCCTTAGTATGTCACATGACAGTAAAATCGGTAAAACAATCAAAAAATTTAAAGCAAACAAAATATTTACACTTTTTAATATTCCAAGCCACGAAGGTTTTATTGCCTGCCAGAAAATAATGTAAAGACAAAAATATAAACAGCTTCCAGAAGGGATCAGGAGAACATATATAACTGAATTATTTTTTTTTCAATTAAGTCCTGGCTTTCAAATCTTCTAAACTAATGATTGCTGAAAAATCTTTGCCAAAAGCAGGGCAAATAACTCTTTGCATTTTCCTATGTAAATGCTCAATTTTTTACTTTAACATTTAAATACTTTACACCTAGTTTACGTAATTGTGTTCAAATTTGAAATGAAGTATTTTCCATATTTCCAGGAATGGCTATTGTCTGCAATGGGGACACTGAGTAAGAGAAGTACCTTGCTATAGGTTTGATGTACATATTAAAAAAAAAAATTGCAACTGGAACAAAGCTTTTACTAAGATTCTCAATTTCCTGTTGCATTCCATAGCTGAATAAATATCATGTCTTCTCTATTATATTTTTTGAACAAGAACTTATATGCAGTATTCCATATCCAAAAGCAGAGCACATATATATAATTTTGTCTTCCTGACCAAGATTAATTATGAATAAAATTGGCCATTAAAAATCTTCTCTGCGTAGGAATTTTACTGGAGCAAAAATTACTTAAAATTAATACCTGAGTTATCATATTAATACTTATCCTCTTTCTTTAAAACTACCAGTTTAAAACCTCAAAAAGGCATTAAGCCCCAGCACTTGTAGGAATAATAAAACTAACCAAAAAGTGGCAAAGTCACTTAAGGAGATACTTATTCTTCGTGCTAGGTCTGAATCATTCTGGGCAGATCTGTTCAAACTGCACAGCTGTCCAGAAGATTTAGAATGTGCACTTTTTGAAAAGGAACAATGTCAAATTAGGTTTTGTCTCTTTAACTTTCAATAGTTACAAAACAAGGCTCTAAATCCTTTGAATTATACTTTCAAGAAGTACTGCATTTCATTTTGTAATCTCTAAACCATCTGCCTATTCTTCATTGTTGTCTCATCAGAAGATTGTGATTGGATACTGTCCATGGCAAACTATAAAATCCAATCCCCAAATTATACAGAGATGTGTTTGAAATTCCAGTGCACGTTTATAATTTCCTGAGAAATATCAGCATCACTAACTTAAAAAAAGCAAAGCATTTCCAGCTGCAGTAAATCCTGGGTAATAAGTTTATATATACACAAGCAACTGTTTATGGCTTGCTGATGAGGAAGTAATCTGACAAATCTCTTACATGGTCCTTATGAATCAGACTGGGCAAATTCTGGTAAAACCAGCACATAGCAGTGGCTTTAGAGTCAAAACCACTTAAGTTTCTGGAACTTGGAGATGTCAAAAAATTATAACATTTCTTGCTGAATAAGGATTAAGATAGAAAGGCAGTGACAGATGACTTGGAGGAGAAAGCACTGCCAGCTTGAAGGAAAATTTTTGTAGTAAACATGGAGTAAAGCCTTATAGAGAAATGTTAGAGCTAAGAGAATATCTTGGACTCAAGAAGATAGGCATAGGAGAAAGCAACTAAGGCAAAGTAAGATTAATACAATTTTTAATCACAACAGGTTTATTCTTTCAAAACATTATTTGTATTCTAGCCAATTTAAAGACTGATATCACTAAGAGAGTTAAATATGGTTCCACCATAACATTGGAACTCCTTGTTTGTAAAAAAAAGAATAGTCAAATTTACCTAAACTTCCCAGACTATGAAAGTTAGAATGGATGCCATTTTTTTCTGTATGATATTTTGCATATTCATGTAAAAATATGTTTTTTGTAATCCTTCATTAAATACTCTAACGTGTCTGAGTCTGGATAATATGCCAAGAGCCTCAGGTGACATAGTCATTCTGTTTGCAAACTTTGCTGTTTCAGTCTTTGAATCTGCTTTGTTTTAATTGAATCTCTTTTGTGATAAGTGTATAATAGGCACATGCCAAAGACAAAATTCTATGTATTGAGAACTTGTAATTTCAGTGGAGAACTGGGAACAGGGAGAAGAACAAGATGAAAGATGGCCCTTTTGACATTTCAAGGCACAAATGGGGCCCAGGAGTGAGGAATATAATTTGGTGGTAGAATTTGTAACTAAGATAGGCTGTTTTGAGTTTGATGGCCGTTGTCATTTACACACTCTTTAGAACCAGATAGATATGAAGAACTGGCCCATCTTTTATAGAACTTGCTTTCCATAGTGTTTCATGCTATGGCGATCCAAGGTGGGGATGTGAATCCATCAGTAAGCATTTCAGGAAAGGAAGGAAACTAACAAACCATATTAGACAACACAAATCTAAGGATAAGGTATTTATGAAAGGCCTGCAATGGGCAGCTGTGAAAGTGGCAAATGTAGCATGTATTGCTACTGAAATCAGCTACCATACACACAAAAGACAAGCAAAAGAAGGCACTATTTTGGGTTTTTTTTCAGTGAATGTTTCAGGAATTGCATTTTTGTGAGCAGTAATACTGACATACTGAAAACCTGAAAGTTTAGTTTTGAAATTACCTTTGAAATTTGGTCTGATCCTCGCATCATAGCCTGACATCCTACCCATGAGCTTATCCAGGAAATCGGATGGCGACATTGGCATGCTACGAGATCTTGCACTGTCTGTTTCCTTTGTGGCTACCAAGCTAACAGCAAGGAAAAACAAACAAACAAACAAACAAAAAATTGTTAGAAGTTTTGTTAGCGAAACATTGATTTTATTTAGTCAATCACAGTTCATTTTTCTAGGAACAGGAAAACAGGAAAACTAAGTCTTTCAAGCTGGTTAATTCTTCAAAAATAGTAGTAGCAAAGAAATTGAAACAATAAGTTCTTTCTATATCTGTCATTTAGTACATAAATTTTATTCTGCTATGCTGCACAGTTATAGGTTACTTCTTCCTCAGATCTTCTGAAGATTAATAACACTTCCAGCCAGCAGTAATCAATATAATTATCACAGAGTTAAATAATGTCATCTACAGAAATAGCTGTGTATATGGAATGTCATATTTTGGAGTCTGTTCTGAGATTGATCTATTTTAGGTGGGTGTGCTGTGATATAAGCCTAGATCAGGGAAAAAAGAAGTACTAAGGATCTTGACTAAAATAGTACTTCTATCATCAATTTTTGTTTTGTGTTGATATGTAACCATAATAAAACAGATCAGTCTCTTGGCAGGTGGTATTCTTTAGCACTGTCTTAGAGTTTTATTTTTCTGTTAAAACAAAAGTGACTGCTACAGTGGGTTAAAAAAACCCAACAAAACCATAACAACTTACTGAAGAAACTATTTTAGGATAAACTTTTCTTCTCAGGCCTACATGACAAATGCAATCTCCTACAACTTCCTCTTCATATGCATGCAGAACTCCCACTGACATCCTAAAGTGTGTTCTGCACATGCTTAGAGAGCAGAGTAGTGGCACTGTGATCAGCCATGGGACCCAAAGGAAGAGCCTTTGTTTTGTGGAACAACTCTTATTGAGTGCTGTCTAACACACTGGAAAAATAAAAGAGTCAGAAAATACATAAATTTTGAATAACATCGTGATACATGGTGAAATTGAAACCATTTGTGGCTTTTGGAGTCTCAAAAAAGATAAAGAGCTTTGCATGTTTGTGCTGAATTCAAGTTAAAAATCTGTTAAAGAAGGATTTAAATCTCTTTTGCTTACCCAATTCATTGTCTCCATATCAATTCACTCTTTTAGAACTACTAGAATATGCTTTTGTTTAGATGTAAGCACAGGGAATAATGTAAAGCCTTTAGGAATTTTCTGACTCATGAAAAACCCATACAAACTTCGCTTCTTAGCAAAAGATGGAATATCAAAATGGAAAAATTCCATACAGGTATGTATGTATTCAGAGGCCACGTGGAGCACAGACTGAGAATATAATTTCTTTCTTTTCAAGATTCTTTTACTCAGGATGTTAAAAGCTACAGTTTTATAGAAACTTCCATTCAGAAAGTCTGCTAAAATATTTGTCTTCAAGTTTGAAATTTGGATTTATTATCTGAAATAAAAACAGATTTCATATTTGTCCTTGAGAGTTACAAATTTGGGCACACATAGAATTGAACATAGAAGTCTCTAGAATGCTATGGATTGCTCATATTTCAATTAAAATTGAAATTAAGTCTTTTAGTGGTAATATTAAGTCAGAAAGTTAAACTTTATCCTTGAGTTTATTTGCTTAGCTAGTGTTTATTCTATTCTATGTGTAAGTTGATCTGTGTATTTGTAAATTGTTCATAAATTGTTAAATCGTTTGGTATTTCTAAATTGTTTTGAATATCTTGGTATCTCTTTCACTAAAAAATGTTTCTTTACTCTCCTTCAGTAGCTAACCTAATTCTTTATTTCTTCCCATAGGCACAGAATATGTTCCCATTTTTGAGAAAGTAAGTATTCAACATACTCTTTTTGTAGTTCAGTTTGAAATTATCCTATTGCCATAATTTTCATTATCAATCATTCTGAATGGATCTGATTCATCACATTATTACAACTTGTAGTGATTAATGTTTCTGTAAAACATCACTAATGTCTATAAAGCAAATAAAATACAAGAGTCAGATTACCCTTTGTTGGATATTATCCACTTGGAAGACAGGAGAATTGAATTACTGTGTGTATGCACAGTATATACACTTAAACACTTACATTTCTTTCTAGTAGTCTTCTATAAGGAATTTATATTGTTATTCTGTAGGTAAATAAAATTTCTATACTACAGGATATACAATGCTATATTTTTATTCTTAATATGCATAAATTATCCAGAACACAAATATAAAATAGCCTGTTGTAAGCTGGAATATCATTTTCTGGAAGGGAAGGATTTGTTTCTTTGCTTTTTTACTTCACTGAACTTTTGTAAATCTTTCCATTTTGTTCTTGTAGTTCTTGCTTTGCCATGGAATAAAGCATTTTGAAATTAAGGTAACTAATTCTGACTGGGAAAAATAGTAATTGCTGTGACTGTGGATTTTCTCAGTGACATTTACCATTTCAAATTTATTCACATTTTCATATGATGGCATCATTAATATTTGCTTTCATTAATCAATTTTAAGTCTCAGAATATCTTGAATAATTTAGTGCCTGCTTATGAAAAGAATACATTCAGCATAATTAATACCTTTTGTATAAACAAAAGTCAGCTGTAATTTGTAACTAAATACTTCTTTGAGGACTGTTTTCCCTTTTACTAAGCTTGGGGTGTAATGAGTAAAAGGTGGTTGAGTTCTGCAGAATTCTGCCCTTTTGATTTAACCTTTATTGAAAATATGTATTTCAAGAATACTGTTGGACAAATAAAACTTTCATCAATCAAAGCTGACATGTGAGTCATGCTAAAAAGGAGCTAGACTTGATAATGTAGTAAAACCCAAGTAAAGCAGTAGAATTTAGGAAGATATTTTTTTGTTTCCAGATTAATTTAAAAAATTGCTCTGCATGCTAAGGGCTCTTCAGTTTTATTGCACATTGTCTCTGAAAGCTCGGCCTCTTGCTGAGGGTTTAGAGGAGGTATACTCCTTTCATGAACTAAGAATTGAGCTTCTTTCAGTGTTAATAATGCACGTAGATTTGTCCTTGATACACAACTATTGCATAAGTCCAGGAATGGCTTTGCGTGCCTCCAGAGGGAATTCATTCTGACCTGTCACAGCTCTTTAAAGAGTTTGTACATGCATTTTCTACTAGGCGGGATTATAAGAATTTAGTATCAGTAAGAATTTTAATACCAGCAAGGTACAATGGACTTGTGTTTAGCATAAAGTCATTATGTGACTTTAAATTACTGGGAAAGAAAGATGTACACTTTTTTCAGAGGGAGAAACTTCCCATTTCTGAAGTCTTTTCCTGGAGAGAGATTATAACCTCACAATCTTCTGGTCTGTTCTTATTTTATGGGGAAAAGTTACCAACAAGAATGCTCTCCCAGGCAGTGATTCTGAGTTGTCATGTGAGCTATTGGCAAATATTGCGAACAGTTATAAGGATTTATACCATTTTGCAATTTGAGACTTAGAACAGTACTTGACTTCAATTTCCTGGATGTATCCTGAACATATTATAATGTAAATTAAGCCTTCAGAAGCAATTGAAAAGAAATTTGATAACTGAGGTTGTGGACAAGCATGAAGAAAACAAAAAAATGTCAAAAGATGCATTCAAAAATTATTTGTGACCAGACAAATTGACACCATCTAAATTTAGGGTAAGAATTTTTGTTTCAAATAAGCTGTCACACAAAACCAGATGATCAGAAAACCGGAATCATAAAGACTATAATTACTCCTGTCTCTGGTGTATTCTGTCCATTAACTTATTTTTTCACCTAAAATCTGAGGACAAATGAACTTTGCAAAAATGCCTTGAAGCCTGTCAAGTTGGAATTTCAATCACTGAGAGATGAAACTATCCTAAATCACAGGTGCTTTACCTACAAAAAGTCATATTTAAATCAGAAACTTCAGTCAAGCTAAAGATATTTCAAATGGGATATAAATGTTAGAGAGTAAGAAGCAGCCACGCAGACAAGATGCAGCTTCTCCAGATCAGCTACCACGTACTTTTTTCAGAAAAAAAAGCTACTTGTAAGAATGGCATTCAGCAATGTCATCTATCAACTGGGAAGAAAATGCAAAACAATTGATGGTTTAAAACTAAGACATGCAAAAAGAATTCACAGAGACATAAATTCTGAAGATGTGAGGAAAACAATCTCTTTCCTAAAGTCAGTTTATTTAAGTAAAAGAGTTTAAAACAATTAGAGGAAGTATATTAAGAGATGTATGGACTGGGAATGTGGACAGAGTTGGAGAAGGCAGTGAAGGAGGACTCAGAATCCCTCAAACAACTCAGCAGTGTTGTGGTAAAGTTCTCACTGCACTACTGTGTTATCCAGTGGTGCAGAAGGATTAAAAGAGTGAGCAGAAGCATGAAGGTCACTTATTATTTTATACGATATTAATGAGACCAGTTCTGGGATGTTGCATCAAATTCCATGTCCGACTTTTAACAGGACATTAAAGCATTTGGAAAGGTTCTGAACAAAGCCACTAAACCATGACCTGAGAGTTAGGGAAATTTGCTGCAAGTAAGAGACTGTAGGAACTTAATCTGCTAGTTTATTGAAAAAGAAGAGTGAAAAAAAAAATAGCTTGATTGAAGTGTATAAGTATCTCAAGGCAGCAGAAAATGCCGAACATTTACCTCATGTCCATATCTAAGAAAGGCAGAAGAAAAACTAATGAGAGATAGACAAATTCAAATGGGAATTTGGACACACATTTTAATAATAACTTAAAAGAAGATCAAACTGTACCAACCAAGACAATACAGCTTTCTGGAAGAAAGAATTTAACAAGATATAAGGCATTGTTCTTCATATATGGCTAGCTTGGTGAAAAGGAAGAAGTTCTGATATAGAGAAAAGCAGCCTAAATTCGGATTAAACATTACAAATCTCATGCAGAAATCTTCAGACTGTCAAAAGGCACTTGACTGATTTGAGGAGCTTAAGGAAGGGAAGCAATGGGCATAGCTCCAAGTGTGAAATGATCTCAGGGTTCTTCTACACAGGGGTTGGGTTGGAGACTTGCAGTTGCTGTAATGAGGTTTGCAAGTTACAGCTGTAATGTTGGCTCATCTTGCTCAATTCCTTTCACAGCTGGGTATTTGACTAACTAAGCAGTTGTATGAGCATCAGCTCCTTGCACAGTAGGGACTTAAGCTCCAGAATGGAAAGTGCACTTGAGCTTCCCATAAACTAGAAGCAGCTTAAAAAAATCAGAGGTTGACCACAACTAGTAAAAAGAGAGGTAAATGTTCTCTCTATGACATGCACCTGCAAAGAATGAAGAATTGTAAGCTAAACTACAAGTTTGTCATGAAAGCAAATGGATGTGAAGTAGCCAGCAGTAAATTCAGATCAAAATAAAAAGACTTTCAACCACTGAAACACTTCAGGAATAGTTTAAGACTTTGATCTGGGATAGATAGCCTTGTGTGTTTCAAGATGGAGCTAGGCCTTAGGATGCTGTGACATGTATAACTGTGATTGCAGGTTCTTTTTTAATCCTCTGCTGAGAATATGTTTAGATTATTATTGATTCTTTTGTTTTTTAAAAATAATTGCTGCTGCTACAGAAGTCTGGAAAAAAAATAGTTAACACAGCTATACAGCCAGAGCATCAAAATCTACAGAATTTAAATGGGCGATCTCATCTGTCAGCTGGCAATTTAGTTACCAAGATAAAGCATGGGTCATGAATCTGTGCTCTCCTGAAACATCTACTTAAAGTGGGCATGTCTGTGAGAGAACATCTTTCTCTTCCCTTCGTCCAAAAGAGAATTATTGAGAAAAAATCTTCAAAGGGAACTTAAAATCTCCACAAATGTTTCCTTCTCTAAAACATTTAAGGCTGCAAAAATCAGATTGCTTTCACTTGTCTTTTTTTTCTGAAGAACTACTGCTTTCTACCTGTAAGTTGTCTCTGTCTATCCCAACCTCCTGCACATTTTTACCAAAGCACAAACAGAAGAAAGAAACTTTACATATGAAAATGCTTTATATAAGCTTTATTTTAAAAGGTGTATTTTCAAAGGTAATTTCAGGCCCACTAACTTTGAGACCTATGATTGTACTGCAGAAAGTGCTGTTTTCTACTAATTTCCCTCATTTAAAAATTCATTTTCAAGGTGTGCTATTAAAAAATTCCTTTCAGTGTGTGGTTTCTACCTTAAAAAATAGACATTTTTTTGAAATGAAAGAAAAAAGCAATGGACTACCATCAGTATTTCTATAAAAAGATTATATCACTCCAGAAGGGCTTAATAAGAACAGTATAGACAAAAGGGAAGGAAGAAATTACAACTTACACCATATTCTGAGACCTCTTGTTTTATTGCTGCTACGGGGAGGTGGCAGAGATAAAGAATATGGTGTGTTCTAATTATATCTTCCACTGGAAACTTCCTAGAGAGATGTTTCCAAGTCCAGCTTAGGACAATACACTGATTTATCCAGATAAGCCTGAGAGGAGTCTCCACAGTCTCACAGACTTACTTCTGAACACAACGGATACAAATTATCTTTGAATTGTATGTTAAGTTCATTTTCTCCCTTCCATCCGTAAACCACTGGCACATTTTTCTTGAAAATCTTACATTAACACCAAGTTACTGACACATTTGTCTTGGGGATTCTTTTCATCTGATCATAAATTACAAATTTTGTCTCAAACACAACCCATTTAAGTCATTCAGGGAGGTCGAAGGTTCATTTCATCTTACAATTCATACTACAGTGCTGCTACACACATTGTGATGGTCCAGTAGGTCTTTCATTTCATTATTTAACTTACTCTCTCAGACAGCAAGTGTGGCCAAATCCCTGGAGCAATTGGATGTTGTGTTTGTGGTCCATTCTCTCCAGCTGATGTTTGAATATTTTTAATGCACTTCATAATAAAATACTTTCCAAAAAGCTCAAAGAAATTAACTGTGCCCTTAGAAAGCAAAGCAAAAACTGCAGCCAATATGGATTTAATTCCATCTCCCATACATTACTACACAAAAGCATTTCAGTAAATTAGTCTAGTTGTACTTATTCACCAGTTCACCAGCAATAGTTAGGTGAATTAATCTCATAACTAGTCTCCCTGATTCCATAGCTGTAAACAATGGTGATAGAATTCATCAGCTTTTAAAACAAAAAAGATTCAGTGTAACCATGTAATTAAAGAAGACTGCTGGGAAGGAAATGATTCTCTAATTGGTGGTGTTGGATCATCTGATGGTGTCTTGTATTTTGAAGATTTTAGTGATAAGATTTTGTGCTATGAAGAAAGCATTCAAACCCTCTTCTGAGTGATACAGACCTTCATTTGGTAGAATTAATGGAGAAAGCAAGCTTTTAATTTGATGAGGTCAGAAGCATAGGATGGCTTTTTTTGTAATGGTAATGTCTCTAACTATCCGATCTACTGATTAAGTAGGTAAAGGACTAACAAGATCAGAGTTTATAGTAAGCAGAATCTGTGTGCCTTAATCAAGATGTACATAAACCTGACAAAAATACCTTTTTGAGAGTAGAATGTTCCAGTGTGTGACAGCTTAAAATAAAAACCAAGAAATATAGCAAGAATGATTACTGAAGGCCTCAAGCCCATCCAAATTAGTGTTTTCCTTGTTTTTACAAAAAAAAATCCTGCTCTTTTTAGAAAGACAAAAAACTGCCTCCAATTTTACACCAAAAATGTAATATATGAATGTAAAGCATAAACAATACTAATTTGTTTGATTTTTGGGGATAAGATTAAGGTTTTTCCAAATTTTTGCACAGTTTATCACTGAAATGCATTTGTTCAGTTAAGTGGCATGGCACAGATATTCTTTTGAGGTGTGATGTGTTTAAACTGGATAACTGAGATAGCTGCGTCAGAGGAGAAATACAAGTCTCTGTGTTTCACTGCAATAAAGAATTTTAAATTTGGTCACCTTGAAGATTAGCAAATTTTGTGGAGTGGGAGTTCAGAAGACAGGATAAATATTTAAGTAATTATTTTTTAAATTTCAATTAGATTTAAAACCAGTCTCTTTACTGAAAATTAAAATGATTATTCAAAAATATAAGACAAACAGACTTTTCTGATTGGAAGTCATTAACCAGCAATATTTATTTATGAAAATCCATGGCCATTCTGGAAACCCAGGAGCTACATCAGGGGGTCACAGCTGCATGGATCCAGTACTGAAAGTGACATATAAAATCATCTGTCACTGCTCTTCTCTTCTAGCTCACACAGAGATACTTTCTTCTGAAAACAAATATAAACACAAAATTTATCTCCTTCTCTGAATTATCCTTGGAAGACAAGCTCTTTACATTATCTGTATTGTGAACTCAGGGTAATTGAACTACTAGTTTAGATGCCTGAATTAGACATTACCTTCTACTATTCAAGGTTAATACAAGGAGATAATTTCCTTCCAACTCCTTTGTATTCCCTTACAAAAATAACTCTATTTGAATAATGATTTATTGGTGAATAAATTAATTTCATTCTGAGGGACAAAAAAAGAAGTTTCCAGTGGTGAAAGAATAGAGGAAGAGGGTGGCATGTAATAAAGCCAAAGATAGTAAATGATGGAGAAAGAATTAAGTTTGCAATGTGTTAACAAAGGCTGAGATTGCAAGTGCTTTTCATTTTATTTCTGCTAAAACTGACAATAATGTGTTTTTTTCTAATTAAAGATGCAATCTCTTACTTGTTGTAGGTCATAAAATTGTCAGTTCCTAGTGCAAAAAAATTGCAGATTTTTATATCCTGCAATGTTTTAGATAATAATAATTTTATCAGAACAAACACAGAATTCTTAACTCATGTTTGCCAGTATCATATCAACTAAGAGGAGCAGAAGCACTTTAACACCAAGACTTTAAAAAGGTATTTTCTAATAAAAACCCTCAAGAAAATTGTAAATATTTTGTGTAAAATTTAAATTTTCTACTAATTTTTTCACAGTTTTAGATTTTTCTAGTTGCCGTCCTATCTTCTTATTTTGACTAAGTGCAAATAGTCAGAATAATTTTTCAATATGATGCTGCAGAGATAAGTAGAGTTGCGTCAGGGCACACTTTCAGCCAAAGTAACAATACTTATGTGCAACAAAAAAAACCCTTTCCATTTTAAGTTCACTAGCTATTCTTTATTATATTAGTGATTATAAATAAAAGCTACATTAAATATATAGGGGATTGCATTTCAATGCAACTATTAGAAAAATATTTCCTTTCAGATTAGAATAATTTTTTCTGTTTCAGCTATAGAATTAACATTAATTTTTAGTGCTCCTGTAGCTTGGGCAATGGCTAGAAGCATTTTTTAACGTTCCTAATACCTTTATGGTGTCATATTTTTTACGCATTTATTAATACAGTTGAGAATTCCTCCAGCTCTACAGTCTTCCTCTAGTCATGATTGTCATGGAAGTAAAACAGCTTGTTTAAGTAAACACATGTTTAACACATGTTAACATTAAGTACATAAATTATGGACTATAGTTTCAAAGAACTTTGGATTGCTGTGGAATGTTTCAGCTCTTCTTAACAGAGAGAAAAAAATAGAGAATAATGAGATTTGAAGTCTTTGATTAAGTCGCACTGTCATGATCACCATTCTAGCATATTAGTCTAGATAAGGTTAAATTTATATATACTTTTTTTTTTGTTTGTGATTTGGTACATATATATATATAAGCACAATGCTTTACACCTTCCTTAGGAAAAAAAAAATCGTAAAAGAAGAAAATTAATGTGTCAGCATTCTGCATAATCCTATGGGCAATATGGGCAAGGCTTTCTATCTTCATTAAGATATGGATTCAACAAAGTACAGGTTGTCTCAGTAATCTTGCTTTGTTGTATAAGACAAGTTTATTGTTGCCAGTTTCAGCCATGCAACATGTGAATTAATATATTTTATAAATTAGAACTCTGTTCTGAGTATTTTTCATTGTTTTCCCAGAAGCACCCACTTAATAGTCTTTTAATCTGTTGTGTACGTTATTTTTATAAATTATCTTAGATCAGATCTTAGTTTCTTGCCATTTTTAAATTTATTTAGCCTACTTTTGGGGGAGGAAAAAGCTAACTTAAAGAGGAGCAGAGAATATTTCAAATATTCAAATTCTGACAAACCTCTCACCCTTCCAAGGACCTAATGAATGGGTTTAGGTTTTGACAACTTTAATTTTTAATTAAAAATAGTTAGACCTTATTCAAATTCAATTAACTTTGGTTCGGTTTGTGGTTTTTTGATAGAAAGTACTTGGCTAAAAGGAAAGGAATATGTTTTAAAATGTTACACAATCTGCAAACCACTTACTGTAGTCTTGACTTGCATTATTTTCTCACTATAAAGAGTAATTTGTTCACTAAATAATGCAGAAAAGTTATTGGCATGATGGATAGATTGCAAAATGACCAAGTAAAGCAATTTCTTGAATACTCTATGTTATTACACCAGATACTCTTCCATAAAAGCTGTGAGGGTTGAATAATTACATTTATAGTCATGGTTAATAGATGATTCCCCTAACCAACTGAACTGGCACAGGAGCTGACTGGTGTCTTTCACCACCATAATGAATGGTAATGCAGCTGATGACAATGAGGCAACATAAGACTGAAAAGCAAATTAATGCTAATGAGACTTTTAACTGTGAACTGTTGTTTCTCAAGGCAATTCTTCCTAGATCTAGGAAGAACCTATGAATTCTGCAAACAGAATTCTACAGATTATAGCTGCTTTGTTGATTCTGTATTTAGAATACATCTCAAAATGTCCTTTAAATTGTAGGGATGCGTATCACTGAATTTCTTGGTTCTAATGGATTTTTTACCATTATGGGAGTGCCCCAAGAGCTTCGCATTTATTAGGTTGCTGTACTCTCAACAGTATAAACAGAAACAGTGTCCACTGAAATGTACACCTGTTGAAGAGATGCCCTTCTTGTAATCATAATTACTGGCCAATTAGAATGTCATATGCATTCTGTTCCTTCTTTGTCTTGTTTTAAAAATCTAGTTTTATGAGTTGTAAACCCTAACCAAAACTGAAAATGGGTTTTTAGGGTGTTTCTTGTTTGTTTTTACTATGCAAAAGAATCTTCTCAGAAAATCTTGCATTAGAATAAAATGATTGAGGCTTATCAGAAGTAGGTAAAAAATTGATTTTGAATTAAAACTCCAGATTTGTGAAGACTGAACCACAATTCAGTGAAACACTTTGCCTTAGAGAAGCTCTGTTTGTATCAGTCCTGTATCTTGAGCTGGGCATGTGAGATGGCTGTTCAGAAGATTTGACTTTTTCTCTAAAATAAGTTTGATAAAAGTTTTGTTAGAGAAAAGCTGAATATAGCCTGAAAAGTCACTATATAAAGTTTTTTTTTTCCCAACATGCTTCCCATGAAATTGTTTGTTTTGATTAGCCAGCTAATTATAGCTTTATTACTAATAATTTAGAGTTTTCAAATAAGACAAAGTATTTCTATTTGAAAAAATACTATTTTCATGAAATGGAGTTTTAAGGAAACATATATTTTTCAATGTAGTTTTATGAAATGCTGGCAGGCTTTGGTGGAATATTGTTCGGTGTCCTTTCTATTTTGTCAGTAACGATCAGTTTTCCAATGTCAATGGAAACTGAAGTTGGAGTCTCGGGTTCTAATTTTCAAAGACTGTGAACACCTTCCTCAAAGAATTAGCGGAGATTTTTCCTGTTTTCTGCAACTTGAGCTTCTTTTTATGCATAGAAAATTGAGAAAATCTTTTCAGATCTCTGGAATTTTTTGTGAGACGGGAATGATGATGTTCAACCAGCCATGTTAATTTACATGAGATATGTAGATTAAGCAATTTTTTCCTTTTTATTAATTCTATCCAGAATCAACACTGTAATAAATCAGTATAAGACTTTCTTTAACAAGAACAGAGTTGAGCTTCAGGGTGATGATAAGAGTGACAGAATTCATACCACATAATGACAGACCCCAGTATTCCTAATGCAAGCACTGAAGCATATTCCTTACGGAATAAGTCAGAGAAAATAATGTGAAGGTTAAAAAAACAGTGCTGCTAGCCTTTCATGCTTCCTCCAAAATTATCCTGATCCACTACACACATTCTCTTTCACACAGAGAAAGTGGTGTTTAAACTTCCCCTCAGATACATATCCAGTCTTTGCTTTCCTAGTCTTCATTTTGGCAGCATCCCCTGAAATTATCATCCCAGTATTATGAACTTTGTCTAAAGAACTCCAAATAAGGTGAGGGAAGGAAGGGTCATGACCTGAGCTGATCTCCCACTGCCCTCACAAATCCTCTACCAGATGAGCGAGGGGTCCAGATGGAGCACCCTCTCCCAGGGATCATTATAAAAACATTGAGGACACTGCCTGCTTCCCAAACAGCAAGTGTTAAAAGGCTTTATCGTGTGCAAGACCTGTTTTCTCCTGAAGGAGTTACCCCTGTTGAAAAGGAACAAAAAGAGCATTCTGTTAACCATTATTTAGGCAATCTGAACAAGTGCCTTTGTGCTCACATTTTAATTACTGATGAAAAGTTTGAGTACTCTTGGATCCAAAGATATGTAAAGAGAAACAACAGAAACAGGTAAAGAGATAGAGATATTCTGAGAGGTCATTTGTAGTGTGTTAGAATTTGGGGAAAAGTTTTGAAGATAAAAGGTGAAATTTTAACACATATATGGAGAAACTTCCAAATAGTATTTTTAATTCCAGTTCCCTGCTGTATTGTACTTTTTGTAATCATAGATTACTGTCTCAAGTGGGAATATTTCATATTCATTTTGTGTGGTAAAAACTTGAAATACGTTCAAAACAATTGACTATCAATTTTTTGTGTACGAGAACTGAGGAAAACTACAAGGTACTTTATACTACTTTAACTCTTGCAAATTAGGAGTTTAAGCAAACTCTGATAAATCTGCTCCTTAAAAAAAAGAAAGGGAAAAAAAGAAAGAAAAGAAAAATAAACCATCCAGAAAGAATTCTTTCTAACCGAATAAAGCAATGAAAAAACCCACTATGGATTTTAAAAAAAGGTCTTTTAGGGGATGGATTTCTAGATATGATTCTGAAATCTGCCCACTTTGAATTTAGTTCTAATACTGCTGAGTCAGCTATTACTGACCCAATAGATTCAGGGGAAAACGTCCCACAGATACACATCCCCTCACAGAACTTCTCTATATGGGCTAAGGCACAGAACTGACATTTACCCCAGAACACAGGAGTTAGGCACAACTTTGCTGTGGGAAGTCAGTGCTTTAGTCATGATTGATTTCCAGCAATTTACCACTTTATAACATTTATTTTGTCCAGTAGTGTGCTCTTAGCCAGCACATATTGCTCACAAACCTGGAAGTTTAGTTGGTCCCTGAAGATGGAGATGTCTGGGCCTACATAGCCCAGAGAATGGATTCCTCTGTGTGTTAGTGAATCTAATAAAGGACAGTGCAGTTTTGAACCCTTTATGAAACTACAAGACTTATCAGGACAAAAAACTCAGGATCCTTTTAGAATTGAGCCCAGCTGTATGCCAGAACATTATAAACCAACTTTTCACAAAATAGTCCCTAAGCTTGGAAGTCCCCCACAACTGTACATTGTATATGAATCCTTGAGCAATGGTGTGATGGGTAGCATAAGCCAATAGTTTTTTAAGATCAAGTGTGTTTATATATCTACCTATCTTATATCAGAGAGAACGCAACAAAGAGCAAAATATTAAGACAATAGGTGATGTAGTTATAACTACAGCTTGAATTTAATTAGAGGAAAGAAATGAGTTTTCTTTTTTAAATTTCATAGCTGTTTTGATTTTGCTTATGATACTTTTGCTAAATCATTTTTAACTGTAAGAATCTCATGCAATTAATAGCAATTAACTCAACCTAAGTAACAGTTTGAGAAAATTTAGTGCTCCTGTATTCTCCTCTATTGTTTCACTAAAAGACCCTTGGGATAATCTGCTGCCTTGCTTTTTCCTCTAACCATTGATTTGTATTAGTCAGTAGCCCCACTACTTGTGCAGCTCCACTATTTCAACAGCCCCATCAGTGACCATGATCATGTCAGACCAGAGCGTTCTTGAAATTTTCTACTTCTTCTGTGGTCTCAAACTGTTTTCCTTGGAAACTGCATTTTGCTAATATTTCATGTCACCAGACAGAAACTTCAGTAACAACAATATCGAAGAGGACTGATCTTCCTTAGGGAAGTTCCTACCTAGAAATAGCTCTGCCCTTCCTGCTGTCCCCACTCATTTTGTACATCATTGGTAAGCCCAGAGAAGTAACAGGGTGATATGTGGTATAGAAAAATTGTATAAAAAATGTTGGTGTGTGGAGTCACTCTTGCTGCAGATGTTTAATGAAAGACTGGACATGGAACTTAGTGTCATGGTCTAGTTGGCATGTCAACTAGTTGACATCTAGTTGATGATCTTAGAGGTCTTTTCCAACCTAATTGATTCTGTGATTCTGTTCGTTATGTGGGAAGTCCAGTTAAGTATGGATGGGGTTTTATTACCCTGTTTGCTATTGTATTCAATAATGTGTATTGGAGCAATTCATTATACATCTGACTGGAAATGTAATAATGAAATGCATTCTTTTGTACTTGTATAAATATATACCATCTATTTTTTAAAAAACTTTTTTTCTCATTCTTTCTTTTTATTGTCACTACTTACACTTCCAATGCCACACCATCCAAAGGCAGCAGCCAGAAAGGATAATATTGCCTCAGAGGCCAGAAAAAATAATGGACTGTGCTAGAAAAAAGTACAGTCTTTAAGATTCTCACCCTTTCTCTTGACTTTACTGTGAAAACTATTCTGCTTTCTGATGCTCTTCTTGTTCTTCTGTTTTGGTCCTGCATTCTTGTTAAGCATGGTTTTTTACTGCGTATTTTCCTGCTCTCTGAGATTTTCCCTTTTTGCTGGTAGTTGATATTGTCAAAAAGGTGCCTTTTACTTCACCTATTCATGAAGCCTATATATCAGTGAAAGTGATATCTTCTATTTCCTATCTCCCTTCACTGATTCTTTCACTAAATATCATGAAGTTTAGTAGGAAAAGCAGTAGAGGACAAGAAGCAACACCACACTAAAGGGCTCTTCATCATTCATTACTTGAGAAAAGCTGATTTGCAGGAATAATTCCTCTATAGGTATTATTATGTAATACTCAGGTCATTTGAAGCCTGTATTCTGAGTCTGTTAAAACAAGAAGCTTTAATCTTGTAAAAATTTTCATTTTTTCTGATTGTCATGATTCCTAGGATGCCTGGACAAAACTAATCTGATGGAGGAGCTATTACATTTATCACCATACAGAAGCACAACACTTATCTCACAATATTACTTGCTTTCAGTTGTTGTTATCAATTGGCTAGGAAGGAATTAAGAGAATTTGAAAAGTAAGAGAATGTCACTAACACTGTAAGAATTTACAGATTCGTGGTTTTAATTGAAATTTCTGTGTTATTTAATTTTCTTAAAGGCTATAAATACTATAAATACAAATATATATATATATATA
>VZDJ01007747.1:12045054-12239224 GCA_008694505.1 Cyanoderma ruficeps
AACTTAGAAAAATAACCAAGTTTTTATCGAAATAAAGCATGGATAGCTAAATCCCTAATCAAATTTGTACTCATGAAGGAACTGCTATTTGGTACAAAGGGATTTCAGTGTCTTCAGTGTTATAGTTGAAATACAAGAGAAATTGAAATTGGTAGAGCTGAAATACAAGAGAATTTGACTTAAATATTCTTGGTCACAAACTCCCCTTTTGTCACTTTTGTCTGAGTTTTGGAAAGTACAATGCTTCCCTAAAGGTACTGATGCTCTCCTCCTACACTTTTAGAAGGACCCTTCATCACAGGAGTTTGACTGGCTAGGCTGGGTGTGTGCTCTGGTAACTCAGCTTTGAAACTGAACTGTTTCTATTTGGTTTGTAGAACCCTCAGCAGGGGTTCAACTCTCTTCTCTGAGGACTTGTCTTTGTTTCTCTTAACTGTGTTTGTTTTTCCTTATTTTTTTTCTTTTTCACACTCAGAAGGGCTGGGAAGATCCTCATGGTCTCTGCACGAGCTAGTGTGCAAGTAAACTTTCACCAGTCTTGCACCTTCATAATTCTGATTGTGAGCCTGACCTGCTGACCTGAGCCTTTGGCTTTGACCCTGGACATACCTCTTCATTGCCACATTTGCCCATCAGTTTGAACTTTTGAACTGTTCTTCTCCTGCACAAGTGCTGTGGGACTGCAAACTTTCATGGCAGAATCCTCTTCCTTCCTGCGTTGCTGTGAGTCTGAACTCCCAGCTCGCCAACCTTTCCTTTGCTACCTCCTGAGATGTGCTAAGTGCTTTTCATTGGACCTGGAGTCTGTCAACTGATTTATTCCACAGAAACTGTCCTTCAAGTTAAGTCTGGGCTGCTGAGGAAAGGTGTTGTGCCTCAGTGCAGTCATCCTGCATTAGTGGATTTTCTTTTACACACTTTTATTCACGTCTTGATTTGAACAGACACATTTATTTATTGAGTAGCATTGTAGGTCTAATTATTAACATATTAATAAGCTACTGAAGCTTCATCAGAACACATGAAAATCTTTATTTTCACAGATGTTTGTGATGCTATGCCAGATTTAATAGTTTTTAGCTGTTGTATTTTTTCATTATTTGAAGGAACTAATACTGGCTTAAAGGAGAATGACTTCTGTTTCTTATTCACCTTAAATCAGTTTGCAATGAAATGCAGGAACAATTTCAAAATCAGTTAACCGCAAACTCAGATATGCCCCAAAGTTAGGTTGTATGGAGGTTTTTCCCACAAAAATCTGGTTTTTAAGAGCAATTATCTGTGTCTATGATATTGTTTCCTTCAATGTAAGTGCAATGGAGTAGCGAAAAGAACAAGGAAAGAGGCAATAATCTAATTGTACTATGATTCTTGGTCTTTGCTAATATGGATGAATGAAGAAATACTACATAGGGAGAATCTATTTTGCATTTCCCTAGTGCAACCTACCTTTTGATCCTGTTCTTTCCCCATACACAGGTCTACATATAAAATAGATACACTGCACCCTTCAAGGAAAAAGCAAATCCCTGTCAAGACACTGACAGCGTAGTTCTAATAGGTCAGTGCTGGTCTCCATGAAAATTCCTGAGCTGTTATGAAATGGGTTTTGACCCACAAATCTGATCTTCACATTTACTTTACACATATGATCTTGCTTTCATCATGACTTCTTGGAGTTCAAGCAAATCCAGAGGATTTTTTGTTAACACTATTACTTCATTGAAAACTCAGAAGAATACTTAGTCTTAGATATTATTATAACTTCAAACTATATCTCAGAATTTTTTTCTTTCTTTGGTACTAAATTACAATTATTTTAAGGCTAGATTACATTATTTTCCCTAGACTTTGCCTCTTTTTCCCACCAGGAATCTCTTAGTATCACACTCATGGCTAAGACTGGCAGTAATATTAATAAGTAATATTTTTTTTACTTTGGGTCTAATAATAGATTTTTCTCTCTATCCTCAAGTACATTGCATAAACCAGAGTGTTAGGTGTTTTAGCCATTGTTTTTCAGGTTTAAAATCTATTAATGCTTTATCAATATGTGTGTTAATCTATGACATAACAGTACAAACATGCACAGTGTTATGAAAGACTGTGGATAATCACAGAATCATTAAGGTTGAAAAAGACCTCAAGATCATGAAGTACAACCTTTAACTGAACACCACCTTCTCAACCACAGCCCTAGGTGCCATGTCCAATCATTTCTTGAACACCTTCAGAGATGGTGAGTCCACCACCACTCTGGCCAGCCCATTCCATTGCTTGACCACCCTTTCCATGACAAAATTCTTCCTGATGTCCAGTGTGAATCTTCCCTGGCACAGCTTGAGACTATTTCCCCTTGTCCTGTCACTGGTTGCCTTGGAGAACAGACTGATTCCCACCTGGGTACAGCCTCCTTTCAGGGAGTTGTGGTGAAGAGCAGTAAGGTCTCCCCTGAGCTTCCTTTTCTCCAGATTAAACAACCCCAGCTCCCTCAGCTGCTCCTCACAAGACTTGCTCTCTAGACCCTTTCCCAGCTTCATTGCTCTTTTTTTCCTACAACATCTTTCAGAGATCAAATTAACAACTAGATCCTATAATGACCAATATGCATCTTGTTTCAGTCATTGCAATTTGAAGGATCTTTTCATGTGGAATAAAAAATGAATTATTAAAAAAAATCAGGTGAAGTTTCTTTTTGTGAAGCATGCATCTCGAGACTCTGCTCATTAAAGTAGCAAGTCTAAATTTACGCTGAGAAACATCCTTTTTTCTGTCTTCACAGGCATATAATTTAAACATTAATTTTAAATAGCCTCAGGGCTGTTGGACAAGTAATGAAGGCTTTTCTTGTTAGTTTCATTCAGTTTTCTTACACAACCTTCAGTTTCTTAATGAAGAGTGGAAAAGTTTCAAAGTTGCATGGTGTAAGAGAAGATAACATTTCTTCCAAAATGTGTCAGCAAGTAAGCCACTTAAGGTTTGACTATGCTTAGAAATCCATAGCACATCCACCTTCTCATCAAGTGTTATATAGGCACTAAGGCTGGAGTCTATATCTAACAGAGAGTGGAAGCAGCATTCTACTGTTCCCTGCTCCCTTTGCTCCAATGGAAATCATTTCACAAGGCTTAAGTAGGAAAAGAAATAGAATTAATAGCTCCAGGAGAGTTAAGAAATTTACAGGTTTTAATTTTTTTTCATTTTCCACCCCCCATTTTTAAAGCACGAAGACTCCTATGTGTTTTGAACAGACTCAGATTTCTCATGTATTATTTCTAGACCTAAAGTCATCAGCAGTCTCTGTCTTGAGATTGATATGGGAGATAAACATGGATTCTGAGCAGTTTTCTGGACTCTTTCTCCCACCATATAGTCCTTGTGCACAGTAACCATGTTCATTATCATAAAGTGACTATTTATGAGCAAAACACTATTACAATACCACAGTTACCTGGACGTTGAAGAGAATAGTTTGAATTTATGCTAAATAAGATATCTGAATACATTTGGAAACAATTCAGTATTAGTCCAGATTTATGGGATACAAAATACCTGTATGCTTTTGATAACTGACTTTACATCTTTTTTCCCCCTTGGAGTAAATGCTTTTATATCATTAAAATAAAGGATGAACAATTCAGCAGTAGGATGGCATTTGCATGGAATATTATGCAGAGGAAAAGCAAGTTCCATAAGTACATTGAAACAGAATAATAACAGCATAGTACTGCTTGTATTGCCTATAGTACACAAGTGTTTGGTCACCTACACTGACCATTAAATCCTCACTACAAAATTTAAAGTGTAATATACATGCATTGACTTTTTCCTCACAGAGTCAATCTCATACCATGTGACCAAGTTTCTTAAAATCTCTTTCTTTTGGCACAATTACAATAAAATCACATTATAAACTATTTATGTTACATATGTTGCTACAAAGAATGTCATTAAATTAACTTCAAAAAGGAAATATTTGCTATAAACCTGTGAGCACCTGTGAAGTGTGCCATCACTGTGGGGCACTACATGCTGCTGACAACTTCATGGTTATAAATCCCTTACATCCCTAACTCTCTCTTCAAATTTAAGTTTCCTTTTTTTCCTTTGTTAAATAACAATGTGATTCTTAAAATAGTCTGGCACTGTCATGTTATATGCCATAGTTTGTTTACTGTGATACAGAGCTAGAATGTTGATAACAAGCATGGCTAACTGCATTAGCAGTGAATATATGATGACACTGAAGTCTCTTTCTTTACATGTGTGATTTTTCTTTTAAAGTTTTTCTTCATGGAGGACTCAAGTTCATTGTAGCCCAGTATCACCACACTTCCAGAGCTATGTGTTAAAAGAATGCTTACATTGATATAGTAACATCACTTTACCTAGAAAGAGTGTGCTGGACAGAGAAAGCCGTATGAACCTCAGTCTTCTACTCAGGTCATAATTTATGGATATGTTGCCATCTTTCATAATACAAATCCTAGACTGTTGGTAGTACAGCAAATGCTTTCCCTCTTAAAGGAACTTCTGTAGACCGTATCCTCTCTTCACTCGGCTAGTGCTTTTCTCTTCCTGCACAAGACTTCTGACCTAAAGCAATCTGTGATTTTCCTTTTGATGAAAAGAACTGACAGTAATAAATAAGTCTATATATTCCCAGCTCAAACCACCTTCTGAAACTTTTACATATAGACACTTTGCACCTTAAGGATTTTCAGTATCTTGAAAATATGTTGATGTTACAATTCCTGCTAAAAACAGTGATAAAATTCACAGATCTTATAGGGAAACTCTATCTTCGAGCAAATGAAGGAAGTACACAACCTCCTGCTTGTAAAATGAGATTCGGGACAGCGCAATGTTATGAAGCCGTTCAGGAAGCGTGGAGCTCACGCATTTACTTTCTGTCCCCACAGACAGGCTGCCGAAGGTAGCCAGGCGTTCGTGGCGAGTGAGGAAAGGCGGCGGCCGCGGCGGCTGTCCGCACCCGTCCCAGGCTGCCCGAAACCCGGGAAGGAGGACACCTCTAGTTCTCCAAAGAAAGCAACTCACCTGAGCAGTACCGCAGCTTCCCACAGATAAAAGCCCGAGACAGCCGCGCGGAGGTACCCAATCCGGGCCATGCTGCTCGGAGACGCGGTGGAGCCCGGGAGCGGCGGTGTCGGAGGCATCGGAGGGGCTCGGCGGCGCGGCTCGGCGGGCTCGGGCGGCTCGGCTCCTGCGGGCGGGCGGGCAGCGCCCCAGCACCCTGGAGAGTTCCGGCGGCTCCTCGCCCGCCGCCCGCCTCAGCGCCCGGTGGCCCCCCGCGCCCTCCCGCTGGGCCCCGCCGCGCCCGCCCCGGCGCTCCGCATCGCAGCCCAGTGCGAGCCTAATCCCAGCCGCGGCGGCGGCGCCGAGCCGCGGCGGCGGCGGGAGCCCCCCTGCCCGCCCGCCTGGCCCCGGTTCTTGGCGGCAGCCAGCACTCCTCCGCCGGACGCATCCCGGGCACGGGACGCGGCGCGGCCGGCGGCGGGGCGGGCGGGCCGCGGGGCGGGGGCCCGGTACGGCCGCCCCCCGGAGAGCGCGGCCGGCGCGGAGGGCGCGGGGCGGGACCGGGCGCGGCGGCGGCGGCGGCGAGGGGGCGCCCTGGAGGGGCTGCCCCGGGAGCGGGGAGTGCTCCGCTGGGGCCGCGGGTGAAGCGTGTGCTCAGAGCGGCCCTGACTGAGAGCCTTTCCTCCCGCGGGCGTCGGGGTCGGTGCCTGCGCGGGGTGGCCGCCGTCAGAGAGGTCGGGTGGACTCACCGAGCCTCGAGTCTCGGGAAAGATTGGGCAAAGAGAGGCGCTTCTGCTTTGCCTGTAGGTCTGGTGGTAGGCTCTTTCTTAGGAAATGGATGAGGGGAGTTGAGAAACCCATCTCTGTGTTTCAGTCTCTGAAAGTACTGTGCTGATTGACACAGAAAAAGTATATCCTGTTTTATTTGACTTTTTCAGAAAAGAAAGATGATCTAGGGCCATGGCGTGGACTAATAGGGGAAACCCAATGAGTCTGAAAGTTTGAGTGGAAGGGATTATGAGAAGGAGCACGGGGAAAAAAAACAGCTTAAGAGGGAAACTGAAAAGTTATTCGTGAAAACGGGAGACAGAGAATAAGGTTACAAGTACAGGTGGCAGTAGTAAATTATATTTATTGTGAGAGACACCAAACATTTCAGGCAAACCAGGGGCAGCTTTCCTTAACAAGGGTAAGGCTTTATGAGTTGATATTGAGAAATATTGTTTGAGAAATTCTTGTGGGAATCTGTATGGTTTGTGAACAAAGTAAAATGAAGGATTTGTCAGGAAAGGTTACACCTGTAGAAGGGCAGAAGAGGAAAATATGTATGAGATTGTAAAGTAGGGCTGCTCTGTGAACCTGAAAGACAATGGCCTTTGAACACCCAAATCAGGCCTAGTAGAGAGCCAGTGGAAAGAGAAATCTGGGAGGACCAGTTGAGGATAGAACTCTGCATTTGTGAGCAGCATTTGACTGGGCCTATCTCCTCTCCTTGACTCACTTTGATCCTCAGTATGCCTCAGTATGATCTGCCTGCTTTTTTTTTCCTGTAGCCACTAACTTGTGTTAGCTGGCAGCCCCAATACTTGTGCAGCTCCAATAGTTGCACAGCCCACACAATTATTTCTTATTAAAACTATTAAAAACTGTAGAAAACATAAGTGCCAAAGACGGAAGCAGATGTGGAAAAAGGCAAAGGTTCAGCAAGATAAGGCACACGAAGCAAAGAAAAAGAAACTGAAATTTGAGGGAAGTATAATAAACTCATTACAGAAAAAGGAAGACGGAATGAGAGAGTGAAATATAGAACAACTTTTAACACAGAATAGAAAAATCCTGGTTAAAAGGTCATCAAGTAGAGGAGATGCAGGAAAGAAATAAGAAACAGGGATTTTATGCATTCTTTATATCCAAAGATAGGTTGTGAGTTAGAAATAAGGAATTTTATTAGAAACCTTGAATGTAGTCACATTTCACCTGCAGGTGTATTGTATTTTCTTTTTAGTTTCAAAAAATACCCCACATGTGGCTTTCACCATAGTTCTTAATTTACATTGTCCATTTTCACAATATCCCTATTCTTTGTTTTAGCTCTTCAAGGTTTTTCCCACCACACATTTTACAGCCAGTTGGGATTTCTTTGTTGATAGCTATCAAGTATATGGCAAAGAATACACTAGAATGTCACAAACAAATTTGCTTCTGTTCCCTGAAGTAGTGGTTACATAAAGAAAGAGATGCTCTAACTTTCTAGGTCCACTTTGCAAACAGTTGATCCTTTTGTTTTTGTTCTCTCTGTAGCCCTGAATGCCAACAATGATCATGAAAGAAACTTGTTAAAACCCTGAACTGAAAACACAAAAACAAACTAATGAATCCCTCTGTTTGCTCAGGGACAGTCTGTCAATGCAGGTGATCCATAGAATCAGTGGAATACTTTCTTTTTATATTTAGAAGAGTTGATTCCTATCTTTCCCCTTAAAATGAGTATCCAATGAGGCTGCTTCTCCAGGGGCTGTTTATCTCTGTGCATTATGTACTTCAACAGTGAGTTGGTCTAGTTTAATTTATTTGCACTGAGTCAAATGCGTTTTTCTTATGGTGCTATTAGTTGAAACTACAATCACGAATTCTCCGTGTCTCCAATAGGAGCAGTTCTATTAATTATAAATGCAAGCTATACTTCAGATATGCGGAGTTCAAGCTTCTCAATATCCTTGTGGGAAAAATATATGCTTGCTTGTGCTTTAGGTAGCCAGTTTACCGTTGCATTGTTATTCTGCTAAATGAGACTCTTTTCAAAGTATGGAAAATTTTCTGCTGGTAGTGTTGAATATTAAAATGTTTTCTTCTGAATTCAAACAACTCACCCTTGTTTATAAAAGGTTCCAGTTCAACAAAACACTCAAGCACATACTGTTGGCCTCAAACTTGGATGAAATATTTCCTAATTGTTACAAATATTTTAATTGACTATTGTTTAATTGCTGTCTTTTTAGTCTTTCCATATCATTACTGGTAGACTTACCTGTTTATTATATGAAGCTAAACCAATGGTTATGTCCCATCTTTAGAAGATCTTTATGGTATCTTTTGATACTTCTGGCAGTTACAGTAGATTGAAAGGTCAGACCTGTTTGAACATCTATTTTAAAGCCAGAATCTACATTCTGTCTCAAATATTAATGCTGTTTATTTATATGTCTCACATATTGTTGTTTATTTATATGCCTCACATACTTGGATAAAAAAATCAAACAATATTGCTCATAATTCAAAACATAACTGTGTGTGCTATATGCATACAAAACTCAACTGCATCATTTATTTGCAGCAATATTGGAGGAATGCAAATCATAACAGTATAAATTTTTCTTTTGTTCCAAAAATGGGGATACTTGAAAAACTTTGTATATTAGGACAGCAAGAGATAAGATGGGTCAATGTTATAGACTACCTCAGTTTATTAATGCACAGTTTATACAATTGAATGCAAGATAATATAGCTACTTGAGATTATTCACACAGAGGGACCAAAGTGCATATATGGGTGGAAGAATTAATTAATGTGCTTTTTAATGTGATGGCACTATCCTCGAATATTAAGGCAAACTAATCATAGTTGTAGTCATGAGAAATTATTATAACTTTAGTATGCCTAATCATAAACACATTATGGTTCAGTATGTTTAATCATTCTGTAAAAAGGCAGCTGACAAATTTGAAAGGTTTCTGAAAGAACTACAGAAATGTTACAGCTTGGAATACTTTTTTAATATAAGACTAAACTTCATCTTGTAAAAAACTGAAAGGTCTTTAGAACACCTGCATGAGGTAAAAGCGATTGTGAAGTCAAGGTTAAGAATTGTAAAGTTTAAAATACTTGGTGGTAATAAACTGGCAAGACTTGAACCTGATAAAAGATGAATTCAGATTAGAAGACGAATAATCTTACTTTGAAGCAATTAAATTATTGAAATACCTAAAGAGGGAACAAAACTGATCACCTTTAAAGTCTCTAGATTTTGTTCAGTTGTATGTCCTGGGTTTGGTCCAGAAGCCACTGGGTAAAATCTGATCATCCTTGGGATTCATTTCAAGTCAGCCATGGTTCCAATGTTAAAACATGTGAATCTAGAAACCCAAAATATTTTATAATTATTCCACTACAGAGCTATTTACTTTCTTACAAGTTTGGCTTCCAAACTGACAGTTGCAAATCACATGTATGATAATGGTAAGGAATAAAGACCTCATGTATGCAGTCCTTACCGCACATGTATGGCCAGTTTGTACATTCTAGCATTTTAAGAGGGTGTTGTGATGGGATATGACATCACTGTAGTTTTAGATACTGGTTTTAGTGAGACATGTTTGATTATGTTAATTAGTCTGGCTTTCTCAGTACACAGGCTTCCCCAGGATGTAATTCATTCAAGTGTGAAACCCCAGAGGCTTTGACCTATTACTAAACACAAAACTACAAATAGAATAAATGTTTTTCGATAAACACAGTCCTAAAATAGAAAGGCCATTTTTAAAAACATGAGAGTAACTTCACAAAAAAAAGAAAAATGTAGTTGTTTAATATACCTCAACAAGCAAATAAAGGCTTAGAAATGTATTTCAGTCTCTATAAACAAAGTGGAGTCTGTATGAAATAATTTGCCGGACAGTTTTCTCTAAAAAATGTAGGTGTTCATCACAAGGCTGAAACATAGCATTCTGAAAATGTATTACCTCAAAAGCAAGACTTGGGATAACTAAAATTTTAATTTGGTTTGATGAACTGTTGGCCATTGCATTTAATTTTGGGGTGCATGCAAAGAAATTGTTTCTGATTCATGGTTAATCAAACTTTCGGTCTTTTAACAAATTGTGAAATGTCAGATTGCACGTGTTTTTCTTCAGATATTTTTTCTTCTCAAACACATTCTACCTTAAGCCTTAATTCTCATAAGTCAGATGGAGTTCCAGTGGCAACAGTTTTATCCATCATGATCTTTAGATCTGTGCTAATCTATATGAGACACCAATATTTGGAGATGTGGGCTATGGTAGTAACAGAAAAAAAATGTAGATAATTATGTCTATATTTTACTCTTAGTATAAGATCTAAATCAATGTGAAGCATTATTTCAGTGTAATATCTAAATTTTATTTCAGAGTAATAATATATCACATGAAAACCCTCACCATCTTGTAAATAACAGGTATATACATAAAAACACCACCAAGTTGTCTGAACTGAAATATAAAATTATTGTTAAATATAATTCATTATGGTTACGAAGAGTGTCTGTATGTATTCACTTTATAGGAAGACAACTAAGCAAGGATCTAAATACAATATAAGCTTGTACTCCAGAAGTGGTCATCACTGAAAAGAAGTTCTGAGGTGTACCTGATGTGTTCTTTGTGGTGTCTTAACTGCCTTGGAGCAAGATCTGATCTTCTATTTATGTGCCTATAATTTCTGTTAGAAAATAAGAATGAATGAGAACTTAGTATTTTCTCTCTGTTTTACAAAAAAAAAAAAATCAGAACAATTTATAAAGAGGGTAGAAATGCCTATGAACCATTGTGTACACAATTCAATCAAAAGCAGAATGATTTGCAGTTAATTTCAGACTTTGTTATTAGCTCCATTTATTAATGAAGGGTTCAATCCATTTAACTCTGCGTAGCTCAGAGCAAGTAAGCTGTTCTGCTGGAGTCAGCGGCCCTGCGAGCGTTTCGCTGGCTCAAGCCTCGAGGGAGACCATTCCTGCTAGTTAGTGAGTGCTCCTTTTTTAAAAATTTAATTATTCCATGTAATCATATCAGAACAATTCTTAAATATCCAGAGCAGCCTGCCATTCTCCCAGTGTGAAATTTTCAGTTTCTTCTGTTTGCTTGAGTGGTTTTGTTTTAATTCACCCATGGGATAATTTTGCGTGCAAAAAAAAAAAAAACAGAGAAGCATATTGTTCTTGTGCAAATTAACTCACATGGATTTTGATGCTAGAAATACAATTGCTTGCATGTGTAAAACATAGTATGGGTTGAGACCACTTTTTTATCTAGTTGAAAATCTGTGGGTCTTGTGGTGAGCATATTTATTATGAGGACACCTCAGTGCTTTATATTTTAGCCTATGTTGTTTTTTGTGCTTAAGGAAAGGGTTTAGATAGATATTTTTGAAATCTGTTGGGGTTAAGCTACCTTTATTTCTACTGGAATTTCATACATTAAAATGTAAAAACCCCACCGAAACCCCAAACCAAACTAATTTCTAGAAGCATTTCTCAGTGGCCATGAACAGATGCAGCAAAGTAATAGTAATAGTGACAGCAGGCATATGTAAAAAGAGAGGAATTAAAGCTGAACTCCCGGATTTTCTTATCCTGTTGTACTTCACAGCATTTTTCTTGTTCATCTTGAGAGTATACGGATTTTGCAGTATGTCCTGGCAATTAAGAAACACCAGTATGAACTTAGGGAGAACATAAATACTAAAGACATAGAATAGTGCAAAGTCTCCCACTGATCTCTCTCTTGCTGTGGTTTATGTTCAGCTCCACTTCTACTGACTGTACACAATACATGTATCATAAGGATAAAGAAAGGAAATAAATCTAATAAGAATATTATGAGCTGTATAAACGCTCAATAACTCTTTGAATTCCTGTATGACTTAAATGGCTTGCAGGGGATCCTTTATAATGATCTGGAAAGTGATTCCAAAATGTAAGACCTAGGAGAGTTTAGTTTGGTAGCTGGTTGTTTCTTTACAAATGTTGTTACTCGAAACTGATTCTCAGAGCTGTGAGTCAAAGCCAAACTATTTTTGCCCACTTTTTTGTCAGTAGGTTTTCTTAAACACATTTTTGCATCTATTGACCTATTTCAGCTAATTAATTTACTGTAAAATGTATTATTTTTGTGATAATCAATTACATTAAATTGATTTTACATTCATTACTTTTTATATGGAATGAGTGCTTGATAACATACTTTGACTTGTTTCTAAGGGCTTGGATGACTGGATCATTTGCACTGAGGTGCAATAATGAGTAATATTAGGAAGAAGGCAGAGATGTTTATTGGACTTCCCATGTTGCTGTTATTTTGCTGTTTATTTCATTGGATTCTATTAATTCTCAAATTTATCTTCCTCCTAAGGCAGAAGCTAAATAAGTAAAATAAGCTTTTACTGTCTTGTTCCTTATTTCATGTTTGCAGTACCTGTCACGCCTTTCAAAAGGATCATGTTTAATTATTTGATTCTTTTTGCCCTGAAACAAACTGATAGTCTTTGGTTTTGCTCTTATCTAATGCTTCCTACTTATGCATCTCTAGCTTGTGCTGTTTATCACTGAAACACAGATATGAGAGGAAGCACATATGAGATGGGCTTGTAGCATCACTATTACTTGGTGGTAGCCCAGCATTTCTTAGGTCAGTATTGGGTTTGTGCCTATATTGGATTATTTCTAGGAGCTATTTGGCATTTTCTTTCTGATTTTACCCAAAATGAAAACTATTTAGATAACTCTGGTTCTAAGCCAAGCGCAAAAGCTTTTCCATGAGCACTCATAATGTCCCCTAAACTTCAACTGTGCAACTAAAGCTGTGTCTACTGTACTGTAATTTTTTGCCTAACAGTATCTTGACAGTGGGAGAAGATGGTTTCAATAATTGACCACTGCTTTAAGGAGAAATGCATATAGAACATAGTTTTGAGAATACTGTACACTAGATTGCACTTGATAGTGGGGCCAGCAGGACCAGGGCAGTGATTGTTCCCCCACACGCAGCACTGGTGGGGCCACAGCTCGAATCCTCTGTTCAGTTCTGGGCCCCTCACTACTAGAAAGACACAGAGGTGCTGTCCACAAAAGGGCAACAAAGCTGGTGAAGGTTGAGAGCACAGGTCTGATGGCGAGTGGCTGAAAAAGATGGGGGTGTTTAGGGAAAAGGATATTCAGGGGAACCTTCTCTCTAGCTATCCCACCAGTGGCAGGGTGGAGGTCAGTCTCTTCACCCAAGTTATAAGTGATAGGACAAGAGGAAATGGCTCCAAATTGTGTTAGGGGAATTCTAGCCTAGATATTGGGAAAAATTTCATCTCTGAAAGGGTTGTCAAGCATTGAAACAAGATGCTCAGGAAAGTGGTGGAGACGACATCCCTGGAGGTATTTACAAATTGTGTAGATGTGGAGTTGGGTACTTGGGGATGTGGTTCACTGGCTGTCAGTACTGGCTGATGGTCAGATTCTTGAGGGTGATGATGTTATTTCAGTAATAGCTGTCTATCAGATATTGACTGCAAACTAACACTTATTAAATGTATGTTGTTTCATCCCTTAAGATGTGACTCCATAAATATTCTTTCTGGTAGGAGTTATAGCTGTTATAGGTTAGGCTGTTAACAAACAACACTATTAAAGATACTTTTTTTGCCTTTGTCTCAAAATACCTCAGTATTAACTGCTGCTTCTGTAACTTGTACATGCTGGAATATGTTAGAGAAACTCTTTTTCCTCTCCAAATACACTGCAATCAAAGGGTTTTTCCTCAAAGCTAATCATCGAGTTTCCAGTGTATTCTTCATTTTTATGAAATAAATGTTAATCTGTATCTGGTAAATTTTGTTTTAAAAACTCTGTTGAATGTTCAGTATTTCCTAAATGTATGTGCTGATCATTCATGATGCATCTTGCCTTTGAAGCATCTATAACAATCTGAATCTCATCGAACTGACTTGTAGCATTTTTAAAATGAATAATAAAAGTCCGAAATGGCAAGCTTGTTTTTATTTCAGCTTATTTTTGCCAGCTTTCTGGTCCAGCATGGCAATTATTTTGGTCCTGGGTGATCCAGTTACAGAAATTCTGAACTCTGCGCTCCTAGATGCTTCAGCAGCGGGAGGTTAGAGAGATGGCCAGACACTTAAAGGAGGCTGGAGTACTATCCTGCTATGGTTATTGCCAAGTTGTAGGTGGGGGACAGATGTGACAGACAGCTTGTACTACTTACCTGCAGGTAGTGTTTTGTTTCTTTTCTGTTTTATTAACTATTGCATGGCCTGAATCAGATGTGTTTGTGACCTGTGTGCACATGCATAAATACACTACAGCATATGCTTAAATATGACACAGTATTAAGTTTTGTCTTAAATATGGTTCAAAAGAAATATTAATGCCTCATCTTGAATTAATGATTGACAATGTTTATACCTTAATTTAAAATACTATTTTTGATTATTTCTGGTATGTTATCATTGAGTGGAGACAATGTTAAAATTTTTAGATGCCTTTTTTGACATAACTACAACATAACTACAAACTAATATAACATAACTACAAACCGAAAGACTCTTCAGAAATATAAAGTGATAATGAATCATAAAAATATTCTATTTTAGTGACATACATGTTTCATATACTAAATGTAACATCCTTGTCTGCATTTTAGATCAATATGACATGAATTTTCTATCAGGTGTAGATATAAAGCTGATATGGAACTTAAGGCTTTATTTCATTTATTAATAAAAAAACATATGAACTAATATAAAGAATTTCAGAAAAGAGCAGGCACTGCATGCAAAATTTATAGAAGTGCATTTCTTTCATCACTTGCAGAAAAGTCATTAGAAAATATAAAATCACAGCAGAATTGAGATTTTTATTTACAGGCTTTACTTAAACAAGTGTTTTTCTAATGTGAAGAAAGACATTGTCCTCATACAGATTTTGCATTAGTAGATAAAGTTATTTGGGGGACTTAATGTAAGCACCTGAAGAAGATAGCTGCTGGGAAACGGAAGAGGTACTATACTCAGAGACTTCCATTCACTTGAGTCATGCTTGTGTTGTGTACTCAGAAAATACCTGCTTTGCCCTTAAAAGAAGGGTGCTTGCAAAGTACAGGCACATGACAAACACTGTGACCCTGTCCCATGGAGAAACAAATGTGTCCTGCTCTATAAGCAAACATGTTTGTTCTTTCCACGTTCTATTTCAGAGGATGTTTCTACATGGCACAGTTACAACAGTCGGACTTCATAGGCTACATTTTGCTGTAGCTTCAGTGATTTAGCTAATGGGTTGGGAATTAAGTTTCCAAAAGTTTCTAATTTTTGTAAATTTCTGAATGACAATATCCTTGAGGATGCTTTGAGACATGAAGATAAGGGGATCAAAGGAAGTGGAAATCTGTAGCTTTACATGCTCACATTGCAGTACTTGTAATGTGAAAAAAAGGCAAGTTACATCAGAGGAAAAAACCTTTCTCCATCTACAAAACAGTACCAGTGAAGGGGTGTTCTGTGTTGGCAGGATGGCAAGTTTCCATGCATTTCATACTTTTGGCCTTATTGAAGGCTGGCAATCTTGGAATCATAGAATACTCTGTGTTGGAAGACACCCATCAGGATCACTGATTCCAACTCCTGGCCCTGCACAGGACACCTCAAGAGTCACACCCTTCTGGCTGCCAGAGCACTGCTGACTCAGGTTCACTTTTCTGTCAACCAGGACTCCCGTGTTTCCTTCCATGACTTGCTTTCCAGCCTCTCAATCTCCTGTTTTGTCTGTACATCCAGGGCTGCCCCATCCCAGGTGCACTTTCCCTTGTTAAACATATGATTTGTCATTGCTCAGCCCTCTAATTTGTTGAGATCTCTCTGCAGGGCCTCTCTGTCTTCAAGGGAGTGGACAACTCCTCCCAGTTTAGTATCATCAGCAAGCTTGCTTAGTGCTCCTTTCAGTCATTAATGAAGAAGGATTTTTTCTGAATTAAGAAGCTTTCATTGGAAAACATCTTGGCACTGCTTGTATGTTAACTTGCAGTCAAAGTTGGAGTATCAAGTTTCCTCATTTTGAATGTTTCTTGTATATTTTTGCACTTTAGTTTTTTCCTGAGAAGAGGCAGAACTTGAAGTCTATTTCAATCATGGATGTAGACAAGAAAATTCAGATTCCACTGAAATCATAAAACTGGCAAAAGTGGCATGTACTATTAGTATGTATTTAATACTGAAGTTTCAGTTTGAACCCTGAAATAGAGATACTGGAAGAATTAACAAGGTAAATTTATCATCACTCTTTCAATAGTATATAAATGTTATTTTTCATTCTTAATTCTCAGTACAAGTGCTTCTTGTTGGAATTGTGATCAAACTATGTTTTGGATTTTTTTAGAGACATAGTCCTGTATGTCAGCTAAGGAGATGAGACACAGATGAAAAATATGCCAATTATATTGAGTGTGAGATTTTGGAACAAAATCTGGTGGATCTAATTCAAATTCATTCCTATTTCCTGATAGGGAGCTGTGGTCTATATGCAGAAATGATGTTGAAGAGTGATTCATACTTTCAATCTGGAAATATAAACGTGCAGAACTCAAATAGTCTCTGTCTGATGAGTAATCCTATAGTGGATTTTTTGTGACCTCTTCCGTGGAATACAGGAAGTTGAATGAAAAACTGCAATACAAATGTAAATAGCCTTGCATTACAAATGTAGCGTGTCAGTTCAGCAATGAGGATATCTAACAATATGAGGCCTATTACCAAGGGAGCAGGAATGCAGTAATAGCAAAAAGCAAATTAAGCTGCTGTGCATTTTCCGGGCCTCAGCAGGGCTGGGATGCACTCTTCTGGAGTACAGAATAAAACTCATGCTGTCAGCAGTTCTGTTCTAGTCTCTGTGGCACCTGTTCATACCACTTCTAGGAAAACAGAACAGTATTTTTAATTCTCTGACAAAAGGAAGAGTCTCCAAATGCTTTGGAGATTTTAATGTTGTCTGACCTTAAGAATGTATATAGTTATTTTCAACATCGTTTCTATAGTGCTACTATTTCTTTTTTCTTTCCAAACTCTAAAATGGGAGTAAAAATACTTTCTTATCTGCTTCTTGGCATAGATGGATGTAGCCTCCATCCAGCTTATTGAGTGCCACTCTGATGATGGAGGCAAAGAAGAAATCCCATATCTGACACATTAGAAATATATAGTACTTTGAAGCAGGCCTGATCTGCTGGAAATATTACTATTTTTTTATTAATATTAAGATACTTCTGCTAGAGGAAGGTCCAAAATATTTTTGCTGTATAAAAAACCTCGTCACAAAAATATCTCATTCATCAAAACTTTTAATAAATGTGGAAGAGTTGAAGCTTTTATGACATCCTTTTCAGCAGATAAGGCAACAAATCAAAAAATACTTAGAAAAAAGATGCCTGCTACCTCCACTTAGTTTGAACAAGGTGCAGCAGCAATAGTAACACAAATTTTGACATAGTTCAGAAGCTCTGTTTGCACTAAAAATACCGAACTATATCCTGCATTCATGAAAATGGGGTGATACAAAATCTGTAAAAAGCAAATCCAAGCTAATTCATATTGATTCTTGAAAGCATCTCAATTCTTTACTTCCTTAGGCAATAGTAATTGTTTACTTTTTTCACAATCTGTTTCAGTATCTCACAAAGATTAGCAGTGAATGGAGTGAACTCTGATGTCAGTGAAAAATAAGATAAAGTATTGTGTTTCAAATATCTGAGCAGTGTTTATCAAGAATTCAGACTTCAACTATGGTGTTTATTTTTCTTTCAACATTAAAATGAGGCAGACTATTTTAATTACAATAATGTAGTCCATGCAACACGAGGAGGAAAAGTTTAGAAATGTATTTAGACTTATCTTGGCAGTTATGTTTTACAGTTATGTTTCATTTAAATGGTTGCATTTAAAACTGAGATTAAGGAGTATGCTTTTAAAAAACTTCTATTCAATATAACCAGCATGACCCTTCTTCCACAGTGCTCTTTCTTAAAGGTAGTATATTATGGACTATTACTTCAGAAGAATGTTTTGTCATTATTATGCATGCCTGGAAATCTGTGGGAATCACTTTGAATAAGTGAAGGCCATTAGATGAAGCAAATGTAAAATGGAAAAATTGTTGAGTTACCAGAGTTAATAACAAAGCTACTTCATGCCTGTTGGCAGTAGTGAGACATAATATCCTTTATCGTAGGGTTGCACATATAAATGAATTTCTGAAGTTAAATACAGTGCAGGCATCTTGCAAAGCCAATGGGCAGGAAACACCTCGGCAACCATGAGGCATTTGGAGCCTGGCATTACAGTGAATCAGAATTTATTACCAACTACAAGAAAGGCAGAATTCAGTTCTTTGAAAAATTTTCTCTGAAAGCAAGTTATGTGCGAGGAGCTTATCTCAACAGACATTAGAATGCAGTAAGGAAGATGGCTTAGTGTACTCCAGTTTTCCTCTTTCAGCATAGCATTCAGAAAAGTTTTTAACTTTTCTGTGTAAAAGTGTTACAAACTGTGAATTTTATTTTTTTTTCATCACTTATTGAATGAAGGCAATTGGGAGGAGTTTCAGAATGCTGTAAATATCTCATAAAATGCTGGGATACTGGGGGCAGCCTCCTTAAGGATGTGATCATCATCTGTCTTCATAACTGAAGATTTTCAGAATGTAATTGGACATTGTTAAATAATCTCATTTAGGCCTCCTTTCCAATGGAAGGCTGGACCAGATAATCTATCAAGGTGCTTTCCAACCTGAGTTGTTCTCATTCCTATGGAATAGATACGTTTTACAAGATTTGTGTTGGGCTGGGTTTCGTGCTGACCATTTTCAGGTGTAGATACTTGTCTGACACTTCTGAAGGGTTTGTGTTTACTGCTGGGGGGAAGAAATTTTTCTTTGTCTCAATGTAACAATTTTGAAATAGGACTTTTTCACTGCCGACTTGTCCAAGTCAACAGTAATTTATGACCAGTAGTGATTGATATGCCTTATCTGAGATCATTTGCTTTCCAGATAGTGAAAAAAAACAACAAGCTACCCATTGTGAGTTGGATCTATTTGTTAATGGAAAAGCCTGTACTATTACCCTTAACTGATTAGCTCTAAGACAGGACCATTCTGCTGAGATAATATTGTCTAGACCTTGCCAGGTCATAAAAATAACTGAGATTTTAATAAAACATCCTTGATTTGAAGTGCCTACAGATAAAGCCCGAAAGGGGCATTCAAAAGCAGCCTGTGAAATTAAGAAAATGCTTAAGCATGGATTTAGTTTAGCAGTCAGTACCAATTACTTTCCAGATATTTTTCCGGATATCTTTCACCAAATTCTGAAGGACAATAAATAGGCAACTGACAATTGTCACTGCATTTGCCAAGGTGAACTGACCAGGAAAATATCTCGCTTTTTCTGTAAGATAAAATCTAAGATGATTTTCTCCAGTGGAAACCAGAAGTTGAATATGTAATGACTTCTTTTCAACGTCCTGTTTTTGGGGGTAGGTGTGTGTATATATATATATATTTCTGTTAAACATGAATATAGTACCACCTACTCTGCTGAAGAAACATAACTATTTGTGTATGTTTCTAATTAAATGTTCTGAAAGAAGAGATGTGATTGGGCTTTGCATAAATGTAGGCCAGGTTCCTTCTTAACTCTATCTAGCATCCAGCTAAGCAACAGAAAAAAGTCTAATGGAAAACCTGAAGAGCAACTGAAAGCTGCTGAATATGCTTTATTTAATCTGGGAAAATTGTTCTTTAACAGACTAAGTTCTTTTATTTGTTGATATCCTCTCACTACTGAAAATTGTCAAAGTAATAAAAAATCTATCAGATTCACAAAATGGTCTTACCTGAAGAGGAAACAATGCTGCAATTTTCCATGGCTTATAAGATCTTATGAAGAGAATTCTGAGTTATGTTGGGTTTTCACTGGAGGCATTGAGGGACGGAAATGCTTGCAATACTGAATACCCTCACTTTTGTTTTTTTTCATGAATACTACAAATGAGTTTTAAGGTATTATTTCACCAAGCCCTTGTAGAGTCTTTTTCACAGCCTGTAAAAATTCATGTGTACTGACTCCCTGTGTGCTCAGGAGCGTGTGCATGCTGGAGATTGTAAGTGTTTATCTGTTGTTATTGCTAATTCTAACAGATCTGGCATATGGTGTTGCACTTGAGATTCCTGACACTGTGTTGCCTAACTGCCAATCTCCAAGTAGTATGTAACAGGGAAAGCTGTTAATGTGCTATGAATTTGTAAAATCCTTTAAAAAGATAGGGTGTTAAGTGACTTCTCCAATGTGTTTAGCAGGATGTCTGGTCAAGGGTGTTGGTTGAGCAGCATCTAAGCTGTATGAGTAGAACTGAAATCTTTGTAGCACTAACATCTGGATGAAGTCATACCTTATCACTGACAGACAAATGATGTCAGAGTTACAAAATAGCCAAGAATGGCAGATCTTCATCTGCTGCATGTGTTGCTGCAATTTCCAGTTCTGAGACTGTAACAGTGACAAAGCAAATTCTCCTCTGGGTGGCTGAAATCTCTGCCTTCCTGCAGAATAGGAGCACTGCACTGCAGCCTTAGCAAAATGCAACTAATTCCCAGGACTTTGAAGCTTATTGAAAATAAGTTAGTGGGATTCAGCATTATTGGATCTAATTGTAACAGGAAAATGTGCAGTGAAACATTGGGCTGGTTTGTAGCATTGTCCTTTTCCTGTGTTCATGCTTCCCATAAGAAGAAATTTCTTTGTACTTTTTATTATAGTACCCGCAGGTAGGTTTTAAATTGCCTGAACAGGCCAAATAGAAACTGGCTGACCCCATCTTCAAGAATTAATGCCATCATGTTGGTCACACAGTTCAGAATCACAGAAGGGTTTGGGTTGAAAAGGACCCTGAAGATCATCTGGGTTCAAGTGACTTGCCCACAGGCAGGAGCACTGCTGCACAGGTAACAAACAAATGCCTTTTGGGTACCCCTTGGCAGAATAGGTGCTCAAAGGCACACAGCTCCACGTAGAGATGACTTCTGTGAGTTGCATAGAAAAATATTTTATTGAAGGTTCTACTTGCCCAGTAACAGCTTTGCTTAGAACTGAGAAAAGTCAGGATTTTTTGTTTCTCCAATGCTATTTCCTTAACATGAGTCTGCTTTACAGTGTATTTTAGAAGAATTGCCTTTATAGCATATCTGAGCAATGAAACAAAAGAAAGAAAGTTGTGTCTCCAAAATGTAAACTGCCTTAATTTACCTTTCAATAGAAAAAAAAAGGAAAAAAAAAGGAAAAAAAATAGGAAAAAGAGTTTGATGTGCATTATATATATATATATTTAAATCATCATTTGGCATTTTCATGTACTGAATCTAAATGTAATCCACTTATACATGATGAGATAACTGCTGAAAATATCAGACTGCTCTTAAGCCCTATTTCTGCCGCCTCCTAAAGCAAATATAAATACATGGTGAAAACACATATATTAAAATATAAAAGAAAAAAAATAACATCAAACAATACTAAGGACTGAAATATTTACTTAGAAGGCTGTACAAAGAGGAGAACTGTATCCAAGAGATAATTCAAATATATTATTTTTCCTGAAATTACAAAGTGAATGCTTTCTTTAAATTCATGATGTTTTCTGTTGTAATCAGCAGATTTCCAAACAGATATATTCAGCAAAAAGTTGCTTGCTAACCTTTAAACTGTATCGTATCCCCTCAGACTTTTTTTGTTGTTTTAAATTTCTTTTTTCTTTTAAAGAATCCTCCTGGAAAACTGTTTTTTTATATAGAGCAACTAAGATACACATGCAGATAATTTCTTTAGATTTATATTTTTTAATATGCACTGCATATTTTGTTGTATTCATATTTTAAAGTGTCTTGCACATTCAGTAAAGTAACATGAATCTTAAATGTGTGATTCTTAGATATTCTGTAATAATAAGCTCTAATGGCTCTTGTAGTTGCAAGCAATATTCTCTGTCTTCTTGTGTTACCTTGTCTTTTAATAGAGTGAACAATACATGTTTTTTCCAGGTGTCATTCCAATGCCAATATAGTTTCCCCAATGCTTGACCAGATCTTTCAGATCTAAGCATAGTAAATTTAATTTTAGAACAAAATTATTGGGTTGATTTGTTATATAACTACTTAAATTTCACCAAAAGTGAGGAGGAGGGAGCTGGACTTGATGATGTTTATTGGCCCCTCCCAACTAGAGTTATTCTATAAACTTATGAATGGAAGATGTAACTGTTCCTGATCAGGCAATAAGAAGTCTCAAATTAGAGGATTTATAATTCTAGTTTTGTATGTGGTCTGCTTTTGAACTGTAATATTAAAGTTTTCTTATTTGTTCTTAACAAGAGAGGTGCTGTGGCAAATTGAATTTGAAAGACAATTCAATAGTTTTAAGACAGAAATTGAAATGTCCAACAGTTTCTTGAAGAGAAATGTATTTCAAAAACTTGTACTTTTAGGTTTAAAAATTAAGCTGTTGATATTTGTCTTTGATCAGCTATTTTTGCAAAATCTTTTTAACAAAATATTCTTCCAGAATATCACAGAGTATGCATTTGCATCTCTGTCTATCATCTATGCTAATTTTACAATAATCAGGCTTAGCTGCTAGTTTGACTTGCATACCCAAGACGTGAAAAGCAAGAGAAAAATGAAGGTCTGTATTCCCAAATTTAGCAGAGTTATGAAAGAAAGTCCCTCTGATGCAACAGCTGTTTGGTTTTTTTATTTTATTTTTCATTTATGCATAAATGGGATGGCATCTTTAGCGTTTGTAATGTCTTAAGAAAATACTAAATACTTGAATATTCCTATAATGCTTTGTTTTATGCTTTGTTCTTGCCTATTTTTCTTTAGTCTCTCCAGTGTGCTGGAATTTTCCCTACAACCTTCTGTCTACCCTACAGCACTTCTAGCAGCAGATCTGTTTTCATAAATCACTTTGAGAGAAGCCAACACTCATAAAGAAAATATATGTTGATTTTTGCACAGTCCTGACATCTAACGGAAAGTTAAAATAAAATTCCACTGCAATTCATACCATGCTTGGTTTGTGTTCTGTGGATATGCAGTTTTTCCTTTAGATTAGAATATCATTCTGATTTTAATGGGGTTTTTGTTTGTGAAATAAGATGGTAATGAAATGAAACACAACTAGGTTCCGGTCCTGAAATCCGTTCTTGCTTTTTCATAAAGGCAAAGCTTCACTGATGTCAATGACAGTTTTGCCTGAATCAGAATTGCAGGATTGGGCTGATAGTGTCTGACTTAATGAATTTCAAAGAGGAAATTTCATTTCATGACCAGACAGATCATTTTGGAGTGTCTTTCACAGCCAGTGAAAATGTATCTTGTGACTATGTTTTTGTTTTCCTTTTGTTTTCATGCTCCTTTAAAGTCTTTTTTTAGCAGAGTCTTTTACATGCAAGGATACTAATGAGATTAATGGAAGAGTGTTTTAGAATCTTACTGAAAGATGCAGCATTATTATTATTATTATTATTATTATTATTATTATTATTATTATTATTATTTTGTTCTTTTTGGTAATAGGACTGAAAAATATTTTGCTGCAGCATTCTTTTCTTTTTCTGTAGAAGTTTGCTTTGCTGCCTGGTAACTGCAAGACTTATTTAATTAAAAAAGACAAACTCCCACACATATTTGAGTCATCTTAAGATTGTTTGACAATCACAGATATTTAACAAGGGGAAGGGTCAGAAGAAAGAAGAAGGAGTTTGAGTCTGTAGTAAACAAGAGAAGAAGTGAGTATGGAAGACGGGATTGACATTGGGGTTTTTCTTTCCCATTTGCTTTGACAATGAACCTTGCTACCTGTTCTGCCTAATATGCACTATCTTGCAACTGATAGCATTTTTGGAATAGTAAATGCAACCAGTTCTAACCCAAAACAAGGCCTGTGGGGGTTGATAAAGGGAAAGTACTTATTTATAGTACATCTGCTACATAGAACTCGTGATATTATGTACAGTTTAGGGATTTGTTTGTTTGGGGTTTTAAGCCACAGACAGTCGTGTTCAAAGCTCTCTACCAGGCTTTGCAAGTGACCTTAAACTGAGGTTGCCTATTGCTGAAGTGAGGTAACTCAGCCACAGGCAGTTTCACAGATGATACTGCCTACTAGTATGCAATCTATCACTGATCTTAAACTTGAACTGCAATGACCAGCACTCCCTCTTGGCCACACACAAAATTATGTGAACACTACAATGGAAAACAGATTTTTAGTCTTTATTTGAACAGATGTAAATACTATTTTTTTTTCTCCCCGTCACACACTTGCTTAACATGTGAATATTATAAATGGTACTGGATCGGAACTATAGCATCTTGCTTGCTGGACCTGGCCTTTGTAAATATTTATGAGAAAACATGTATTAACAGTAATTTCTCAGAAGGATGTTGTGAGGTGTTTAAATTGCTCTGTTTTACAAACCATGTAAAGGGAGAGGTTTATAACAGCAAACCCAGTGGAGTGAATTCTGTCTTACATCAGACTTATTTTCTCACTTTTTCCTGCTGTTTGAAACTTGTGACAAAAAGGCAGGACACTAAGGAGCTGAAATTACATTTTCAAAAAGACTGAAAAATAGGTGATATAGGAGAGGTAGATCAGGATTGTAGAAAATATGCCTCGGGATGGTCTGATCTGTATTAAGGAAAATAGCTTAAATATATTAAGTTTCAACCGTAGGGTGGATCTTTTTTCCCTGTGGGAGTCGGTGCAGTAGTGTTGCTTCCTGTGCATCTTTGCCATGAAGGGGAATTATCTTTGGTATGCTGTCATAATTTTAGCAGTGTTTTTCTCTGTTGTAGCTGCAGTATTGGAAGAGGAACATGAGATGTCCTTCTCCTCAGCATATCCTACTCTAAGGGTAAGTGGTGATGATGTGTCCCTTTGGTCTGGAAAGAGGAGCAGGGAGACAATAGTACCTACACTATCTGCACTAAATCTAACTTTGGAAAGACTTGCTCTTCTTTATGGAGGCACCTTTGTCTTGAATACTGACCTAACAATTTAAAAACAAAAATAAAAATAAAATCCCAAACTAACAACAAATTTCAGGAAAAAAAAAGAATAACAGCAACCCATAGAGCTAGATGAGCTGTCTCACCTCATGGCCTCCTTTTACCTCTTTTGATATTGTATCAAGGAGGTAAAAAGTAAAATGCAGCAGACTGGAGCAACAGTAGCACACTTTTCGTGCAGCAAGATGAGGGATGTAATCTGAACACTAACATTGAGGATTATATGTAGTCAGGGACCATGTACTTCAGATAAGAGTAATCAAGTAGTAGGGCATACAATTTAAACCAATTAATTTCATGTTTTAGATGACAGAGCCAGCAAGAGATGCCCGGAGCTTGTTGAGGCTACACAGGTTATTAGGACTGCACCAAGGAATACCAGTCACTTCAGTCAGAAAGCCAGTCACTGGTGTCCCAGCTTAAATGCCTCTATGCTATCACATGCAACATGGGCAATAAAGAGGAGAAATTACATGTGCCCATGCCTGCAGGGCTGAAACCTTACTGGCATCATTGAAACACTCTGGAATGGCTCCTATGACTGGAGTGCTGAAATTATAGGATACAGGACCTTTAGGAAGGACAGGCAGAGAAGGGCCCAAGAGATCTGGATGATACTCCAGGATTGTATCCACCCCTGCAAAGGGTAAATCAGTGAGAAACACCAGGAGGCCTGCATGTATGAGCAAGGAGATGCTGCACAAATTTAAACACAAACAGGTAGCTTAGATTCTGGAACCAGTGGAAGGTAGCCTGGGGGTAATACAGAGAAATTGTCCAAACAGCCAGGGATCTTGTTAGCAAAGCTAAAGTACTGACAGAAGTAAGTCTGGCCAAGGACACCAAGGCACAAAAAAAAGCTGCTTTAGGTACGCCAACAACAAAAGGAATACTAGGGAAAATAAAAGTTTTCTCAAGGAAGGACACAGAAGTCTTGGTCACCAGGACAAGGAGGGGGCTGAGGAAGTGAATTAATTTTTTTGTTTGTTTTGATTTCCACTAGCAAGTGTTCAATCCACAGCACCCAAGTTGCAGAAGGTGAAAGCAGGGATTGGGAGAATTAAACACTGCTCACTGTAGAAGACATAGTTTGAGACCATCTAAGGAATCTGAAGGTACATGTGTCCATGGGACCAGATGTGGATGCATCCATAGGTCCTAAGAGTACTGGCTGTGAAAGTAGCTTAGCCATTATCCATCCTGTTTGAGAAGTCATGGCAGTCTGGAAAAGTTCTCACTGACTGGAAAAGGGAAAACATAAATCTCATTTTTAGAAAGAGAAATAGGGAAGACCCAGGAAAATACAGGTCTCACCTCAGTGCCTGGCAAGATCGTGAAGTGGATCCTCCTAGAAAGTACGCTAAAGCACGTGGAAATAAGGAGGTGATTGGTGAGAGCCAGCATGGCTTCTCTAAGAGCAAATCAGGCCTGACAAATTTGGCGGCCTTCTGTCATGGAATTATAGCAGTGGTGAATAAGGGAAGGGCAGCAGATGTCATCTATCTGAACTTGTGCAAAGCATTTGACACTGTCCCACATGCCATCCTCGTCTCTAAACTGGGGAGACGTGGATTTGTTGGACAGATCACGCAGTGGATAAGGAATCAGCTGGAGGGTTGTACTCAGACTTGCGGTCAACGGCTCGATGTCCGAGTGAAAAGCAGTGACAAGTGGCATTCCTCAGAGATGTTATGTGAGTCAACACAGGCAGGCAGCCAGAACAACCCCAAAGCCACAGCCAAAATGCCAAGAGTAAATTTATTTCATTACCTCATTACCCAGAGGATCCTAGGGCAACACCCAAGCGGAGACACACAGGCAGGAGCAGAGGCCCTGTCAGGCTCACTCCATCCCAGCACACGGTGAGGCTGCTGTCTGCACCCATTTATCCAGGATAGTTTATCTCCATGCTGTGACCCCCCTGTGCTTTTTATGAACTCTGAGCTTTGGTCTCTCTCTGGAGAGAGGGAGATCAAGCATGTCTGTGAAAGTGCCTCCAAGTCTCTGCAAGCACCTATGTTGTCTCTAGACAGAGATTCCTCTTCTCAAAACACACAGAGCATTACAAGCAATAGGCATAATACATGGTTTATACATGAGGTTTCCCACGCTCTTATTCTCCAGGCCTCAACATTCCCAGCTGCAAGGTCACTTGAGTGAATCTACCATCCTCCTCTCCACTCTTCCAGTTTTAACCCTTTGCTCACAACAGATGGGTGCTGTTTAACATTGTTGGTGACATGGACAGTGGAACTGAGTGCACCCTCAGCACATTTGATGATGACGTGCAGCCGTGTGGTGCCATCAGCATGTTGAAGGAAAGGGATCTAGACAGGCTTGAGAGGTGGGTCTATGTGGACTTCATGAAGTTCAACAAGGCCAAGTGCAAGATCCTGCATCTAGATCAGGGCAATCCCAAGCACAGGTACAGGCTGGGCAGAGAATGGATCAAGACTAGCCCTGGGAAGAAAGACTTGGGGGAGTGGGTGGTGTTTTTTTGATGAAAAAATCAATATGACTAGGCAACGTGCACTCGCAGCCCAGAAGGCCAACCACATCCTGGGTGTCACATCCTGTGACACAACAAAGAATCATGTTCAAGGAAGGTGATTCTCCCCTCTGTTCTTTTGGCCATCTGAATGAAATCATTTGTCAAAAAATGCCGATAATGTTATTGTCACTATGGTTACCTGTGCATATGAAGACTAAGATGAAAAACCCCCTTTTTTGTGCAGGCACATTAAACATAGGAGGCTGGTATTAAGTGAACTAACATTTCAGGCTTCCCTTGTCAGTGGAATTTTGTTGGTTTAGCTGGAGGAAATAGTCCAATAGACTCACTTTGTCAGGGACTATTAATATTTTCCTGGTTTAATTCAGGCAAAAAGCTCTGACGTAGTACATTCGTGAGTGAATCCTAGTACCAGCTACAAGATTATGGCTCAAATCCCCTTTGTATAAGGAATGACTGAGGAGAAGGGGAGGTAAGAGGGCTGGGAAAGCACTTTAGGAAAAACTCAGAGTGATGGAAAATACATCTGTAAAAGTAATGTGATTCCAGAACACCCAGAGTTTTCAGAAGTCCATGAGTTCAATAAAATCTGTGCTCAGTCTGGTGGAGCTTAAATATAATGCAAGTTCTGCTCCTTGTTTGAAAACTGAACACCTTCTGTGGTGGCAGCAGCAAAATATTTCATGTCATTAGTGGTTTTGCTTTACAACACTTATTTCTAGGTTGCTGAAATCATTTGTATTTCTTCTGTTAAACTTTTCCAGGCTCTTGAGAATTGTTTAGTGCACAGTGAAAAATAACTTACCAATTCAAGTATATTAAGAACTTATTGAGTTGTTAAGCTTTTATGCAGCTGTTTGTTTGGATTATATTTTTATCACTCTCTAAGGGGTCTCTGGAAAATTGTTTTATATTGAGTTTAGTACTCAGTTAATGTTCCTCAGCAAATATTCATCTTATTCTGAGTGTTTTACATTGGAGTAATTTTTCATTTGCATTTTAATTTGCACACACATAGGTGGTCTTTGATAGACTTATTTGTCAATGTTTGTGTATATTTCTACTGCTGGTAGGTATGAACATTTGGTTTTGGTAAAGTTACAAAATCAGCAATTGGATAATGAATAATAATATTCCAGCTAAGGATTTTAATATTTGACTTTGCTGCAGGAGTTCACACACAGAAAAGTAGATAGTGTTAATTTTTGAGTCAAAACCTAGTTTATATACTTTGATAACAGGTTTAGACAGAGATAAGATTTAGATGATCCTACAAGCCTATTACTCTTTTGGAACATTTATGCGTTGTGTTGGTATCCAAAAGAGTTAGAGCAGCAAGTAGACCTACAAGGGACACAACATGGAACACTCATGGGCTTTATTTGAACCACTGATTTTTAGAATCTTTCAAACTTGTCTCTACAAATCAACATCCAGGCTGTTATAAATGATACAAGTGTCTTTGGATTTGTGAAGAGCTAAGCGGTTGTGGTTTAGCGAATACACTTCTACAGTTTGTTTCTATGTTGTGACAATTCTTATCTCAAACAAAAGTGCTAGAAATAATTGGAAGGAGTACAATGACAAGGGGAAAATCTTTCTTTTCTTCTCCCCCTTATGTGTTGCTAGAGGAAAGGCAACTTCATTTCCACTGTCTTTTTATGGCCTTGAGTTGTCTTGCTAAAATAGAAATATTTTCTTTAGAGGAAGCTTTGAAATAGGGTAAAGCTGCATGTACTGATTTCCTTAAACTGCTCCTCCTGGCAGATTTCCACATAGATTCTATTCTATTTGTGCTTTTTATATAAGTGTCAACTTAGTGTACTGAGTACTTCTCTATGTTATCTTCTTTTCCCAACATAATCCTGGTTAAATGGAGTTCTGCCAGATAGTTTTTTGCCAAGACAAATTTCCAAAAATGAATCCAGATACTGCAAAATAAATGTATCAGTATTGCTGAATGAAATATAAATATTTCTACTTTCAGAGTAATTTAAATATTTGCTTTGGGAAACAGTGAATTTTTTGTCAATCAAATGAGGACGGCTTATTGTGATCAAGTAGTTTGGATACTGGTGGGATTGGTGCTCATGCAAAAGGGAACATGCATGGGTGTACACAATCACACACTTTTTTTTTGACAAAAAACCTTCACAACAACTGAATATATGAGATCAATATCTTAGTGTAAATGAGATGTTTGTTTATACCACTAACTCAATATAGAATTCTGTGAGCTGTACAATGAAATGCTTGTTGCAAGATGCCAGGAATTCACTTCTACTTAGAATAAAATGCCTTTTATTTTCAAAAAAATTTATAAAAGATCATTGAAACACTTGCTTTTTTGAATCATGTGAAATTTAAATAGAGACTTTACTTGTGATTTCGTGGGTTTGTGAGGTGATAATGTGTGTGCTGTCCCCATGGGATCACGATCTAGACAAGGGTGGCATTAGAGTTGAGTCAATGAGACATCCCAAAGAGACCCAAAGCATAAGATACTGTGGACGCAGCAAAGAAGTGAATCATAAAATGATCCCACAGATAAAAAAAGTTTATAGAACATTTAAACTTTCATGCTGTTTTAACATAATGAATGGAACTGAAGAGTTGAAAAGAGAGTATCTATTTTATAACCTGGATATAAGATCTATTACTTTGAATTAAAGAGGATATATTTCTAAACAAAATAATAAGGAAGTTCAGGGATATTTGTTCCTGAAACCAAAGTTTTCTCTGTCAGTGGACATGTACAGGCAACTTTATTCATGCTGAAGCCCTTCGGGCTGTCATTGCTTCCAGCAGTGATCATGCAAGACTAACTCTTGTGGCTACCATATTCAATGTTAGTAAGGTTGAGAGAGCTTTGTCTTGCCAACTGCAGTCTGACCTTTTGATGAGTGCTTTTTGGTTTTGTTTGTTTGTTCTGGGTGTTTTGTTTGTGTTTTTTCTCCCAAGTAAATGGCATTTATTGCAATGCAATATTAGGCCTTGAAAAGTATCAGGAAAATAAAATGCAGAAATACAGTTAATCACATATTTTCTCTTGTTAAATATTTATAGAGCCCTTAGAGTATTTATTAGTAAGTGTTTATCTCGACAGAGCCTTCACGTATACTCTTTAAGAATTGCAAATACTACAAAAACAGCTGGCAGGACTTTTTACATGGTTTCGAGGTAACAGATAACTCATTGTGGGAACAAGTTTCTGGCTAGAAACCTCATCACCCATTGCCAGCTACTGGCCTGAAGCTATTTATAAAATAAGAAAGTTATGCCTTACAGTAAAGGGGAAAACTATTATTTTATTTGTATTTAATTTTATCCATATTTGTGAAAATAACCTAAAGTGGCTAATGAAAGCCCAATGAACTTCTGTGGTATGGATTATTAAATGTAACATGCATGCCAGTCTGACATTGTCATGTTCTGTGTTGTCTCTGACTGGATCTGTTACAAGGCTAGGCCAAATCTCTTACTAAGAGATAAACTTCTACTAAATCATTCACATTTTCCACAAAAAACCCAGAGGACTCTTATTTATTTTTTTTTTTCTGCTCTGTTATACTTCAGGAAACTACATGTGGCCTCTAAACTACACTTTCTGAAGAGGAGTTCTCAAGCTTGATCTTGCTCCTGACAAGGTTTTAGTACGATTCAATTTTACGACAGATGTGTTGCACCAAGGTATTTCTGGGCTCGAGGCCTCGATATTAACACTATGTAGGCAGTTCCACAGCACTGTAAAGCTTTGTGCTGAGCAGTAGTGTCCTGCAAGTAATTAGGATTTTAAACTTCTGTTTCCAAAAGGTATTTTTGTGCAGAATTTTTGAAGTGTTTTGTATGCAAGGAAGAATTAAACATTCTGTCTAATAGTTTGGCTTTTATTGAATTTCATGTATCATTTAATACATTTTGGAATAAATACTGGATTAAGTGAATTTTTGTTTAGCCAGTTTTGGTCCTGTGTCCTGGATGTTGCAGTGCAAAAGTATACAAGATGCTGAAAACGATTGTTTTTCAGTTTTCTGCTTTTGGCAGAATCCACTAGTCTAAAAGCTAGATTCAACAAGGAATATATGCATGGATCAGACACATTTATTGTTATAAGTAGTCATGGTTTACCCACATCTTAATGGCTGATGTTAAATTTGTTGACACTTAGTGCTTTCAAATTTCAAGACTTTATTATGAAAAATAATGAAAATATCTACAGTAAAATGAGGTTTTAATTCACTTTTATGCTTGCACAATCAATTTTTGCTCAGTCTTCTCAATGTTCAGTGACTAGTGAAGCATTTGAGAAGCTATCAGTTGGAAGTGTGAGCCTTTTCAGGCAGATGACTCATGAGAGGCTCAGTAATACACAGGACAAACAATTTCTGTGTATAGACTTTATGAACAGGGAAGAAATAGTTTCCAGGCTAATATTTCTACCAATGTTATTATCTAGCAATTATGGCTCATTAAAAATGGCTCAAATTTAGCCTGGAAACAAACAAGAAAGGCCTCCTTTTCCCCAAGTAGTCGAAGAAAAATTACATACATTGTTACTTAATGCTGGGTAAGAATTTGTGATAACATAGATAGATCAATATTTGGCTTTCTTTGGTGTTGAAGATTGGACTGTATATGAGAGCAATCAATCACATACTTTGACCTACATACCTGGTTCACAGATGTTGTCTCTCCCCTTCCTTAAGTGAGACTTCATTCTTCCCACTGCAAGATTCTGACCCTAAACCTTAAGGAACTGATGAGAAAAGGAGAACATAGCATTACTGGAAATATTTTTCCAGTTTTTTTTCAAGATCCTGTTATGAAAATTCATAGGTTCAGTTGTATAAAGTTTCATTTAATTCGTTGTACTCTGCCTTTGTTCTTAGTATGTAGTTGATACTAAAATTTTTCATTGTTTTCCAGTTAATCTCATCTAACATTTTAAACACTGATGAATCATTAGCCACTCTTTTTTGTTACTAAAATTCACAAACTGAAATTTACACTTCGAGCTATATGCAAACTGTGTATAATTTCTATTGAGGTATAAAAATCTTAAATTTATCTCTGTTTGAAAGATTTTAATGCAATCACTTCAGAGCTTTGACTTGCAGTATTACATAAAATATAGCAGCCTTTTACAATGCCGTTGCAGAAGCTGTCATATTTTATTGCTACTTGTGCTGCAATAATTCAGAATGATTCAGATTTATTCATTGTTCTCCTGAGTGATATTAGATGTAATTGAAATATGATACTCTATTGTTTGTGAACCCGTCACTGTGTTTCTAGATGACAATGTTGAAACTCTTTATAAGCCTTTTGCTGTTTTTCACCAAACACAATAAGCTTAATTAGAACATTTAATGTTAAACACTCCAATACTCTGTTGGGGCTGTGGGGGGATGTCTACTTTCAGTATGCTGGCAGTATAAGAGATGAGATCCAGAAAGGATTCAGGGCCTGAAGTTCCTCTTCCGCTCAAGTTTAGACTTGAAAAGTTCACCTGGTGATGTTGGCATCTATCAATAAAACTATTCTATGATTTTCTAAAAATACCCAGAAATGCTTAATCTCAGCCGAGATAAGCAGCCTGTTGTGGGCCTTTTGGAATTTTTGTTAGTTTTTTGAGATTTCTTTGGTTTTAGTGATAGTAGCTTCGCCCATCTAAGTCTTTGTCCGGTGATTACAAACATCACTTGGGATATAGGAAGTTTGTTTTAATTCTACCTTGTTCTATTTGTTTGTGTCAATATTTATTTGATATCAGTCACTTAATTTTGAGTGACACTAGTGGAAGCAAGGATGACAGCAGTAAGGGAAACATTAGGTTTTCAGGTGCCCATGAGGAAGCCAGGATATCTTAATCATTTCTGCCTATTGACATTCTGTTTGCAGACACAGGTGACAGCTAGAAACTGGAGTATTACTACTGTGGGATGTAGAGGAATATTCTGATGCCTCTCTCTCTCTCCCAGCCTCCTGAGTTACTAGTGAAATAAAATTACTCCGAAAATGATAGACATTTTGGATGTTGGGTGATGAAGGGAGACTATGAACAGAAATTTTTGATGGACTTGCATTGGCAATGGAAAAAAAGCACCAGAACACAAGGATTTGTGTGTGACATAAATGGATGTGTTTCTAGGTCTTTTTTAAAAAATCTATGTTACCTCTCAGCACAGAAAAATATTTTAGCATACAAAGCTGCCAACACAGTCTTTTAAAAGTATATTTTTCAAAAGTAAAGATAAAGTATTAAACAAACTTCATATTTCTAGAATCAGTTTACCTAAAGCATTTGCATCTAGTAGCCTTGCATTATAAGTAAGTGATTGTGTTAGTTGCCAGAGTCTTTCAAGGCAAAACAGAAATTTAACAATGTAATGTGTTATTTTTTATGGAATAATGCAGCACTTTGACATCTAATGTCAAAAAAGGAAGAATTCAAAACTAGTGTGTTTTCTGTTAAGTGTAACTATGTATGAATTGATTAACAGTGTTGAAATGGTGAAACTGGAAGGAGAGGTAAAGCTTACACATACTACCTGTTTTATTGTTATTTCAGTAGGTAATAAGGACAAACAGAAGCAGATAAAAATTTGATCGACTTTATACCATTTTTTATGCTGAAAATGTAATTATTTGGAAAATGCAGAGTCTGATACAGTAACTAAAGAGCTTAAAATTTGTGTCAAGAAGTAATACACCCTTTTCCTGCTGAAGTGCGCTCTGATTTTTACATTTCGTTTTTGCAAGACAGCTAAAACTGGATAACTCCATGGAACTTGGTCCTTAGTTAGCAAAAACTGCACTGCAACAACAAAAAAATATATTGTTTCTATTTGGCTTGTGGAATAGGTTTCAGCATGAACACTTTGAGATTTCAAAATGACTTATTTCTAATCTTGTTTTTGAGAGTGCTGTGTGAAAGAAATTAGGTCTAATTTCCTACCATAAAATTAATAAAAAAGATATCTCGAAGAAAAATCTTACAATGCAGAACAAATGTGTATTCAATATCTGATGAAAAGTATGCATGTGTTCATCATATCTAAAAATCAATATATACAGGAAACAGGAGAGGGAAAGGAATTCAGCTAGTAAATAGGAGGTGTATTTTTGCTCTTGCCAATCCTCTTACCTGGTAAGAATTCCTTGTAAGCTTTTCTGAAATTTCTTTTCACTGGCAGTTTGGGACTTGCATGGCAGGATGCTGTGCACTGTCTCAGGTACAGGTTTATGGTGTTACTTTTTACCATGTCTTTTCTCAATCCACCTTTTCTGTTTCTGTAATGGAGTGTAGCCTTTTGTGCTTATATGCTGTGAGAGGGATTATTTTAGAATGAAATTACCATATGTGACAGCAGTTTGAGGAACCTGAAATAACACCTGTGAGAGGTTCTGCAACCTGGCAGCATGTGAAGGCTGATGCAGTATTAAGGGCTGGGTGCTCCAATGCTTGCAGACAGTGCTACAGAGTTAGAACTTGAACCTTTACTCACAGGTAATACTAAATCCCGAAATTTGACTCTAGCTTAACTGAATTCTCTGAATTTTTGTTGTTGTTGTTGTTGTTATTTTCAAATACCTCTATGTGTGTACTTGGAAACTTGATCTGATTTCCAGTTACTCAAGCTCAGAATCGTTTGAGCTAAGGGTGAGATCACAAGGTTGGTGTCAGTGTGTACTTGCGAAGATTCTCCTAGAAGGCTTTGAATGATCTGACCTCTTAAGATTAATGTTTCCACTTTCCTATTTCTGTGCAAATTTTTTTCTTTTTTTCTCCAGACCTTCTTGGACAATGATCTTCAGGTCTCTTCAGGTCTACACATTTGCAAACAGAAGAATGTCTTAAATTGTTTTTTTAACCTTCCATCTTTAACTTTACTGGCTTGTGCTGAATGTGATAGCAGAACTGAAGAAATAACTGCATAGACCTCAGAAAGAGATTATGAACTTTGCAACTATATAGATGGCTCAAGAAGAGAAAATTTTGCTTCCTACCCCATCTTGGGCTTTTATCTTGCTCACTCTGGGATTTCAGTTGGCTCACTTCAGCTATCGTATTCTCTGGTATTGTTCTTTGTTTTTTCTTCCCACTGGTTTGGAGCTTTGGTTGGCATAGTCTCTCTCTGTAAAACATGAGACAAAATAGTCTGAGGTATAAGTAAAAGCAAAGTAAAAGTTTTAAAGACTTCAGTTATACGTGTGATACAATAAAAACCTGTGGTCTGTATAAAAAATATATGATAAATGCTCTTTGACTTTTGGATGTTTTACTTCTAAATCAATCTTTTTTTCTCCTGTCTACACGAACCTTAAATTAAAATTAAAGCATAATTTAAGGGTATTTGAGTCTCTCCCTTCCCAGTCTAATTTATTTCTGTGGTTTTGAAGGAAAAAGAGCTGTAGACTTTGTGCAAGCAACACTGCCTTGCCCCATCTGGAACACGCCTAGAGCAAAGATGGCCCAGCATTTCTTGCCTTGCTGTTTGCTAGTCTGGGTGTGAGACTGGGTCCTGCAGTGCAAAGCTAAAAGCAAAGTCTTTTTTTCCTTGTCTCTGTAAAATATTTGAGAACATAAATTCTGCTGAATTTTGTTGACAAAGATGTTATTGGCAGATATTATTATACTACATTGTTTTTGCAACAGGTCCTCAAATCCTATTATGCATTTGTAAATAGATTTTCTTCAGTATAATTTCAGAAATTTTGAACATAAAATATGAATTCTAGAAAATGGACAAAAATTCTATCATATTTTCTAATAGAAAAAACCCCATGCTGGTATGACTGTTTACAAAGATGTGAAATTAAACAGTGGATTTTGTTTTCTGCAACATTTTGATAATAAGGCACTGATGTACCAACATAAATAAAAAGTGTTCTCAGAATTATTGAGTATAAAGGGGAGTATACCCCCCCATTATAAATCCATCTCATAAAGCCAGACTGCTGGCTCTTGTAAAGATGACTTTCAATCCAAGCTCACTCAAACATGCAGCTTTTGTCACAGTTAAATGTGGTCTTCATTTAGTTGCAGCATCCAAGACACATTCAGACAGATCTCTTCCTCTTTTTTTCCTAAATTATTTTGGTTTGTCTTTATTTCATAACTATTTTTTTCAGTGTCAGTGTTTGTTAAAAAAATCTGGAAGAGAATGTTTGAATATAAAAATTCCTATTGATATCACACTTCATAAAATGAGAGTTTTCTGAAGGTGTTTCATTGTCAGTAACAGGATGAGTACTTGATAAACTTCATTGACTAGTGCAATCTTATATTCTGCAAAGTAAATGTGCAATTATTCTTAATTCCTGGGATATTCAGACATGAATTTACATTCTGCCAAATTGGAGGAAAATATTGTTATAGTGTAAATATCATTATAGTGAAATATGAGACTGGTTTTGTCCTATTTCACACTTTACTTTAGTAGAAGTGCCAGACTTCATTGCTAGTTCACAGTTCTGCCTTAGCCATTAGTGTCCAGAAATTGTATTACCAAGGGAAAGAGAACTAATTTACATCCCCAGTTGTTTAGCAACAATCATCTAGATCTGAAAATTTAAACCAGAATCGCTGTGACTTCATTTTTTAATTTTAAAATATTTTTTTAAACAAAAGAATCGAGTGTGAGTGATGAACATATTTCAGAAATCAAAACATTGTCTTGATTCAATGGAAATCAATTATCTCTAATTCTGGAGCACTTCCTAATGGGAAAAAACCCACAAAACTCAGCTAAAAATATCAAGTAATAATTATTATATTACTCTAATTGTACAGCAATCAAATAATGTAGTCTAGGTAACATCTGATATTTTACTTAGAGGATAAATACTTCACATGTTAACTTACACAAACAGGGAGTCTGTTATCCTTAGAAATGCCCTATGCACTTTTTTCTTCAGAGTTATCCTGTTGTTTAGTCACATTTCATGGGCCTAGCAAATATGCTGTTGACAAGTCTTGGGTGCTGTGCTGGAAGATAGACCCAAGTCACGCAGGAAAGAAAGGGCATAGCATGTGTGTGGAGGGAAGTTTTTCTCTTCTCTTAGTTTAGAGTAATAGGATATTGTATAGGCTCTTACAAAGTAGCAATGGAATGTAGTTATGCTTTCAAGTCTCTCTTGTGTTGGAAAATATGTTCTGGGACAGGTAGGTCAGACAGGAAATCAATATTGAAGACCTTCTGCTGGCTAAGGTCAGACCCATCAGCAATGGTGGTGACATCTCTGGGATAACAGATATAAGAGGAGAAAAGAAAAAACAAAACCAACCTTTGCAATTGCAGCCACAGAGAGAATTGAGAACCTGAGAGCAACAACTTTGTAGACACCGAGGTCAGTGAAGGAGAGGGAGGAGGTGCCAGGTGTGCCCAGGTACTGGAGCAGAGATTCCCCTTCCCCTGAAGACCATGGTGAGGCAACTCTCCCCCTGTAGCCCACAGAGGTCCACAGTGGAGCATGGATACACCTGCAGCCCCTGGAGTTCTCCGTGCTGTAGCAGGTGGATACCCAAAGGAGGTGTGTGACGCTGTGGGAAGCTGGTACTGGAGAAGGCTCCTGGCAGGACCAGCGGACACATGAAGAGAGAAAAGCCTATGCTGCAGCAGCTTTGCTGGCAGGACTTGTAACCTCACAGCGGACCCACACTGGGGCAGTTTGGAAAGAACTCCCGCCAGAGGGAGGGACTCACTTTAGAGAAGTTAGTGGAGGACTATCTCACATAAGAAGGACCCCACAGTGAAGCAGAGGAGTCTTTCTCCTGAGGAGGAGGAAGCAGCAGAAACAACATATGATGAACGGATCGCAACTTTTATCTATTTTACCTCAGAATTCCTATAGGTTTTGTCTGACCTGCATACAAATACAGTCTTAAATTGGATCCATGGTATATTCAAATAAAGATGACTTGAACAAGATGATAGCTGTTACCCCAGCCTTCATTTCCAACGTCTTGATATTTTTTGTCCAAGAAAGAATTGCCTTCCTTCCAACAGGGGTGAGGTGACCATTTGAAGTGCTAAATTAACATATTTGAATTTTAGGTGTAAATAGTGTATTGTGTTTGATGAATTTCTTGGATCTGCTTTGGCTAATTGAAGGTTTCTTCAAGTAATAGCATATATTCCATGTGGATGTCCTGTGCTTGCATGTCCTCATCTCTATTAATTGCTTATTTTGTAATTAAGTACATGAGCTGGAAGAGATTCCTGCTTTCCACCAGTGGGCAGTGGTGAACTTCTGTTGCTTTGATTTTCCAGTGCTTTCATGGGCTTTTGGACAGGAAACCATTGGGCTGCTTATAATGGAGACCTGTCTGTTTAACCAAAAGTTTGTTAAAATCAAATTTTCTTTTTTCAGTAAGGTGATATTTCAGAGAATTCTTGGGAAAGAACTTTTCAATTGACTTCTACTCTGATATTTAAATTAATGGACATTGCCAAAAATAAATTTCAGTTAATATAAATAACAAGGCAAAATACTACCAGACACAATATAAGTTTTACTTCTTTTATTAAAGATATATGATTTATTAAAGATGTGATTTGATTGCATTCGCAAATGAAGATACTCCACCCAAATACACACAACTGAAATTGGTTCTCCTGGAGAACAGGAATTCTAGACATTGATCTGATCTGCAAACCAAATTAAAAGTAGAAAAATTTATGGATAATGTTAAAATAAAGAAACTCTGTATATCTGTCAATGATTTGGTCATTGTTGGCTTAGAGTGAAAATTGATGATATTTCTATTGGGAATGATATCATTCCATATTTTCTGAGGAATTTTGATTTATTTAATGTATATTGAAAGTCACATTTCAGAGCTGTACATGGATTAAAAAAACCTAGAATGGAGGATCTCTTACAGCAGGACAAAATGACTCAAGTACATGTTAGAGGCAAGATGACTACTCGCATTATTTTCACCAATAACGTAATTCTTTGGGGCTGGAGGGTAAGCGAGACAGTGATGTAAATATTCTGTTTTCTATGTCTTGATTTTTTTATTTCTTTTTTTAAGGTAAGTGCCTGTGTTTTAGCATCTTTCATAGAACATTTTAAGTTTTGGAAAGCAATAGGGGTTGTAGATTGGATAGTCCTTTTCCATGACATCTCTTTTAACTAAAATCACAGTCAGGAAACTTAGTGTGACAAAAAAAGACTGTGCCCCATCTCTAGAAGTGTTGAAGGCCAGTTTGGATGGGACTTAGAGCCTGGAAGATGTCTCTGTCCCTGGCAGGAGTGTTGGAATTAGATGATCTTTAAGGTCCTACCCAAGAAACATCATTCTATGAATCTATAATTAGATGTTGAATCTAAACCAAATAAAAACTCTAGCCCTGTACCAGAATTTTTTAGGAAGTAAAACAATTCTTTCTTTCCTCCAGAACTGTATCATATGAAGATCAAAAATAAGACACTTAAATGATGACCAGTTTTGTTATGCTCAGTTGCAGCTATTCTGTTTTTAGGATCAGTTCAAACACTTGGCTCTTGGGGGTAAGTTGAAATGGCCTACAGGTTTATATCTTTGTATTGAATAAATCAACTTTGTCCAGTTTTATAAGGAATTGTCATAATTATCAGGCTGTCAGGCCTTCCAAACCTTGTTTGTTTGTTTGTTTGTTTGGTCTGGGATTCTGCTCTAGTTTTCAGTACATTCTAGCCTTTCAGTAAATTCTCCAAAATTGGAAAACTGAAGATAGAATGAAGTTCTAGGCTGTGACATTTTGAGCCACTTGCGGGAAAGAGTACCCTTAGACTCTGGACCTTTTCAGTTTTGAATTGTGATCTCTACCCCTTGTTCCGTAGCTCAGAGGACAGTCTTCCCTTCTTATATTTGTTCAGGAAAGGGAAAATAAATTTGTGATTGGGTCCTCTTTAAAGAAAAAAAAAATAAGAACATTTAAATAAAATATTTTTGCAGCTGTATTGAAAGTGTAGAGAAGAGCTCTTTCATCCATAATCCAGAACAAATGGGTTTTTTGCTATCAAGGATGAGACAAATTGATATTTTATCCCTTAATATCACAGAAAGCTCTGAGAAAGAAATTACTTGCTTTCATACAGGACAAAAAAAAGGAAAATGTTGCTGGCTTGAATGCTATGGTGAGCTACAGAATGTGAGGGAAGCTTCAGAAGAACATTTGTAAGAAAATTGTTTAGGTCTGCAGCTGGTCAGAACTGGCACAAATGCAGAGCAGAGTGATCCTGACAAGTTGGTGGGGTAACGTGACCTGGCAAAAAGACAAAGACCTCCAGTATTTGCGTGAGCACTCAGAGCCTCAGTGGAGCAGGGAAAGGATTCCTGCTCTGCTGACCAGGGAAGTCGGGAGCATTGCAAAGGTTTGAGAGAGGAGTCTGGGCTCTCTAGGCTATTTCAGTACTCAAGTAATTTGTTCTCAGTGGTATTTTACTGCATACACAGGCCATGTTTTCATTCCTCCTGTGTTTATTGTGTTCAGGGCTGTTTGCAAAATGTCACTTTTGTTTTTCCAGTGGGAGTAGTTGTCTCTTCCTTAAATCAACACACCTGTGAGAAATAAAGATGGTCCTCTGTGTTATGGCACCTGAGAGAAATAATCTCTGCTTGTACCCTTCCATTTGGTAGCAGTTTTACACCATAGTTTTCTATAAAATTTTAATTCATGAAGACTTTTGTTTTTGCTCAGGATTTACTGAGCTCTACCCTCTCTAAAGAACTTATTATTTGTGCACCTTTCTTCCTTCTGCCTTCCTGTCTCCTTCCATCTCAAACCCAATATTTTTATCTCTTATTTGGATGTTCCCCACACCGCTTCTCCTAGACCGCAGCAGCTCTTTGAAAGAAATTGGCTCACAGCTCTTGTTCATATGATCTGGTTGCAAGGAAGTATTGCTCTGAATTGTCATAGATTTGTCTTCCTATTACTGGGACATAATACATTTGTATTACCTTAGGCTAGTATAGTCTTTGTCAACAGCATTTCAAGTGGAAATAATGCCTTAAAATAGGTGGATATGATAAAAGGAGCACTTTCTATCATATGACAGCAGCTATTAAAAGAATATGCTGTTACCTACCACATACTCCACTGAGTCTTTTGATGAAATAGGCCAGCCAAGCACCAACAAGATATTGCTCTGACAGTCCCACAGAGATCTTGGTCAAGGTGAGGTGACTGTGACATTAATAGTCCTAACTTGATGTCTAATAATGAGATCTCTCACTTGTATTCAGAAGAGGTCAGATTAACAGCTCTGTCTCATCTAGGTTGCCCTTTACTCAGTAAAAACTGCTAATTTTTACTGCCCACTACAATGAAAAGTTCAAGATTTTAAGTGTTAACAAAGGTAGCTCTATTACAGTATCACTTAGAAGGAATTCAATTTGATTTCTATTTTAATAACCTGGAAATGAAATTAAAAATAAGAGCTTTTTTGCATCATGGTTAGGACCACCGGCAAGGGGTTAAATGAAAAAACTAATGATGGATTGTAGATACAAACAGAACAATCACAGTCTAACAAATAGTCAAAGCAAGCTCTGGTGTGTTTTGAATCATGTGTTTGCAATTCCTAGTGTAGCTGGATGAACGATACCTTACAGGGGCAAGAGTCCAAAAAATATTACAGTGTTTGAAGGAGAGAATCACTTTTCCCCCCTGCAATTCCTGAGGCATAGGGCCCCGTTCCCAGAAGGGTATGTGACTCATGTGGGAATGTGGTTATGCTGTTGGTTTTTGTATGGTGCAAAATTGGTAAGGCTGCAGTTTAAAAAGAAACTGAGATTTTTATCTGGTGATGCTGGTGCTCTTCTGGTCAATTTTCAGATAGTTGCCACCTCCTATCTGGGTAGATTAGATTTTGACCTTTTTTTCTAATCAGTCTCTATATTTGGGCAAAGATTAAAATTGTAGCTTTAGTTATATTGGAGTCTACAGTTGAAGAAGTGTGTGGTAGTTAAAAGGTTTATAATCTGTTGCTGGGGGAGGAGAATAGCTTTGACAGATAAGAGCTATGCTGTTGAGTTTGGTGGGAAGAAAGTTGTGTTTTGTTTTGTTTGTTAATGAAAGTTTACCTTCTGTGAACATGCTTACTGTCATACTAAGATTGATCCCCTAATCAAAATAGGTGTGTAGTGCACCTAGCAAAGCTAATCAGTTTACCCTTTCTTAAAAACCTGCAAAAGTACACTGTTAAGGATTGTTTTTTTCACTCTTTTTCACTCTTGTATCTCTTGTATGTAACCCATAAATTCACAGTATTTATTTTTATAGGGTTATTAGCAGAAGAGCTAGAAAGGCTTTTTTTACAAAAAAAACCCCCCAAAAACGTGCTCAGCATTTCAGAATCCAATTGCTGCTAGATTAAATGAAATCTAACATCATTTATTTTCCTTGGTAAGCATCACTTTTAAAGGTTGTCACAGGAACTGTTTATTTCTTTTATGCTTAGCTACTTTGGATTGTCCTACTGATAAAGCTTTATAAAAAATCTTGAAACTAAGAAGATAAAAAGTCCAATTTATTGCTTCAATTGTTAATTTCACAGTTCAGTGATTATTTCAAAACACACACTGGTTGACTGAGCTACAGCTGTGGCCAAATATTGATTTTTTGGGGAGGTTTTGTTGATTTTTTTAATGCAAAAATTGCTTCACCTAATTCTCTATGATTTTTTCTTTATAATTGATAAAGTAGTAAAATTTTCTGCTAAATCAGAAAGGTGACATGAAACATTGAGTTAAAGTATTTTTATTGTTACTAAGGAGACTGTGAAAGCAATTTTCCTTTTATAAAATATTTGCATTTAGTCCCTGATTGCAATAACTTCTTCCTGGAGCTAAGATATAAAAAGTTCTTTCTGTATTTCCATTTAACTAAATGGAGATATTCAGTTCAAAAATACTGTTGTAAATCAGTAAATCGAAATCCTGTAACAATTTCTTCTTATTATAGTTTAATTACTTTATAATTTTTTATAATTTAAATTGTCTTCAATTACAAGAAATATAAAAATATTTCCTATCTGCTATTCTGTAGAATAATTTCTGTATGTTGTCCTTGTAGAAAATAACTCACATAATTTTAACACCTGTTAGAAAAATATTTAAAATGTATATTTCTCTGTGCTGCAGCATCCTTTAAATTTGTAAAACCTTGTTTCCATGCTAAATTTGTTCAAGTTTCAAAGGGCTAGATTAGAATATATGACTGGAGCTTAATATGGTTGAAGTCACTTTGTTGAGTACTACTAATATATATTATGTCTTTTGTGATTTCTAATCCACTTTCTTACTTTGTCTACTGTTCAAATAAAAAGAAACTGATAGGAACTCAATACTGCTTTTTTTGCTTAATGTCTATTTGAAAGCACATGTAATATACATGTAAACAGGAAATACACAGGACATGGAAGCAGACTCAGGTCAGTTGGAAGAAATATAGGGAGGCTGTCAGAGTAAATAAGAATGAGACAAGAAGGCAAGGCCGATCCAGAAATAAAACTGGCCAAGGATGTCAAGGACAAGAAAAAGGGTTTCATCAAATAAATTCATGACACAAGCTCAACAAAGGCAAATGCAGGGTCCTGCACCTGGGGAGTAGTCATCCCATGCTCCCTCACAGCCTGGGGGCTGAGCTGCTGGGAAGCAGCTCTGAGGAGAAGGACCAGGGGGTCCTGGTGGACGCCAAGCTCTCCATAAGCCAACAGTGCCCTTGTGGCCAAGACACCAACAGTGTCCTGGGATGCATCAGGAAGAGCATTGCCATTAGGAATAGCATATGTCTGCTGAGGACGTATCTGGAGTGCTGTGTCCTATTCTTGGCTGCTCAGTACAGGAGAGACATGGAGAACCTGGAGAGGGTCCAGTGGAGGTCAATGAAGATGATTAAGGAACTGGAGCATCTCTCTTAGGACAGGCTGAGGGAGCTGGGCTTGTTCAGCCTTGAGAAGAGACAACTGAGAGGGGACCTCATCAACATCTGTCAGTATCTGAAGGGGGGTTGCCAAAAGGATGGAGCCAGGCTCTGCTCAGTGGTGCTGAGCAGACGGACAAGAAGCAACAGGCAGAAACTGATGCACAGGATGTTCCACCTGAATGTGAGGAAGAAGTTTTTTACTGTGCAGATAATCGAGCGCATTCAAACAAATTGTCCACAAAGATTGTGGAGTCTGCCCCAGTGGAGATATTCAAAAACATCTGAATGCAAACCTGTTGCATGTGCTCTAGAATGACCCTGCTTTTGAACAGGGAAGTATGATCAGATGACCCACTGTGGTCGCTTCCAACCCTATCCATTCTGTAACTTGGACCAAATTCTATCAGAAGATAGGATAATATTTTGCTTTTGATTCAACAGTTTATAAAATAGCAATGCCATTTAGAATCTATTTTCATAAGAATCAATGCTATTTAAAAAGAAAAAATGAGCCCCTCTCTGATGTCCAATCTCTGATCTTGCTTTTGGCAAAGTCATCTTACTTCACTAAATATACCTCCCTCTATTTGACAGGTCAAGTCAACACTGACAACGGAACCTATTGGTTAAATACCCTATAGTTCAGTTGTAGATAGAATGACTTGGGGGTCTTTCCAGAATTTGACTTTGCTCATCTGGTATCACAGAAGAACAGCATTTGAGGAACTGCAAATGTTGCGTATATAAAAGCACATCCTGGAAAGAAGTCTTCACTGCATTTGACACCCATTATATGTAGACTGTCGCTTAAGGAAAATTATTTTTACAGATCAGGTTCCAAAATAAACCATCAGGATTTCTTCACCTAGCTTGGGAAATGAAAGTCAATTTGTGCCATTTGCTCTATTATTTCATTAAGGTCACAAAACATTTTCAATTATGTTTTAACCTGTTCTTTAAACTCATCAAAAAGTGAAATCTTCAAAATAAATTATCGAATTTTAAGAAAAATAATGTAGTACTTATTTTCTTTTACTTAAAAATATTTGTTATAAAAATTGGAAGATAAATTTATGTTAAAAATAAAATTGTCATTTTTGTGAAACCTGGTTTGGGGAAATATACAAATATTTATTCTCACTGTGTTTATATAACTTGAATCTTCAACTAGATTAGAAGGATATTTGTTAGTTAAACTTTTGTTGCTTTTATTTTATGACTGAGATGTCAAAAGCTTCTAAAAAATATGTTAATAGAATTTTAAGAGTATTGCTGTAAAAAATCCAATTCCATTTGAGAGTTAGGAAACAAAATTTCAAATTCTCCAATGAAAATAAACTATATTAATTAGACGAGAGTTGATAATTTTTTTAATATTATGTAAGATATCAATTGTGAGTTATTAATACTCTCTATCATTCTAGGTTAGCTGCATCCTATAGACTTTAACAAAAACATCTTCTGTTGATTTTAGGTTGTCTCATGTAAAGACAGAACTCATATTTTTACTAATAACAATGGTAAGAAATGGAAAAAAAAATCTTAAAAAAGGAGGCTGTAGTCAGGTGGGGATCACTCTCTTCTGCAAGGCAACCAGTGACAGGAAAAGAGGACACAGTCTTAAGCTAAGCCTGTGTGTTCAGGCTGGACATCACAGAAAGAGTGATTGAGCCTTGGAATGGGCTGCCCAGGGAGGTGGTGGAGTCAGCAATCCCGGAGGTATTTAAAAAGACTGGATGTGGCACTCAGTGCCATACTTTAGTGGATAAGGTGGTGTTAGGTCATAGTTTGGACTTGATGATCTCAAAGGTCTTTCCCAATATAGTTAATTCTGTGATTCTCTGTTTCTGTGATATTCTTAGCAAAAATTACTGTATTAATCAGCTGTCTTTGTCCTTGTTCATTCTTAGGTATGATCATAAAAAAATTGAGTATTAGATCAGCTAAAAAACCATGAGAATCCCAAGAAAGTCCAAGGAAAAAATAATCCCAACCACCAATGTTCTCTAATTAACACAAAACCAGTGTCCAGAGTATAAAGAGTACAAAAAAAACAGAGTACATGAAATATTATAAGAATAATTTCCTGTAATATCAGAGAGACTGCTCTTCTTGTTTTGAATTTTTTTTCATCATCTGAGGTAACAGAATTCTGTAATCAAAATAACTCTTTATAGGAAAAAATAGTTTCCTTTCCAGTAACTCAATTTCCCTACGAATTCTCTAGCTTAAAAAAATTCTATAGTTTACTTGGCAGCTTTTATCTTTTCCAATTCAGTTTTTAAATGCTAATAGACTGCAAGTGGTTGAGATAATAGAGAAGGTTTAATGAGTCTTCCTTTCTTAGGAAAGAAGATATTTATAGGAGAGATTTATAATTAACTGATAGTAAATAAGGAACTGTGCATGGGCTGCTTTCAACTACTGCTTTCTCTGAAGCTAGCAAGTGAACTTAATGGTCATTATTATTTCTGAGGACTTTAGTTCATTTTAGGTGATTTCAGTGGATATTAGGAAATGTATAAAGTAAAATTAATGCCATTGGGCTTTTTTTTGACATGAAGAAATTGATCTTCAGGAAGGAAATGTACTGACGGTCGCAGGTGGATTGAAGGTAACAGTGTATATATAAAATTCTGCTAGCATTTATTTTCATTTCTTAGCCCTTGGGTGAAAAAGCCTTCTTAGTGTAAAGACACGGGTTTGGTTTTTTTTCCTTTAAATTAATATATTAAAAAATTGGGCACTATAAGTTCAGGGTCACTCTGTGACAGTGGAACAGCTGCTTTGTCTTTGCCAGCACAGCAATGACAACTAGTGTTTTATAGGTTAGAGTTTCATAGAAATTCAGGTAGTACATAAGACATTTAAGTTTTCTTTCCCCAGATATTTGTCACAAATCACCTAATTCAATAAAACAAATATTCAGTTTTAAAAATGGAAATGTTTAAGTAGCTAAAAAGGGAATACTTACTTTACCATTTAAAATTTTGCAACTGGGACTTGAATAGGGACTCTTCAGCCAAGTAGAAATGTAAATACTGCCTTAGGCAAGTATTAAATTTCTATGATGTTACACATAAATTGTAAAATTTCTGTATCCCTCATGTTTAGATGTAGGATAATAATCGTGGAGAAACATGCATCTTGTACTAATGTTACTGACCAATGTGAATAACTTAATCCAGATTGGATTGGGTAGGTTGTATAAAAGTGTTCCTTTGCAGTTACTATAGCTAGTATTTACGTGAATATCACTGAATATGTTTATCAGATTTCCTCAATGCTAAAATCATAACAGCTGCTAAACTCTGAAAAAGACTCTGTTCATGTGTAAAAATAAAAAAGTAGGCTGACTCTACACATAAAGTTCAGAAGTTCAAAAGCATTTCAGTAAGTTGAAAATAAACAGTAGGATCTAAACCATCTTACTCTTCAAAGTAGCATTTAATTAAGTAATCAAGAGTCAAAATAGGGTAAAAAAATGCTGTAATGCTAAATTGATGTTTTCTTTCAAATTTATACCAATTTCCAACTTGGAGGAGGAAAAACAAAGAGAGTACTCTATGTTTAAATTATAAGATTTGCATTTTCTTTCACTGTAAAGAGACAAGAAAAAAATTGGAGCGGGGGGAGGGACATAACATCTTAAGACAAGTATTGCCTTTTGAAAATCTGTGTTTCTGAAAGAAACACAGATCTCTGAATCAAGTGACCAGAATTATTTCTTGCCTGTAACCTCACATTTCATCATTGTGGGTGTAGGTGGTCCTTCTGTCTTTCAAGGTAATATGATTTGATTGTGCTATTTCTCTTCTTCTCACTCTATGGCCTATAAACAGGTCCCTTGATTAGGTTCTCATTTGGGATGCCTTGGGTGACTTTTTGACAAATTTTCTTATAGGGAGGAAAAAAATAGTAATGGTGCAATGCATGTGAAGACAGAAAAGCGAGAGTGATCAAAGAAAAAAAATAGCATTTATGCTCTCCTGAGACTAAAAGGTGATTCATTTGGAGAAAAATACAACAGAGAGGTTAAGCTCTGCTGATATAAGACTATAGTTCACTAGTTTTGAAACTTTGCAGTTGTGGTTGGGCAATCCCAATACTGACTAATTGCACAGAATGCTATGGATCTGAAAGGGACCACAATTAGAATATAATTTAATTTTTGTAAAGTTAAGGTAATGTAATAATGTATTTTATGATTTAAAAGTTGGAGCTTTCTTTTTTGTTACAGAGGTTTTTTAATGCTCTGAAACAGATTTTCATCTGGCAAAGAATGTAAATGTGAATATCACTGAACAAAGTATGCCTGAAGTCATTTCCTAAAAAATAGGTGAGGAATTGATTTATAAAAATGGGCTAGATAATCATATCAAGAGCAGACAGAATCCTGAAAATCAGAGCACTTTTGAGAGATGTGACAGTGCTCACAGAAATTCCACTCTGCTTATGCCAAGCCAGAATCCTGACACCAGTGTCCTTGTGCCAGGCTAGTACTATAGCCACCAATCTAGCGGCGTTTTTGATGTAAGGATCATAAAGTGTTGTTAAAAAAAAGGATAAAATTAATGATACCTAGCTGACTTTTTTTATTTGGGGGGGGNGTTGTAAAAGATCTTTCTTTCCAAAGAGTCTGAAAAAAACTCTAGAAAACTCTTAGATTTGATTTAAGAACAATAATTTTAGTATCTTTTAAGAAAATCTGCTATTTGTATTTATTTTATATGAGAAAAAAAAGTCAGCTAATATTAACAGCACCAGGTGACTATGAGCCCATGTTAAGATCTGTTAAATGAGTGATGTTTCCACCCAAATTAAAGTTCAAATGAGACTGCATGCCAAAGTCAATAATATGGATTTCTTTTAAACAGTGGATTTGAAGGAGAGAGATAGAAAGAAATAGAAAAGAGAGAGAGAAATCAAGCAGAAGATAGCTAACATCCATGGATCCCATAGCCTTTGGTCCTCCTTTGCCCTGGGATTCTCAGTAGCGGGGAGCCTGATGTTCAAAACTTTTTACTATTTATACATTTTAGCAAAAATGGGAATTAATGTTCATTGGCTGTGCAGTTCTCTAATCCTAATTAGTCAGCATGTTCAGTCTTTCTCTTTTGAGTCAGTGGGTTTCTTGGGTTGGTGGGCCATGAGTTGGTATCAGTGATCTGCCCTGCTGGAATTATCTGTACTGTGTATTTCTTTTGGGCTCCAGACATGTAGGACAAATGGTTTTTACTTCATCTGCTGTGGGAACACTTGTTTGTCATCCATCTGTAATATGCTCTGGCAGTTAAAGTGGTTTGCTATTTATAAATACTAAATTGAATGTAAACAAATTTATCTCACTCTTGCTTATGACTAACTTTTCACAATTAGTAATTGTGTTTCTTTACCATGCACACAAGTGCTATTGTTTCAAAAACTCTGTTGGAAAAATGTAATTATCATCTCAGGCACGGAAAAATGTTTACCCATTTATTTTGTTGCATTTGAATAAGTAAAGACTTAATGTTTTTTAAATCTGTCTTTGCTGTTGGTTTTTCTCAATAGGTTTGTTAGTATAACCTTCCTCCCCTCCTCAAAAATCAGAGTTTAACCTATCCTGAATCTTCAGCTTTCCTCTTGGGCTCAAAATTGAGAAATATTTAATTTACCATGCTAAAAGTCCTTTCCTGGTTTGATATAAGTCACGAGGAACTCAACAGTTGCCTTTGCCCTCTTAGGGCACATGAGTAATCTGGCCAGGAGTAGCACAGGGCTGTGGACAAAAAGACTGGCTTGCTTCAGGTCGTGTGAGACTGCATCTGGCAGGAAGAAGAGGGGGAGCATCCTATGGGGAGCTGTGGATGGCTCATGATATAAAAAGATTATTTTTACACATTCTGTGAGGTAACTTGGCCAGTTCAAGTTTTTCCTCTAAGTGGTTGATCTGGCCTTTTCCCTGTCATGTCATGAAAAATGCATCAGCTTGCAAACAGAACAGAATAGCCAGCAATTTTACCTTTGAGGATAGGTATGATTTTGCACTTCAAGCAGAACCTAAAAACAGCTGAGATAATGAAGACTTTTAACAAAAAAAAAAAAATTTACTCAGTCTATTCATTAAAATAATCATATTTATTTATGGTAACTACCTATACTGGAATAACTGATTAATCTTATTGAAATGCTTTTTATTAAAAGGAAAGTAAAAAAAGGTGTGGGTCTGCATAGCAAATCAGTTGCTCAAATCACTTGGAATACATGTTGTGATATTTGCAACAAGCCACAGATAGTAGGGAGCTTCTGAGCTGTAAACCTTGTGAAGTGGGAGTTAAACGCAGGTTTTGGTCACGCAGGCACATCCTGCTGTTGCTAGGTTATTGCAGGACCAGAATGGATGCTGTGTCTGCTGGCTGCACCAGGGAACAAAATATTTTCATGTCACATCAGATATGCCAAGACCATGACCTCTTCCCACACAGTCTTATTAGAAGTGATAAACATGATTTAGGTTTGTTCACTCAACAACTTAGCATCGAAACGATGAGCCCAGTATGAGTGACAAAGCCTTATATATATCCTGTACAAAGGCAGGCTGCATCTTTTAAAGGGAAACACAACACTAAGACACGCTGCACTGTAAACTATAAATGTGTTGGTAGGATTGTCTTCATTTTTTCAACTATTTTTTATGTGCCATGCCAGAAATTTACAATTTCCAGTCACAACAGCCATTACCTATTTAGAAATGTGTCTTCATTTTAGGTCTAAGAAACAGGTATAAGAATGGACAATTGTTAGAAGAGAAATAGTGAGGTATCCCTGAAACCAATAGGTGCTGTAACCCAAATTATAGTCACCACTGCAGTTCTACAATTTTATGCTGTTGTATAGTAACACGTTGGTAACTCATCTCAAAACTATAGGGAAAAATACTGCTCTGAGGTAGTGAGTTTAGTGTAACCTTGACAAGAAGCATGGACTGTCCAGCAGTGCCTGTCTCAGAGCTAGTTTCCTATAACCACCTTTAAAAAAACTACTGTAAATTATTTCTGTCTATATACACACCAGAAATAAGTTCAGTAAAAAATGAAAGTTCTTAATAAGACACCATGTTCTAGTGACAAACACCAAACCTAAAGAGGTAAATAAATTAATCTAAGAGATTTCTCATTGTGTGCTTACTTAGCAGATTTGTTTCTGCTGAACAAAAATCCTCATTTTGGGAAATTGGCTAGGAAAATTGAATGTACTTAATTATGCTTGCTTTCTTAGAATTCCTTCCACATGTTTGTTGTTTCTCCTAATGTCTATGTGATCTTGAAAATTTCCCTTCTTCACCTTGAAAAGATATAGATGTGAAGAGTTGCTATAAGTAGTGGGCATAAGAATTAATTTCAACTAACATTAACCATCAAAAATTGTCTTGTGTTTTAGACAATAATTGTGGAAAGGACAAGCACTTTCATAAGGCTAACTTCCCATAAAGAGCATTAGGCTACAAAAATTTGAACTGAGGAATTTCAGTATTTTTCCACTATTTGCCTTACAGTAGGTGCTCCATTTATAAATAATTAAATTTGGATGAGATGGATGCAGTACAAAAAGTTCAGTTACCGCAGACACTTAACAGGATTTTCTGCTCAGTTAAGGGGATTCAAATGAAATAGGTCTCTTCCAGCACAGAAGGGCATAGCTGAAAACAGTTCAGAAGTAGGGAAAGACTTACAGAGGTTTTTGGTCATGATATAAAAACTTTTTTATACAATAAAACATTGTTGATTTTACCATGAGATTGGAAGGCTGATGTTGTGTATAGAACATACAAAAGCAGGTGGGGGTGACAAGATAGCTGTGTGTGCCTTGTAGAGTGTGCATTAACCAAGTACTCATATATAACTATAACTACTCGAAAATCTTCTGAAATGTCCCCTATGAAGTACAATCAGACACAGGACCTTGCACTGGAGACACGTTGTAACTTGATTTGACTTGACATTTTCTGGGTCTGGGCTATGATTTTGACACTCCATGACACAAATGTGTTTTTATTCAATATGACCTTTCATGTTAGTTTTTTCTTTTTGGGCACCAACCTGTTTTTGGCTGCAAATATGTCCAAAGGGACTATATGGCCTCTGTACCATTCACTGAGTAAAAACCATAGCTATTGACCATGAGGTACTCAGTTGGTACTCCTGACTTAAGCAACTTAATGTTAGCATTTATTGTTTGTGAGGGTACATTTTCATTCCTCTGAGAGCATTATTAGGGAACATATATGAGAAAAATTAAGAGTAAATTATTCTTTGCTAGGTAAAGTCATGGTGCTTAGTCCTAGTGACTGTGCGGGTTCTGTGCCATGGCAAAGCTGTTCTTGGCAAGTGAATGACCGCACATCATCCTTGGTTTGTCTGCATTGATTATGGTACCACCTGAAACGTAACTAACAGGAACTTTCTAAATTAGGTGACACAACAGGACGTCTAATTTCCCAGGCCCACATATATGAGGACAAGACCTACCTTGAATCTTTTTTGGGGTATAACCAAGACCAATACCAGCTTAAGTATTAAGCAGCTAATACCTGCTTAAATCTCACTCCAACATCATTGCTTTCCCATGCTTTGATTAATGCTTTGTGCTTCCAAAATTGATTGTAGATGGAGACATATTGTTTTTGTCTTCTGTCCTTGCTAGAAGAATGTGAAGTGGTGACTAAAATAAAATAAATTATGTGTACATCTTGAACCTGGTGAAAATATGCAAAATTGAGACCACAATGTGATCTCCTAATTGTCAGTGTCACAGAGAATTATTATGGGAATAAGTCAGAGAGATATCCTCACATTTTTTTTGTAATCTGTGTTGTCTCTCTAGGTCTTAAATTATTGACATAATTACACTGAAATGAAACCATCTATGGTTTCATTGCCTCAGTCATTAGATTATTAAAGCAACATTCATTGAGATGATGAAAATTCAAATAATTCCTGTTTAACTCAGCTGCAAATGATCTTCTCTGTTTATAAAATTTGCACTTATATATACTCGAGATACATCAATTTCTTCAACATTATTGGAAAAAAAGCTGGAAAGTTTGGTTTTGTTAATATTTCACAGCCTCCACTGATCATTAATTTTCAGGACCAATGATGTTTTTGCAGAATGCTTCTGCACTAAGCTAATTTCCAATCATGTTCATAGACAAAGTTTTTTGCTGTGCCTATTGTACATATTTTCCCGCCCATGCAAAACAGTATGAATGTCTTATTAGAGACTGAATCTCAGGTAATTACTATCCTATCACTTGAGTAATAGAGTAGTTCATGCTGCATTATTTTTTTGCATAATAAGTATAGTTAAAAGTTTCCTATAATAAATGAGATTTCTGGGCATATTATTTTTTGTTTCTTTCCATCACGTCCTCAAAATGATGAATATGTGAGAGACTTTTTGGGCCACTGAAGGCAGTTTTAGGATAGAGTTCTGGAAAAAGTCCCACTCATCATGTCCATTCTACTAATTCATTTCTCAGTCTATCTACTAATTCAAAAAAGTTTTTTCTGTTTAAACATATAGTTTGTTTAAATATGATATGCAGTCTAAAGAACAGCTATGCATGTGGGTAGTACATTTATAAGACTATTTCAATACTGTAATAAACACTGAAAAAAACCTTGAAGAGTATATGGTTAAATTGAATTTGAATGGACTTAATTATTACTGATTCCAGAGAAAAACAACTTCTATTCTTCAGGTATATATTTGTTTGTTTGTTTGATTGATTCTGGTAATAGTAGCATAAAATTCTAAGAAATATGATAGAATGATCTACTTTCTGGAGTCTGTTGAGCTGGTTTTTTGGGGTTTTTTTGGGGAGTAGTCAGTTTGTTTATTTGACTTTTTTTTCTGAGATGCTTAAAATGTGGTTAGATAAGATACTGAGTCACTACTGTGAAAATAAAATTATGAACAGAGGGGGAAAAAAGGCATTAGGATTTCCTGACCTGGTGTCTGAAGTGATGCATTTGATTCATCTAAATTTTCATGGTTTAGCAGTTGAACTTTCTTTTGTTTTTAAATAATCTTTCCAGACAAGATGTTTTTAGACAACAGATTTTATCTGTAGGTTTTGTATTGGGCATTGGTGAAGATTTTTTGCTATTCTGTAGGCTTAGTTGTCCAAAATAATGAGTTTACATACTCTTAAACTGTTCCAAAAGAAGTTACTATATTTTTGTCACATTCTTTTGTATTGATTTTTCTTTGTGTATTTTCCCTCAGTCAGTGTTGGTAAAAATGAATTCCTAATAGTTTTTCTTGATTCCTCTGTATCTTCCTGCAGAATGATATTTATTTTATCTATATAAAAATAATTTAATTCATTTTTTTCAGTTTCAGTGAATATTGCAGTGTTGTGAAACCTATCAAGAACTCTATTAGAGCTCACTAAATTTCATGTAATCCCACTGCTCTCCTTTTGTCAATAAGCTGACTTTATTTTATCAGTTGCTAAAGTGTTTTTACTTCTGCCTTTATTTATTGTTCCAGACTTCAGAATGAAAGAATTAATCTTTAGTAACAGAAGGTGGAAATCTGCAATAAGAGATGGAACTATTTTTATTGGTGTCTAACTCCTTAAGTGGATATTAGGTGTCTCTGGACCACGCATCTCACTGCTTCTTTTTTATTACAAAAAAAAAAAGACTATTCTCTTGAACCAAACAGACCATTTATATCTCTTAAATTCATACTACTTCCAAATAATAAAACAAAATTTATTGTTAGTTTATGAGACATGAACAAGCTGTGAATCAAGAAGATGCTAAATTGTATGTTTTTACCCTTATCAGTCTAGGAAAGAGATAATTATAGATGTTGACAGATGTTGACACAGAAAATCATGATGGTAGTCAGGGAAAAAGGACTACTCTTTATAAGGATAATCTTTTGGGGAGGTCAGGGAAGAAAGGAAGCAGGGCATGGGAGTTCTTGATTTTGAAATTACCATTGGGAGGCCAATCATGTTCTCGTGCTCACAGTGCCAATCTTAACAACCAGATATATCACTGTGAGTCTGTTCTCGAAGTGGAGGAAAGTAAATTTTACTCTTGATGAAAATCTGACTCACAGCACTCTGAGGGGTACGTGCAAGTACAAATAGCTGAAAAAATACATTATTCTGCAGATCTCAGTGGTTGTCTAGAGAAGCCAGAACACCAAAGATTATACACTTGGTAACTTTGTTTATTTATTTAAATGTTGAATGCTTTTGCTCAAAATATTATTGCTTTCACCAAAAGGCATGGTAATGATTATTGAGAGGAAAAGGATGCAAATGCTTTCTAAAAAGCAGAAAAGGATTTGTTTGCTATAAAGTAACATGCTCCGAGTATTTGTCATTTGTTTATTTCAATTCTTTGTTTTCAAAAGCCACCAAATTTGTGTTCTGCCCTGGAGTGAATGCTGATTGTTTAAGCTGAACCTTTCCTGTTGTCCTTCTATCTCTGCCTGATTATTGTCTAAAGAACAGGAACATGGGAAATCCAAAGGGATGAGCCTCTGGCATCATGCATTAAAAGGCAGTTCCTGGTTGCAAACCAAATACGAAGAGGCAAAGCAACACGTTCAGAATTTGTTTCTGGGTTTCACTGTTTAAGGCCTTACTGCATTTCTAGGAAGAATTCAGTCTTGAGCTTTTGTGTACAAGGTAATTAATTTCATTTTTTTATCATTAGATACATGTATATTTTAATTTACCCTATGGATCAAAATGCTGGCTTTGAAACGAGTATTCAACACAAATCTTAGCAGACAGTGGAATATGTTCAATATTTTTTCTGTTACTGAAGGTAAATATTTTAGAGATAGCTTGATTTAAAAAGACTATTAAAATTAATAAATCATATTTAGATTAAGTTGTATTTATTAACTTAAATTATACATATCATTAATATATAATTATAGGATCATAGAACAGCTTGGGCTGAAAGGGACCTTAAAAACCATTTAGTTCTAATCCACCTGCCATGGCCAGGGACATCTTGCACTAGACCAGGCTGCTCAAAGCTGCATCCAACCTGATCTTGTACATTTCCAGGCATGAAGCATCTGTTTTTTTAATGTCAAACATAAAACACGATTACCTCTATGTAGGTCACATTTTTGTGATTTTTGTTTTCCCTTCAGATAGTTGAAGTTTCATCTCAAATACGTGATTCAGCAACTGATTTTGCTGACACAAAAATAAAAATTGAACTATATTTATGCAAAAACATGTAGGCATAACTTTAAAAATGTGTCTCACATAAAAAAAGATACCTCCTCAGAGTTTTTACCATCATGATAGACTAAACAGTCTGGGAGCCTGAGGCTCTGAAGAAGAAGCTTTTGCTCTCCTGTGACAGTTATTCAAAACATAGCTGGAGGAGGCCAGCTCTGGCGGTTGGACAAGCAGGCCATGACAGTCCTTCCCTGGGGTTTAAATATGCTGTACTGACATGACTACAAAACCCATTGTTATCGCTGTGTTAGTTTAAACACTGACCTGCTCTCATCCCTTGGATTGATGAACACCATCACAGCACTTCTGTTTTGTACCTTAATTGAGTAATGATCTCTGGGGCCGAGTGCCATATATGTAAAACTACTACTGACCTCAGTGGAAAGGGACAGTATCTGCTTTTCTCAAGGCAGAAGAGATGATAAAAAACAAGTGGAATTAACTGAGACATGGGAACCTAAATTTAGTCCTGGTCAGTACATCATTCTCACTTCTTCCCTCTCATTCATGCCCTGAATGTCTTTCCAGCAAGGATTAGAAGAGAAGCATGATGGCAGCTGGAGTTTGCTGTACTTTCCTGAGCTAAAAAATAATGTCATTTTAATTTTCTATTGCTGGTGTGTACCATCACTGTACAGTGGTCTGGAGTCTTGTTCAGATCTAACACTTTGGAGGGTCGATGCTTCCTTTCTACAACATAATGACTCTTAAAAATGCCTTAAAAAACCTTAAGAAAGGTTTGAGTCATGAAGAGAACTTTGAAATTGTGTTTAGTCGTTGTAATGGCTTGTCACATTTAATACAGCGATGCTTTAGGATGGCAGTAAAATGCACATTAGTAAACTATTTGGGGGGGAAAAAAGAAATATAATCTATATAATCTTTGTATGAACATAGTCCTTCAGTGCTATGAAAATATTACATATATATATATTTATACACACACACACATATATATATATATATGTTTTAAGTAGTGCTCTCTCTGTTTCTGGAAATGAGTTTAGGCTCAGAAGGATTGCTGAGAGTGAGTTTGTCCTGATCTATTTCAACTAAATTCCTTGTTTAATAATAGAGTTTGTCTGGGCAAAAACAGTTGCAGAAAAAGGGCCAGCATAGCTCAGGGGATATTGAAGATTATCTTGCTGATTGAAATGTTATCTGTATACATGTTGACTCTGTGAGTTCATGAGGGGATCTAGTGTGTAGGGGGACTTGAATGCTTTCCCCAAAATCCTTAGTCTGATGAGTACGATAGCTTAAATTACTCGAAAAACACTCGGACTGGGTAACTGGGTATTTTTATTATTGTTTTTTGACCAAAAGAGAGTTAAAGGAATCTGGAAATTCTTATGAAATATCATTTAATTAAAAGAGGCAAGTATTTCTGAATTTTTTATATCCTCCCGAAACTGGATTCAAAAGTAATTTTTATATTGGTTTGAATTTGAGCTTCCATACTTCCAACATTTATTAATTTCAATTTGTTTAATTATCAACTTATGAAGTATTCATCATTTTACATGGATTCTTAAAAATTGAGTACTTCAGCTAATTTATATATTTTTATGACTTTAAAATGTGAGATAATATGAATCTATGAAAGATTATGAGACTTCTTTCCTGGTTTAACCTCAGTAGGCAGCTGTGCCGCACACAGCTTCCTGATCACTCCCCAGTGATAGGGAAGAGAATCAGAAGAGAACCAGAAAGCTAGAAAACTCATAAAGACAGACCAATATGGAAAGGAAAAGCTGCACATGCAATTAATTAACTACTTCCCATGGACATGCAGGTGTTCAGTCATGAACAGCCCAGAAAAGTCAGGTTCCATCAAATGTAATTGTTGCTTGAGAATACATACACCTTAGCTCTGAACATCTCTCTTCCTCCTTCCCCTGGCTTTTATTGGTGAACAAAAATGTTATTGGTGTGGTGTTACCCTGAGTTTTCTGCCTTCTGTCTTTGTCTCACACAGCTTCATCTAAACAATGTGTATTTTTAGAATGTTTACATACTTCTCCTCTGAGGGAAGAAAAAATTGATGGTCATGTCCACCATCCAGGTTGAGAGGTGGCAACCTGAAGTAGCCAATCTCTTGACCTCTGTACATATGTATATAAAATGGAGTCAGATTTTGAAATAAAAGGGTTGTTTCCTTTAATCTGCCGCTGTGCATGCCTGCTTCTCTTTCTGTCCCTGAAGTGGGACAATCTCAGCCTCGCAACCACAGTGTGGGATATCCCTTTGATCAGTCAGGATCAACTCTTCTGGCCACATCCCCTCCCAATTTCTTGTGCACTTTAACCCCCTCCCCAGTGAAGTGGCAGAAGAAGCAGAAAATTCCTCAATTCTCTTTCAGCACTGCTCAGAGACAGCTGGAATATCCTTGAAGTATCAACTCTATTTTGGTCACAAATCCAAACATAGACCCATAAAAATTACTTCGATGAAAACTAAGTTTATGACTGCCAAAATTAGTACAGCTGTTCACATAAAAGTGATGTGGATAAAATCAGTACCACTTGACTTGTTTTTTTATACTAAATGTTGCCATAAATTGAACATTTTCTGAAGCACCTCCATGTTATCAACACTGTTTTTGGTCACAACTACAAAACACAGCACCACACAAAGTTCAATGAAGAAAATTATTTATTTTCCAGGTGAAACCAGTAGACATCTCCCATCACTTTTCAGGGTTTTTTTTTTCTCCACAAGTTGAGTGCCATGGTTTTCATGGCTTGTCATGTACTTTTTGACACTGTAATGGTTTAAAGCCACAGGTTGTCATTTTTTTGACTCCTAAGCAGGAATAGAAACCAGTCCTGAAGACTTTTGGGGTTTTTTTTTCTTACATGGCTGTGTAATCCTGACAGTTATAGCCTGTATTTGCATGAAAGCATGTATTTATGCCAGATGTTTGGAGGGCTTGAGGTCATCTAGAAGCTAGCTGAGCACTGACAGAACTGGGATGTGTTTTGCATAAAATGTACAAAAACATCATCTAAAGATAGAAGTCTCTTTGCAACAAGACGTCTAAAAAACTGAATTTGAATTACTCTTCTGGAATTCTTGGCTCAGTTCTGTTGAGGGGATGGGGCTTTTGGCCACTCATTCAGAGTTGCTCACACATGAAGTTGTCTTTGGCACATTGCATGGTATATAGTCCCACTTGAAATGTATTCCTTGTTCAGCATATTTGCTGATGTGCCTTCACATCTCTCCCACAGCCATGGATGCACTTGCAGGATGTTGAAGCCCATGGGAACGTACAAAATTGTCAAATTAATAACTTCTTTTTGTGCATCAAAATAGAAATATCTCTCCTTAGCAATGGGATTTCATGCTTTTATTCCTGCTTCTGGCTGCCATCCTGAGCTCTTAGCTTGGTTTTACAAGTGGGTGATGTATATTCAGTTTCTTGCTATGCCACTTGCAAAACCGCTGGCCAGTTCATTCAAAATGCCGTTAGTACTTTTGCCAACTGTATTGCAAATCAATAGATAGCTATCTTGTGGAGGATTATAAAAGGTAAAAACTTGAATTTGTATCTCTGTAGTACTTTGGTAAGAACATAATAAATTAATGCATTCATTTTATTGCCAAATAAACTAATAGTGAAAAGGAACATGAAACTAAGCTAGAGAGGAAAGTTAGATAAAAACAAATATTCTCTTCTGTGCAAAAAAGATCTTGAGAAATCAAATTAGTCTAACAGGAGGCATGCTCAAAAGAAGTAATGCAGCCATTTCTCCTGCAACAGATCTCATTTACAAAATTCTTTGTCAGTTTATTGTGGGAACAACATTAACTTCATGGGATGGGAACTTTGCATTAACTTCAAGAGGAGGCTGGGTAACTGCTGGAGAATGCATTCCCTGAGCATTCTAGACAACTACAAATCAAGCTGAGTTTAGAAATGGATGAAGGATGAGAGACTACTCAAAGTATTATCCTGTTCTTCATCCTAGGCATCCACTTTTTGGAGGCAGAGGCAAAGTCATGAGCTAACTGGACTTCAAGTTTAATTTATGGGATTTTTTTTGTCTCAGTTGTTTTTGGGATTGAGAGTGAGGTGGTTTGTGGGGGGTTTTGTGTGGTTTTATTTTGTTTTGCTTTTGCTTTTTCAAAGGAGGAAAAAAAATTATAGTGTCAGGAGTTATAACATCATGATAAAGAAAAGGATGGACCAGGAGGAGAGGACAATGTCATCGTAGAAACTGTTAGTGTGACACTTGTATACACAAGATTTTGTTTATTTTCTATTACAGCCAACATAATAAAAAATAGCCAAGACCTACATAATTATTTTAATGGATTTTTTTGTGTAAGATTTTTTAAACTAATTATTTTTAAGACAGTTTCCCTTTCTTATTTCTTCAAAGAAATATCTTTAATGAAAAAGAAAGAAAAAATAAAGCCAGGAAAACACAAAAGCCCCAAAAAACCCAGCTGTTCCCAAAGAAAAGCAGGGTTGGCTCAGACAGAATGATATTTTTCAGTGATTGTAATAGACCTCTGTTCTGGAAGCATTGACATTGATTGAAGTGGGAAACAGCATAGTAAACATTAAATATGTTTACTTCTCTTCAAACCACTGGTTACTTTTCTTGAAACTGCTAATGATATTCAAACTGTTTAGCAGTGGTTTTCAACCATGTATATAATGAAATTCTTCTGCCAACATTGCTGCAGCATGGGACAGATGTCTGTTTTCCTGCGTGGCAGGGTGTTCCAGTGAGTGCCCTGGCAGGAGCACTCGTGTTCTCCTGACAGACAGCCTTGTATTAACAACCAGCAGCAAGTCCCAGAGCCGTGGCTCACAGCACTGGAGTAGAGTGGTGGGCCAGTCAAAAACTTCAGAAAAAATATTCTGTGGGCCTGTGGAATGAGGCTGGATGTGTAGCTGGGAAAAACAGTGGATGTTTGACCACTGGTTGAAGAAAAGGGTGCCTGGGGGACTTGTGCTGTGGTGTGCTAGTGCTGAGTAGAGGATGCAAAGGCGTGGGTGGGAGGGATGGATAAGGGTGATAAAGTGAGGGATATTTCCTTTCTGTTGTCTGGTAGGCTTTTATATGTATTGAATTAGGCTAAACATTGCGAGCTGTAGGAACTGGCAAAGATGGATGACTAATTTCACAGGTTGAAGAAATAAGAAAAATGTGTTTGGCCCTAGTAAAATGAGATTAGAATTGAAGATAGCAATGCTATTTTTCAGTCTGAATGTTGTATGCTTTGGAAATGTGACAGTATAGTCTTGCAATTGTGTGATGACCTTAAATATTTCATAAGCATTACTTACCTATGTTTAGCTGTCAAGGCTTAGACTCACTGTGTCAACTCATTGCTGGCAGCCTACTTGAAACTGCATATCAAACAGCTTCTTACAGCATTCCAGAATGGGTCCTTAGGCTGGCTTGGTTCTAAGATTAAGGTATGCAAAAGAAAATGTGGGGAAAGTTTTCAGGGACAAGGTTAAACTTCTGAACCTAAAAATATTTTTTGTTAATTGTTAAGATTATGCATGAGAAAGTGTACTGTTACATGGTTTTACCTCAGAAATCTCCTTACTTGTCATAGAAGATCCTTCAAATGCTGTTTTATTCTAGTGAAAACATGCAGCTTTCTATATTCTCTAGGCAGTATAATTTGTTTATCATGAGTTACAATCCTGTCCACAAAATCTAACAGCGTGTTCAACAAATATCAATCTGCTATGCCATGAAAAAGAAATTATTAAAATTGAAACTCTTGTTTTTACACAACAGTTTAGTAATAAATCATACTAGAACCTCTTGTTTCAATGTTGACATAGTCTAGAAATATTATATTTCACTGAATAGATTTCAGAAGAAATGTTTACCTATTTGAGAAAAAGCATTTAACTTTCTGCAAAAAGTTCAGAAATAAATGTCTACTTTGTCTATGGAAAATATTCACAAAAATATATAAGTGCATACACCTTGGTATTATGCAGTGCCAATCATTTTTTTTTTTTATTGTTGATTACCAAGACATTTGAAATTTTCATGGATGAGTTTTCTTGTTTTGTTTGTGGGTGGTTGGGGATTTCATTTGTTTTGTTTTTATATATTATTGAAAATTTAACTCAGAACTACCGAATTTTTCAAAAGAGCTTAGAAACATGTGGGAACATCCCTCTTCTGATTGATTAATGCAAGCTGATGCTGTTTTTCAGGTTTCTTTATCTGATCTTTGTCATGGTGATATATGTAATCTATTTAACTGTTACAGCTGCACAAAGGCTAGAATAAATTAATATGCCTCTGTACGGCTGACAAATATTTAGATAATTTTTCTTATTTATTTAGCTTGTCAAGATAAATTTAAGAAATAATTTTTTATTCCTCTGGGAAGTAATTGAAACACATGGAAAAACCATCCCTGGAGATACTGTAAAGATGTTTAGATGAGGCACTTAGGGACACGGTTTAGTGGTGGGTTTAGCAGTGGTAGCTTTACAGTTTAACTCAATGATCTTAAGAGTTTTTCTCAACGTAAATTATTCTACTTATTTCTTTCACACATAAAATTATATAGCAGAATATGACTATTGTGTTGCAGTAAGATGTTCTTAAAAATAAATGTTGTCTGAGCCTGGTAGAAAGGAAAATGTAGCAGGAAAGAGGTGGGACTATCAGAAGATGCAAAACAGTATTTTGGATATGTTTGCTAATATTGAAACACAGTTGCACCTGAATCTAAAGACTCTTCTGTCCCTGATTCTGAAGACATTTCCAGCTATTTTGGTTTTGTTTGTAAAAGCTTTATTCATTTAAGAGTATGGAGCAAGGATAAAAAAGTCAGAAACTGTTGCCCTTAAAAGCATGTTAATCTAAAATTAAAAGTGTTTTTATTTAATAGCGCATTAGAAATAACTTTTCATGAAAGCAGACTGAGAAGGAGAGAGCTGCCATTTAGGTGCCACTCCCTTTCCTGAACAATAGTCATTGTGTGTTGTTAAAAAGCACAGTAACTGCATTCTCTTTAATTCTATAACAAGTTATTGACATAATGTTTGGGAATGGGCTGCTTGCATCCATAGTTTAAAGAGCACTGACATATCTTCCTGTTTAACACACACTCAAATTGAGTCCAGATGATGCAGTCCAACATGGAAATAGATGAACCTAAAACTTACCAAAGTGTCAGACTGTTTACCATAGTAGTATTCAAAATTTCTTCTGTGGTTATCTGTCTGAAATAAACACCATAGAATGTCAAAACAGTGGAGGTAAGGAGCGATGTCTGACAAGCCAAACTTGTCCAACCTCCATGGCCAAACCAAGGGCATGTGGAGCAATTTGTCTGGGTTCTGCTCAAACAATGGCTTTTGAAAATCTCCAAAGAGGGAGACTCTACAACATCTGTGGGCAACCAGTGCCAGTGTTTTATCACCCAGCCTCGCATAAGTTTTTGGAGTTTTTTCCAAACGTTTAAAAAGAGTTTGTGGAATTCCAGTTTCTGCCCATTGCCTCTTGTCTTGTGCCTAGGAATCCCTGAGAAGAGTCTTTCTCTTTCTCCTTTATCGCCCCTCAACAGACATTTATCAACCTCCTGCTCTTCTAGTATGTCTGTGTTGCCCTGGGGAGGACAGAACTAGACATAAAATGGCTAATGCATCTCACCCTCAGCAGGGCTGAGCAGAGGGGAAGGCTCATCTCTCTCCACTCCTGATGCTCTGCTTGTAGCAGCACTGAGTTGGTCCAGCCTGCCTGCCATGCCCATGAGATCTCTGGCCCTGTAGCACAAGGTTATAGAATAGTCTAAAGCAGCAGAATAATAACAAAAGAAATGACTGTCTGGGTATCTAAATAGGTGTGTAATATGGGAAAGGTGGCAGCAACAATTCAAGAAGGAAAACCAAAAACATTAGTTGGTGAAAAATACCATTAAGGAAACTAATAAATGCCTTTTTGAAATGTTATTGCCTTAGTAGATCTTTCTCATGAGTACGTAGAGGTTTCACTTTGTGACATCAGATTCTGAAAACTACAGCTAGTATCCTACTATGGTGATTACAATGGTTGCTTTAAAATTTTTCAGGGTATGAGGAAAATGTTATGTGTTTCCTGAACCTGAATGTTAGCGTGTGCATATAAAGACAAGAAAAACAAACAAACAAAAAGAAAAGGCAAGAAAAGATACAAAAAAGGCAGATATTGAAGATGTTTGAAAAGTGGTTTTATTTAATGGCAAAATTGTGGCAGTTTTGCCCATCTGAGGTATTTTTTAAGAAAATTTCTATTCATATTTTTATTAGTTGTTTGATAATGTCTTTACTCTTATTTGTGTATTATATAGGAATTGTGTATTTATATAGGAACTTGCTGGATTGTAACAAAATAGATTTTGCTGTTATTTTTAGTCTCTCAAATTGAAAAAATCTATACTGGTACTGGCTAGTTTAGATACTTAATTTCTGCCTACCTGAGCGTGTTAAATTGCAGTCTGTTTGGGACAGCTGGCAGTGCTTGAGAGTTATGTCCACCATGGTTTAGAGTTCACAAAAAGCATACTTCATGTTGTGATTTAATTCAGAATGGCACTACTTTAGTAAAAACAAAATCTTTCAGAAATTAACTCTAAAAACTTAAGTCCAGTATCTGACTGAAAGAATTATTCGTCTATAGCTTTTCTTGCATAATTTTTTAGACTTTTTTGGCATTTAGCAATGCTGAAAGTAACAGTAGAAGTAACACAGTTTGCTCAAGAATGTGTTTTGCTTCCATAAAGGGAAGCAGTGCATGCTGGTGTTTCAGATTGTTTGCCATTATTTATTTGGAAATTTCTGTTTAGAAGTTAACAATCACATTTGCAAAAAAAAAATAGAGTGAAAAATGATAGTGGTTGTTTGCAATTGCTATTACCAGCTGCATGGTAATAGATGTCTTTGGAGGTTTTATATGTGAAGTCACCAAAAAAAAAAAAAAAGGATGGTGGGAAGGAATTGGAAATAATAGAGCTGGAGTAAAAAGTGACAGTAAAATTTGGTGTCCTTGTGGGCAAACTTTCATCTGAAGATGTGGCCTTGAAAAATCTCAAAGTTTCTTATATATGGTATGTATCCTGAAGATTTTACTTGTGTGGATTTACAGTTAGTGTTACCAATCAATATTATCTTTGGATATCAGAAAAGAGATTAATCTGACACTGGCACCAGATTGTGCCTCCAGTAGTCTTATAAATCGCTTGAAAGAGAGCAACAACAGTTGTAAATTTTGTACTCAGTCTATTAACTTGGTAGCAAGTTTTGGAAAGCTGAAATCAAACCCAGGTTGGTTCCATACTGCGCATAAGGATATTGTCAGTAGTCCATGATCTAAGACATAAGCCAGTAGTTTCAAGCCTCCTGAAAGTTTATGTTGTTTTAGAGGGAACAAAAGATAGAGAGTTGGGTTCCAACCCAGCTGCTTATTTCTCAAAAAGTAGTTGACACCAGGCATAAATAGTTCTGCCAGTCAAAATTAGTCTAAAGCTTACAAACGCTTAAATCCAGAAGTCTTAAAACAATTTGATGACCTTTTTCAGATCAATTTATCTGTTAATGAATTTTTATCGTTATTGATGTAATAATTTTTAAGACCCTACTACTATACAAAACCATTTTGTTCTGTCTTGTTCTGGGTTTCTGCATACCAAACCTGAAAATGAATGTTACTTTCATGCATTGTCATGGTATACAATAAGAGAAAAAATACTGATTTAAATATTACACAGCAACATCAAAGCTGAGACTAATTGCTTGGAGAATAATAAAATTTCTTCGTCCCTCTCTGCCTTCAAATTTTTTGGGCTTCTCTTTTGATTTACTTTCCTGTTTTTCATGTATTTTGTTCATTTTATATGTTTGTTGGCATTCTGCATTTATTATTCCTGGAACAACTCAATTTTTGTGCCACTATAATAAAAACACAAAAATTCAGAACACTCCATAATTTATTCTTGCTTTATGATAATAGTGTTAGACCACCTGGCATAAAATACTCTGTTTTAGAGCTACCCCAGATCACACCATATTAGCCGGCTACATTTTTCACTGAAGACAATATTGATCATAGAAGCTCAGTTCTAAGATGAAGAGTCACCTGCCATGTTTTAGCTACACTTTCATGGAAGATTTCCCTTTTTGCCTTTTCTGCTCCACGTTGATGGTTTAACCAGCAATCTGATTGTTTGAATGTCCATCATAGTTTTTGTGGGGACTTTTTTTATTTGACAGTTGAGCACTTGAGGTACTTTCAAACCAGTCATAGAGTCTTGCCACAGCTTTTCTAACTCTTGGGTGAAGATGAGAGTAGTGCTTTGAATAAAATGTAGGTTCATCTTGCAGACCACAGCTGAATCCATATTATACTACCAAGGAACACAACTGGGCAGCCCTGGTTGGGAAGACAGCGGCTGTGCTATGGTGGCCTCAGTCCCTGCTCCAACAGCAGTGAGGCAGAACATGCCATCTGAATTGCTGCCTGTAAAGAATCTTGAAAATCCCTCTGAGCATAAACATCTCATTTGCGTATCCAACTGAACAGAGGCTGAATGAACCAGGTTGTGCACCACCTGGAATGGTTCTGCAGACCAGGATATGGCAGATGGCTTTCCAGAAGCAAAGCAAGCTTCGTCTCTCTGCCTTCAGCACAGCTGTGGCTCTATAATTTCAGTCATCTGGAGTAGTTAAGAAACCTAGAACACCTGTGGTTTTCCAAGCTCTCCTCCTGCTTTGGATTGTTGGATAGCAAGGTACGCTCTGAGAATGGAGTGAATGTAAAAAAAAAAAAAAAAAGGTACTAAAGGAAAGATTCAATATTTACAGTTCAGAAAATTGTTATACACTGCTGCTGCTGTGAACTGTCTGGTGAGTCTAGAGTGCTACTCAGACCATGGCTTTCTGTAGTGGTGCTTTCACTATACTTTTTTTTTCTGGTCCTTGGCCTCTCTAGGATTTATGTATAACTTTCAATTTTTATTTTTAAAGGTCTGTTTTAAAAACTATTCCTTTATAAATTATCCTTTTGACTGCGCGCCCNGGGCCCCCCCCCCCCCCCCAGGAATCTTCTTTCAAGTTCTGACTGTCTTAACTTCTTACAGTTTTTTTTTCTACTATAAGAATTCTACTGTGATCTTTTCAGTGTTCCTTTTCTTTCTCTTTTTCTACCTTTCTTTGTGTATCAAATTGGAATTGTCACAAAGCACACTGATTTCTCATGGGAATCAAAACAAAGCACCGCCTCTCTTAAAATGCCATCACAGATGAAATTAATTTCGTGCAAATGCATGCAATTACAAAATAAGTGCTATTTAGCTTCTTTTTGTGTGGTATTTCTGGAAATTGGAATGATTCGTTAATCATGAGCTGTTGAAACCTTGTCCTGAGCATTAGAGAGCGCAGACTAATCAAAGAAAGAGTTAAACTATGTGGAATTGTGCAAAATGATTTCGGAACTGCATTTTCTATTAACACAAGATGTCAAAATCACCATATTTTATTGTTATCATCATCTATCCCAATCCCAAACAGATTACTCAAAAAATGACTGACAAAATAGCAAGGAAAAGAAACAAACAAGCAAAAACCAACCCCTAACTGCTAACAGCTGACATTTAAGAAAAACCTTTGTTTCTTTAATTGCCAGATCTTGCCTTTCTTACCTTTGAGAGAATTCATTGTCCATAACAGTACCATAAAGTCAATTTATGTTAGTGTGATGGGTATTCCTTGATTTTTAGAGCAGTTGAAGCTGTGAAAGAGTGAGAGCATGGCCAAATTCTATTAGCCAGGCAATTTTGCACATAAAAATTAGTGTCACCATAATTCCTATCTATGCTTTCAGACCCATCCACAACATGACACCAGTACAGATGGCAATGTTATAAAACAATAAATCCCATAGGAAGCTTGTTGCCATTGGAAGAGGTGAGGATCTCTGATCAGTACAGAAGGGTTGTCCTTCTGTCCAAGTGCCTCAGTCTGCAACAGAAGCTCAAATCTGTGAAACTTATTTATCCATTCATCTTGAGTCATTTCTAATGCTGGCTGACCACAACTCTTGCTCAACCTTCAGGGAAAAAAAAAATGTAGAAGCACCATAGGCCCAGATTACAAATGTTTTTAGAAGCTTAATTCATACTGATTTAAGTAGGGCTATGTATCTAAGCAACTTTGACATTAGCAGAGGTCCCTTCTGTTCTTTATTTAAAACGAAATGACTAGTGTCTTATATTCCAAGTGAAATTGTACAGGTTAAAACAGGAAACTATACTTATTTCTATCCCTCTTTCTTAAAGAAGCAGCCAAAATTTCATACATTTTTTCTTGTCCTTTTTTAAGAACCACTTTGGTTCAATCACAATATATACCATAATAATATTTTTCTTTCCAAAGGATATGCAATGTATCCCTGATTCCCTGTTGACGGGAATTAATGAATGAATTTCTTGCTTTCCTTGAGTGCAAAGCAAAAGCTTTTGCTTTTCCTACTAAGCTACTTAATGTAACCCACATTTTTTCTCACTCTTCCAATTCTTTCCCCCATTCCACTGCAGAGGAATGAGAAAGCAGCTGTGCAGTGCTGAGCTGCCTACAGGGGTTAAACCACAATGACTGTGTGTAAAATTTGTGTAGTGTGAAGACTTTTGCAATCTCATTACAAATAGTTGGTAAATAGAGATTTTGAAATAGTAACAAAAACTGGGTTATTTTTTCCTTCTCTCTTTGAAAGGAAAAAATGCTTATGAAAAACCGTATTGTAGATTACTCAGCATTTTCTTTGAAAAATATATCTGCATTTTTTATCTTCTGGGACAATGCACTTAACTTTTTCATTTGGCATAAATAATTTCTCATTGTGTTCCAAAACATACTGGCTGACTCAGTCTGCCATAATGCATTCCTCAGTCTCAGGGAAAAAAAAAAATAAAACATGAAGGCATAAAATCAGAAAAGATCTGGGGAAACCTAGAAAAAATATCACTGTCAGGAGAACAGGAAACAAAGATAATTGCAAATGAAAAAAAAATCCAGAACAGTACCAGGGAAAGAAGACAATTTCTGATTTTAGCCTTTAGGAAAAGCTGAAGTGAATTTCAAGTTTGAAATAGAATTTAAAACCAGGTAATTGGAGATTATTCTGATTTTTCATCAAAACTTTTAATGGTTTTCACTTTTTGTCAGCCTGCTTTCTGACAGAGGACTATCCCTCTTTTCTTCTATGCTCTGACAACATCATAGGGAATGCCATAGTGTATGAAGCGTCAGGCATATAATTGATTCCCACTTTAGCTATATATGTGGTCAGAACTTTTATAATGATAAAAGTATTTTTTTTTTCAATTCCGATTCCTTTTCTTCATTAAAAAAACCCCTACTGGTTTGCTGTTAAGTGAACAGATAAAATACAAATATTAAATAAGGTCAGAAAAGTTGTAGTCAGATTGAATTTATAAAAAGCTATAGAAATCAAATTATTAACTTTAAGTTTTTGTTTAGTATGTTCTGTGCATATCGGTTTATATGTATTTGTGGGCAATAATAATCCAGGGAAAGAGGAGAGGAAGGAAAGAGGGGAAACAGCAGTGGGGAAATGGAGCTTTAAATAGCAGTCAGTAAATAATAGAAACACTGTTAACATCTTAAATAAAAAATCATCATTATAACATTTTCCTGGCAGCTCTATAAACATGATATAGAAGAGGACTGTGTTTTCTCTTGGAGTTGTAGCTTCTGCTGTGGTCAGTATTCAAAGATTTTTCTTTATTCAAAATGTTTGTTTCAATCTCAGGTAATTTCTGGTTTTACTCTCTGGATGGGCTGGAAGGCCAGCTGCAACAAGACAAGGATGGCATTGTTCCCATGATCCACAGAAATGGGGTTATGTATGCCTCTAGAAGGTATTTGACCGTTTGGAGTGGTTTCTGTGGTTACATGCAAGGAAAAACTAAACATTTTTGTTTGTAGTTTGAAAAGGAAAAGATGCTTCCTTCCAGTGCTGGCAATAACTTTCAAACACCTGTCTACTGTACTGTTAAAACATTTATATTTCAAGCACAGCAGCAGTTGAAAAAGGATAAACTCTCATGAGCTGAAAAAACATGTGATAAGTTTTGATGCACTATGTTCATGCTTCGTGCAGGGAGAGAAAATTGGACACACTTGGTTGTGATGATGCTCACCAAGACTTTCTCAAACAAAATATTAACTGCCAGATGTGCTTTATCTGCATTAGATGGATGAAGAATATAAATGAGTTCTAACACCTGTGTGTGCAAACTGACATTACAGATAACATTTTTTCACACTCAGTGTGTTTGTAGCATTTTGCTGTGTCGCTTGGGGAGATTGCATGACTATTCCAATATGTCATTAAAGAATGACTTGGAGCTAGGGATTTTTGATTAATTATGCTACCTGTAAAAGTACTCCAAATTGTGGAAGAAAGTTTAGGAATCGTAATTCTTGACTGCTGAATCATGACTTGTGCTTCATGAGTGTTGATGACAGCTGTAGCTCTGAATCTCTGATACTCTTCACTCATCTGTGCTCATCTTCATTAGAAGCAATACCATTTCCAGCCCCTGAGAAAATGAGGCATTATTTCCGCTTTACAGTGAGGTCTAGTATGTATTGTTTTGTGATTAATTTCAGAAAATATGGCATATGTCAGGAAAGTAAAAAAGTTTCCCAAGGGTTAGCCTTTGAAAACTCAAATCCTATTACAGTGATAATATTTTCACTTTTTAATGTAATTATTTAATCTATCAAGTATTAAAATTTTAAGTGCATTGTTGATATGAAAAAATTAAGAATTCATGTAAACTATAATGAAATGAGAACAGTAAAGACAGAGGAGAAGAAATTAAAACCTACCATGGAGAAATTGCTTTTGCTCTTCTCGCTGATCTCAGTAATACTTGGCAGGACTACAAGACTAGTCTGATGTTTCACTGGCTTTTATCCATGTGTTTGGCATCATAAGTAAAAACTGATTTTTTTATTACGGAGATTCTATTCCCAGTGTTTTCAGAAGACTCAGTGTTAGAAAAATGAAAATTTTGTTCTGGAACTTGTTGAATTTTTTGCTCTGTATTTCTTTCAAAGTGGGCTGTCAGAGTGTAGAGATTAGAAATAATTCACATTTTCCTTTCTTGAAAATATAAGGGAATCCTCAGAATCTGTAAGATTGTTACATCTAGTATATATTATTTGTTAAAGGTCTCTTCTAGCAGCACAGCAGGGATAAAGCAGGACTTGCCAAATGTAAACTGTTCAGGGCTGAATTTTCATGTCGAGATCAGTTGCATTTAGAGACATTTGATTGAGTATCTGACTGCTTGGGCCTACGAATGAGCTGGGATTGGAATGCAGGTTGGCAGCATTTGTGATGTTACCACTGGAAATACAGTATTCCCCACATACACCTATTTGTACATTATAAAAAGTTATAAAAATTTCAAATTTATGCTCTTTGGCCCTAGACAATGCCTCTAAAACAGGTACTGGAATTTGTTGGGTATTTTTCTTGAAATCCTTTGAATTTTGTAGGCACTTTGGCAGGTTCTATATTTATTGTCATCACTTAGGAGAGAGTTATTGTCATAATTTATAATTTAATGAGTGTATTTTCTCAATGTAATGTGCTGAACAAGAGAGTGAAAAGATGCATATTATTCTGTAAATTCACCTTGAGGCTTCTGATATGCTGTGTTCCAGAATACTCTGCTAACTTGGAAGAAAATTAATTAAAGGTGATGTTAGAAAAAACAAAAGAGAGACAAGCCTGTTTGCTTGAATAGTAATAAAATTAATAATAATATGAGGCAGAGTTTAAAAAATTTTATAAAGAAAAAAAGGATATGAAAATCCTTTTTTATTGATTTCATATTGACCCATACTAAAAATGCACCCACCAAGGCTGAAGGTGTTTCCTCACTTAACACAGTGCTGCCTCTCCATGGGCACCTTCTTGGTTTTTTATCACTGTCTGACTTGATCAAATGAATTCAGCACTCCTTCTGTAACATTACAGCACATGTAAGAACTTCTTAGCTGGAAGTCCTTCTACACCCAAAACTCCAAAATAAAGGAAAAGATGAGAGTCAGATCTTCTGAACATGAAGTTAAATGAGAGTAAAAACTAGAAAAATTCACCCATTTGATGATTAAAAACCAATTTTAATTATCTTTGTATAATTGATATTGATCACACCACAAGTGAATCAACATGTTTCTAAACTAACTATGAATTGTAATTTATCATAGAAAGTTTAGTTGAAACGTTTTATAAATAACTGATGGTTAGTCAACATGAAGAGCTTTAATATTATACCGTAAGTCATAAGAAAAACAGTTGAAGCCCGAAGATAAATATTGATACAAGTCTTTTTATGAGAAGCACGGGCAAAATAATCTTGGAACAAGATGGATTACCTCATAAGCATAAATGACATCTCATAGCCAAGGCAATACCTTGCATGTAACTTCCAAGTGTTCATTGCTCAAAACTCATTAGATTGGTTCTTAAGCGTTTGCAGAGTTATTTAAATTGGCCTTTGTCAGTAGTAAACCAAGAAGCTCATATTTACTTCTTTGTTACATGTCCAAAGATGAACTTAGATATTCTGTTATTCCTCTCTAGCTATCAATAGGTAACTTTTTACTGGGGAAAAGATGAATTATAGTTCTGCAGAAACAATTTATGGTGATAAATTTGTCCGCATTTTCCACAAAACAATTGGGATTAATGCAAATGGATGGGATAAAAATGATCTGTCAGACATAGCAATATTTCTTGCTTATATGATTTCTTTTGCACATACAACCTTAACACTACAGAAAGTAACTCTCTTGAGAACCCTGGTAGAGTATATTAAAAAAGAGAACTTGCCAAAAATATACTATTTTGACCATGACATAATGTTTCTTACTACTAAATATATAAACATTATTAAACTAGACAAAAATATTGTACACTAGTCTGAGTCATAACAGCTGGAAGAAGTTCAAAAGGATGATATGAATGTATTTATAAATACATACTTTTATCTGTAATTTAAGACATCTGTTATTGATATAGGCATTTTATTTTTTTATATAGTATCTATTTTGCAGTTATGTACCTTTACAATAATAAGTATATTCTACAGAGGAGGTTTTTTTAGAAAGCTAATCTTCAAACTTTCACAGTTTGAAGATCAGTGGTGCCTACAGACTTGTGTATTGATGTGATTTTGGTTTTTGTGTTACAATATTACTTGAATTATGTCTCCAGCAATCTGAAGATTTTGACTGATACATCATGTCAGATCCCTAGAGATGGTAAGGTAAGGTAAGACACAGGTAAGACTGTGAAAGCAGTTTTGATGTAGAGTTGAGTTCATTTTTCATATTATATTCATAGAATGTTAATTTCTTCTAATTTGTGATGTGAAAGGGAATTTCAAAATCTGATATAATTACTCAGAAAGATTTCAGCTGTGACACTTGCTGACAATAATTTCTTCTCCTGATACCTGAGAGAGATCACTGCTAAGTGCATGAAATGTCTGTGGCACTTAAGAAAGGAGCAATTCTGTTCATACTTGCACCTTTCCATAATGTTTAATTACAGGCACTTCATTGGATGGTTTTGGCAGTGTGTATTTGTACTACTACACACTGATTTAACTACTACACACAGCTGATTTTTAAAGGTAAAGATTTAGGAGGACATTGCATCTATAAAACTTTATGATTATGCAAATGTGAATACTTTAAAGTATTCCGAGCAAAATTGGTGGTTGATCTGGGTCGCAGTGTAGGATGAGCCCAAAGTATGTATTCTCTCCCCATCTTCATGAGTGGTTGAATCCAGGTGGGGCAGTGTTTTCCCAAGCCTCCTCCCTCTGGGCTATCTTTTGTTAATGGCCTTGCCTGTGACTCACAGGTAACTCCCTCCAGGAGCTGTCTCTGTTTAATGGGCCATCAAGGACCCCCTGCATGACTCATAGAATGATATCAGCCCACTGTGAGATGCTCCACACAGGGGGAGGAGCCAAACATTCTCACCTGGATATAATCCTGGATTTGGGACAGCACAGGGAGCTTTTACCCACTGGATTTCTAGGGGACAAGAGCTACCAGACCTTTCTACAGGGTCACTGCTCCAAGGAGACCACCTCATCTGGACTGCTTCCCCCCACCCTGCTCAGGTTGTATTCTGACTCTGTCAGTGGTCTTTTGTATTATTGCATTTATTTTATTTGATTTCTTCTTGTTCTTTCCTATTAAATTTCTGACTTGGAGTCTCTCACTGGTTTTGCTTTCAAACCATGACAGTGATCCACTTTGTCCAAGTATTTCATCGAATCAATTAATTGTCAAAAATGTTTATCAGGTTTGGTTTTGACCTAATGGTGTTGTTCACTATTCAAAGTCAATTTTGAACTTGAAAATGTGGATTGGAAATATTTTGATCATGAGTACTTACCAAACCGAAGAAAAAGAAAGTACAATGTGCACAACTGAATATGTCTATTCATGGCTGATGAGATTCTAAATAATCTATACGAGTTAAAAAAAAAAATACTTACTGTATACATAAGATCCATTAACTTCAAAACAAGTTGAAATAAAGAATGTTGCTCAAGACACAAAATCAAATTGCACCCTGGTTACCGACAAGTCATTGGAAATGGAGCTTGAAAAATCCATATTATATCTTCTTTATTATCCAAAGTTGAACATAGAAAAATGATGTTGTGATTAGGGCAATGGACCAGAAAATAGGCAATTCTAACTTTAATCACTGTTTCTGCCTTGTCCTCTATGTATGATACAGACAAAATGTCTTTCCTTCTCAGGTAAAAAAATCACAATTTATAATAAGTTCTAAGACTGTCATAATCATGAGGTACAACCAACTGATTTGAAATATATATTTTGACTAAGTAATAGTCATAAATTAAACTTTGATTCTCAGTGAAAGCAACTATGCATGAAAAAACATTTCCCTTTTATGTATCATAGCCATTCCTCTGGAAAAAAAACAAAAGCTTACTCTGCTAACTGATGTCAGGATTTTTTAAAAAGAAAATGTATACTGATAATCTTTAAGTACAAAATTTTTTTCATTGTACTTAACAGATTATTGTGGGATTACATCTCATACAGAAAGTCAAATTTTGTTAGTCTAATTAAAAACCTTAGAAGTTAATTAAAACACAGCAAAAATTTATTGTGGTTAGTCTAAGTGCTATTATTCACTGTCCAATTTATCTAATTAACACAAAACAAAGCTCATCAGCAGTACAAGTGTAAACTGTTAGTGATAAACTTATTAATATAAACCTTTATAAGGTTTATATTAACCTTATGGTCAGGTCACCAGTAACTGTCTCCTCGAGAGGGCACTGCACAGAGCTGCAGTGAGCTGCCACCACTCCTAGTTACTGTGGTCTTGTAATTAAACAATCACAGAATGGGTAATGCTGGCAGGGACCACAGTGGGTCATTTGGTCCAGCCTCCCTGCTCAAGCAAAGTCATCCCAGATCTCATGGCACAGGATTGTGTCCAGGAGGCTCTTGAACATCTCCAGCAAGGGAGACTCCACAACCTCTCTGGATCATCTGTTCTGGGTGCTTGGTCATAGACATGATAGAGAAGTTCTTCCTTAAATTCAGATGGAACTTCCTGTGCATCAGTGTCTGCCCATTGCCTCTTATCCTATTGTTTGGCACCACTGAGCAGAGCCTGGAAACATCCTCTTGACACCCTCCCATCAGATGCTGACAGACACTGACCAGGTCCCCTCTCAGTTGTCCCTTCTCAAGACTGAACAGGCCCAGCTCCCTCAGCCTTTCCTTCTAAGAGAGATGCTCCAGTTCCTTAATCATCTTCCTTGCCTGCAGCAGGACACAAAGATCAGTCTCTCTAGGTCTGGGAAAGGAGTACAGGCTACAGGTATGAGCACAGACTCTGTTACATTGCACGTGTGAAACATGCACCGGTGGTTAAATACACATGGAAACTTGGCTATTGCAATACTGTGGTCAGTCTGTTTTTCCTTCTGTTAATCACAAGAACTGAGAATACCACACTGAAACCCCTGAACACACTTACAAAGTGTTGTGAAATGTTGCTCTGTGAAAAATAACTGAAAATAAAAGTGAAGTGGGGATAGATTTAAAACCTGGAAATGCTAGCTGTTGGTACTTCTGTCATGAAGTAGACAGAGAAGTTAAAAGTGAAGGACAGCAGACTTCTTTCACTGGCTGAAAATTTGTATGGAGGAATCATGTGATGAAATGCAAAAATACTGCAATAATAGCTCAAAAAGAGTTCTCAATAAAATATTTTGTGAATTATTATTTTTCTGTGACATATTGCAGAAATTTTGTGAGGCAAATGCATTTCTCCAAGAAATTTGGTTTGGAGGGTTTAGTTTCTTCTAAGAGAAAAAAGGTGCACCCCTAAATTCACAGATTCAATGAAAAGTGTAAAGTAGAAAAAGTTTTGGATATTAATAATACAATTGTGATTTTTCATTATGAGTTGTTTAAACTGTTTATAATAAGATAAAACCCCCAGTGTCCTGATTTGGGGTGCTTTTGGGTTTTCCAATCGCCCTAGAAAACTAATTGGTTTGTGTTATAGTTATTCAGGCTGAAATTATCTTAAATGGTCATAATTGTCATAATTTTAATTTGTCATAATCTATTAAATAGGTAATCAGATAATCACTATTACAAAATAAGCTACCATAAAATATTTACTAATAGTGTAAGGCGTTTTGAATTGACCTTTGTCAATCATAATGAAATGACATAAGAAAATACATTATTTAGGTGAACAGTTTTCCTGTTAGGCACAGCCAGTAGGCACTAAGTCAGGCTGAGGATGTGAGAGAAACTGCCTTACCTGTGGCTACATTAAAAATTCCTGTGCATTGCTAGAACACACATGGGAGTTTGAGCTTGCTAATGCCATGACTAAAACTTCCTGGAACCTGAGATTTGGCAGTTTACCTGAACACACAGATTCCATTTTTTCTGGAAGTCTGCCACAAAGCAACCTATATTATTGGGTAAGAAATAACAGTTCTGTTATTATTCTGCATTTACTGAGACTTGTACCTCCATTCTTTTTATTTCTTGTCTGGGTCAGAGAAATTTTTTTATTGACATTCATCTGTGGAAACATTTTGTTGGAGTTATCATACAATTGTCACCCAGTAATAAGCCTTTTGATTTCTCCCTGTAGAAAGTGGACCTGCATAAAGATAGTTATCTCACATTACAGAAGGTTGACATAATGGAAGCACTGCTTAAAAATTAAATAATTTCATTAGAGTAAGTGCCTGCAACCACTTTCCAGATGACACAATGCATGATAAGGCACAACTGTGGTATGAAGCAGGAGAATAACATATGCTAGAGGATAAAATGTAAGGTAATCATCACAGCTACAATTAGGCCTGGTGTTGCTAGTTATCATATTAAACTTGGCTGTACCTACTGGAAAGTTAAAGAGAAATAAAATTTCATCACAATTTACAAAGTGATCGGATTTGCAAATTTATCTTTATTTTTCCTTCCCAGAATTCCATTGATATGTGTAACAGACCTTAATAATTTTTTCCATCCATTTATGGTAGCAGAAAAAGTATTTGTTTCCCTCTCAAGATGTTTTTCCCAATGTTAGGCAAATTTGCTTATGTCACTGCTATAATTCAGAGCACAGAAACTGTTAGTTAACAGTGGTCTTATTTTAAATAAAACCCTCGTATTTGGAGGTGTACTGAGACAGAGTTGTTAGCTATTTCATTTATCCCTGACAGTGCGTTTGTATATTTCTTAACAAATAATAAGCTGCCATCTGTATTAGAAATCTAATCATGTAGCAATCTTAAACATTTTCTCTATGTTATTCTTTGTCATTTGTTTTACCACTGTTAGAGCTGACATTTGGTGTATTATTTCTGCACAGGGCACTAAACCTTGCAAACACCAGTTATTCAAGTGTGAGCTCTGCTAATGGCCTTGGACTGCCTGTATGCTGCTTGTGCATTCTTTCTCTTCCCTGTGTTCTGTAATGGATATTGCTTACATTAAAAATATGCTATAAATTGACTTTTTACTGCTACAACGCATATATAGACCTGCACCTATTAATGGAAAAATTGAAAAAAACCCAACTTAACAGGCTGTGTGAAATTATTACACATCAGTCAAAGAAATGCACTTTGATATGTGCTGTCATGATTTTATTTTCCATGCCAATTGCACATCAAAGTTCAAAGGAAAGGAATATTTTGGGGATTCATAGTCTCTTCAGTCTGTGCCTTAAAAGACTTTTTATATTTCTTTTAGAAAGGTCCTATATTTTAACCTATTGCTAAATCACACATGAAATATAATTGAGAATTGCTAAGAAAACACTTTGAAGAGAGAAAAAAAAAAAGAAAACTGGTTTATGAGCACACCACAACTGTAATTGAAGTATATTTCTCTCTTCAATAATCTTCAATGTGGAAACATAAAAACAAACACAAACCAAAAAAGCAAACAAAAACAACAAAAAAGTAAACAACAAAAAAAAAGAAAATAAAAAAACCCCACAGAGGATGCAATAAACTGATTTCTGATATCTGAAAAAACTTTATTTAATTTTCTTACCAGGAAAGGTATTTGACCGACTCATGGTATTAAAGGAGTCACTGGAAGACTCAGTGTACTCAGCTCAATGCCTGACTTCATGCATTATTTTGGGCAGGTCATTCTCTTTAACCAAATTTTGTTGACTGAAAGATGTTCAGGTCAGATGCGATTGTATTCTGTACTTGTACGTGCCCTGGAACAAAAGAAAATAACTTATTGAAATGTCACTAGTAAGCCTTATTTCTGCAGTATTCTGAGCCAATATTTTTCTCCTAAGATTCATGTTTAATTTAAAATTTCCAGAGAACACATTTAGTTGGGAATCTCATATAAAACTTCAAAGAACTTCTGACAGGCCTCCTGCAAAATAATAGCAGTGTGCCATGTGAGTTAATGGGCGTCAAAAGGAAGAGAAAGAAAATCAAGTAACAAATTTTATGTTTCCTCTGATGTAGGTAGGTTTTTCATTAGACTATTTAATCAAGAAAAAATTCAGAATAAAAGTTGGAAAAATGTTGTTCACCTGTTTCCTGATTTAATCCTGAATAGTGCATCCCCTTACTTTTCTAACTCGTCTTTATTATTTCCTAATGGCATTGAAATTATCGTTTTTAAAAATTACAGAATTTAGTGTTGTGGAAAAAATGTTTGCCATTTTTTAAACAACAGAAAGGAGATGAAGAAATAAGTACCTCATTTTGGAATCTAGAGGTATAGTCAGAGAAATTAGTTTTGTGCATGTGATTTAAAAACCAAATATAATCCAACACCTAGACACAAAAAAAACAACTTTGAAGTTCATAGTAAAATATCTAGTGTTCATGTGTGAATTTAAAATGGAAGATGACTCAAATAATTGAACAGCATCAATATGAATGGTTTCAGGAAGGAAACCACACCAAAAAGTTGCCATGCAATTGAAAAAAATGAATGAATGCATGTGGGAATATCTGAAAAAGACATATATCCCTGAGGTGTGTGTTACGTCATGAAATGCCAATGATGTAGAATTATTATTTTATTTTCACAATGATTTCTCTCCATCTTTAATATCAAATAATTAAAATTACTTTTGCATGTCACACTTAATTGCATTTCTCTGTCCTGAGATGAGGGTTGGCTATTATTGGCATCACTCATGGGCCTTGACCTAAAGTACTACAGCAGGACTAGAGCCACTTGTCTGCCATGGCAGAGTTCCATCATCACCTGTTAAAATCTGCTGCAATAGCTGTTGTTATCACAGTATTTTCCATTCTTCACCCTACTGAATGAATGTCACGTTTCTACTAAAATAACAGCTACAAGTACAGACACTACCAATGTCAGTAGGAGCGTCCTGTCAGTGGCTCTTCTGCAGCACCCTTCTTTTATTTATTCTGCAATATGCTGTAGGAGTCTCACTTTTTTGTGCAAAGTTGTAATACAAATAAGAAAGTCCATACAGCAAAATATTTTTTCTAGGTATTTCAATTGCACATATATCTAAATTATCTCTCCATTACGTAATTTTTATAGAATTTGTTTTTTCTATGTGGGGAATTACTGTCAAATTTCTACAGAACATATTTTCAAGGTGCCACAGAAAAAAAGAAAGAAATAAAAGAAAATCATCCTGTTCTCAGTGAGCATCTTCATGGTTCCTTATGATGACAGTAGTTGTCACACTGTTTGGAATAACTTTCTTTATGAACTATAGATGGAATTAAATATAGCAAGCAATTAATTCTGAAATAATGAGGGAAGAATAAAAACACAGTAAAAATATACTAAACCACAACTTATTGCAAATTACTGCAATAAAAATATAGAAATTTTTTCTGGTAATTCAGCAACTGTTAGTTGGGTTACTGCTGCCCCTGGGTAAACTGACATTTTCATATGCACTAATTAGCAAAGAGGTCAAATAAAATCTCAAATAAAATAGTTCATTTGTGGCATTTTGCCTCTATGGAGGAACTAATCTCAAGGAATAACTGGAATAACTGACAAAGTAACACCCTAGGTGTTCTACTCACCAGGATTAGCTATTATCTACCACTAATTAACTGCAAACAAAATGGAGAAAAATAAATTTGTAGATTTAAAAAGGTATTTTTATTGTTCAATGAAAGCTGAGCGGTATCTCTATCCCAAAGTAAGAGATGATGTTGCCGTGCACACAGAGACACACTTGGTGTTGGTTATGATCAAAAGCTGCAGTGTGTGGCAGCAATCCCGAGGCTGCCCTGGTGAAGTAACACAGCTCAACATCTCTTCCACTCATGTGGGAGCAGAGCCAGCTATTCTGCTGGGCTGACGACAGCAGTGAGCTCTTTTGCTAATTAGTGCATAGAGAAATACCTAATTACACAGGGGTAGTAGTGACTTGGAAAGAGACAGCTGAAGTACCTGAAGAAATTACAGTCTGTATTTCCAAGCCAGCCACAGCCTCAATTCTTGTTATAATCACAGAATTGTCCAGTAAAATAATTCCCACTGTTGCAAATGTAATTTTATCTCCATGAGAAATGGAAGGAGAAATGACTGAATATTCAGCAATATCATCATCCATTCTCTCAGAATCAGCCTCTAGAACACAAGTGCTCAAGATCATGCATGCTTATACATGTAAATGATGCTAAATTACTGCATCTTAAGACTGCTGTTAAGATGAGCAAAGCTGCTACTCAGTAAGCTGCAAGTTTCTACAGAATTAGTTTTGGAAAAATACTATTTTTATCTTCTCAAAATACTTAAAGAGGCACACATTTTAAATGTTCACTTAAACAAAGATTTGTTTTACTTTCCAGCAAAATAAAACCATATAGCTATTAATGCATCAGGTAAATTTCTTTGCAAATTATCCTACATATAGATTTTTTCAAATTCTTAAGTACTCTTTATTTGGTATTTTTCACTACCTAATTTTTCCCATTCATTTTGTATAGATGGATATGTTTGCCAATGCATAATGATGCATTTTTAAATATTCATACATTGTGCCTTATTAGTTTGCTATCTCAAAATATAAAGGTTTCATGACAATGAACTTGGCATAATGCTTTTCCACATAAAAGTTAAAATAAAACCTATTTCTATTCAAATAAAGGCAGAAAGAAAGGTATTTGTCAATAAAAATTAGTAAAAGTTTTTGTGTAAAGAACTGGACAAAGCAAAATTTTAGAAACCCACAGGTTTTAAATGCCAGTATTGCAATTTTTAATTTTATTCTCCATGAAGAAATAATTTCAGGCAAAATGAGAAATAACTTCAAACTTTCATTTGATACTTTTGAAATACTCTGAACCAAACCAAATGATGTTTTTCCTAGAAATAAAATAAAAGACTAAAAGCAATTCTTAGCTTCCTACTAAAGGCTCCATGAAAACTAAACCAAGTTTCTCCTTTTGTGAATTCAGTTTTTTGTCTCTTCATAGAGGGTTGCAAGTGTGGATTCTTGGGCAGTGTGAATGATAAATGCAATTAATGTTTGGATACTTTGTGCCGTGTGTTTATGTTACACTTGCTTATTGTCTCTTTTTATTTCAAAGCATATGTATATCATGACCTATCTGTCCACACAATTTGTCAGTAGGCAGAATACTCTGTCAGAGGTCTCTTGTGATCTGTAGCACATATAGGGCGGACTGTGTTGCCATTTTTTACTGCTTGTGTGGTGTATTTTAGCCCCTTCTGAAATCATGGAAAATATTTTCTCAGTGTTAATTGTTGAAGCACAAGTGTGCTTTGAAATTTCTGAGTTACTGGAAAAACTCTTCAGGCCCCCTCAAATTTTATTTCTGTTCAAATGTGTTATGAGCAGGAATGAATCCATGAATCTGTACTGTGCCATATGCACTGGAAAAAAGAGTCTTACAGTCCTTCAGCTGTTCTTCAACTTTCAACTTGTGTTGCTTTCTTTTAAGACCATTCTGGTTTTATTGAAGATACAAAAGGCATTCACTCAAAGCAATACCTAATGGGTCTACAGATGGTTTTTAATCCTCATTATCATTTAAAATTAATAAATGTACATAAGAAGGCTGCTACTGAATGCAAACATATAAGCAATAACTTGAACAGAAAAGAGGAATAAAACAGAGTCCTATATGACTCAATTCTTTAATTAGACCATTGAAAAATGTTCTATAAAACAATGTTTAGATCTCACATGACGAAACACAAGCCTTGAAAATTGAAAACTGTTTTTCTTAGTGAGGGACATATAATTGACATTTTGAAATATTATCCCTCACCTAAATGTCTGATTTTTTAACTTAAAACTCTAGACAGCATTTCATTGCTTAGGTCATGGTTTATCACTAAATGTTTCAATCGGTAAACCAACTCCAAATCAGAACATCACAGACCTAAAAGAAAAGACAATAACTTACCTTTGTTTTAAAAACTTGTTTTGTCATCTCTTGTATTGATATTCAAAAGCCTATGAACTTGACATAGGTAAAATACTGAAACTTGATTGCCTAGACAATGATTACTCCTCATGAGTAACATGTAACTACAAAAGGGTTAAATGAAATCCTTCCCTCTAGGGTCCGGATGTAAAAATGTAACTAAAAATAAAAGCTGTTTCAGCTTTTGAGGAGAGGAGGAGCAGAAAAGACTGGTAGTCCATCCAAAAATAGCCTCCTTATATCTACAGATACACAGACATTCTTTCTGCATGAAAATAAGGTTTTCAAAGCGAAATGGAAAGTTATCTGTGAAAGCAGAACCTTTTACTTCAATATATTTGACTGACAGAGGATTGTATGAACAATAAAGATCTGCTTTTCAAAATGTAGATAGTTCTAAAATACACACAAGAGATGTTTCCTTTTGAGATGGTCTATTCTCTTATGGATTTGTATTTCAGATAACCTCCTGCTGTCCTAAGGAAATTGCATGTGAGTGGTGCTAGCCCTCAGAATTGGAAACATGTTTACAACAGCAGTATATCTGGGTACAGAAATTATTTTACTATATTTTCATCTGCAAGCTATTGCTGCTCTCAGCTATGTAGGGTGGTTCTGCTGTTGCTGTGCAGTGACACATTAGGCTGGGCATGTAAAGTAATGCAGTGTGACTGATACAAGCTGATGTTACACTTCACAGCACAATGCTTCATAATGTGTTATGTCAATGAGAGCATTAAAAAAAAAAGAGTAATTCTCCAGACAGAACTGATAGAAGAATCCAAGAATAATCTCCCATCTCTCCTCTTCTCTTTTTCCTTAAAAAAAAAAAAAAAAAAGACACAAAACAGAGGCTAATTTGTATTGGACACACAAAAATAACTATTGGAGAAGGCATAGCAGTTGGTGGTTGTATAATACACTTAGAGCTGAACTAAAAAGGGAAAATAATTTTTATTTTAAAACCTGTCTTTCTCTTTACAGAGTTAGCATAATTTCACAGATGTGATCTCTACTGGTTTTCAAAGCCATGTGTTTTTAGAGGACTAAGACTAGAGTACTTTTAAATGTACTTCTAGTGTACATAATGTTATGAGCATTTTCAGCTTGTAAGACAACATGATATTTCAATTCCAAACAGAAATATTTCTTTTATGAACTGTCTTAGGTTTCTCTTCATTGTATATTCCTTTTATTTATTTTAATTTTTAAACTTTATGTCTGTTTTTCGAGGTGTACTTTTTGTTTTTTATACGAATACTTTTCTTGATGATCACATGAGCATACAGAAACTAGCATAGTGTTTTCCTCATGTTATTGTAACCTTTTTTTTTTTAATTGGATCCTCCTAAAATTTGGAAATCTTTTCATCTTATTCTCAAATTCAGTCCTTATACCAAAAAAAAAAATCCCAAACTACTCCCCCCTCCACAAAAAACCCCAATCCAAAACTCTCATAGACACACATACAAACAAATGAAAACAGAAAAAGAGAAAAAGTATTTCTTAGACTAGTTAAACTTCTTTTGGCCTGAAAGTTAGCAATTGATGAACCGATAAACTGTTAAATTTGATAAATTATTTTTATACTGCATCTTACAAATTAAGCAAAAAGAAATTCAGAAATCAATGAAACTTTAGCATATTTAAAAACTAGGGGGAGGGATTAAAAATGAGTCTTAAAATTATCTGCCTCTTTATCAGTGTATCTCAACTTCCCAAGGATTATTCACTTAAATCAGGTCATCCTCTACGCCACATTGCTTGTAATCTCAACCTCTATGGAACATTTTTCATCCCCTTATAGTTGTAGGTTTGACCTTCATGTGAGAACTCAACTCTCAGAAGGGAGATCCCAAAATAATGCAGAAGTTCCCTATGGGAGTGGTGCTGCACTTTTCAAGTTTCTAGAAGCCCAGGTAGTAAAGGCATTCATCTCCTGTAACACATTTTTATATTTTCAAACACGCTGATCTTATAAAATATTATAGTTAGTATATTTTGTTGTTACTTTGAACATGATCCAGTTTCACCTGTTCCACATAGTCAAGGATTAAATGATCACATTTACACTATATTTTATAGCTATTTTCTGATAAATTGATCCTTATATATTGATCCTTATATATTGATATATTGATAAATATATCCTTAGCAGTAAGGATAAGGAAGTAATTTATTAATTGAAAAAATTCCTCAAAATAGAACCTGAGTTTGCTTTCCAATGCTAAATCTCTCATTTGAACAATCGAGAGGAAAATGTTATATTTTTCCTTAATGTAAAAGATTATTTTAGTGTATTTATGTGTGCTTTGTTTTTTGGCATTGTTCTTTTCTCCAGCATAGTGCCTGTCTGTACAGTCCCATGGCATTGCTTGAAACACTAAATTACAAGGCAAATATCAGAGACAACAAATATGTCATATCAAGAAAACAATATCTGATTAGAAAAGATCAGATGTTTAAACATATTAGTCGAGTTTTAAAATTAGTCGGGTTTTTTTAATTAGATAAAGCAACTGTACTAAGTCTATGAGATATTAAGTAGTTAAGGGGATGAAATATGAATCACATAGTGAGAAAACTTCTACAGATGAGCCCTTAATTAGTCATGCCAGTGTTGATGTAACTCCATCCTGTAATCTCTTTAGTGTTGTTTGCTCACAAAGGCTTTATCTCTGCTGGGAGACACTATCCAGTGGTTAACTGACAGTTCAGGAAGAATATCATGAATAAATTTTCATGTGTATAAAATTCAGCACAGCCTCTTTATTTTAGGACCTGTCCCCTATACTTTGTTACCATGTTCCCAGCACTCTGCAGGAATTCCCATTCCTGTCAGTTGCTTTGCAAAGGAAATAAACTTTTCTTTGGACCAATCTGTGCTGCTGAGTGAGGTGGTGGAGAGTTCTGCTGCCTCCTGGAGTGCTCTGCTACCTTTGTCCTCCACAGACCCCTGCTGTCTGCTGGGAGTCTCCAATGGGAAAGAGCTGACGTTTGCTTCCCTCTGCATGCTTCTGCTCCTTACTTCTCAGCTTCTCCTGAAAATACTCTCTTTGTTTTTCTAATTTCCATCAAGAAAATGTAATCAGTCAGCACTGGACTTGTTGTTTGAAGTGTGGCATATCCTGCTACAGTAACAGCAACGAATAATTTAGGTTAATTTTGGTTATGGAAAAAGTAAAGTTTTGGATGTTTTCAGTGAAAATCCTTCTTTTTCCTTCTTCCTGCAGCAGTAAAAGCCAATATAGAAGTAATAATGGGGATTCGTTTGTTTAGACCTGTAATAGCCATAAGCCACAGCAATTGGCCAATCTCATTTACTTGGTGTTTTTTAACCAAAAGAGGATGGAAAAAATTGTGCTAAAACTTCACACTTAGGTGTACTCTTACACTTCAATAGTAACAGCAACATGTTACCATTATTGTGCTACCACTGATGTTTAGAAGGCCTACACAGGGATTATTCTGTGGGGTTCAGCTTCAATTCTTTTTTTGTCTACATTGCATAACTATATATATGTGTGTGTGTGTTAATCAACCTTTTTCACTGGTGAAGGGAAACAGGCAGATTCAGAGCACGGTTTATAGATTTAGGTACACGCTTTATATTCAAAGCTTCACTCTGTATTTCTCTCCAAAATAAAGGGAATCCAGATAAGAGTCGGGTTAGGGTCCCAGTCACAGGTTTTACATGTGACCCCAGAGAAACCCAAACTAGGGACCACTGTGAATATTTAGACACAACAAATGAGTGTCAGTGGATGGCCTCCATGCCCTATGGAAGGTACCTTGGCTAAATTCCTAAATAGTTGCTACAAGCAGATATCTGAATTAAATTGGAAATAATCTCAAATTTCAAAAGACAAAGGACCAAAAATACAACTTAGATAAGGTACTGTCCCTTTTCTGTGGCTACGTGTGTTACTGGAAATAAAATATTACCAATGTATTGCTATAGTGTTTTTTGATTCAGAAATGACAAGACGGAATAAAATCTAGTTGATTTTTTTTTATGTAGACCATCAAACCCACTGTTGTTGTGGGCCACACAACTGGAGGGCTGCTGGGGAAGGACACATGCTGTGTTACAAGTGCCAAGTTTGGTAGTTACAAGCGGCAGTACAGAATAATTCTTAGACAGGCAAGAGCTTTTATACAGAACAGATCAAGGGAACTGTAGTTATTACAGGAATGCAATATTAAAATAAACATGAAAACTGACTAAAGGTTACAACATTTGCTATTGCAAATCTTTTACAGTGAGCATATAGTCCTCTTGGGGCGAGAGTGATGGAGATAGGAGCAAGTGTTGTAACATGAGATCTGACAAGGAAGAGAGGCACGTTCCATGGAGTGCTCCAAGCGCGGAGCTCGGCTGAGCAGTGACAGCCGGCCCAGCCCGGGTGGGGATGGCTGCAGGTACCTTCAGCGTTCTGCGGAAGCGGCCACGGGCGGGCTTCTGCTCTTGGGTCCCGTCCATGGCTGCATCTGGCAAAGAGCGAGCACGGCCAGAGCTGAGGGGCTGCGGGAGAGGCCAGAGAAGCCAGCCCTGCTCTCCCCAGGCAGGGATAGCCCTGGGATGCCCCAGGGGATGGAGCACAGCTGCTGTGGGGAAAGCCTCGGCCCCTCTTCCATCCTGTCCGTGGGCGGGATGGGAATGGGGAATGGGATGGGATGAGGATGGGATGGGGCCAAGCTGTCCACAGCCGTCGGCCCTGCAGCCCGGCTCTGCCACTCACCGTCCTGCAGTGGCTGGAACTGCTCCAGCTCTTCAGGGTGTTGTGCTGGAGCATCTGCAGGGCTTTTACTTCTTTTCTTCCCGCAAACCTTGAAGAGACCGAGAAATCTGGCCGCCATGCCAGCGTCTGGTCTCGAGGGCACCTTCAGACAGATGCCTCGGCAAGGCTCTGATGCAGGAGGTCGTGCAGTTGTGCCTCGAAGGCACCTGCGACAGAGAAGCCTCAGGAAGGCTGCAGGACAGCAAGTCCTGTGCTCTGGTCTTGAGGGCTCCTGCCCCAATGACAGGAGACTCCTCGTCCAGACCAAGTCCCGCGGTCTGGCCGCAATGGCACTGACCGCAGGGATGGGAGATGACTCGGAAAGGCTCCGAGTCACCAAGTCCCGCGGTCTGGCCGCAATGGCACCGACCGCAGGGATGGGAGATGCCTCGGAAAGGCTCCGAGTCACCAAGTCCCGCAGTCTGGCTGCGAGGTCAGCTGCAGGAGGAACACTTCGGAAAAGCTCCGGCTCAGACATGAACGAGTGCGCTGTGTGGGGGCTCCTCACAGCACCGCTCTGGCGTGTCCTGCTCCGTCGCGTGCACCGAGCACTGTGGCGTGGCTGCGTTGCCGCCACCAGCCCCTGTGTCACCACACGTCACAAAGGACACCCCGGTCCCCATGCACCGTGTCATAAAGGGGCCTTGGCACACCCTGCCACCTGCCCTGGCCCTGCCCCCGCTCCACCCAAAGTGGCCCAGGTTGGAAGGAGTCCCTCTCCCCAAGTGTCTAAGATAGCCCAGCAGGATCTTGAATGATTTGATGGCTGAAGCCATCAGCAAACGCTGGCCTGCTCTGCGGGCTCTGGGCAGCAGCAGGAGCCCCCAGGGCTGCCGACGCAGCTGCAGCAGGAAGGGCACGGGGCCTTCCGCAGAAGCTGGCATGGCCTCCTTGGGACACGTCCCGGCTGGTGGCCATCCTGAAACCGCAGGTGTGACGCAGACAAGGAACGTGTGTCCCAGGGCTCAGGATTTGCATTGCTTCAGCTCCACAGAGATGCAGATAAAATGAACAAGCCAAACTGTTTATTAATGGAAAGTAAAGCAAAGGGATGAGCTGGGAGGGAACAAAGGGGATGGGCACGGTCTGAGTGCGGAAGAGATGGAGCTGTCAAAAGGGAGGAATAGTGGAGGGAAAAGGCATGGACAGTGTAGCAAGCCAGGGAGAGGGTTGAGGCCAGGCGAGCTTCCCACAGGCTCTGCTGTGCCAATCATCAGCTGTGCCTGGAGCTCCGGCTGGTCTGCAGCTCCTCTGGTCTCCGGGTGGTCTCATCTTCTACGGTGCCTGAAGGTCTTCTAAGGACACCGGTTCTTCTGAGCTAGCAGATGACCGTAGTTCTGCAGCTCGCCCCTCGAATGTCCATTGAACAAAGAGGTTTATCAGAGAGGGGCTGTCGTCTTCTCTCAGGGCCTGGAGAGCTGGAAGAGACAGGCACAGAGCCCCGGTCAGAGCCCGGATGTGCGGGAATCCGAGGAGACTCTCCTGCCAAGGGCCATCCCACCCAGCTCTTGCCGTGGCCACCACAAAGAGAGGAGGGGCCAACGGGGTTGGCCGCAAGGTGCCGGCCACGAATGGCCCCGCCCGCATCCCTGAAATCTCTCTGTGTTCTGCCCACGCCGCCCCTGGTCCACGCAGGGAGTGAAGCCCTCCGCAGCCAGGGCAGGGATTGCAGCCCCTTGCCTGCCTACCAAAGCGCCCACAAACCCCCTCCAGGGATGCTGGGCAAAGGCCAGACCTCTGTGAGTCAGTCCTGCTAGGGGACTGTGTGTCCCCCCACCACCTCAGGGTCTTGGTGCCTTTTCCCCCCTGACAGGGAGATGCGCCGTGACTTGGGCCACATGTGTTCCCACATCGCATGCTACCTACTCCAGCTGCTAAGCAGGGAGGAGCCGCGCTGGGATCTGCCCTTCCTGGCATTCCTTGTGGAGTGAGCCGGTGCTGCCCCGCTGAGCTGCCTCCCAGCTCTCTGCCCTCTCGTAGCTGCAGCTGTTCGGGCCGGTGCCCGAGCCCTGTGCTGCCGCCTGCGCCCGGCCCTGTGCGGTTCGAGGCTCCTGCCGTTCGAGTCCCCTCTCACTGCACTGTGCCTTTCATGTCGTCTGATTTATTCATGTCCTTGAACAGTAGGTTATGTTATCTACTTGATTTATCATTTAAAAAGGAAGGTATTACAACTGAATTTTAGTCACGGACATAAAAAAGAGGGAGTCACCCTGAAAAGGACTAGGAAACAACTCACCATTTTCTGAGTTCCTTTTGTGAGGTTGCTTCTTTGCTTTCAGTTATGAAGGAGCATAATAAAAGATGTTGATGTGAAAATAACTGTAAGAGGTCCATTTTCTTTTCCCTGAAAGCAGGCGACTTTTGAGGATGCGTGCATTATATTGAAGGGAATTTAAGACATCATTATAATCCTGTCACAGCTGGAAGTGCCAGACTCTACCAGGAAGCTATTTCATCATCACAACGTAATTTTATATTAAAAGGTTCAAATATGTGAGATCATTAAAATCTCCAGTGGTTTATGACTTTATTTTGGGCGGCTACAGATACTGCAGAAAACTGAGCATACTCTACCTTGGAAGCTGAGGGTACTTCTCTTTTCTTAGGTTATTGAAGTAGAAAACATTTATAGTTGTGGGATTGAAGAATGACATTGTGACTGAGTGTTCTTCATTTTTAAATAACAAGACACTCAGCATTTGCCCTCAGTCACAGCTGGTGTTAAATGTTTTTAGTATGGTCATGAAGAAGCCTTCAAGCACCATGCCTATATCTAACAGAATACTTTAACATACATATTTATGTATGCCTTTCATAAAATATTTTACTTTTAACCGTTGTTTACATAAATGAAATTCTATAGATATACTTTCAGTAACCTCATTTACATAGGCTGGAATACCTAATCAGTCTAATCCACTGTTTTCAGATTATATTATTCTGGTATGGAAATTTAATTTATCCATATATTTCTATTGTCTACATTTTTTTTCCCTTTGAGGCCTATTCAAAAGTCAGAATAATGGTTGCTGCAGGCTTTTATCTCCTTATAGTGAAAAAATTTTTGGGTGAGAGGAGATCTCTCTTATTGTACCTTCCATCTTGGAAAATGGAAATGCATTCAGAGTTAATTCATAGACAGTCAATAATAAAAATAATAATAGTAACAGTTTTAATTACAACAATATCTTTATTAGCTAAAAAATTTAGCAGTACTTCATAAACACTTTATAGATAGTTTAAACAGAACACATTTGTTTCTCCACTTAAGGCTAGCCTATAATTTTGTAATCACTCTTTTTTTTTTTTCCCCTAAGATTCTATTTCAAAACTTTGAGTTGTTCCAGTGGGGTATGATGCTGTGGTGCCAGTAGGACACAATGAAAGAAAGTGACCTTTATGCGAGAGAAATTGAAAGTGTTTCATAGAGAAATTTTCCTAATTAAATAAAAAATAATAAATAGGACAATCTAATAGTTTTCTGAAAAAATACATTAAAAGTTACAGAGTTAAAAGCAGGAAGAGAGGAACAGAGACTAATAATTAACCTTCTGCCTTTAATTTAGCTTGAAATACTTTGCTTAGGTAGGCAGCTAATCAGGTTCTACTTTCAATGAAAAAGGTTGAGATTTTGGCTGGAGGACTTCAAGAGAGTATTTTTTTAAGGACAGGATGCATGTCAGTGATGAAGTGAAAGGATGAAGGATGAAGGAAAAGGTATATATAAATGGTACTTTGTATACTGTGGAAAAATGATAGTGCCCACAGAGAGAAACGTGACAACTCACCACTGCTAGCATCACCTCCCAGTATTTTTCCTTCTCAGGACTCCTCTCTCGTCTTTTCTGAAAGCAACAACGAATAAGTTCAGAGAGGTCTTCCAGTTGGTAAGGGTATGTAACACGTGCAGGAAGGCTGGTGAAAGCTGCAGTTCAGTGTAACCAGGGCTCATGAAGTTGCTTTAGGCTGTGGAGCAACAGCAGGAGCAGGGTAGGAAGCCTCACGTGTGTTGTTAGAGGAAGGTCAAGGAGCTCGTTTGATCTCGAAAGAAAAGAAATTATAAAGGCCTGTGATGGGAGGAATAGGTATGGAATTGGAAGACTGTTGACAGTCAACTTAAAAATACTTGGAAGTACTTCGGAATCTGTATTTTTAATCTATATGTGTTTTAATTTGAGTTTGCACCTACAGAGCCTCCTGGGGAGCTACAACTTGGTGCTTGCCGATCCAGGAGCTTCAACCTGAACTTGTAACACACAGAGCAGGGTTTGAGAAAAGACTCTTGCACTCAGTGAGAGTGAGGAGAGAGCTCACGGTATGGCAGAAGGGAGACCGATATCTCCTGCACTTTTCACTCTTCCCTCCTTCTTTGCCTCTTGTAGAATAAGTTCTGGTGGTGACAGCGTGAAATCTGTCCTGACCTTTTCACTCAGGGTTGCTGGGAACAGTCCTACCTGATCATAGTAGCACAGCTACTCCAGGTCTCCTGTTAGTCTTTCGTCATCTTTGTAAATGTTTTTGGGAAAGAAGGAAGATCAAACTGCAGCTTTGGCACCCGGATTACAGGATCTCTTTTTTCAATTCTGACTGTGTCAGAACTGTAATGATCAAAGACTCTCGCAGAAGGAGCATTTACATGACTACTCTGTGTTTCAGCCTCTTCATGTTGTAAGCCACATGCTTGTGCTCAAATGTTAGATATCTTTCCTTTTTTTTTTTGTTTAATTGTTTGTCTTTAATAGTCAGTTTTCAAGTCCTGATAATTTGAAAACTCTTCCAGATTTTTAACATAGATTGAAAGCATACTGCTGTTTCCCAGTTAATGAACTTCATGGTTAACTTGTGCCATGAAACAAAGTATATTGATTCCTTTTATGCACTCCTATATCATCAAAGTCTTTAAAACCACACAGTTATAATTTCAAGTAGAGCCACAGATATTGTAGGTAGCCAAGTCTGAGGGCAGGATTAAAAATTCTGATTTAAGAATACACACAAAACTCAAATTATAGAGTTTTAAAGTTTCTCCAAAAACAGAGTTTTTTCTCTTTTTTTTTCTGAAAAAAGAAACATTCTGAGTTTGAAATCTGCATTCAAACATAAGAGAAATGATTGTAGATATTGTGGTAGATGTTTGTAAGTGAACAAAAGTTCTCCTTGATGAGATTTATACATACCTGTTATTAATCCATAAAGCTTTTATGGAGCTGCAGATTATACCTGTGCAAGAAAATCAGTTTCCAGCCTCTAGACCACTTACTTGGGAATGAAAAGTATCTCAACAGGAGCTCCTAATTACGAGCGAATTGGTGGAACAGGAACTATTTTATTCTACCTTACAGTTTTGGCCAGAGTAGAGGGCAAGAACAGGCTATGCTGAAAACATTAAGGATTTTGGTGAAGGAAAGTAAGCATACTGTGCTGGTAAAATAGTGTCAGAGGAGAGCTGTAAAGTAAAAACTATCATAGCATGGATAATATTATCAAATGTAACACAAGACACATGTAACTAAATGGATATATTTCATGCCTGACAAGTCTGACATCCCGTTGCACTGTAGTTCTGTTGAATTAATATCTCTAGTCTTAACTGTGCTGTCTTTACTTCGTAGAACCATAAAAAAATTATGTAACAGAGCAGTCTCTGAAGCTTTTGATGGAGCAGTTGAAGTACAAGACTTGTATGTAAGCAGAAGAGCTGATGGTGCCAGAATTATATCAAACCAACCCAAACTTTTTCAACAAAATAAACCAAACCCGGAATTTGTAGAGCTCATGACAGATAAGACACCACTATAGTTTAAAAAATTATTTTCCCCTTATTGCTCTGAGTGTTCCCCTTATTGCTCTGAGGAAAACACTCTACAATTAAAAAAGCTGATGCTTCAAATACCTACAGACTTGTAATCAGTGTGCTGTTCTAAATAGCAATGCAGTGTGCTCCATTCTGCATTGTTAGCATATGCCACAGATAGCAAGCAAATAAAATGAACTAAAAATACTGGCTTCAATTGCTCGATGACAATGAACACATAGAACCTGTCAAACTTTCATTTAAAAAAAAAAGTTGAGAAATATTTTTTATTAATGAATTAATATTAATATCATATCAATGATGTAAATTCTATAACTGAGTCTTTCTTAACAGATGTTTTCCTGAAATTTGCATAGTGATGCTGAGGATGCTTGAAGCTTTCCCTACAGCTTATGTTGGTGTATGTTTTTTTAGGTCAGTGATTACAGTACACACAGATGAATACAGAAAAAAAGAGTATTCCTACTCCTTTTTGCTTTATTTTGCTGATATTAAATCAAAGGAAAAAATCAAAAAGTTGGCCCTATCTTCTAGGTGATCTCCTAGATCACCTAGTCTCATTGTCTCACTCTTTGTCATATTAAGTTATACAAAGCTTCTAGAATCATTCAGAAGGTGGTCTTTCCTTAAGTAATTATTAACCAAAACCAAGTTTACAAACTTTATAAGCCTATCTTGCCAGTCACAAACCTGTTAGAGTTGTGATGGACTTAGCACCTCTACAGTTTGCAGAGTCTTACTTTGGTATACAATTTTTATCTGAAAGCTTTGGATTTGTAACATTTCCTGTATAAACCAATAAAATGAGATCAAACCAGGTTAATACTCAGATGAAATATCTTATATCTCACAGGGTGATCTAGAAGCAGCAGATAAATTCTTACTCCTCATTTAGCTCTGAATCATTGCCATAGTTCTGCACCCAGAATTGCTGTCTTTTGCAAAGACATCCAACATCTAACTTATTTGCTGCTAGAAATAAAGAATTCGGACACAGGTATATCAGTCTCTGTCCTGGCAAAATTCCAGGTTGGTTATTAAATTCTGCTTGTCTAAACCTTTGTTTGTTTGGTCATTGTTAATTTAGTGGAGGTATTTCATGTTTTGTGAAGACATCTCATTTCATGGCCACTGACCTCTGGATCCTAAATTCCTTTACAGATAAAAGACCGAAGCTATCTATTTTGAACATCTGAATTTTTTGAAAGTGAGATAATTCTCTTTAAATTTATTATTAATATGCAGATCTTAGAGCATGTCACACCATAAAAAAATAATCATTATCCACACTTTACAATTGGGAACAAAGCTCAAGGCATTGAGATCATCAGGAGATCACCCAAGGACAAATGCCAGAAGAGAAGATATGTCTTCAAAGTCTATTTAATTCGCTGTATAGACTAGATTGTTGAACGGGTAAAACTGTTTCATTTTCTATTGTTTTGCAAATCCAAAGAATTTAAAGAAATATTTTAACACACTGTACACACCAGAACTTATTGAATCATATAGCAGTCAATCAATCAAAGTCCTTTACATTTTTGTCTAAACTTATTCTGTGTCACATTATTCACTATGGGATAGTGTCAGCTGCGTTTTAAAAATAAGTTTGTAATTTTAAACTGTAAATCTTAAGAAGCTAGAAAATAGCTACTATTATCCAAGGGAGAGGAAAAATAGAGTAGTTTTTAGGTGTCAATTTGTGTTTTCTTTTGTTAAGTCAATTTCTGGAAAATGTATTTTAAAAGCAGCTTTCAATGTATTTCCATTAAGCAGAAGTGAAAACATGATATATTCTGAGTGAAGTCAAAGAAAGCAGTGACATTTAATGATGGCTTTTAAAGGAGGGTAGACAAGTTTTCAGCCAGGGCTTCCAAACACATAAGTAGTTCTAGCAGTTGAAAGCAGAGCATTTAAATCCTTTTGACATCCTTAATTGGATGTTCCCTCACTCTCTCGCCTGTCTTGCTATTTGCCTTTACTTCTCTCTGAGTTTTTCAGAATATTAAAAATGTTCAGAACCTTTTAAAAACGGTGCACTTAAATATTTGTAATGTCCTACTGTGTGCACACCATCAAACCAGTGGAATTATACTTGATGATATTTTATCACCCCCCCATTTACCAGTCAAGGCAGATAAACAGATGTGTACACTTCTTTAAAATCTTATTTTTGCCAGAGGTTTGGTATGTGAAGAATTAAACTGACAGTAGTGGTGGGTTGGGACAGAATGGGAGTAGTGTGAGCTCTGCACCAGTGCCTATGTGTGTTTATATTTGTGTGCTTGTGTATGGATATGTGTGCTAGTACATAGAAAAAAATATCCTGGCTGAGTTTTTTTAACCTAGAATCTAGATTTTAAAAAAGCCATATCGCATTATATCAGTAGTCAGTATTTTCCAGTTGACATTTTTGTTATCATGTTTCTTGGTATTTCATGTGGGACATGCTCACAGTTCAGTAATAAAAGACCACCAGCATTCACAGAACTTCCAATGAAAAATAAGCTGCTTGCAAGGGAAGAAGGGAAGTTTCGTCATTACTGGTTTTAAAACACAAAAAAAATAAAAAGGAAAGGTAAGAAGTAGGAATAATTATGAGAGGAAGCCAGCACACACACAGAGTCATACCCACCCTGATTGTGTTAGTATGTCTGTGATTTATTCATGTTTTTAAATTACTAAATTCTGTATGTAGACATAGTTGTCTTAATTTTAAAATTATTTGTAAAATAAGAAACAGTTTAAAGAACAAAATGAGTGTTCAAAGCTATGGAATAGCTTCCATACAAAGAATGACAGGTGAGATGGGAGTTTTTCTGAAGGACTAGCAGAAGAGGTGGAAGTGCTCTGTGAAAATGTGGCTGAGATGCAGAGATCGTAGGTGTCAGTAGTTTGTTGTCTCTTCCAAGACAAAAACTAGAGCACCAAGTTAAGGCACCAGGTGACACATCCAACATCAGTACAAGGACTTTGAGGCCTTCATACAGGATGTAGCAGATACCAGACCTTAATACAAATTTACTTTATTACTGAACAAGAAAATGCATCAAGGATAGAAATACATGGTGTGAGCAATTGTAGCCAGTTTGCTGAAGTACTGAGAAGTAGATGTTCGCAGTTTTTTAATGCAAAATTTCACTGTATCATGTACTTTTATGCTTTGTTTTCCAAGGAAGCAAACCATGAATTTCAGCGGAACAAAAATGAACACTGTGGGAGCATTCTTAAGCCCTGAAGCTGAGAGGTAAGCAATGCAATGTCACTGGTTTAGTACAGAGTTTAATCTACCACAACACAGATATTATAGACATGAAGAAAAAGACAAACAGGTGGAATTTGCTGAATTTGAATCTTTTTTTAATCACCTCTACTTTCCATTTTCTTCTGAAAGATTATTATTATTAAGTAGATCTTTTTCTGTTTTTCTTGGGCTAATATTTTTTCAAATTTTGAAGCCAATATCACTGACATTTAAAATAATTATGCAATTTTTCCTCCTTATTTCTTTATTGCATGATGCTTGAAACATTTTTTATGTTGATAGTTTAGCATGGAAGTGTCCAATCTAAGCAAACTCTACATTTTCTTCTTTTTGTTTACTTAATTTTACCACCCCCTTAGTTACGTAACTGTGTTATGTGGGGTTTATTTTTTCTAAACCACTCATTCAAAACATTTTATGTGTTTAGCACAGTACATCCCAAGCTATTGAACATATCAGCCAAGACAAAATGTGGCAGTTGTAGCCTCAGGTAACTCATAAATGGGCTGCATTCACATCTGAGAGAGAGGAGGAAAAAGTACAACTTGCTGTGCTTAGCAGTAACTGAGTTAATTGTTTGCCGACATTGATATTCCACGATAATTGCCACATTCACGGGATTCCACAGAGACCCATATGTTACCAAGTTTTAAATGTGCTTAACCAAACTAAAAGAAATAAAATCAGGAAGTTCATGAACTGCAGATTGCTGGAAACAGTATGGCAGGAAGTACAGCACTACAAGCTTGTCCTCCTCTTATACCCCCTCAGGTGCCTGATGCTGATGTGGGACAGAGCTGATCCTTTGACTCTGGCTGTACACGGTGAGCCCCAGAAGTAGCTGTGGTACATCCACAGTGTGCTGTGAAAGCAGTGCACAGCTGACACCGGAAAATACTGGAACCACCCACACATAACACAAATATGACTTTGCCATGGCTGTTGGTCTGCCTGAGTTGCTGACCAGCTGGACCAATAAGTGGTAAAAGTCCCCTTTTATTCCCTGGGAAGAAGAAGTGATGCTGAGAGGGAGCCAAACTCTGGCACCACAGACAAGGCATTTTAAGAATTGAACATCTTAGGTCATTCACAGGCAAAGAACAACAGCTCGTAAGAGGTATTGAGAAAGGAGGTGTTCAGATTAAAATTAGCTGGTGGTTTATATAGGTAGGGCAGCTGCTGGAGGACAGGCAATGTAATAAATTATTGATCTGTGGAGGGTGAGACAGCTACAGCTGGAACACACAAAGCTGAGATGCCTTTGACAGGCACAGGATAGAAACTAAATTACCTCAGAGAGTGCTGAAATGGATCTGGAGAGCAAGGAGGGACACTGCTAGTAAAAGGGAAAGAAAGATGGTAAATTTCTGCCCAGAAAAGGAGAGGGTAAGGATATCACTGCAGAGAGAATTCAAGCTGATACAGAGTTTCTGAGACAGAATGCAAACCAGGTGAAAGGATAGGATGCTGGTGAGTGAAAAAAATCCGCTTACATTTCTATTAACACATATTTCTAATGAGTTTTGAGGCATCATAAAGTTCTCATACAGAAATATAGGATTTTTGTGTTTACTCTCCATAGTTAAGTATTTCAAAACTTCCATGAGGCAGTAACATCCGTGACACTGAAATTTGTTGCCCTCCTGAGTATTTTGTCTCAGTTTATCTTTGGTAGTAGATTAGTCACATAATGGGATACTAGAGCAGGAACTTGAGTTGTTCCTTTTGGTATGATAAATACACACTTCTCTCTTTTGACATCAGAGCTGTGAAACAAAGAAGCGTTACAATTATACACATAAATGCTTCTAAGATGTGAAACTTTTGTGACAGTGATTTTAGCCCTAAGAACATCAAGGTTATTTTGGGGATTCTCTAAATTTCTATAGCATAGATGCAGGAGGAGAAATGGAAGAGCTAGTGGCTGTTGAAGACCTTTATCCGTGACAGAGCAGTCTGATGTTCTCACGCAACTGATGGAAATAAGTAGAAAGAATTTATAAGCCATGACTAATTATGAGTGAAGCTGGTTTAAAAGCAAAGTTATATCTCAAGTATTTCTTCTGTTTTGGGTGTCTTTTGCCTTTTACCTTTGGGTAAAAATACTTTTTTTTTTTTTTTTGCTGTTTTTTTGTTTCGTTTTCTTTTGGAGCACAAGCAAATTGAAGGAAGTGAGTTAAGCATGATTTTGATCCTTAACTAAACCAATAAATCCACACAATCCCTGACCCCTCTGCAGTGAATTGCAAAAAGGTCCAACATAATGACCTTTATTTCAGCATCTATTCAGGACCAAATTAATTTGTTTTTCAGAACTCCAGAATGTAGCTAATGAACAGATTAATAAGGAACAAAGTAATTATTTACAGTGCAGGATTTGGGGAAAGATAATGGTCAAGGGGATGAGGGCAGACAGATGGAACTTCTACACTGTCAGTCATAATCTTTTTTGTTGGAAGTGAATAAAGAGTTTGAGCTAAAAAGAGGTGAAAGTCCTTTTCTGAGTTTCAGAGTAAAGATGCTCAGTCTTCGTTCATTCCCATTGCAGAGAAAAAGTAGGTTTGTGATCGCTGAGGCTACGATGTCCCAATTTCAGGGACAGAAAGATGAGGCCACACCAGCAGCAGTTCAAGGGAACTAACTGTTTATTTCAAAAATCTGACTCCGTTTATATACATTTGTACAAAGGTCAAGAGATTGGTCACCAGAGGGGCCACCTCTTCAACCTGGATGGTGGACATCACCATCAATCACATTTCTCCTCCCAGAGGAGAAATATGTAAACATTCTAAAATATACATTGTTTACATGAAGCTGCGTGAGAATCTGCAGTACAAAGTTACAAGCACTCAAAGCAAGAAAACCTAGGGTGACAGAGGTTTATAATTTTGACTGTGCTGTTGTGAGAACACTTGATTTATAAGCCCACTCCTTAAAAGTGCTTGTGAGTTATTTGATTATTACTTCTAGCTGTGCAATATCTCAGAGCCTAGGGGCAGGAAGGGGCTCACCAGCTGAATCAGTTTCTCACAGCTCACCCTGAGGTACATCCTGTGCCCCTTGATTATCCCTCATTTTTTGCACTGTCACATTACTTTTTAAAACTGAGTTGTTAAAAATGAAGTTAGTAATCTTTTTTGGTTTTCCCTGAACAATATTTCCATACTTTTCTGGACTGCTTTAAAAGGAGTATGGTTATGATGATGGCGACTGCAACCACACTCTGGTCTGCATGTTTTTAACATTGTTCTCCAGTAATTTCTACTGGTTTATTACTTTTGCCTTTTTTTTCCTTTTTGAACTATTAGTTCTCTTTCTTGCTACATTGTTTTACAATGTTTTTCATTAAATGTTTATATTTTTTATTTTTTTTACCATAACACCTGTTGTGTTTCCTCAGCCATTAGACAGTGCCCATACCTTAGTTTAGGCAACCAGTATTTCCCAAAGGTACTCTCTAACTGTGTGTTAACCCATCTAGTGTAAAAAGGTATTTGAAATCTGACACCTTTTCCCAAGAGAATTCCTCTCTTAGCTAAAGGCAAATGTTCCCATTTTGACTTTTTTCAGCTATTTTGGCCTTATCCAGAAAGAAGCAAATCTAGCAGGCTGAAGAGAAAAAGCTGAAGTATATGCATCAGTTTGAGCATACCCTAATGCTGAGCTCATCCTGGACAGTGTGTCCAGAGAGTACTAAGAGAGTGTACAAAGATAGGCATTATAAAGGTGATGCCTATCTTTCTACGCTCTCTAAATTCCCTTTTGTTAACTCCTCGTTAACAAATCAATTTTTTGGTGCATGTTCCTTTCTTAAAAGTGAGAGTAGTGAACAGAAATACAATTATACACCCAGGTATGAGGTTAAACACGTCTGTAAGGTTAGATTTTTGTCTGCTTGTCCCCCATGCAGTCAGTACAGGCACTGAGTGCCCCCTTATGCTGTGCTGTACTCACAATTCTTTCCTCACTGCTCACCTTCCTTCAGTATCTGAAGGATGGTGTAGATTACATTCATTTTAGCAAAGAAAATTCTACCCACATGAGCTGAAACTTCCCCACTTCAATGTTTACATCTTCTAGGATCTAGGATTTGTTCAAGCCTTTTGGAATTCAAAACATTTCACAAATAACATCAAGAAAACTTATTGTTTTTCTTTAAAAGTAAATTCTTTGGAGCTGCTTTTTGGATCTTAGTTTGGGTTATATCACTGGGTATTTGATTTTTAAGCAGAAACTGAATATTGAAACACTCATGTTAGACAATGGTGGAAGATACTTGGTGTGCTTGCAGACAGCCTGAACACACCTCCATACTCCCTGATCAGCTCCCTGATTACATTTTGGTAGCATTCAGAAGTCTCATATAATTGGAAATTTTGTAAATCTCAACCTTTTTTGTTATCGTAATTTCTGTGTAGGAGATCATCTCACTGGTACATGTCATACATCCTTGCAAAGGGCACAGACTAGCTGCAGGTTGTCTGTGTGCGCAGCTGCTCAGTATTAGTTTCCTACAACACTCAAATTTGGTGGTTAACCAGTGCCCAAACTCTCAGGTGCTTAATTGTTGCAAGCTGTAGTGAGACATCTGTATGAAGTGTATAACCACCTTCAAAAATCTGGCTGGAGCAGCCCCACCTTTATTACAGTAGAGTTCTTGCTGCCTTGGCTCCTGTGTAAATGCATGCATTAATTTGTTCACTATTTTCCCATTATCATGTGAATATCATGTTAGGAATTTCACATTCATATTTAAATATCTTTTTTCCCCTGAATGTTGTTGTGACAGTATTCCTCAGTATTGTATTTAAAATGTTTCCTGCTAAAAACCAAGCCCAAACACAAACACAAACCGACCAACCAAAAACTCCCAATCTGATGCTGAAGTTTACTGTTGAATATCAACTATCTTGTTGCAACTTTACCTTTCATTAGGCATTAGAAAGTAAATAATCTTATAATCAAAACAATATTACACCATTTATATAAAAGATTGCAGAAGGGGTATATCTTTCCCTCAGGGCCCATAATCAAGTCTTTTTCTATGTAGTTCAGAGTGGTTAAACAGCTGAAAGTCGTAAAAGAACAGGGAAGGTTTTAAGATGTGGAGAAATTTAATTTGTGCTAGTTTTTAAAAGTAAGACCCTATAATTTTCTTAAAATTTTATGTTAAGCCCAAAAATAGAGAAAGGCAGACATAGAATGACAGGGAGAATATTAGTAAAATGTGATTCTAGGTGTAAGAAAATTCAGAAATTGTGTGTGTTGTGTGTAAGAGGCTTAATTTGTTACACATTTTTCAGCTTTGAAAATAGAAAATTAAATTTCAGAAGATAACTATGCTCTTCCTTTACATTTATCAGAGTCTGAGCAAAGCTTGCCCATGAATGCTTAGAGGATATCTCTGTCTGAAGAAAGGAAGCTGGCATGGGAGTGAATTGTAGGCTGTGACAGGGTTTGCTTTATTTTCAGTGCCTGCGACACCTATGAGCAGTAACCACCAGTCAACACCACCCTTAATATTTTGCAGATTTTTTTTTCCCTTAATTTGGAGTCAGAATTGAATACATGAGATCATGCCTTTTAAAACAGGGGGAAGTTGTACATAGTGAACATTTTGTTTTACTTGTGTTTCTCTTATTTGCAATTTACTCCTGGAACATTATTTCCTCAGACTAGAATTTTGATTTTGAAAATTCTGAAATTCAAGTCACGCTGGTTACCTAAAATTCAACCAGGGGTGGGTGTCATGATGCTTTAGTTCTGCTTACATCAGGAGAACCAGACTGTTTTAAACACCACTGGGTATAAATTTGATGCCAACCAGTTACCAAGAAGGCAATTGGGAGATTTATATCACGTGATGTGTAAACTTTGTGCATTGGAAACACCCTGGTCATCCAATAGTTAGTTCTACAGTTAGTTTACAATTTGATTCTTTGCCTGTGTAATACTGCAGTGTGCTACTAAAACTAACAGGTGCTCGCTCTAGAGATGGTTGCACTTCATTTGTGAACAAAATGATTCCCGTGAGGATCACGACAAGGTATATTCTCTGTCATAACATGAAACTCAAGCAAGTCCAACAGACGTAAAATTTAATTGAATGATTGAAACAGAGTTTGACCTACAGGTTCCCAATTAAGTTTTAGAAAGCATTTATGATCCATGCAAATGAAGACAACTCATGTATATTAATGCAGTGCTATTATTCTAATTATCTTTGCATATGACATAGTAAATATTGATTCTATTAATAAAGTTCAAGATGGAATTGAATATTCATAATTTAGCTCACAGTACATTACAGATGTTATACACTGAAAATGAATTCTGTGTGAAGTTATATATAACTTTGATAAGCTTTAATTTGGCTGCTTTTTTATCTACAGTATACTTATTCTGTCCTTGATTATCACCTTCTGGCAAAAAAAAAGTTATCTATGAGGTTTTCCATAAAAAAAAGGCAGCAAGAATGATAAATTAAGAGCTTAGATTTTTCTGATACAGATGACCTACCTCATTAATTTTAAAAACTTCTTATTTGTTTCACCACTGGAATGAAAAAAATAATTTGAATGTTTCTCTGTCATTGTTGATTTTTCCTGCCCATTGGTTTAGAAGGATTTCAGTATTGCAACTTGCTTTTCATTCTGGTGATCTTCCTCCTCTTTTTCTGAACCTTCCAGATTTCTAGAATTGCAACTGAAAGATCCTGTGCGGAGTCCCAAACCTTTGCCTGAACTTCCATCCTTATGCATCTGAGGCATCACATCTTATTGTTGGTAGCTGAGATTTAGTCTTTCCATGGATGTAGAACTACCTCCTTCTGAATTTCTCTTAAATTATTGTTATTCCCATGGCTGCATTTAGACTTCTGGTCTATTTTTGTCTCACCCTCACTCTGACAAATAGCTCTTGTCTTTTTCAGTTCAACTTCACCAAGTTGTCATTGCTCTCTCTTCTCTTTTCAATACTTCTCTTTTCAATGTTTCTCTTCTTTCAATTCTCTTCTCAATCTTTCTTGTTTTCTGGGCTAGTGAAAAAGAATTATAAGTTTAAAAAATACTTTTAGAAGGAGGATTCGCTTATGTTAAAACTAATTAATTCCACTCCCTTTCCACCACTGCTTATTTTCCTTGGAACACAAACAAGAAAGTCCGAGAAGGTTTCATGGGCTCCCATTTCTTTTACTTTGGTGAGTGGCCCCATGCAGTTGCTGCAAGACTTACATTTATTTTGTTTTCCCTTGAATAAGCTGTTTTATATAGAAAAGCCATGTCTTAGCATGATCTGTTCTCTAGAGATAAATGTCCTGAGGTTTTTCTTTTTGGCATTTGTTTGTTTTCTTATTGCTGTAGACCCGACGTGCTTGGAAACATATATTAATACAGCGGAATAAAAGTTCAGGTCTTTTTAGCTCCTGTATAACTCATTTTGCTTTCAAGATCAGCTACTAACTGGTTCATATATTGTAACTATATAAATTTATTATATGCACTCAAAATTGAATATATATAAATTAATACAAACTAAGGGAATGAAGGATCTGTTGTTTGATTGTTAGTCCTTTTCATTCTGCAGGCAGAGGTACTTTGCCAACAAAAAATAAATGGAAAGGAATTAAAATGGAAATTAAAAACTAAAAATAGTCTTCAGGGAAACCCTCAAGTATACTTTAAACTACATTGATTAAGGCAAATTTCAGCTTGAGATAAATAAATTAAAAGTAAATCTAATTCAGCAGGGTATAAAGCTCACAGATATATGCTCAGAGAACATTTTACAAAAGTTTATCGCTAAGTGTTCTTCAGTTTTGCACATCAAGCCCCCAGGTTCATTTTTTCTGGATGCCTGATTGCATTATCTGTGCCTAGAACAAAAGAACTGACCTGAAATTCTTGTTTAAGTGACCATCTAAGAATCCTTTTTTAAAACGAGTCACAGGCATGGACAGGATCCTTTTCTCTAGGGTAACATAAATTATGTTGTCATGATTATAAATATATTTAACTTTAAAATCATTTTCTGCTAAATTTAAAGCACATATTTAAAGAAATAATATAAAAGTCCTATGAATTAATTCACAAATAACCTTGAATCATCAGCCGCTGCAAAATTATTTTCGTATTTTTACATGAGGCAATGATGGGGAGAATACAGGTGGAAGAGAAAGGAAATGTAGCCTTTTTTAAAATAAACGCATTAATTTTTAAAGCCTATCTTTCTAGTTCATCAAGTAGAACCATAAATACTTTTATTAGTGAATTACGGCCTATCGCTTGTTTAAGAAAAATTTCACTAATGTACTCACAATTCACATACCACTAAATAGAACACTAGAAAAATCCCCACAACATCAAAACAAATATCCAACAACAAACTTTCAGAATTATCAGCATTTAACACCTGGGTAGCACTCAGTTTAGAAAAACTCGAAATTATTGAATACATAATACAGTTAGTAAAGTAACACTGATATTTTTGCAGTCTCAGAAATGGCATTAAAATTATAAGCACTGATGGTGTTGTGAGGTGGTAAATGCATTTTTCTGGTGTTTATTCTTGACCTTCACAGAGCTGCAGCTGAACTAACAGAATGAGGTTATTTGAGCGCCCAGGATGCTGATTATAGGTTATCCATGTATGATATACAGTTTCTGTAAACATCTTCTAATCACTCATTGCTCAGCTATACTCAGTTTTTCTAGAAAGCAGAATGTTTGCAACTCTCAAGCTGCATTTGAATTATTACAGTTTAGGGTTTTCTACCTCTAATTAGAATCTGATTTTTTGTTCCAGTCACACTCATCTGTGAGGGACTGTGATAGTTTCCTGAATTTGTAGTATTAAAATTTTGGATACTTTTTCATTTTATATTCTGAATTCAATCCATGTTTCTTATGTTTTTAATTTCTAAGGAATGAGATCCTCCTCTAGCTAACACACAGAATTTTTCAGCAAGAAAAATGCTTTCTTTTGCAACAAGTGCTCACATTTATGACAGGGTTCTAGGTTGTGAATCCCCAGTGGAGAAATAAAACACTTTAACTCTGTGTTTCCTTTGGCTGGATTAACCAGGCCTTGATCTCTCCTCTGAGAGCTTCTGGCTACAGTCAAATCATGTAGTCTGCTTTTTTTCCCTTTCTTTCCTTTCCAACATGTGTGGAGGAGCAGGTTAGGTTACTCACACTGTTCACTCCTTGCCAGCTGCTAATATAAAATGGTATTGCTCTCTAAGGACACTTGTTCTTTTTGTGTTTTTCCAAGGTTCTGTATAAATTCTTCCCCTCTCTTACAGCTCTCTTACAGTAGTTCTGTACGGCCATGGTTGAGTTTCATCTCTGTTATTCTGCCCTTCATGCACACACATCTTTTAAAGCGGGCAACACAGACCTCTTCAGCCCCAGCCCTCAATCCTTTGTGTCCATTCCCTGCTATTTCTCACAAGGCTGCGGAGCAGTTCTCCCTCGGTACCCTCCATTTCCATACAAAGCCCATCAGCCCTGCAGCAGAACGCGCTGGGCTGGCTCCCTGCAAAGCCCCGTTTGCCGCGCTGCTCTGTCCCCCTGCTGAAACGTGACATGCCTTTGGGAGACCGTGAAACATCACCAAATTAGATTCAGCAGTTCAAACACCTGGAATATCCTTTCCATTCTAACACCTCTCACTTGCTACCTTTTAGGTTAAGATGTGTATTTTTCTCTGGCCTGCTCCAGATCTATATGCATATATGTGCATATATATGTGCACTCATGGTAAATTGCAAACAGGCAGATCGAAGTCTAACTAGGGACTAAAGTTAAAAAAAAATTGAATAAAATATTTGATTCTATAGCGGATATCTGATCACTATACACAGGTTAAAGGGGACTATGTGCACATTTTCAAGCATTTCACTTAAAGAAACGTATTTTTCCCAGTCATTTTTCAGATCAGCTAAATGTGCACACTGAAGCCTTTAGGTCTGAAGAAGTCAGAAGAGAGTTGTAGTAAAAACTTGTATTTCTATTTAATCACAAACATATTAATTGCTAAATGCAACAATATGCAACAATAATGGAGAGGTCAACAAATAAAAGATCTATAAAGTAAAGTTTTCTCATCATGGTTTCTCCATAGAAAAAAAAAATTCTCATCTGGTCCTTCACATTCTCCCAACGAAACAGTATTGATTATATTAAAATTGCAACATCAATGAAAACAAAAATATTATCCTCAGACACTAAGAAACCGTATCACGGCAACTTAAGCTGGATTAAAAACAAATCCAAAATTACTTTTAAATTTCTTATTAGACCAATATGTAGATGTACTCAAGAAGAACAGAATAACCATAGTTCCTGAGCAGTCCTGCGGTTGCTTTTACTGTGTTTTACACGCCTCCAGTTGCATTCCATGACTAAGGGAGTAAGTCTACATGTTGATCCAGCTGTGGTGGATGGGGGGAATCATAGCATTAGATTTGCAAATACTGTTTAATCTACTTTGAAAATTAACATTGGTGGAATTTCGTGCATCCATTTTAAAAACTTCATCTGGAGCAAAAGCCTCATATTTTTCACATATTGCATCACTTTTTAAGTGTCGTGGTCTAAATCTGGATTTATTATGTTTTGGATCAACAATAGTTTAATTACCTTGTGCAAAGAAACTTGCTTAAAGTGGAGAAACACAGGATACTGAACAAAGAAAGTCCTTTCCCAAACTAGGAAAACAGACCCAAGATTCTGTTTTCTGCTTTTTGCTCTGACTTTGGGCTACAAATTATTCTGTGATTGTTTTTTTAAAGGCCTTTCTGCTCTAGACTACCATTCATGCAATAAAAACTGTGTGAAAACAAGCAAACAAGCTAAAACCAAAACCAGCAAAAAACCTTAAGAAAGCATCATAAATTTAAACATTACAGAAAAAGCAGATCTAAGGAAAATTCACCATCTAATAAAGGTATATATACATATACAACTGTGAAGTCTGTTGGGATTTAATGATGACTGCCTTTATAGTCAAAACACGACAAAAGAGAAATAATGTAGCTAGCACTTCTAAAACTTCATGCACTTCCAAATTGATACATCTGAGAAAAAAGATGAAAATTGAAGCTCCTGCATTTGTTTAAAATTAATTGGATTACCTCATAGAAAAATGATAATCAGATTAGCAAACATTTAAATCTCAGTGAATCAGATTTCCCTCTTTGGGCTGATGGGAGGGAAAGTTCGCCTTAAAAACCAGAAAATTTGACAGCTCTTTCTTGATGATAAGGCAGCAAAGAGAACTGATGTGACAGCTCAGTCTAACAGAAGCAAACTAGTTTATTCCCCTCTGTAACACCTAGTCGGAAGTAATGCAGTATCTACTGGTGAACTGAATCACATTACCAAGGCTTTCACATATATTACATTTAAAGGACACAAAGACTTAAATATCAAATCTTCTCTATATTGAAGTAAACACACGTACACACACAAAAAGAATTTCAACTTATTGTTCCACTCTTGTCTTATATCAGCCGTCAAAATAATCCAGAAATTCTTTCCTGGATTTCTTAATCCTTCAAATATCATGGCAATACATTCAGCCCTTTATCACGATATGCAAAACTAACATATTTCTTTCTTAACAGAAAATTAAATATTCTGATCTTATTCCCATTTTTACTGAATGGGAATAAATGTATTGTACAATAAATTATTGGAACAATATTCTTGAAAATGTTCATCAGCCACAAGAATATAATTTCTGCCAGCAATGGTTCTTTAGCTTGATAAAGTGTCAGTGAAGCTGGCTAAGTTGTGGAAAGAGAAGAAGCTTTGACTTTTCTTTTTCATTTACTCTCCCCTCCCCCTTGCCTTTTCTATTTTTTCCTTTTCTTTCCAGATAGAATACAGTATGACAAAGCCCTGGAAGGGCCTGGGGGAGCAATTATCACCATATTTCTTACACTTGCTCTTTTTTCCTCCCCTGTTTGTTTCACACTGCTCTGCCTCTTTATTTTGTTACTTAAGAAGCTTTCTGGAAAAGAAGTACGTTGTTTTCCAGGGCTGGAAAATGCTTCAATACTGTAGGTATGATTGCAACATACAATTACCATTATAAACAATAGAATCTTATTTAATAACAGTAATCTGCAGAGTCTGAACTCGTGGAGCTATTTAAAGCACTTTGCAAAATGCACAAAATCAAAAATAAGTGAAATTTCGTCAGCAAAAGAGACTCATTTTAATATAAATTATAAAGTTAATTTTGTTTGCTTTTAATCTGACAAGATCTTAATGCATGTCCATTCTGATCCCCTAGAATTCTGATGTTGATTCTACAGAGTTTTTTCAAATATAAAAGAAAGAATTCAATGTTTCCTTGATGGCATTCTTCTGGTAGGAAAACCTTTTCCTTTCTTACAGATGTTGCATAAAACATGAATGCATTCTTTCCACTTTATCCCATTGAGATCAGACAGAGAGATTTGCCCCGAGCAGCCCTAGTTCTTCAGATTATTTTGCTTGTTATGCAGGGGGTACATTTCTGTGTTGTTTTTTCATGATGCTACTTCAATTTGGCAGGTAGGTGGTATTTCTGTGGATCCAAAAATGCATCACACAATGCAGCGCTTCACACAAAGCAATATTCAGGAGCCTGATGTAATGTTTGCCACTTTCAAGTGAGTGATTTTTTTTAATAGCTTCACTCCATGTTTCTTGTAGTTCATACTGTACTTTTATGAGTCTCAAATGGGTATTTTTGACACATATTTTATAGCCAGAAAATTCTGATCTCTAGTAGCCTATTCAGTTCACAAATCATGAGAATCAGACAGTTCTTTTGACCTACATGTTTGCTACTAAATCGCTCAGCTTTTTTTGTGAACAGGGTTTTTCTCTCTGGCTATGACAATCTTTAATCTCTTTCTGTTCAGAAATCACATCTGCTCCAGTTTATTTTTAATGTCAACAATAACAGCTATCGATTTTCTCATCATCCAATTTACCATAGTCAGCACACCAACATTTCACAGCATAGGTCTCAATTTCCTCCTCAAAGCATCACACTTTACTTATATACATTCATTCACCTGGCCCTCAGGGTGGGAAAAGTAGGAAGAATCATCCATTATCTCAGAGTGCTCACCTGGAAGACCCATTTTCTTTATGGAAGGGGTGTATAAGATCTAAAAAATCAAGGAAAGACTAATCTATAGGATAACCAAGAATCAAGACCACAGAATTCCTTAGCCGAATGATTTTATGATGATGTCAATGAATTTGTTCCATTTTCCACAAAATAAAACAGTTACTTCCATGTGGTTTCCTATGGCTGCTTGTACAGTTCATATAAGATATATTATATAAGACTATTTTGAGAGAAGACATCAAAAAGCATCTGGGCCTTCCTGCCGCTGACCTATTTTGCTTAAATAGCATAATGAGATTGTTTATTTTTGAAATTTAGGAGTGATTACAACCAAAGATCTAGAGAATAAATTCAAGCATGTCCATGTTAACCAGCTGAAATAAACTTTCAAGTCACTGTACCCGTAAACCATTTTTTCCTTTTTCTTTTTTTTAAATACAGTTTGGCTCTTATTCTGAAGTGTCTAATCCTTGTAGAGTTACACATTAAAAAAATCCTAGGTTTTTCACTGAATCCTGGGTTTTGCCCTGGAGTCAAATACCTTCTGAAGCTAAATTTGGCAATCCTTCACTTTGTCCCCAAAGTCCCAAATGGGATCTAACCCAAAGTGCTTGACAAGATAAAAGCATGAAATATGTCTTCTAAAAACCACATATTACCATTTTCTCTTCTTGTGTATAACTATAGCTCTCACAGCTAGGATGTTCTAGGCCAAAAAGTAGTAATGTAAATTATGCTGCCTTCCTTGTGAACATCTCTTAAACCCTGAACAGTAGAGATAAGTGATATGAAATATGTCAGTGTTACCTTGCCAATGAGAAAGCTTAATAAAAAATATGATGGCTGTATTTATGAAGAAAATGTATATTTTCCTAAAGATTTTCCATCTGTAATCTCTCAAATGCTTTGCAAGACATATTTATGAGTCCACAGCCTGTAATCTAACACTTTATGTCCTATTGTCATTGATTAGTGTGCAGATTTTCACAAGTGCAATTACAGAATAGAATACAATCAAAAAACAATATTCCATTTGGAAGGGACCTGCAACAATCATCCAGTGTGACTGACTGAGCATTTCAAGGCTCACCTAAAATTGAAAAAAAATTATTAAGGTCTTTGTCCAAATGCCTCCAAAACACTGAAGAGCTCAGGCAATGAACTCTGTAGGAAACATATTCCATTTGACCACCCTCTCAGTAAAGAAATACTTTTTAATCACCAGTCTAAACCTTCCCTGACACAGATTTGAACCATAACCACCCATAAATCCCACCAGTGGATACCAGGCAGAAGAGCTCAGCACCTCCCTTGCCACTTTTCTTCCACAGAGAGCAGAGCTGTCACCCCCCAGACTCCTCCTCTCCAAGCTGGACGGACACAGTGTCCTTAGCTCCTCCTTCCAGGACATGCCTTGCTGCCCTGTCACCAACTTTGTTGCCTTCTCTGGACATATCCAAGGACCAGCACATCCTTCTTGACATGTGGGGACATGAGAACTGCCCAGAGCACTGAGGGTGAGGCTCCCCAAGGCTGGATGCTGTGGGACAGTCTCCTTTGCTGGTGCTCTGCTCGTGCTGAGCTCGGTGCCCCTCAGAGTGGGGTTTTGCCTTCTGGGGTTCCCTTCACACTGAGACCAGCACACCCAGGTCCCTCTCTGCAGGGCTGCCCTCCAGCCATTCCTCCACTGATTTTACTCATTCCCAGGGGTTTCTCTGTCCCAGGTGCTCAATCCATCATTTGGACTTCTTATATTTCATGCTACTGATGGTGTCCACTGCTGTGATCTAAAGCTGCTAAATTCAGTATTTCTCAAAATAAAATGTGAGACATTAAGGTGGCTATTAGGTTGTACAGTTTTACAGAAGTCATAGCTAAAAGGGTTCTTAACTCTAAATATTAGCTAGGGATTCCAACCTAAATTTAAAGCAGCTTGAAGTTGGTGGGGTGAAGAAAAAGGAAGCAGGAGTAGGAAAGACAAGAAGATATAAAAAAGAATAAGGTCTCAAACTGCTTTCAGTTTTTTCAATTCTTTGGGTTTTTTTCCTCCTCAAGCTTTTTCGTATTACAACTCAGCAACAAAGGTTTTAAGTATGTGGAGAAAAAGGTGTTATCTTTGCATGTTCTTTTGATGTCATTCTGCCTTTTTAAAACCAGCATATGTGCACATAAACATTTGTCTACTTCTTCTTTCTTTCATCTCAAAAATATGCCTTTATTTTTCAGAGGTTCATAAAAAGCTTTGATACACCACATAGGCTAAACCATTTACCTTTATACATGCATATTTCCTTGGAGAACCTTCAGCAAATGGCAATCCTCTACTGTTTTTGTTTAGTGGAAATTTTATAAAACTTGAAGAGTTTTAAGGGAAACAGCAAATCTGTCACTTTGCTCATGTGACTGATAGCTTTTAAAATAGAGATTAATTAATTTTGTGACCATGGAATAATTTGAAAGGGTACCTAAATTTTTAAATAGAAAACACTTTCTCATTTTTCAGGCAGAATAAGTAAATAGGTTAGTTGAGATTGTTATGAGGATGAAAATGTGTTAGTCGCTTTGAGGATATTTGAACTCTGCAGCAAACACCAAAGGAAAACTAAATTTTCATTAAACTGTCAGAAATTCAAAGTGTACTTCAAAAGTAATTATACGCAGCAACCAAACTTACTAGGTGAGGTGTGGAGCCACAAACTTCTAAATCCTATGCATTCAAAATTTCTTCTGAATCAAAGCAGAATAATGAGGATTTTTTTCCCATGCAGTACAATGTGAGTGGTTGGTTGAACTAAATGTGCAGTGGCACTAATTATAGGGTTGCCCTACTCTATTTCCTTGGAGCAGTAGACCAGATATACCTGTAGGAAGAAACTTTTATATATTTATGCACCATTTCCTATTTCATTTGACCTTTCCATGCCTGAAAACCCAAGGATGAATTCAGCTTATTAAAAATATTACCTTAGGATTCATATCAGAAATAACCTAATTTAATGATTCCTATTTTTTGTTCACTTCATAGTGAAACTGCAACTAGTGTCTGATTCAGTGGGTATCTCAATGGGCCTTGCTATTGCTCTTGCTTATACATAATCCATAGCATTTCATAAGACTACAAGAAAACTATTTTTAGTGCACTATAGCCCTAGTTATAGCAGTAGAAAAATTTCGTATTTCTTGCACGAGGTAAGTTCAGAGTTTGGGAGTGACACCGTTGTTCTGGGAATGAGGCAGAGAATACAGAGCTAAAATGCCTGGAAAGCTATTGGGATTTGGAGTGAACTCCACCTTGTATCAACCAGTCAACTGGATCAGCCAGTGTGCTGGATCAGCCAGAAAACCCACAGGCTTTGTACTTAAAAATTCAGGCTATCTCCAATTATTAGAGTTTAGGCTAAATAAAATTCAACAACATATTCTTACATGAGAAAAAGAAAGACAGAGGAAACAACACCGGCAAAGTCCTACAGAACAATTGTACTGCTGTGGACCTGTTATACACTAAAAACTATCACAGCTCTCAAAGTTCTTTATGAAGAAATTCTTCCAAGACACTACATCTCACCTAATTAGGAGAAAAGGAATCTTCCTGTAAATGCTTCTTGTGTATTTATGTTTTATTTGCTTGCATAGTATTGCAAATACACATTTCAGGAAATGTTCTTTAACAACTTCAATATTGACTTTTCAGTGAGCTTTCAACAGTAAAGGTACAATTGCCACTGACTCTAGAAGCATTTTAAGAGAAACTCAGTTCTTAAACTAAAAGGTGCTGACTCTTTTTAAGGACAGTGTCTTAAAAGCTAATCTTTAAACAATTATTTTGAATGAAATTTGAATGAAATTAGGAATCCCATAAATTATTGCAACATTGATTAAGATGTTTCAGGGCAACATGGAAATTATAGTGATTTATCCACCATACGTATTTTCCTTCTGTCTTCAGCTCATCAGAATAGAACCATAAAAGACTCTTATGCTGTGTGGGTGTTCTATCTGAGTGGCTTGAGTGGCCTCCATCCATCTAAATTTGTAAGTCAATTAACAGATTATTATTTAGCAGGGCAAATTTTAAGCATCAAGATATTTTCTGTGCTTCAAGTATTGTATGCCTAACATAGTCCAGTTAGGACAAAATGTCATTTTTGAGCACTATTGGGCACCAATTCACAATGTTCAATGCTACACTGGTTCTCAATAATTATGTAAAATGTGTCAAAGTCAAAAAATGTTTTGTATGCATTGTTTAGCAAGATTTGTAGGAAGCAAGACAATTGGTTTTTTGGGATAGACTTACAGTGTATAACACAGGTTAATTTCTGCAATCTGTTGCTTATTATACAGATTCTGTTTAATAGGATTATCTATTTCTGCGCTAACTCTCATGATATATGATCTACCCTTTCAGACTCATGTTATGCTAAGTTGGTATAATGGACACACCAGGAGAGAAGTTTTTCTCTGCAAACTAACAGATCTTGATGTTATGTTACACTAAAAATAGAGAACTCCATGATCCCCTTGTGTTACCAAAATGTAACTATTCTGTCATAGAGAATTGTTTCATAAATCAGCACTTCCCCCCCCACCCCCTTTTTTCCCATTGTATTTCCTCAGCAGTTTGACCTGAAAAATCTGTTATGGTAGAGTCACCAGAAAGAAATAAATACAGGCTGCAGTTAGAGTCTAGATCTGTTTTGTGTGTCTTCGAAGCAAAACTATTCCCTCATCAATACTGAAGCTACAGGAAGCAGTAATGAAACATGTTTCAGAATTCAAAGCGCTAATAAGATGCACGCTTCCTTGTCTATATTTAAAAGATGTGAGTCCTTGATGTATAAGATTCTATGGCTATGTCTGAGTATTTTTAAAGCCTGGCAGGGATCTAGTGGAAATTCAGAATACAAAGTGTGATCTCTAAGAAATTGAAATCCTAAGCAAGTAAAAAATTTAGCTATGTTGTTAAGAATAATGCATTAGAATATTTTATAGTGGTTTGATTTTAAAGCTCAAATACATTATTTAAGAGAATTTAATTTTAATTCTTTAGTTGATCAGTATCTCTTTCCTTTTTTATAAAAATTTTCTTTTCTGAAGAGTTAACCATTGTAATTAGTTAGTAGAAAAGGCTCAATATATCTGAAAACACAAAATTATTAATATACTGTGATCCCAAGAGTAACACAGTATTTTAAGAAAATATGACCTCTGTTGAATGATTTTTTAGAACACAGTAGATAATTTTGTTGAAAACTGAGTTGAAAACTGAGCCTTTGAAAAATGTAGAGAAGTGACTCACTGTTGGGAGCCAAAGTTGCAAATAATATCTTTGAGAGACAAATAAATGAGTCACTTGTGAAACAGGGAGCAGATGAGTTTCTTAATCAAAGCTCTGATTGACAAAAGAAAGTGGAAATAATATTCTGAAAATCAAACATCTGTACAGTATATATATGGATATGTAAAGTGGGTTGATACATCAATTAAATAGCTGAAATCTTCACATCCTATCCTTGAACCTCTACAGTAGTATCTCCTTCAATTATAAAATTATTTCTGCCTGCAACAATGGCACTCTTTAAAACATCTTAAGTTCAAGTGTAATCCACTGGGAACAGGGCAATACAGTCAAGATTACAAAGGGGTTCGAGAGGGTTGTCACAAAATTGGCCACAAAAAAACTCTGCATTGTAGTCCTACTCAGGCTGCCCTCTGGCAAACTATCAAGCTTCAGGGCTCTACACCACTTGTAATAGCAAATGCTTTTACTTGAGTTGTCATATTTTTTCCTTAGACAATTATAAAAAAACAACATCCTCAAACAAACAAACAAGCTACAGTTGTCTCAAATCTCTTGTAACTAACATGCTCCGCAGTACAGGAACCCAGTCCTTTTCACCAGAAAGAAGCAGAACATAAGAAATTGAGCTGGTTTCTTTTTTTTTTAATTGAATTCTGACTTCTGTGTGAGAGAAACAAAAATTTTCTCAAGTTGAATGATAAAAGAAGTACTTAAAGTATTTAATGGTCTGCAATGTCTCTAATTTTGTATAAATGAATATATAAACCAATAAAGTATAATTCAGAATGTAAAGAAAAGATCTTTAAGCAATATATATTTTTTGTGAAGTTTAATTTTGAAACAGATAAATTATTTTTGGTATTGTGAAACTGTTTGAATCCAGTTTCTCCTAGTTATCAAAAACCTTGAAAAGCATCAAAGACACAACCATAACACCTTGCCTTTTTCCCCGAACTATTTTTATGAATGTGAAGATCGACATAGACAAAAGGAACTATTTAGGAGGAGATAGTTAGAAATTTGAAAAAAGTCAAATTTTCAGATTCCTTAAGACAAATATAAGAATTTCTGCATCACAGTATAACTAAGTCTGTAGGAGACATCTGCACATAATCTAGTTTACCTGCTTACCAAGAAATGGAGATGGTTTCAGGAAATCAAACACTATCCCAAATACAAATAATTTAAAACTGCCAAACATTAGTCATAATTAGATAAATAAGCCCTTCAGCTTTACTTGCATAGGTGATGATACAAATTGCACATAATCTCTGTTTATGTAAGGAAAAAAGCTCTAAATCCACACAATCAAGTATGCTATTCAATCAAGCTGACGAGAAGCTCCCTAGGACCACTGGCTATTTCTTTGTAGCTCATCTGTTGGACAGCTTTCTGCTCCTTCCGCTGTCTAAAGCAGGACCTCTGAGGATTTAAATGTTCCTGAAACTCTCCTGTTCAAATTCTCTGTTGTGTACCTTTCTCTTTACTGAGTGGCCAAGATCTGAATATGACTTTTACCATTGCAACACCTATTCAAGCATCTGCTCTGTAACAACACTATTCATGTGACAATCCACATCACTTCCTTTTCATATTGTTGAGAAGATTAGAGAAAGTCATTGCAAAGAAGGCATAGGTCAGCTCCACCTTGCAAGAGCTCAGGGTCTATATGCAGGCCAGAAGATGATAAATTAAGTCACTAGGTCTTCAACAATCCAGTCTCCAATGATGTGATATGAAAATATAACTTAACACACAGAACAAGGAAAGGGTGACAAGGAAACTTTCTGAGTAAACTTTAAAAAACCGCAAAAAACTTTCAAAACCACAGCCACTTGAAAGAATGAACAAACTGAAATAAGAAAAATATAACAGACATTAAGATAATTTTCCTACAATTTCTCATCAGAAACAGTGAATTATCTCTCTTAGTATACTCTGGCTACATTTGCACATGATAGCTGTGTGTACAGCTACTACTAACATTAGGAATTCATCTCCAGTTTGAAGGAGTTCAATGCAGAACTTACCTTTATATGAACCCACTCCATACAACAAAACTTGTATCCATCAAAGACGGTTAATACTCAAAACAGAAAACAGTACCTTTGGAGCTGGTTATCTAAACTTTTCCACTCACATTTGTTTAAATCTAGGACTCAGGAAAATTTATACTGGTTTTTCAAGAGTAGAATCTTGTGAGAAAGGAAATAAGCTAATTTTATTTATTTGCACTCTATAAAAATGGTAATTCTACTTTTACAAACTTTGCTCTTGTATTTTCCTGTTATTAAAACATAAGCAAAACTTGACACCTGAGAATATTTCACAATGTCTTTTAGAAGTCACGCTTTATTGCAACTGAATTTCCTCTATAGTTTTGTATATATCAACATAATTAATCACCCATCTGTGCAAAAAGAGAGGCGATTCAGGGCCAAACACAAAACTAAAAGCCTTTTTTTCTTTCATTCAGGAAGCATGGATTTATTCTCTTTCATCTTCTGTGTTACAAATAAGACTTTGCTTCTTGCTTTTATTGTCTATTTAACAATTAGATATTTAAATTAGTTGTTGAAGTGAGAACATTTCAGTATTTTATTAAGTAATAACTCATTTAATGACAATAATTTAATTTATTATTTAATAACAGTCTTAAAATAGATGACATACACATTGATGTTCATAAACACTCTTTGGAACTGATGCCATGCATCATGTCTTTGAAAACCACAAACTAATTTAAAAAATTTACAGTTCTTGTGCAATGTTGGTCTTACTAATTTGATGAACTATGTTAGTAATAATAGAACAACCACTGACCCATTAACTACCTCAAAAGTCCACATTTGCTGTTTCATTAACATTTGGCTCTATAAAAATGCGTACAGATAGGATTAAAAGTGGGATTTCCCATCCATTTTTGGCAATAATTATGTCTCACGACAAACACTTGTGCTTCTTATTCATTTAGAGTCAGTCCATGTCAGGTTAACTCAATTTTGATTTCATTAGGGATGAACATACGTCAAACATTGTCGACTGAGTTGAGACTCAGATTTTCAAAGATCCACAAAATCTAAACTACAGTGACCTGAAGTAACACTGATGCTTGTCACCTCAAATGAAGATCAGCTAAGGCATCAGCATGGCAGAGTTTATGAGGAAAGCAAAAATTGTGTTATGACTAGGCAAACCCAGAGGCATCCTCTTCTGGATTGAATAAAGCCTACCTTTGATAGATTATGTTTAGTGAGTTGACTTGTAATTTCCTCTTGGATCATGAATGGCTGAGCCTTGACTGTTGCAGATTTTGACTTCTTGCTGTTTCATGCTACATGTTCAATACCTCTCTCAGCAGTTCCAGGGTCAGTGGGATTCTGTGTGAAAATTCACAGGGTGTATATAGAATGTGCATTACAAAGCCAAAACCTAAAATCTTTCACTGCGGATTGTTAAATACAGACAGTTCTACTTGATTAGCACTGTTGAGACTTTTCTGGGTGCTCTACATGTTTCTTCTCAGGTCTAATTACATGGACTTCTCTAATAATCTCCAGACTCCTCCAGTTTTCCTAACCTGAGGCAGCTCTCCCCCACAACCATGCTCATCATTTATTTCTCTTCTGGACATCTTTTATCTCCACAATTCTTCTTCAGTGCATCATTCTATACTCATATTATTGAGTTCTTGAAGAAAATAGTTAACTACCTTTTGATATTGTTTTTTAAAAAATTAAATCTGCACAAAACAATGACAGAAAGGCCACAGCAGTTGCCCTTTCAAGTTACTTTATAACCCTACGTCACCTTGACAACCGGTGAGGTCCATTTAGGCAAACTAGCTGTTACTTCAGTGAAATCTCAATCCAGATAACCCCTGGTGTGATGGGGGTAGGAGCTAGTTTAGCTAGTACCCTGTGGTGAAAGCTATTAACAACAGGAATAAAGCTACAGTTCAAGCCACAGGTGTTAGAATTGAAATTCAGTATGCAGAACTCAAAGAAAGATGTGCTTGTACTTTGCTCCTGAGGAGGACAGAGAAGCCAGCCATTACACACCTTAGTAACTCCTTAGTCAATAATAGTATATATTCACAAACCCTTTATCAAAATGCAGCAAATTTCAGTGTAACCTGATTTACATTTTAGGAAACACAGAGTGTTAAAAGAGAAAATTACCTTCATCACAGTTGAGCTGCAAGTGCCCTGCAATTCAGATAACAGAATTGAAAAAGACATCATCAGTTGCTCTGAAATATTAAATCTTCTTTATTTAACACTGCAAAATACCACATAAAACTTCATGAAATGAGTAAGAAGTTGCTCATCTTACAGACATATGGTACAAGCCAGAGAAATTAGGTATACTTTTGGCAATAGTTGTTTCAGCTTTGTAGCAGTGTGGAAATGCACTTTAATTGTAAGAATCAAATGCTGCCTAAGAGGTTATTGTATAATTAACATCTTGGATGAAATTTAAAATGTCCTTAAGTTTCAGGTTCTTCATGAGTATCAAACTCATAAAGTCTTTTTCAGTTTCATTGAAGAAAAAAAAAGCCATACTCAAAATGGTTGAAACATGATAAAACAAACAAAAAACCCCTAACACTGAAATCAATTCCCTACCACCTCCCTTGAATAATTAACATTTTAAACAACACTCAGAAGGTTCACATTTGATGAAATATACTTTTTAAAATCCATGTTCTAATTGCATTTCTTGCTGGGTTTCCCTTAGAGGATCCTTCTATCTGAGCTCCTAGGACTTTTCCAAATTGCCATACCATTTCCAAATACAACGCCATTATTTCTACAAAAGCATGGGTCACCCAGCAACCACCTGGCTAGTGAAACAGGACATGTTTTCCTTCTTCTTCTCTGTACCATTTGGTGGAACAATTCTGCTTCTGAGAAAAGTATATAAAATATCTATACATATGTTTTGTATCACATTTAGACCTCAAGGATTTTAAACATCAAATGCTGTAGGAGTTACTATATAAAGTTCCTCCAAACTACTTTTGATTTAATCATTGTGCGCACTCTTCCTGTCCTTATAAGTCAGTTTCTGACCTAATAAAACCTTCTTAGGTAGGAACAAGACTGGGTGTGGGATTTGAATTTGTCAGTGTCATTCAGTATGTTTATAAATTTCTGTTGGTTTCATCAAACCCAACAGAAGTATCAAGTATTTTTCAAGTATTTTAGTTGACTTGCCAAGCACAATACCTGACCAAAATGTTTCAGAAGTGGCTCTAGCCCCTCTGCCTCTGTAGTTTCACCCAATATGAAACTGCATTTTTGACTGAGGGCAGAGCGATTCAATGACTACAATACCGCATGCCTCTGTGACTCACCATCCTCTTCTCCTACATAGGCTGCTTCTTCATAGATAGCTTCTTGTTTAGAAACTTGTGGTCTGAGCAGGAGGTTGGCTGATGGGGCTGTGTCTATTCCATATAACCCCTGCTCAGGCCCGTGACATGTCAGTGGGGCTTAATTTCTCCTCCTTAAGAACTCAGGACAGGAAACAGTTTTGTTCTGCTAGCTAGAAAGATTACTTGTAAATATTCACTTACAATTAGCAAATAGTAAGTCTTTATTGTTCTTGACTACTAAGACCTCTCCTCTTCCATTTTCCATTTACTATTCATCAAAATTATAGTCCAATATGGAGGTAGAAATATAATTCTATTATCTCCCATATTTAAAAAGTTGCATTTTTCCCAAAACATATATTCAATAACTGGTATTAAAATGACATTGATAAGTAATACAAATTTATTCAGATAGTCAAAAATATCAACACGTCTTTCTAGTTTTCTTTTAGAAAAAAAATTTGGCATATACATGGAATACTAGAAGTTTTTAATTCCTCTTTTTTTTCTGAGTCTTATTTTTTCCCTAATATAATTATTAATCAGCTTAACAACATTCCAAATAAAAATTATGCACACTTGGATACTTAATTGTGAGACAACTCATGAAATGCCTCCTTGCAATGTTAAAAGGGATTATCATAAATTAGGGTGGATACTATGGAGGACTCTGTTGCAAACATGAGATTAACAGAGCAGCATTCTGAAAAGAGTCATTAAATGTATCAGGATGAATGCAAAATGGGAATGCTTTCCCTAGACCCTATTCTTGACCTGAAACTAAAATGCTGCTTCCTAAAGGATCCATTGTAATGCGAACCTACATGGTGGAACTATTTGAGCCACTTGAATAACAAAAAAGACAAATATCCCCATATGCCCATTCCCTTGATAGCTGCCCCTGCTTTCATTAGAGTCTGTTCAGCCTATCTGTGTAATATCAGCCCAATGAGAGAAAAAACACAGGCAAATGGCCTGGTTTAGATGTACAGAAGCAGCTCCATACATGGAGTACAATGTAGCATCACTTCAAATTTCCTTTATACAGAATAGTATCTATTTATTTCTCTGAAATATTTAGGAATGTGAAAGAAGCCCAAAAGTGTCTGTTTATACATTGCACATGCTGTAATTTTTAGCAGACCATTTAACTGTAAGATTTCATGTGGTTTTGTCCCAAAATTAAAATATATTTACCAGCATTGATATTAATCAATGTCTAACCCCAATGTCTTCTCAAGTGACCATTTCACACAAATCAGGCATAGTATAGCATGTACATGAAATCTGTTGTCCCTGCAAAGTTTTCTCATTGGTTTATTTCTGTATTTGGATGCAAAAGTGAGGAGATTCTCTGACTCTTTCCCCCTGTAATCTTTCTGCCTTAAGAAGAAAGATGGAAAACATGTATCTTCCCACATGGGAAATAATTGTTTCCAACCTGATAATACTAGATGAATGTCACCATAACACAAGCAATTTAAAGTTATTGATCAAGTTTTTCCATATAAAAGGGCATTAAGTATAAAATAAAGACATGCCTTACAATTTCCCGCTAGTAGCTGTGGGGTTTTTTTGACTCTCAGGAAACCAATTCTCACACATTTGTTATTCCCCCATTTATTCTCTACATTTTTACAACCTTTCACTGCAGATTATTTTCAGTGAAGGTCACAAAGTGTCTGACACCCAGAGGAGAAAATGTTATTCACAGAAAATTTTTCTGATATCAGATGGGGAAATCATACAAATGAAAATTCGGGTATAGGTCAAGTTGAAACAGCCTATCTTGTTGGGAAAAAACCTCAAACAACACAGCAGCTCTGCAGATGTACGTAGAGACATAGCTCTCTCAGAGAAGCATACTGTCACTTCCAGAGAATTGCTTCACTTACCTAAAATACTTCCTAGTCAAAATACTCCCTATAAATCTTTAGAATTAAACAAATTTATCATCAGAAATAGCAGAAACTGAGACAAAACAAATTTCATTCTGATATAAGAGAAAAGCAGCTGTAAATTTTTCAGCAAGATGAGGAAATAGATGGAGAAAAGCTTTCTCCTATATCAAAAGTTAGAAAAAAAATCCCTTTTCATAAAGAAGAAATTCCAAATTTGTGTAAACATGAATGAAAGACTATTAAGCTATTAAAGAAAAAGACTAATAGGTTATTAAAGAAAAAGAAATTTGATCTAGTTTGTGTGATGGGTTGACATGATTTATTCCTGTTCACCAAAAATTTAATTAATGCAAAACCAGGACAGATTATTAAAGGCAAGTAACAAGGTTTGAGGCACAGAAGAATGCAATCCATGTACACAATATGGCCTCTCTTCTTGCTTATACTCAGGGGTTATTGGTGTTCTTTAAAACAGCAATGAACAGGAAAAGCAGGACTTGAAATAGATGTTGTGTTAATAATGGGGTTTCATGGCAGCAGGCCCAAAGGCAAAGCCCTCTAAACCTTTGTAATGCTGCATATCTTGGACCTCTGATTTAAATTTAAATTATGTTAAAAAATAAACTAAAAATGTCGTATTTGTCCAAAATTTATGTTTAATAGCCAATGTTATGGTCAACATCCCCAAATCAGAGTAAATGCTATACAAAATTTTTGTGATAATACCTTACATTAAAATAATCCAATTTTCTTCAGAGTGGCCTTTTAATAAATATGAACCAGATGACAGAATGTTTTAGAGAGAATTAGGGAGGCATGATTAATGATAGATAGGATAGTCATTTAGTTAATCTGCACAGTAGGCTGAAAAAACATGGAACCAATTTCTGATTTAATTGGACAAAGCCAGAATCCAAGTGCCTAACTCATACTTTTCCACTACTAATTTTACATCTTAAGCTGAGTCTTCTAAAGGTGTTAGAAGGCATACTGCTTACCATTGCTTTTCTTATGTACACTATGCATTTGAAAAAGTTCAATGAATAAATAATAGGTTGAAATGTCCATGAACCCACTTGGAGGTTAATGTTCCTTTCATTTTTAAAGGTTCTCAAAATGTTGATTCTATGGCACAATTTTAAAGGCAGAAATAATAATTGATTTTTCTTCTGTTTTAGTCCATTTCAATGGGTGTAATCATTTTTTGTTAGCTTCATTTTACAAAGGAAACTTCACACCATTACACATTCTGGTGCTGGAGGTCAGTGCTCACTTACTTTCCTCGTCTAACATCTTCCATCTTCAGGTTATAAAGAAACTTCACTATCCCTGAGGAAAAAACCCAAGGAGATAAAAAAATTCTTCCTACAGAATGGTTGTCTTCATTGATTATCTAAACCAAGCGGTTTTGTTTAATTTCCAGCATCATTAATTCTTTAGAACACATAAGACAGAGTCCCAAGGGAAAATTACTCATAACACTATAAATTGCAATGGACTTTTCATAGGCTTTTTAGTTTTTAGAATTAGAAAAATAGTGTATTTATTTAGTTTTCAACTTAGCTTACCGCAGCTGTAGCAATAGACAAAATGTGCAAACCACAGAAGACCAACTAAAAAGGTGAAAAACATATCATGGGTAGACACAAGGAATTATCACTTAACAATTCAAGGATGATGAAGCATAGTTGGGAAAAGAGCTGCTCCCATTTGCATTTTGCACGTTTAAATAAGGGCCTGGTTTAATAAATAAAACATGGTGTTGTGGTGCATTTTGAGTTTCACCAAGTTCTGCATGCTTTTGCTCCTTGTTTTAAAATGGTTCCTCCCTGTACCCTCATGTTAAACCCTTTGGTTTTTCCTGAAGTATAAGTCCTGTCCCTCACTCTGTAGCCCAGCCCAGAAGCCTGGAAAATTCTGGTGGGGCTGGGGGGTGATTTGGCAAGTTCTTGGTTCCCCTCCCTCTTTTATGTATAGAACTGTTCGTTCCACTGATCACCCCTTTTGTTCTGTGTCACTCCCCTCACACTGGGATTGGTTCTAGATTACCCCCTGCCCCTTCACATGCCCCTTGCACTTAATCTGAGATCCGAAAGGAAAAAACCTCACTTCTACGTGGGCCACCATCTGGGTGAAATAAAACCCTGTTGTATCCACGTGAAGTCCTCCTTTCTTCCACACTGACGCCACGCTTCTGCATGAGGCCAAGACCCACAAGATCGGAACAGTACCAAGCCATACTCTTGAATGCGAGTTCAGTGAAAGAGCTAGCTGGCAAGCAGCTCCAAACCCCCGCAACGTGGAAAGATGGAACATCTTTCATGATGGATGAAACAGGAAAATGGGAATACAAACGAAGTCATGACTGGGATATTCACCACATTTCAATCAGATTTCTGGTAAGGTCAAAAGTCAAGCAATAAGTAATGTCACTTTCTTTTTTGAAAGGCTTTTTTCCACTTTATTACAAACCTCATTATTACAAAAGAACTGGGTTTAATGTAACTTTAGGACAAGGCCACAGAAAGTAAGGAAAATAGCAACCCACTTCATATTTTTCACTTTTACAGCTATGGATGTTTCAGAAATGACTTTTCAAAAGCGTTTGAGTCCTTGCAGCCTAGTAAAAACTGTTTGTGTCTGGCTGTAGGCTTGTTGAACTAATAACACTGACCTCAGGCCATCTCTGACTTTGGGCTTGTGTTGGCCTGTCTGGAGTGGTGATTTGGCCTGGAGGAGCAAACAGGCTGGTGTCTTTAGCTTCAGAGAGGTGTGTGGCATAACCCCTGCTGTTATGTCTGGAGTTTGCAGGACATGGTTAGTAATTACAGTTAGTTGTTATGTGTAGAATAACTCTTCCTGACTGCAGCAGGAGTGCAATGTGTGCCAGGACAGACACATGATTGTAGTAGGAGCCTTGAACCACCATAGGCAGCTACTGGAGGAACCAGAGCTATAAACTCACCAGTGTTAGTTGCCTCGATAGCAAAGAAATGCAGCTCTGGGAAGTGAGCAAAAGCACTGTTTAGGACAGCAAAGAGAAGAAAGTATGGAACACATGGATAGCTAATGTGGATATACCATGGAGCCCTGAACCAGGGAAAAAAGACAAATGCGTGGAGTGTGCTAGCAACGCATAGAAACAACTTCCACTGGGATCCCACATGTGGATCAATATCATACTCCTGGCAAAGAACTTGGTAAGCTGCTGACTTGTCCACTGGCAGGCCAAAGCCATCAATCTCAGGACTTGCAACATGAGTGGAGGGAAAGTAATTACAAAAGAAAGAGGTGCATGCTTTGCAGAAGTTTGGGTATATAAATTTTAATGATGTGTCCTTAAAACTCTAAGTTCTAGCAATACCACAACTGGACTAACAAATTTTTTGACTAGAACTGCTAAGATTTCAGCTGAATTAATAATAAATCCTTGACTTACAAATTCAACATGTTACCCAACTTGCACAAAAGAGAAATTTGAGTGCAGCACATGGGTGGGAGACTATCCTCCAGAAGAGGAGGATCAGGGAATCCTATCAATGGGTACAAACATCTAGTGGAGGGTAGTAAAGAACAGGGAGACAGACTCTTCTCCATGGTGCCCAAAGACAAGAGAAGAGGCAACAAGCACGAATAGCAGTTATAGAAAATTCTCTTCAAATACCAGAAAAAACCAGGGTCTGTGTCAAGTGCATAGTACATCCATAGGTAGCTGTAATTTTTTATTTCTTACACATTTCTGTCTGTTATAAAAATAAGTTAATACACTCAAACATAACAGAAAAAACACCTTAGAAGAACGATACTTTGTACTAAAAGAATCAGTCTAGAGAGGTATTAAATATAAAGTGAGAGAAATAGAAAATATGCAATACAAAAATTATTAAACATTTGCATTTTACCAGTGTTATTTCTCATTGCTTTTACTTGTGGTCTCTTCTTCCAGTTGTCACAAGAGTAGTAAGTAGAAGAAAGGCAACCCTAGAAACAGTGAGAGTTGACCCAATGGAGTCGCATCCGTATGAGATGCTGTTCTCTGATAGCATTACTATACTGCAGAATGTATTTCTGAGGAAGGTTTTAATTTCATATGCTTGTATAAACATTCCTGTCCCAGCATAAAGAGGAATCATTGGGAGTTTTGCCAACTCATGTCTGAACACAGTGTAAAGACTCTTTCTCTGGATGTAACCAGTGGTAGGAGTTAAAGGAGATATGATAGCTCCTCTGCAGATGACTTAACACAAATTTTTTAACTGAAGTAAAAAACAAGAACATATTGCTTTTTTACTTTGTTTTTAAACTAGGTGACATGGGCAAATTCTAATCTCTTCAACAAGGACATACGGCCTGTACATATTTCAGTAAGTTCAGTGAGTAGAAATGCTGTCAGGCTGTGAGATTATTTTGTGTACAGTAAGTTTCTCATTGTGTTCTGGCAAACACAGCAACAAGACATAATGTGATAAGTGGATTAATGTGAGTATAGAATTTTGACAATTAGCTTGTGGACAGTAAAACAAATGCACCAGACATATGCCTATGTGAGCTGAGATATAGCTGATGTCCTTTTCAAAACATGTTTATAGACCAAGCTTTTGGTTTTTTTTTCATGTTGTTATCCCTGAAGGTTAGATTAAACCTTTATAAAGACTTTGACACACTTCATTAAAAAGCAAAAGGACATCACTGGAGTGACTTTAAGTGAACAAAGTAATCCAAAGTGAAGGAAAACCTGACTAAACTTATTGACAAAGTCTCTGGGTTGCCAGCTGTAACAACCAACCCTACGTGTATTATAGAAGGTTAATTCTAATCTTTAAATAAGGAAGCTTGGCTTTTTTTTTTTTTTTAACATGCTGGTATCTAGTAAATACAAATAGATTTTTACTTTTATTTCAAGGTTTTCTTCTCATGAATACCCTCTCCTGCCTCTTTTTGTTTTCAAAATTCTTTCATGCACAGAGTACATGTAGAGAATAATTCAGAAACAACCAAAAAGCCAAGGACCGTATTTATTTTAAGATAGGATTTTCACTGGAATAGTCAACCTAAATGCAGAGTTGCTTTTATTTTGGATGTAACTGTAAGAACTAGGATTCCCTGACTCTCAGATTTCACTTCAAAAAATTCTTTCTGCTTTCGAGTGCATTTCAGAACTAAAGACTTGATGGACAGTCAGTTTCAGTGGGCTGAGGGTTATAACCAATCCGGAGAAATTAAAATATATGTGCTCTCGATGTAGCTCATTATTTGAATCTCCCTGTCCATTCAGTTAACCCACCCCAAACAGAGACGGATGTTTTCTACTCAGATACATCTGTGAGAAGAAAATACATCATCATCTATTTGATATCTTACATTCTTGCAGTTTAAAAGAGGCAAAAGACAGAAAAGCCAAAAATGAAAAATGAAAAATTCAGTAAGGCTCATTGCAAAAGACTAGCAGATAGCTCCTTTCATTATTAGAAAGCTTTCTATCACAAGTATGCTATCTTTCTTAAACTTAGAAACACTTCTCTGTGGTCTTTACTCTTTCTAGGTCTTTAAAGTGAAATAAATACTCAGGTACCTTCACTGCAAGATATTATGAACTTAGCGCACCACACTGTTCTTATATTCCATCTACAGTTTGCAACCTCATATCCACCCTTTCACGTATTTTGTATTTAAAAATACATTAAATTTCTCTTTAATAATTAATTCTGTTAATTAAATTACATTCAATATTCATTTGTCCAGTTAAGAGGTCAAATTTTCTACAGGCCCTCTTCCATAATAAGCTCTTCATTCTCTTTTAGAATTATCATTTAAAAACTAAACAAATAGTAATTTTATGTAAGTAAAGACCTGATGAATTGCCAATGCCTGGAAATCCCACAGACATGGCAATAATCCTGCACATGGCTGACAGATCCAATGCCACAGAGAGCAGATCCAGCAATGGAAGCAATTTAAACAAGAGGAATGTCTGTCTGTATCACTTCTGCTTCAGCATCACTCCATTGGATTTGGGCTGTTGTAGCAGCTGGCTGAAATTCTGTCCTCCTCAGGCTACAGGAAAATCTCTTCTAGGAATGGACAAGAGTATGGTTATGACCCAGCTTCCCTTGCAAATATCAGATATTTATATTTATTTGGAAAAATTATTTATTTTTATAGAATAATTTATGTTACACTGTTGTAGGAAAGTTGATTCTTAATTGTGCTGAAAGAGCTGGGTAACGTAAATCCTGTTTATTTCCTTACAAGAAAAAAGAAGAACATTTACTGCCAGAAGAAAGGTTTCATATGGAAGGCTGGCAGATGCAGCATCTTACTTGAGACATAAAGAAAACAACTTGGAACAAAAAGACTAAGATCTGTTGTACTTGCTTGTCAGGGACTCCTAGATAGCTGGTGGTTTTATTATAGGAGGTTCCTATGAAAAATTGAGAATATTTTTTTTTTCTAATTTCCCAGTTCTTTGTAAATAATCTTTGTTTCTGCACTGAACCTCAGAAGTCCTAATTATTCTGTCTCTAGCTTTTAGAATATGCTAGCTATGAGGATCTGAGTGTAAAAAAGGAATTTTAGGGCATGCAGATTTATCATGAAAAAACTCTAAAATAAAGATAAGAATTAGGAATGCATTTTAATGACTAGCAGATCTTACTTTTCCAAAGGCAGCTTCATCTGAGAACAGCTATGAAAAATATGCTCCCACAGGTAATAAAACAAACCCTTCTGTATAAAGCAGCTTTGAACACAATTGGAGATTCATAAAAAAGTATATGGGTTTTTCACAGGTTGCTTTTCAAATAAATACATAGATATACTACCATTTTTCTTAGAGGTAAGCCCCACGAATATTAATATAATTTCAACGCCATTGCTGAAATATTTGTAGTATTACATACTCATATGCTGTCACAGGTTAAACCATTTTGGGTACAATCCTGCTAACTAATCCTAACAACATTGTTCCCCTTTCTAAGACTGAAACAGAGGTACTGGGACCAAGACAGAAAATTATGTAGAGAGCATTAAAAAAAAAATCCCAGCTGACCTGTTATGTATTTTGCTCCTTTCATTTCTGTTTCTGAAGTAAGAAAGCAAGTGCCAATCCAGCAGCTCATTTTCACCAGATGAGTATAATCACAAAGGACACCTCACCGTTGCCTTGTCATTTGCAGAACCTTTGACACCAGTTGGTATCAAACAGCAGAAAATTATCCTTACAAACAAACAAGAGTGGGGGAGAGCAACGATGGGAGCTGTGTTTTCAATTAGCAAGTTGGATCTACTAGAGGAGAGTTCTGGCGAACACCAGGGCCAGCTGAAGGAGGCTGGTGACAGCATGAAACCTGGATGCTGTGGGTATCCAGCATCCAGCCAAGCCCCAGACAGCTGGCCACTCACTTTCCTCCACAGAATGGATGAGAACTGGAAGAATAAAAGTGTGAAAAGTCATGGTGTGAGTTGAAAACAGTTTAGGAGGTAAAGAAAAGCTGTGGACCAACTAAGAAGAACAAGGCCATCCATTCACTGCTTCCCAGGATTCAGTCAGTGCCCACCCATTCCTAAGAAAGCCAGGCTCCATCACACTTATTAGTGATTTAGAAAGGCAGATTCCACAACTTCAAATATTCCCATTCCTTCCTGCAATGTCATATGCTATCAGATATCCCTTTGGTCAGTGAGGGTCGGCTGGCCCAGCTGTGTCCCCTCCAAACCTGTTGTGCACCCCCGGCCTACACTCTGTTTAGGCACTCCTCACCAGGAGCTAAAACATTGGTGTGTTATCAACACAATTTTGGTCACAAATCCAAAATATAGTCCCATACCATCTACTGTGAAAAGAATTAACCATGATTCTGTGTCTGGACAGAAAATTAACATGTTAGTTCCAAGCTATTGATTTGCAAAGAGGAGCAATATTTAATGTCTATGTATGTACAATATGTATATGTATGTTTGGAAATAACTTCTTATCTCATTGCTTTTGTTTAATTTTACTAGAAAAATTTAATGGGATATGTAATCAAAACCACAAAGCATAAGGAGTGTACATGTATATAAATATATGTATACATATAAATGTATGTATAAATATATCATTTTATATACATATATAGTGATATTTCAGGTAGGCCCAGCTTCCAATATCCAGGGCTATTTAAGATGGGAATACTGTTTGAAGTCTGCTCTGAACATAGGATAATGGATTTTCAAGTGTCAGAAAATAATCCTTTCTCCTGCATGGTAAAGGATGCATCTGATTCTAAGCTTTATTTAAAAGACTAAAACTGGAAGTAAGGAAATGTATGACATGAGATAACATAAATCAAAGTGTCTGTATGTGATACAGCCTATTAAGAGATAAGGAAAAAATATGTCAGTCAATAGGCTGGTCATGAGTTGGTTCCATGGTTTTTTAAAAGCACCTACTTAGCAGTCACACTGTGAAAATTCACTCAGATATTCTAACCAGATGCAAATGTTATTTGTTTCAACTAAGCACACTTTTCAAAAAAATCTTACTGAGCAATCATTGTAAACAAGATGACTTTGGAGATGTTGAGGAGGTGCAAAAGTGGATTTCTGCTAGATCAGATACTGTGGAAAAATACACTGTTAATAGAATGAGACTGGTATTGAAGCATGAATTTATCGTCCTAATATAGAAATACAATGACAGTGAGAAAATGCATCAGCCTTCAATTCACTTTGTAACAAGAAATAAGATATAATTTATTGCACAGTATCAAGAGTAATAAAACATGTAATATATCTGTCTTTCAAGCTCTTCTCTTTTTTTCTTGCTTTCTGCTTTTGCTTTTTATCTCTGCTTTTCCAGATCCCTCCCACCATTATACAGGCAAACTGTCATTCTGTGCATCAATTTTCCCTATCTGATGACTAGTTTATCCACTCTTAGAGCTTACCACTTTCTAATTTTAGAAATATTGTCTGTTCTGAATGTATATACATGTAATTTAATTGTTGCTAGTATAAAAAGAAAAACTCTGGATATACAGTTTTTATCTTCTAGTCCTCTGAGTAAGCTTTTTATCCCCCGCCCCTCTCCTGCTTCATGGTTTATTTTACCATAGATCCCTATGTTAAACTTATAGGTATATTTTTCAATAAGCTATTTCTGACAGAACACTGAAATAATGGTGTTTAGCAAAAATATGTTCACAGATTTTTTTCTGTCTTATTTGGGCTTTGCTGTAAATGAATGGAATTCAAATGAACTATTTGACTGGGATCCAGCAGTTTCTATTGGCATCTTTCTGCATTGATTTTAGCTTGGACTTTTTGAAATGTGGAGAAGAGTCAGTTTCATGGCAACCTTCTAAGCTTAATTGGTTATTCCTTTAGCACAAGTACCAAAATGTTACAGTATACCCTAACAGTTACTCATTCATCAGCAGTCAGTCTGCACCACCCATTCCTTTAGTTCCGTGTTTTCAAAACAGAAGGCACTGGAGCAGATCTAAACAACACCCATCTAAGACCTTGTACACCACATGTGTTTGTTTCTGCAATATCACATATTTTTCTCATAAATTGGTCATTGATGCTTTCCAAAACTCAACTGTCTTGATTTCTACCTTGGGGGTTACTTGTTCCCCATTAAAAACTCTAGGATTTATTCTTCACCAGTGGAAAATGTGTAATTTATTGGCACTTTTCAGCAAGATAAGAGTTATAACATATTTCTTTTACATTTGTGTTACTGTGGGCTGTACAGACACAATCACAGTTCAATAGTGATCTTCTATTGCATATGCTTATCAGTAATTATATTTTTCCACTAAAACAAACTAATTGTAGTAGTAAGGAGCAAAGCAAAACAAAAGAAAAATTGCCATGATACATCTGGTTCATTATGTAAACAAGCAAAACAACAAAACAATATTTATTGAAAGTTACAAACAAAAATTGCATCGTGTTCCAATTCAGCCAAATCTCCAATTTTAAAAAAGCCTTCTTTAAATACTTTTCCTTTCTTTGTTTTGAGGACTGCAAGGAACCCATGATTTTGATGCAAACTGCTGTGGATGAAAGATCAAATATTTTTTTCACACTGCAGATGATGTTTTGAGATTTTCGTAAGCAGGTCACCAAGTAAATTCTGTTTGCATTTTCAAGTGGACAACAGGTACCACAAAAAATAATATTTTAAGTCACCACAGATAAAGGACTTAAAGTATTTATTTTCTATGCTGTAGTAGGATAATATTTCCTCTAAGCAATATAAGTTCTGAATTTTATTTCCACCTAACAAAACTTGGGCCACAGAACTGAAGGTCAGGTCACTTTAAATATATAGAAGAAAAAGAGTAGCAGACAATATTTCCTACTCCTTCTCTAAAAGCTTGAGTTGAGACATCAGTGATTTTTTATATTTTATTTTTTTTCCATCTTTTTTCATATTTACAACCCTAATAAGTAAACTGCCCATGCAAAATACACTGACTGACTCCATTGCAGAAAGATGCCTGTTGATCTGTCACTCACCTGCAAATACATCTCCAGGTTCAATCTGTCAGATGACAGAAAATGGAGAATAAGAATATCTGCAAGAGTATAACCCAATATATTTAATCTAAGCTCTTGTAACTAAGGAAAAAAAAAAAAAAACAACATCCTCAGTTCCTTTTTGTAGTCATTTAGAGATAAAAAATTTGATGTCCCCCGCTAAAAGAAAATAGTGGAATGAGGAAATCTGTGGATTTTGTGCAATCATGCACTTCCAAAATTCATGAAGTAACCAATTAAACAGCATCATCAGCTGGTCATATGTCTGACTGGACAGGTACAGTATATGACCTTCAGAAGTTTCAGTTATGAGTTGGAAATAAACAGAGGATTTTCAAGAAAAAAAGATTTTATAATGAACAGAAAATGAAAGGTCTTGGCAGTAATGCTGACAAAATTAATTTAACATAATGCTATGTATTAAGAGAAATTAATATATGTTTCTCCTTTGTTCCTACTGCTTTAGTTAATATTCTTAACAAGCCTTCCATACCTGTCTCAAACTTTTAAAATACACTGAGTTTACCACAATTCAGTACAGTTCAGTTGGATGATTGGAGACCCCAGTAGGCAGCTGCATAGAAGAGTATGATAGCTGCTAATGTGAATACCTAAATGACCAGCTGTGCATGGAAATAACAAAATATTATATTTAGAGAAGTACTTTAATTTGTGAAATCACTGTTCACTCTCAATATTCAGTTCAAACAAATTACTTTAATGTAGAAAGGCTATGAAATGAAACAAACAAAAATACAGGCAAATCACAAACACAAGAAACTCAATGCATGAGTGAACAAACAAGAAAACCAAGTACTGAGAAAACCAGCCTATAGTTTTGCATATTTTCACATTTAAGTTTCATCTTTCATTAAATTATACTGATGTTAAATAGGAAACTGAATTTTTGCTTTTGTCAGTGTAATTTCCTTCTCCTAAATGAATGAAGGCGCCTTCAGACCCTTCTATTAAGTAATTAGCTAAATTACTCATTAATAATTAATAATTCACACTCTCTTTGCATTAAACAAATACATTTAAGATTCTCTACAGGGCAGGGCACTTTGTGAAAAACAACGAGCTAGACAATTTTCTAGTGATAATAAGGAAAAAAAGAGGTTTAATTCTTAGATAAGGGACCCTTAGATAAACAATGCTAAAAAGAAAAATTGTAAATAATGACAATTAGAGCTTATGGAATTACCCTAATGGAATACCTTCTGGAACGGCCCAGATTCCAAATAACACGGAATTTTTGCACACTAACATTCAACGACATAATTTAAAGACTACTGGCACAACAGAACTGATTATATTTTTTAAAAACACGTATTTTGCGGAAGTGGTCTACTGTACTCTTTCAACTCCTTTTATCACTGCAGCAGCATCACAGGGTCATCCAACAATAGTTTGCTCTTTCAAAAACTTTTTTATCTTTTTTTATATTGTGAGTCATACATGGTTACCTAAACCAAGACTTCTAAATGTTTTAGTACTTTTCAAAGCACCAAAAAATCAATAGCAGGTTGAAAGGTCCCCAAATGCCTTTCGATCATACATTAAGTAGTGCAGCAGATTTTCAGTGTTGAGCCTGCCCTAATATCTGTTAGAGGACCTTCCCAAACACTTTTTTGTTTGTTTCTTATATAAATAGTGGCACTTAGCGAGTATGCTCAGCAGTTCTGTAGTGAATATTTAGTAAGAGAAGTTTAAAATACTGCGGTGGTCGCGGTGTCTGGGGCCCCTGTCCCAGGTTGCCTGGCCAGCAGGGAAGGGACGGTTCGGTATCCTGAGATAATTCCCCCATCCTCTGGGGCCTTGCTGCAGCGGCAGCGTGAGCAATGGCGAGGAATAAAGGAAGGACTCTGATGGGGAACTTCAGCTGGAGTTTATTGAAGCCCACGTGGGACCATGTGTCCACCAGACAGTCTGCCCACGAGAGCGGGGTTCCTCTCCGTACAGCACCTTATAAACAGGGGAGGAGCAGGGGGTAGGGCACAACTTGGAACCATCCAGAGTGTGAAGGGAGTGACTCTGGACATAAATGACAAATATTATAGCAAATCAATAACGCAAGGGAGGGGATAACCGGGATCCTGCCCAATCACTCGACACCCTCACTAGAACTTTCCAGACATCAGGGCGAGGCTTTGAGGTGATGGACTGGACCCATAATTATGATTGATTGATAATAATACCTGGGCTAAACCATGAAGGGGCAAAACATGGGGTACATGGGACAAACCATTGTAACTAATATAAAACAGTATAAAACAAGGAATAAATACATACAGAAAACTGATAAAAAACACACCACTACAAAATAAAACTCAGACAAACTTTCTGAATCTAATAAACAGTAGGCTGTATGAACCTAGGCTATTTACTGCTGTATCTTACTGTATGATGGATATCTTTGATGATATAAACGTGGTGTCATTTCAGAGTAGCAAAACCTATTTCACAAGGGACAAAAAAAAGTTTGAAAAGTTTGAAAAGATAGGAGTTTGAAACCTTTTATATTCAGTCTAAAATTTCAAAATTTCCTTAACTTTTAGACTCTACCACTTACCAATTTACTTTAAAGAGGGGAAGGAAGTAAATGACTCCACAACTCTCCCTCCAACCTGAATGGTATATGATTCTAAATTTTGTAACAAACATTTCTCTGCCTTCTTTCCTACTGCTGTAACCAACTAGTTATTCTCTCTTTAATTTTACTTAAACCTTCCATTTTGTAATACCTACAAAAAGTTAGTCTGCATTGTACTGACAATTATTTACATAGCTAACCTCTACTGATTGATTCCATGTCCTCTAGATTCTATATTTTCACACACTAACAATCAAAAAATGCTTCATTACAAACACCATGAAGCTCTGCTTCCTTACTGTTAGGCATGAAAGGCTCCAGTCAATAGCAAGAACTCCTGAACACTATGACAACATAATTAATAAACAAAAATCAAATTCCAGATTTAGGATATTCACAATCTTGAAACAATCATTATTTTCTCTTGAATATTTTTTCTGCTCTCTTAATGCTATTATTCTATTATACACTACTTATATTTTGATGAATCAATCAATTTTTGTACCTAAACACTTTTCTCGTAGTATTTCTATCTCAGCAACAACATGAATTTTTATATTTTAATACTTGTGTTCAAGCAGTAGTTCTCAAGGTTTTCCTGTTATGAACTGCAATGCAGAAAAGACATTTGATGCGGAACCGTCACACTACATGAAAAATCAGGTTTCATGACTGAATGCAGTTTGCAACATTATATTAGATCTTAAATAAGTCCACAATTGTTTAAACCTCTGATGCATTCATGACAATTTAAAATCATCCCAGACACCTTCAGTGACTGAGTTTGTGAGTCACTATTTTACAGTAGGTTTTAAGACTGAATGTCCTAATGAGGTGCTTTTATTTTCCCTGGAATTATTTATCGTTATACATGCAAAAAATATTTAATCAGAGTTTCCTTCAGAGCTAGGGAATCATTTGACATATGCTTCTAAACAACTAGCAATATTTCTCATTTTGTCCCAAAGAGGCAGACTCTAGTTTCTAAAAACTTTAATGTTAGATTTGCAAGAGAAGAAGACAAACACACAGATTTGGTGTGTGTTGCTCCTAAAAGAACTTTGGTTCTTTTAGGAACCAAAACTTTGAAAATACATGCTAAAATTAGAAACAATTTTAATTTCTCATTTTTCAGTTAATAGGGTCCTGAGACTTTTCATAACTAATCTGAAATACAGTATCATTTTGCCATAGACAATAGATTTATTATAAAAAACTTCTAGATGAGTAAATTATTGACATTGGCCCACTTCTGCCACAGTCCTGAACCAATTGTAAACAAATAGAATGTGCTTCTTCAAAGACAATATAATCAGAAAAGATTTCTGGGATGAGTACTGGAAGTTACAAACATAAAACCCCTCCTTTACATTATTGGAGGATACCAGCCAACAAATTCAGCCTGCTTTTCACAGAAAAGCTGAATTCTATTATGTTTGGTCAGTGAAAGTCTTGATGCGCTCTGTTGTATCTATAACACTAATTTCAGTACTCTTACTCAAGTCTGTTTTGTAACCAATGGGGAGCACTTTTTAAAACATCCCTGCAATTTACTAACCAACCCAAGGCACTCTGCACTTCTAAATTACTTATGCTCTTTCCTACTTTAAGCATTTAGCAAAATTATATAAATTGGCTTTTTGCTTTAAAAAATCTATTTTCTTTCTCTTAAGCAAGGTTTCTTTATTCATACAATGGTTTTCAGTCCTTTAACTAATTTTCTCTAAAGGTAAAACATTTTTCATTTTGAATTATTGGAGTGGAAAATTGCACACGTTTAAAAATTTATGACAAAATATGTAACAGCCTACGGTCTCATAAAATATGTATCATACAGCACCATATTTATTCTACCTACTTGTTAAATTTGCTTAAAGTGCCCACTGTGATTTGTTTGGCAGAACATACTTCTTTTTCCATAAAAGTCTTTTCTGTGTCTTACAGTGTTATCTACTGTTTGGACTGTGCCAGGAAAAAAGAAAGCATAGCATTTCTGATTTTTTTTCCTGTCCTTATTAACAGAGGTTAGCTGATAGTGGAAATATAAAACAGCATTATTATGAAGCCACTTAGGAAAATTTAAATCTGAAGAAAACTTATTAAACAATAAATATAAAGAAATATAATAATTATATAAATATAGCTTTTACATTTAAGTGAAATTTCCCCATCAATATATGGGAATCTGGAGTGAAAATACTAATTTTGTCTAACCATTATATTCTTTCAGATCATCTTTGTTCAGTAACAAGCTTAAATATCAGAATATTTTACAATAGCTCCTGACAAATTATTTGCTGATAATATGTCTGCTTAGCAGTGGAAAAATTTGCAATATCAGCAACACAGCTTAAAGAGAGGATCTTTTTAGCCATGTTTTTTCCAAGAATAAATAAATATTGTTTATTTCTGTACTAACTTGTAACCTAAGCGGAACGTAAAACAATAAAGATTAAAAAAAATATTAAAATAAAGATAAATCTATTATTTTAAGATAAAGAAGTCCATAAAGTTCTTTAGAATAATTTTGAAGTCCTAAAAGAGTTAAATATAAAAATAGTTCTAGTTCATAGCTGTTTCTGAAATTTTTCCCATACTTAGAACTACTGAATTTGCCACTAGATTTTGAAATGTCACTATGTCATATGATGTTAGAACTCTCTTTTTCACCATTTGACAATTTTTTTTTTCAACAAGCAAATCTTCAGCAGAACTCCTTGTCATATGAGTTTTCATTTTTTTATGTATTTATATCAAGAGAAATACATATGCAGAGGTACTCATAGGGCTGGGCCACTAACCCTTTGATTCAGGATTCAATACCTCTGTTAAGTGCATGCTTAACTTAGTAAACAAAAGTAGTTACAGATTAGTTAGCTGTAATTTGTACAGCAGGAATACTAATTGATATGAATAGGAAATGTAACTTCAAAAAGTTCATTGTACACGTTGAATAAAGACCATAAGCAGCTCATGAATTGTTCAGATTTTTCTACTTTCATTTAAAAAGATATTTCAAAGTTAATAAAATCTGTTTGCAGTTATACCACTAGAGACATTAAATTCCTGTTAAGTAACTACTGAAAATCATATCTTCCAGAACAAATTGATCTACCTGGATATCTGACTTCATCCATGCACTGGGATTTTCTCCTCAGACTATATCTAGAAATTTTTAAGCTGCCCCACTCCTCCAGATCTTTCAATTATCTTATAAAACATTGCTGGTTTCTGTCCATTCACTTTATTGCTGGAGTTTAAGGTCGTTTTTGCAGTGTCTTCTCCCTGGCAATCCCCCCAGGCTTTCTCAAAGTCTCCCTAAAGCTTCAAGTGTTTTTAGACCTAAAAGATAGTCCATGGGTCCCTGGGGCTGCAGGGTCCTTATGAAGGCCTTTTTAAATAGGCTTATCAAATTTTTTGGTTTCTTCCCTCAGCACCAAGGACTGCAGGACAGAACGCTTTGTTGTCCTATACTCCAAAAAGAAATATCTCTGTCTGTATATCCAGTAGGATAAGATTAGCACCAGCACTCAGAAAAAAATGCAGAGTTTTATGCTTTCACACAATCCAATGTTGTAGCAAATCCAGCTTTGATAAATGAAGAGTAATAACTTTATTTTTCAAATACCAACTATACAATTTCATTACTTTTAATGATTAAATTGTCCATCCAATGAATTAGATTACTTTCATTATGTTGCCTTCATCTGCAGAGATACTAAAATGTCAGAAAATAAAGGTACATTAGTATTTTAGAATTTACTCACTCTTCATAGATGTTATTATGGTATCTAATGCATTAGATAGATGGATGAATGATTAAGTATTTTTTCCCCTTTCTTACAAAAATAACATCTAGTTTCCCTTCTCTTCATATATTAAATTTTGTTTTGCCCAGATTAGGAGTAATTTTCAAACTGTTTGGAACAGGATTGATAAACAAAAATAAAGCGTGATCCTGGGATTAGAGACTGTACTGCCTTGCATTGCTGTGAGTCATGACACTTGTGCCAGGTATACTTAAGCTGTCTATTCTCATTCAGTGCTACTCCAAGGCGCTGTGTTGCACCATTATATGCTCCCACTTAAACATGTGAACACATTTAGATTGTTTTGAGGATCCATGGAAAATATAAATTATTTTCAAGACATCCTTTCAAAATTGTCATTTTCCTTGGCTAGGACAATCATCCTAATTGCATCTAAACTCAGAGAAATGTGCAACCTTCATTTCATGTTCCCAAAAAACTAGATTAAGGAATTTACTGAAGCACACCACTATCCCATTCCCTTCCGCTCATGCAGCCAAGCAGGGGGGACATCAGGATACAAAGGCCTGGATGCAGATCACATCCCAGCGCACAATCAGCACATCGTTACAATGCATTCCAAGCTTCTCCACTTTAGCGGTATTCACAAAAGACAATTTTGGTGGCCATTTCCCCTTTTCACCAAAACTTTGTTTGAGGTTTTATCTTATTCGTCTAACCTTTACTTTTCATATGATAATCCTGACTTCTTACACTTGGGAGACTCATCTCAATGCACCATTAGGACTTTCACTATAATTCACAGCGCAGAGTTCCACTGGAATTAATTATGAGGTGAACATTGCTTAGATCTTAACAGTGTTGTTCCTATTTTAATTAAATCAGATGCCTCATTAGGATATAAGTTTAAATTAAAAGGTAATGCAAAAAAGATATATCTCAAATAGGAAAGTTAAGAAAATATTGATCATCAATAGGAGTGCACAAAGAAGTCCATACTGTTTTCAATTACATTTTGAACTTAGACCTTTAAAGTACAGAAAGAGGGTTTAGAAAGGAATGGCGCTGAAGCGATAAATAAGATCTCTACATTCATCAGAGCTAAGAAATAATTGAGCTTTCTGAGACTGATGCACACAAAAGGAACATAAGTTTCCTTAACTTGTCTGTCAAAAAATGCAATAAATTAAATTATAGCTGCTTTTAAATGTCAGTTACTCTTTAAGTCTGGTTAAGCTTCAGTAGATTTGCAGGAAGAAATAATAACTAATTAATCCTAATGAAGAGCATTCCAATAAGGTAGAGTGGAATTCTATACTAAAAATCTTAGATGTCCAATAATGTTAAAATATTCTGAATTATCATCAAGCATCTCTAACCAACAATGAAATTCGAAGGGTAATGTTAGTGAAATTGGGTAAGCACAGTTGCAAAGAAAAAGACTGTTTTTTAACATATTCTGGAAATAATTAAAAATAGAGATTTCTCCCTGTTTTGTTTTATTTAGAAGTATAAAGGCAGCTGCTCTTCATTCTTGATCACCTTAGAAATTAATAAGAAAACATAATAAAAGAATACACACAAAAGTGAGTCCCTCTGAAAAAGGTAGACCAACAGATTACTGCTACCAAGAAGCCATATTCTTCTCCTAAAGAAGCACTTCCCTGTTTTTATCTGTCAGAACTTAAAGAATGCAATAAAAATGTCTCAAAACATTGTCCCCATGAGATGAGATACCACAACAAGCACAGATGGCTAACAGGAAGGTGTTAATTTCTGTCCTGCGGGAAGTGAAAGGTTTGGAATTAGCACATCAGAAAAGATTTCACTGTGCAGACTGTGGGGAAAGCACAGATGCAACAACAGGAAAATTCCAGGCTGGGTGAGTCACACCTGGGTAACCTATTCAGACAAAAATTCTCACCATGGCAAACTGCTGGAAAGGAAGCAGCTGCATAGACACATGCCATCTCATGCTGTCGGAATGGCACATACACTGCTGGATACCATGGACTGCTCACAAAAGTGGTACCTTGAGAGGAACATTCAAGGACCCCCAAAACAGAGAAGACCAGAAGAAGGGCCAGTGGGATGCCACAGGAACCCATGTGGTGGTGACTATCTTCCTATTTAATCACTGTCTCTCTTTCTTTTTCTTTTTCTTTCCCCCCCTCCCCGCCCCGCACCTCACATTTACTGTTAGATAAAATCTGTACTAACATATGGTCTCATTTGAACCTTAGCTCAGGCAGAGGCATCTTTTAATAACTGGCCCCTACCACTATTTCAGAAGTAGGATCCTAACATTATTCTGGTGGACCATAACATTATCTCCTCTACCTATTTAAAATCAAAAAATAATCCTACAATCTTGAAAAGTTCTTCAGAACATCTAGCATAAGTACAGAATCTACCTGTATGTCCTAAATCATGATGTTTGAGCTCAAAACAATGCACAACAGTTGACTAATAGCAGAAAAAAAAAAGTCATGGATATCCAGTAGGGTTTGAAATGTTATTCTATATGCACATATTTCCTCTGCTCCCTCTCAGTGATTTCTGTATCGATGCTTCTATCATCCCACCACAGAAACCATCAGCCTACAGCTGACTGGCCTTCATATCTGATTTTCAAGATACATTAGAATCAGTGTGGTTGATTATTTCAATTAGAAACAATCTTCCTCTTGTAAATAGCCAAGAAGTTACATATGTCAGAAGCAGTTAACTGCTATACCTAAAATGTAACACTGTAAACGCACTGAGTATCAAACTTCCTAAATTCTCACTGTAACAAATGAGGAATAATGAAGCTGTAAAAGTTTAAAACTGTATCTTCAGAAAATGTCAGCATCATTATGTGTTAGCTGCAAACACACTTTTCTTGTCATGGTCCTCTCTTACTCCTGTTTATTAGTGATAATCTATCTTAAAAATGCAGTCCACAATTGTAGCAGGATGCTCTGCCCTGTAATTGTGTCAAACACCTTGAACAATGCTCTGATCTGCAGTCATTTCACCCTAGTCCCTTTTACATATTAGAGTGTTTTTGTTTTTACAAAAACCAAAACCAAAACAAAATAAAAACAACAAAAACCCCCAAAAATAAAACAAAAAACTTCCATACTATCATATATTTTATAGAGTGGCTGAAAATGACTTAGATGACTGTAAAACCTCATTAGTTAAGGTCAATCTGCCAACGTGACATTGGCAAAAATAATTAACCAGGGAAACTCCACTGTGCAGCAACGAACAGAAACCAGAAAAATAATTGATCATTTCCATTTCTCTAGTAAAAAATATAAGTTTGCCCACATTCAGGTGCTTCAGCAAGGGTTCACCAGCAGAAACCAACTTGGGGGGTGATGTGGGTGGAGAGACAATGGGAAGGAAGAGGAGAAAGAGGGGTTGGGGTGACCCTGGGCCTCCCCCCAACAGTATTGCTGTACCCATACAGCCTGGTGATGCTCAGCTGTGCCCCCACTAGAAGCATCTATATTCCTCACCTGGCTGGACAGCATCTGGAGGAGGTAATGGGTGTGGGTCTAGCTGGGGGAAAACTGGGGGTTTGGGGGTACTCCCTCCCAAGGGCAGAGGGGTGGGTATCTGGGAGTTGAAGGATATTTTGAGGAGAGATGGGACCCCAGGGGCTCTCAAGAGGGGTTGGTGAGGGGTTGTGATATTTTTGGGGAAGACACCCTAGGGTATGGATTTACAGGGACCAGGGCTGTATTGGGGTGGGGTAGGGGGCAGCACATTTAAGGCTGGGGGGATTTTGAGGAGAACGCTGAATTAGGCTTCAGGTTGGGGGTGTTCCCCTCAAAGGTTTCACAGTGAAGCTAGGCCAGTTGTTGCTGCAACTCTTGTGCCTTCCTGATGTCACCTTTTCTCCCTTGAACTTTCTCAAGGTGTAAATAATGCTGCTCCTTTGCCTCTCTCCAGACCTGATGTAATTCTCTTTCTGCCATATAACTAAAGTCAATGACACTTCCTAGAGGGCTTTTTCACTTGCTCCATTTCCTTTTCCAGTCTGCTAGCTTTTGGTTTGGCTTTGTTCAGCTGTTTTCTCACCTGTCAGAGATGTCCTCACTGACCTTTTCTTGCACTTGAAGTCATCGCTCACATGCTCTGCAACACTTGCACATCAACACTTTCTGACGTCTGATGGCTCCCAGGGCTCAAGTGGGAAAAGGATGAACCAGACCTCGACATTGGTACTCAGCCTCTTACATCTTCTGCCTATTCAAAGTTAAAGAATGGAAATTGACAAAGCTTAGGAAATTAACTGAAAACAGCAGACAGTGCCAGTGGCAGCATTACTTATAACCAGAAGAGGACTGTCACCAACTCGACCTCAGATTATAAAAGACTTTTCAACAATCCTAAATTAGACATTATTCATGGGAAAGTCTTACTTAGCATTAGTGTATAATACAATCCTAAAGGAAGGACTCTAAAATTTTTGCTTTTACATACTCCCAAAACTTTTGCTAACCTTGATGGCTTCTAGGTACAGCTCATCCTGTTCCTTGTCCCAGAGCTCATTTCTTCTGCTGCTCCTGAAGCACACAGGTCCATCCTGCACCCTCCTGCACCCCAGCACTATCAGGTCTGCTTTGTGGCCACTACACCAACTTGCCTCCTCTCCTCACCGCTCCCCAGGGGGCTGTGACAGGTAGGACTTGCCAGGTGTTCCCAGATGCCACCTGCAAAAAGAGGAGCCAAGCTCCTAAGTGCAGCAGGGCACCAGCTGCTGCCTGCAGGATTAATGACAGTCAGCAATTTCACCAGTCCAACACCATCAGCACCACCCTGGACCCCTGGCTGGTTTTTTTTGGGTCTCCACAAGCCCCCTTAATGCGCCTTTCATGGAACATGGCACCTCTCAGTGCGATTTTCTGTATGTCCCAGACTTCAGGATGTATCTTTTGGGTTCTACCTACCCATACCCCACTGCTTTTTTCTATTTTTGATATTCATCATAACTTGATAAAACATAAAGATTTTTCCCATTTAACTAAAGTTCCAGCATTGGAACTTTGTCTTTTCATTCAGAATCCCAGCATTGGGATTCTGAATGAAAAGACAAACTATGGGTAGAAGACCTTTCCTCTGTCTTCTCCCAATGACACATGTAAGAAGAGCAATATCTGTAGATGTCTACTGCATATTTCCAGTTCTCTCCACATTTTTAACACTTACAAGGATTATTACATGGATTAAAGTATGTGATACATAATGTATTAAAAATGAGTAAATCTTTTCTTCCCAGTAAATTGCAACTGAATATAGGTTTTATAAACATGTGAAATTGGTGTAGCTTAATTTTTCATGCCCATGAGATTTTTACTACATGTCTTGCTACAGCTTCACAGTACCTTCCATTAGCATCAATACATCCAGAGTGGATATCATAATTAAGGTCTGTGAAACATGATTTTAAGTGGAAGGTGCTGACAGCAAAAAGAGCCTCTAGCATATTAAAGAAAATATATTTTTAGAACAGATCCTCACTTGTAAGATGTTTGTAGAACAGATTAGGCTGTAGATGCTGCATCATATGCTTGGTCACACAAAGAAATTACCTTTGAAATTGACAGACAATCCATGCAGTGTGGATTGAAGAGTTATGTGTATGAAAATGTGAGAGATATATGATCAGTATGTCTAGGAAGTAGAATACTGCTTTTATTTCTCCTATTTTGGAAAGAATTGCAACAGGAGTTTTAAAAATACAGTTCATTCATCTCTGTACAAGGAATTCCCATGGGCTTCAATCAGTGAGATATTTTTGATATTTTATTAAATTAAGTCTGGCCAGTTGTAATGACAAAATAGCTGCAAAATCAATTTAGTGAAATTCCTTTCTGTTCCTTAGCATAGAAAGGCAGAAAAATATATTTAACATATATAAGTAAAAATGGGGAAAATGTCTTAGGAAGAAAGTGGAAACCTTCTCAAGTTTAGAGGGTTCTTTGGCAAAAGCCATTCACTGATAATAAACACTGGATGTTTGAAGAAGTGCTGAGAAAAAAGGAATAAGAGCAGATGTACTGCTCCAAAACCATCGGAACTCAAGAAAATAAAATATTGTCTTCATATTTTTTTTCTCTGTTAGGACCTGCAAGTGTTATGAAATGTCAAGATTCACACATTCTCTAAGATCCTTTGAAACATTAGAGAGACAGGCTAAGTCTGCCTTTTAGGAGAAGTATGTACTGCTGCATTTCATTGCTTTTTTATTCTGCAAATGCGAGAAGTTCGCTGGCCTTTCCAACTGCAAGTGATAACAGCATATCTAAACTGTGTGTTTGTAAGTCAAGCCAAATGACCAGGGGAGTGGCATAGATAAAAGGTGAAAATAATTAGTTCATATGTAGATTGTAACAAGTTTAAAAGTACTTTTCAAGTGTCTAATCATTCTAATTAATTATATTTATTAATTCTGAAAGGTGCATAACATATTCAGAAAGAAAGATGCCTTTATTTAGAATCACTTAACTTCTGAAAGAATACACAGGACCCGTCAGTATTATATTTTGAATACTTCATAATGCACTTCTCAAAACAAGGGTCATTACACAGAGAATAGCTAAAAAAAAAAGTAAGTAAAATTTTTTTCTGTTTGAAAATAGTTCCTTCTACACTGGTTAAAATTTGGAAAAAACCCCAAAACTATGTAACTAATTAGTAAAATTTATTTTTTAAAGAATGTTTTTAGTGTGACAGCTGCTCATTAGCACTCCTTTTGGAGATGTCACTTTGAATCAGATGGCTATTTCTGACCAGGCAGTTTGAAGGAAATCCCTTTATACTTTTTGATACTTAGTTGACTTAGTCTGAGTTGACTAATATTTTAATTTTTTGTCTTCATTCTGCAGATAGTAAAATTTTAACGAATTGCTTAATCTTTTAAATGTGAATTTCTGTCAATTTTTAAAATGAAAACTCTCTCTTCTCAGGATATAATATCCATTTACCTGCAGAAGATGCTAGTTTCATAGTCTTTTAGTGGAGTGGAAAGAGGAACAGAGCTTCCTCAGTGGGCCTCAGTTATCATAACACAAAATCCCCACAAATCTTGACACACGTTCTAAAGATCCCTCATTCTTGAATTCTATTAAACATAAATTTCTAAAAAACACTCCTAAACTATAGATGGAATTGATTCAATAACTGACGTTCACCCATTGGCTCAGCTGCACACCCTCAAGCTCAACAACTTCTTTTTTCCCATCTGCTATAATATGACTAGATAGAAATGGGTGATTAAATGATCATGTGTAAAATGAACCCAAAAGGAAGAACTTGCAACACACACACAAAAAAGGATGCATGCACATCCTTAGGGTAAGAGCTTTTTCAGTCTAAATTTGTCTGAATGTGGACTACGTGCTGAAAGATCAAATAAGGTTATTTAAAAGCCTCTCAAAATTAAATCTGAGCAAGAATGAAGTTGCAAAAACAACACAATTACTAAAAGTCATCTGGTGGTTCAGAACTTAACTTTTTCAGCCATAAGAATGTCTTTATCTCAGCCTGCATACGAGAAATGAGATGCTGGCCTACATGCAAAAGATGCATGTGTCTTCAGTACATACAGTGGCCTCAGTTCTCCTCCTACATTAAACTCACATCAAACCTGTGAACCTGTCTCTAGGTGTACCTTAAATTTACACTCTCATATCCTCCTATCTCCTGCACTTTTGTTTTTCCTTATCCATATAAATGTTTTACACATATATATGTGCATGCATATATTGCATATATTTGTACGTGTATTTGTCCTTTTGTGTGTTCATACTTGTGCTCTCAAACGTGTCATGCTTTATTTGCAAAATTTGAGAACAGTTTAGGATTGATAAGAGTAACAAATAAGGCATAAGTCATCCATGTAAACTTTCAAATATATATTTGGAAGCATTTTCTGATTAAGTAGAGAGATATGGGGAAATATTTAAATTCTGAGATATTTTAGCCAATGCAACTTCTAGTGATTTTCTATTCAGCTACTCTCTCATTTTCAGTCACAGACTCATTACAGTTTTCATGTCAGTGAAATCTAAATGAGGCCTATGTACATATCTCCAGGCAGTCCTAATCAGGGCTTGGCCCTCACCTCTGCAGCAGGAAGACAGAAAATCATAACTCTCAGGCTTAAGTGGATCTCATGTGGCCTATATATACTAAGGATTTACTCACGCTGTGAAGTAAGAACATTCAATTCTTCTCTCTTCAGCAGAGAGAGCTGGAAATCCTAAAAATCACAGCTTGAATCAGAGGGAACACTCAGATATCTTTGACTTCTTGTGAAAAGGGTCAGGAAAAATCTAAGATTAAAAAAATATTTCAGAGAATGAAAATGTCAAATCTCCACCATCTCAGTTTGAACTTTAAGGTTTTTCTTTGGAGATGGATGGGTAGAAAAGTCCCTGAAGAAATGAAAGCTGCAATTTTAAATACTTTACTGCAAGATATGATCAAATTACAATATTGATTTTTATTTAAGCAGTAACTAACCTGTGAATTCATTCTTGTGCATTTCAAGAATGAAATAGCTAGGATAACAGGAAACTTTCAGATTTCAGAACTACATATAATAAGAATAGAATTAAAATTTCTTTTTACTTTAAAAAAGTAGGAAAAAAGGCTTATTTCATAAAAAGTAACAAATTCCAGTCTTACAGAAGTTTTTGATATTTTTACCTTGAAAATATCCCCAGATACTGGTACAGAATTTTTCCAATGGAAAAATAATTTTGACTGAAAAGTAAATATAAATTCTGGTCTTTCTGATAGTAAAAGAAATACTACTCAGTGTAAAAAAAGTACTTTTGCTGTAGCACAATAAAAGATGATTATGAAAGGGGAAATGTATGCAAGCCATAAGCAAAAACTTCCTGATACTTATATAAATTATTCATAACACTGATAGAAGTATTCAAACTAGCCTCGCTTTTTGTGTGATTCAGGGTAGCAACTTTCCACCAGTTATTGATCAAAACCCCTTTTGTTTGGCTGAAATGCATCTTTGAAAAAAGAGTCCTCTACCCTTGTAAACAAAAGAGAGAAAATTAATTTCCTTTTGCTTTTTCTCTGGTGACTAATCTCCTCACTGTTAAAATTTATGGTCAATTTATACCTCAGATTTAGGACTCTGTACTTTACAGCATTTTTCCCTAATAAAAAGTATTCTATAGCAAGTCACATGGTGAGTGTATTTTAATAAAACAATCAGATTACAACAAAATTTTTATCACTTTTTAAGGAATACTAACAAAGGTATTGGAAAGCCAAAACTCACCAACCATGAGAAGATATTTTTAAAGGTCAAGACCAGTGATTAATCTCCTTTGAAATGCAAAAGACAGAAGTAAGGGCGATCAACAAGTTTTACAGGAAGATTCCATTTTTATACAAAAGATCACTAATCCTCCACCAGTTCACAATGACCTTTACAAAATTAGATCTCTACAGAGCGCTACAGGGTAAAGTAGCTTGCATGGCCCTGCATGGGGACACTTCTTTTGCCTTTTGCCTAATGTTACCACTTTGTTTGTAAATGACCTGTAAGTGATTGTGAATATAAACACAGGCTTAAGAGAAACAGGCAGAAAATATCAATGATTTAGAGAACTCCTTCAAAATATTTCAACTACTGAAAAAACTCACCAAAAATCCAACCAATCTCCCCCTCCCCAAAGAGAAAGACAAGTCTGTCCAAAACTGCAAATTAAAAGGTTGCATTCTAAGATAACCAGCAGTACAGTAGCCAAGAGGTTAAATAAGCTCATGAAATTTCCTGGTTAGATCAGCTTGTTTTGTTATTTAAATTCAATCAAAATGAATCTATAATTTTATTTATTTTGTGCAACGGATATTATGTTCTATCCAGATGACAGGACAATTTTAGAATTAAGGTTGCTTAAATGTATATTAGTCAAGATTATCACACACACAAATAATCACGAAAACGGTCATTTACGTCACTCTTGGTTTTTGTCCTTCTCTGCCTCACTCTGTAAAACATTCTGGTATGGATGTTCCATAATTCCTTTTCAGCTCTTGGAAGTAATCCTAGGATTCATTGTTTAAAGCCACAATCAAACATATTTAATCTGTGATCTAGATTAAGATCAATTTTTTGCTAATTTACTAGTTCTATATAATGTAGTATGAAGCCAAATTACTCACTTGCAGACCATCTCTGAAGAATTTAATGCATGGTAATTAAGTAAATTCTTTGCCTATGGAGAATTCATTAAGGAGTATGGAGATCAGTGACTGAATTTTTCATGGTTTTTGGTATAATGAAATAAATGTAAATAATATTGGCATGATGTTCATATTTTTTCAACTGAATATTTTCTAAATTGTAATTTCCTATATTGATAGACATTACATCTGAACGATTTTTTGTAGAAAGTCAAGTAAGTGGGAATAGTACTGAAGAAGATTTGGTCTGGTTTTTTTTCCTCCCCCAATATGTTGTCGTCTCTCTGTGTTTTCTTTCCTGTTTTTCTTAGAGTTTTCTGAGTACCCTTAAAATTAGTGCCTGGCTTTCCATCGTTGATTACCTATTCCTGTTGAAATTGGACTGCTTATTTAGAATCTAAATATTCGTTAAGTGATCTTGGTCCTATCTTGATCTACATTCCTTAGCAACCAACTAATGAAAAATAGAGCCAGGAAGTTCTTGGGCTTATTATTATATTAATATATTATATTATCATTATATTAATATGTACGGTATTATCATTACATTTTTCTTTAAATGCTTCATTCTGACTATGGTTTCCTGTGAATTGGAATCAGTGAATTGAGTTGTTTTTAGTCCCTTTAGTTGCTAACACATATTAAAGACCATATAGAAATAGGCTATCCCGATCACCAAAGGTAGCAGGGTATGTTTGATTAATTCCACTGTGCTTTAGAAAGCGTGAATAGCCCATTTTCATGTGCTGTGTCAACCACAGAGCATTTCTACAGTCATTGCTTAATTAAGGAGGGAACTTCCACACTCAGTGTAAAAGTATGAAAGATTTATTTAGGGGGTCTAATCACACTTGGAGTTTAATGCTGACTCAACTGAAGGATTTACAGCCTACAACTTTTAATGAAAATTTCAGGTATTTGTGCTTCCTACCACCATAAAGCACGGCACTAAATTCCATGTGCTGTTGTAGCTTATATACAGAGTTAACAAGTGAATTTACAAAAATACAGTGGCAGAGCAGAGCCATTTCCTTTATAATCTGTATTTCTCAGCTCCTTGTTGCCCAGGTCTGTTTCAGGGGATGATATAAGGAGGTGCCCAAATGCAAGATTTCCGGTGTGAACAGGACATACAGGGAGCTTGCTTACTGTCCCTCGCTATTGCAGTAGTCAAATACATGCAAGCCATTAGTGGAAACTTAGGGAAAAAAAAAAAATCATAGAATTACAGAATGGTTTGGTTTGGCAGGGACCTTAAAGAATGTCGAGGTCTAAACACTATGCCCTATGGCAGGGACACCTCTCACTTGACCAGATTGCTCAAAACCCAATCAAACCTGGCCTTGAACAGTGCCAGGGGTGGGGCATCCACAACTTCTGTGGGCAACCTGTTCCAGTGGCTGAACAGTAAAAGATTCTTCCTAACATCTAAACCCAGGCCTACTCTCTTTCTGTCTCAAGACATACCCTCGTTCTGTCACTGCAATTCCTTAAAATGAGTCCCTCTTTGGCTGCCTTATAGGCCAGATTCTGGAAGGCTGCTACAAGGCCTCCTGATATAACACTAGGAGGTGTGGTTTGTTTCTTTCCACATGCTTATGCTTTTCTATGAGAAAGAATTTCAGGAAGTCAGAAGCTGACCCTCCACATGCATAAACATGCATATATGCCCACAAATACCGGTGAAATAAAAAATAGTCATATGAACAGAAAAATCTACAAAGAATATTGATTCAAGCATCAGAAAAATAGGATTGTCTTGAAAATAATGACTCAGATTTTGAAACAACAAATACGCTTGTTCAGTGTGTTTTGCACCATGGAATACCAGGCTAAAACACAATAAAAACCATGCAAGTACCCATACACTGTGATGATGGGCAAACTCACCAAACATCCTTAAGAGGTAGCACTTCTACTTTTAAAATATGTGGTTGAACAGCACAGCTTAAACCACGATTTAAGCCATTGGAAATGTTTAATTGAAATTCTGAGAATAAGTTTCATATGTGGCCTGCACAGTTCAGTACAGCAGATAAAAACTCTGCTAACTTATGTGAAAACTATACATTGATTGTGTTCTCAGTCCTTTGTAAATAACACTGACTTGCAGTTATCTTTTGAAAATATATGGCCTCTTATATTTGGAGGAAAGGACATATTATTTTTTACAGTTTAATCTAAATAGAGACGCATTCCTAGCTGCATCAAATTTAATACCCATCAAAGAAGAGCTATTTTTGAAAAGACATGAATTACCATTCTACTAGTATGTAGTATCTAGTAGTACCTAGTGATAAAGCAAGAAGATATATTACTTGTAAGGAATGCACATAAAACTAAGAAATATGCATATAAATTTGTGCTTTTCATTTATGAACCAGCCTTGATTTGCATTTTTAACATATTGAAGTCCCCCTAGAAATCTGCCTTTTTTTTAATCTATTTTACTCACACCACAGTGCTGTTTTCAAACACTGTTGCGCTGGAGATAGTTCAAAGTAGAAATTCATAACCATTAATTCCACCCTTTGCTTGACAGAGAACTTGCATGAATCTTGTGTTGAATAACTACGAAACTTTTAAGTGGACTCCAGTGGAGTCTGGGAAATGACAGCTTTCAGCAAAGTATCAGTAGACTTCATTTGTTTCTGGCCCACAGAGACATTCACCCTAGGGCACTGCCTCAGGCTTTTGGATTTCTTAAGTCTACTTCCTTGAGATTGTTCTGCTTTTTTGCTTCTCGCTACATAAACCTACCTTAACAACATTTCAGCACCCTAGAGCAGTCTTGTGTTCTAAATTCAGCAAATATCTTTCTAGAAAGATAATTTATTGAAAAAAATACTGTAGTATCTACACATCTATTTAAAAACAAAAATAAAGAATGGTCTGGATAGAGATAATTGTCTGCTCAATAAAGTTCTGCTCACAAGATAGCTTACCACAAGCTTTTGGTGTTGTAATAATCATCGGTTATGGGCTCTTTACAAATCCTGTAAAGAGAATTTGTTTTACGAATTTTTAATTTATGCAACTAAAGAGGTAAAATGCTATGCAAGCAGAGAGTATTCCTTTGACAAATACAGTGGTTTCACACAGGGGCCTTTCCACTACAGACAGAGTAGCAGATGTCTGCAGAGTCCTACACAGCAATCTCCAAATGAAGAGAAGGTTCTTTTAAAGCTACAGGCTTCTAGAAACTGTTACCACCTCTGAACTCGATGGCAATTCATTTTACACTTTAGCTGTGAGTGCTGCAGCAGCATCTACTTACAGGAGTAATTGGCAAGCACAATATCAGGCATTGTTTGTTTTCAAGAACTTAGCAGCTGAAATTCATGCAATATTCATACATGGCTCCAAACTCTTCCGTAAAGTGACACTCTTTTTTTTTTCCTTATTTCAAATGCCTACTGTGTATTTGATACTTTCTAGTTGAAGTTTCTGAGGTGAAATCAAAAGTGACATTTTTTGTTTCCTAGAACTTGGCTACAATAAATTATATTCTCACAAGCTATGTTTGGAAAGACTAAGGACCAAAAGATAGATGAATTTGCAGTCAAAATTCAAGAACTTCCTCATACATTCCTTTTCAATTAGTCCGTTTTTTTCTTTAATTTAAAATTAATTAATTCCCTGAATGCTAGCTGTTTAGCCTGTGTTCTTTGATATCTCCCCTACTGTAGAATTTTCCACTAGTTTGTAATCCTTATTTTTTCTCCTGATTTGTGAAGAATTTCCCGTCATAAAGAGTGAAATCCATTGAAAAAATTTCTTTGAACACATTAGCAATATATTGCAAAGCTGTTTCCCCTACAAGCTGAATCACTTGTTTCTCATACAACCTCAGCCCTCTAGCACATCCCTAGATGTACTTCCAGTCCTTAAGCTAAATTATCAACAATATTAAAAATTGGAGCACAAAATTTGGCTTTAAGCAAGTGCTTCTAAATATAAAGCTTACTATTCTAATTTCAGAATATGTTCTTGCCTAGAGAGCTTTAAAGATTCATTGATTTTTTTTCTTTTTATTTCCATTTTTCTAGTAGCTTAACACCTCAATGGTATTGTAATTAACCAGGATATTACATACACAGGATGACAATACAACTGGCATTTGGGAAAATAATGAGGAGTATTGACTCAGCTATTATGACAGTACAGAAGGCAAAAGCTCTAGTTCACCATATGCATTTACTGTGCTACTCACAAAGCACAGAAAAACTATTGCCTATACTGCTTTGTAAGAACACCTTCACCAGTGTGTAAGCATTTGTCAACTAAACTTATTTTAATCCCAGAGCACATTCAAGGGCTTGCTGGATGTGGCCCAGATAAACAAATTCAGGAAAACAAAACTTTAAATCTGAGTGTTTTCAAGTCTTTCACTCTTGCCTGGTGCTGCCTTCTTCACTGACATGCATCCATGACCAGCATAACCAAAGACAACACTGAAATACCTTGACGCAAGCCAAAATCTTTAGACATTCCAGGAAAAGCACAGGGTCAGCTCTTCATTACATGCATTTTCCATCCTGTCACAGGAGCTCTAGATCATTATACCAATTGTTGAAAGTCTAGGCCATCTCCACAGCAAGAACCACATCCTGTGTCACCCTTTCAATGCCAAACAGAAGACAAACTTGAAAATCTAGTGCAGCTATTTTCCCTTATCTCAGCTCACTGTCCTCATCTCCAGAATTAGCCTCAAGATGAGTGTGTCTTTATTCTTTTTTATTATCACTGCTGTATACCAGGATTCAAGCAATCCAACCATTACCACCAGTTTTCTTGGCACCCATTGGAACGGCATTGCAAATATTCCTGTCCAGGGTTTTCAAGAGTAGTTAACAAAGTATTTACATCATTTCCCTGCCAGTACACAGTGAGAAGTATAGGGCACACAGGGACACCCTAGAAAATACAGTTCTTCCTGGTTGAGAATAGGTGGTTAGAAAATGCTCTCATCCAGCACATTCACCACACACTTGTTGAACAAACCATTTCATATGTGGCAAGACAGGTATTACTTTTTCTTAGCGAATCAATAGATCAAAATACCTTTTCAGTGGTTGCAGAGACTACACATAAAAAGAGGAATCCATATCCAATAACTAGATTTATTTTCCACATTAAAACCTAGGTTCACTATTCCCATTCTTGCTTCTGCTCTATTGAAAGTCAGGGTGATATCTCTCAGGATGGCAATAATAACTTGTTTGCCAGCTCCCTCTTTACATATATCTTATATTTTGTCTGACTTATGCCCACATTTACTTCACATCCCCTTTTGCTATCAGGCTGAAGAGAAAGGATGGCTCCTAGTCATCTACATGGCTGATGTAAATCTATAAAAAGTCTGCAATTTATGAGGATTAGTAAAGTACTTTTTTGAGGTTCCTTCAACATTTAGAATAAACAAAATACAGATATGCTGTGTAATGGCATTCAGAAGTGCTGAGTCTATGCAGACAAGTATTTAATTTAAAGATAAATGTTCTGGCTAATGTAGGCAACATCTATGAGACTGACACACTGAGTTCTGCTTCATTTTCCCGTCAGGATAGATGATAATGAAATTAGGCCTTTTCCATCATACCATGGGGGGATGGAGGGTAGAACAGGGAAGAGGAAGACACAAGAAGGAACTGGTCTCAGTGGACCAATATGTGAGAAGAGAAAGGCTATGTCCTAGGTCACATTTCCACAGACGCTCTGCAGTATGGACACACCTAAGAAACAACAGTCCCATAGTGTCTCCATAAATTATGAGATATTATCATTGAAATTTTACTTTCTCCTATTTTAAAAATGCAACTTTAAAGATAGTTTATGTTCTTGGAATCAAAAGCAAATATTCTGCCTCATTGCTATAGGTATGTTTAATGTATTCAGTTAGACTTTTAACAAAAGCAAAACAAAAACCAACCAAACAAATTTCTTTCACTTAAAACTGTATAAACAGTATTAGATTACTGATTCACTGGGAGATATATGATGTGTGAACCGTATCTAGGCTCAACAGGCAAATACCAATTTATGTTGTATAAAATTTTTATTAATTGATGATTAATTAATTTAACAGTTTTCTTTACATAAAGACTTTGTGTAACAGTTAAGTTGATCTTGTTCTCATGGGAAATCTTTTTTCCCTGATAGATGCCTCCCATATAATTCCCTGTCACTGCACCTTCCCCCAATAAGCATCTGTAAAGAGATACTACGTTTTTCTGGAAAATTAATCCTTTATTATGCCTTTAATAAGCCTTCAGGCTTATTATTCATAAAAACTTCTAAATTTTATTAGTGATAATGCTTATTTAGAAGATCCAGAGGCTCTCTGTACATGTACGCTAATTTATAAAATTTTGGGATTTGTAAAAATGATCACATAATTTGCTCTGGAAACAACAGGTAAGTAATCAGTTCAACCTGAATTTTCTCACTTGTACACTGTGTGAATAAGTGTGAAATAATTTATTTTTTTTAATTTGTTTTTTAACAAATGCATTAGTATAAGTCCTTTCTGCCTTCTCTCACTCTACTGTACAGAACAGAGAAATCAGGCAGGCAGGTGCAAGCAACTCTGGAAGACAGAGCTCTGAGGAGGGGACATATTAACTATTGAGATCCTACATCTCACTGGAACCAAAAGTTCATGGCAGTTGGAAAGACGTAATGAATACTCTCCTCCTCTAATCTTCCACCCCATATTCTTGCTCCTCCAACAAGGCTACAGCAGATACATTGTTCTGTTTTAATGGAATCCCTCTCTTTCAAGGTATAATCTCCTCAGCTGCAGAACAGGTTTTGCAGAGAATTTTTCCTCTTGTATCCTTGTTTCTGCTCACAATGTGAGTCTCAAAGGTTGAAGTGTGTGATGAATACCAAAAACCTGACTCAGACTGTGGGAACTTGTGGGAACTAGTAGCAGTGGCTAACAAAATTCTATACCCAAATGATCAAAATCTGAAGTTATTAGCACTCTAGCTTTCAAAACCATAGTCAACATCAACTTTTCATTTCAAAATCCATTCCTCTGTGTTTTGTTAATTTGCATATACTAGTTATTTGCATACTAGTACTATATAACCTCATTTGGATAGTCTCACAAGCTAATAGCTTCTGACTCACATTAATGGGTTCCAAACTGTGGTTCAATATTGCCCAATACCTTCTAAATCAAACTGTAATTTATGTAGAAATGTTTCATCATCAAACACTGATAAAAATGTGGCTTAATGCGTGCTGCAGTATTACCTCAACTTCCAGTAGAAATAAAGAGGGGAAAAAACCCCAAAGGACCTCCCTCACACCATTGTTCTGTTAAAAAATTCTTTTAAGGAAGAAAGGAAACTATACAACTAAATTAGAATGACATCATTTGACCTTTCAGAAAAAGGCATTTGCTGTATTAAAAAGAAAAGAAAAGAAAATGATGACCTACTGCTGACATTCTAAAGTAGCAATATAGCTCTCTAAGATTCTGATAAGCTCATTTTTTTACTCACATGTCAGGGTAAATGATTGTTTAAAGAACCAAATCTAGCATCAAAGTAATAAGTTGTCCAACTGATGAATTAGAATCTTTCTTCTTCACCATCTCCTTCAGAATTTTCAAAATATCCTTAAGCTACAGGCACACCCCGAGCCTTTTGGAACTATTCAAAGGTCATTTCAGCTACATACTCTATCATGCAGATTACTGCACTAACCAGGGGATAAGCCTCATTTTAATCCAAAAGTGAAGTACATGTAATGAGACGTGGCCATGGGGCCTGCACTCTGAACAAAGAGTTTACATGCTTTTGGTCAGAAGCTGATGCATTTGCCTACTCAACAAAAAAATGAGGAAAAAAGTCACCCCTGATTTCAAGCAAAAACAGACAGGGATTAATAATTTCATACTGGTGTTTTACCATACATTCTGGAATATTCTAAATGCTTACTTTTAACCACAGTTTGGTTTTTTTGCTGATGACCTAATCTTTATCAAGCTTGTCAGTCTAAGGAGCAAGACTAACAAAAAAGCAAGTAGGAAAATCTGTGTTACATACACAAAAAAAAAAAAANCAATGCTGAAATTTAAGCTAATAAAGGGAGATTTATCAGCTTTAAAGGAGCTAGAGATTAGGACTATGAAATAAAGCTTTTTTTTTTTTTTGCTTTTGATACATTAAGATAGTAACTATTATTTTAGAAAGAAATTGTTTAGTCAAAGCCTTCATTTCAATATGATATTTGACACTTTGAACAATAACAACAATAGCAGGCACAACAACTTATTCAAACCAACCTCGTCAAATACAGACTCACGATAGGCTGTGTTTTGGGGAATAAAACAGTACCTTGCAGTGATACCCAACCAAGTTCTGCTCTCATAATCAGCAAGCATCTTAGAACCACATTCCTCACAGGCTAATTAGAAGCCTAATTTGTGTTGTGACCTACCCCCAGCCAGCAGCCAAGCCCCACACAGTCATCCCTCACCAGAGAGATCAGGGAGAGAACTGCAACAGTACGAGCCAGAGAGCTCATGAGCTGAGATAAACATGGTTCAACATGGAAATCAAAATCTGCATACACAAGCAAAACAAAACAAAGAATTAATTCCCTGCTTCCTCGGGCAGGCAGGTGATCAGCCATTCCCAGGAGAGCAGGGGCCCATCACATGCAAAAGTGACTTGGGAAGACAAAATCCATCACTCTAAGTATTCCCCCTTTCCTCCTTCTTCCTTCACTTCACATACTGAAGATGATGTCAGATGGTCTGGAATATCCCTTTGGTCAGTTTGGGTCACCTGTCCTGGCAGTGTCCCCTCCCAGTCTCTCATGCTCCCCCAGTCTCCTCCCCAGCCTGGCAGTATGAGAAGGAGAAAAGGCCTCTGCTCTGTGCAACCCCTGCTCAGCAACAACAAAAACATCTTCACATTATCAGCCCTGTGTTCAGCACAAATCCAAGACACAGCCCCACACCAGCCACGGGGAAGAAAATTAACTCTACCACAGCCAAAACCAGCACACCCTGTTGTAACAGCTCGCTTTCAGGCATTAATGAGTATTACATTAATGGAACTATATTGACACTATATCACCAGTCTGACCAGACATTGCAGTGCTCAGAGCTGCAAGTTCAAAAGCAACAAGTTTAAAACAAATTTAGTTTGATGTGAACAAAGCATTCGCTGGGACCAGGAGTGTTTGTCTCTTTTTTGTGATGATGGAGGATATGTTCAGCAACAATGACAGATACTTAGATTCCCATGGATCAAGCAAGATAGCACAACAGCTGTGACCTTAGGGAAAGGTAAACTGCATTTAAGTAATCCCAAAACAAAGGGAAAAAACAAACGGGAACTTTGCACTCTGCTATACTTTCTTCTAAATAATTAGGTTTATATGGGCATCCTTTCTTCCTGGTTTCTTCAGACATCACTCTGTGATTCAGGCCTGAGAAACAAAGTGAGATACTCAGATCTACAGAATGAGTGGCCCTTAAAGATGTTGTCTATTCAGAAGTTCTCGCACAGTTCTTTAGGTGTTTTATGGGCAATAAAAATGCATTACTAGGAATTGCATGCCCAGAGGTTATGCAAATATTTAGCACTACTATTAGCCAAGTTCAATGTCCTTTCTTTTCAGGAGAATGCTCCTGCTGAAAAAAGCATCCTGCTAAAAGGAGTGGGTTTTGTTACTGATTCAAGGAACAATGTTCTCCCTGGGTCCCCTAAGCCTCTTTTAATTCTCAGAACAAAATAAACTTTGCACAGTATTTGATTTGGCACACCTTAGAGTAATTAATTCAAGACAAGCTTTTTTTATCTTTTCCTTAACATAAAGGGCTCCCTGCAGGTAAAGCCAACAAAGTATGATCATCAGGCATATAAAGTGCCATCTATCAGCTTGAAAAAAAATCTAGTTTTTCATAAAGTTTTAATTTTTCTGAAGGATGAGTCAGCTATTTACAAATAAGGTGAGAAATCTCAAAAATAGCAATGGATATCAGAAATTATTTGCGTTTGCATTTTCAGTATAGCTCTACATTAATTAAACACATAAGGCATTTGTTGTTATAATTGAGATGACTGGCAAGATCTGCAGCTGAAATATTAAACAAAATGAGCTATTCATATACCTCAAACAATAACCATGCAGATCTATTAAAAATACACTTTTCTCTTATACTTCACATATCCTTGATATTATAAGCTGCAATGTGTGCTGAGAGTACACGGAAACCAAGGGTTTGTTTTACAAGCTTATATAGTATTTTCAGCATTTATTTACAACCAGCAATAACTTTTCCCTCTGATATTTGCTGTAGTTCAAGTTTGCATAGAAAGCAAACACTTGAGGCCACACCTAACTAAATGCTTTTGCTCATTCCTGTCAGGATAAGCACAATTACAAGTTGCATCTTATAATTCCCAAAAAGTCTTGTGCTCTTCCCTCTTCATTTGACATTCTACATAAATAAGGTTCTGATCATGCTGTTTTCTGGTCAAGACACACAAAGACTTTCATTAAAACTAACAGTGATACAATTTCTTTCAAAAACAGCTGGAATCCACTCTCAGTGTCTTGAGTGGGAAGGTTTGTTATGGCTTATTAGTGTGCTGTACCTGTATAACAAAATGGACTTCATAGTGCCTTCAGGGATTTATGGATGACAGGATCACACGCATAAACCATTTAGCTACAAGTTCACTGGTATAAAAACACCTCAGGAGTAAAATGTGCAGGATCAGACTATGTTGCAAAAATCTACATTTACAGAATTCTACAGGGCAGAAAGTGGAACTCTTTCCATACCCAGCTCATCATAAAAACAACAAAAATGTACACACATTCCATTAAAATAAGTTGAAGGTAGACTAATCAAACCTCTTAATTCTGAAAATATTACTGATGTGCTTTATTGAAATAGATTACTGATATTTGTGCCTAGGCATAAAACTATTTAAAATATTTTTATGTAAACTATTTGTGCTACAACAGTTGAATAAATAGTGATAATTAAAAACTCAAACAAGGTTGGTCCAATACACATAACTATTTTCCCAGTCATTGTTGAATGCTTTGGAACTCAGAATTGCAGGCTAGCTACAATTTCTAGTTCACAATTTAAATGACAATCGGCAATAAAACAACAAAAAAAAACTTTGAGAATTTGTTCTTACCATACAAAAAGGGGAAATTATTTGTGTTTTTAAGTTTATTTTACCCACATAAATAATATGCAAGATATACTCAACTTCATTCCCTTTATTATTAATAGAGCAAGGAGCTTGTGAAAATCCAGTTGAAATTCTAAAGAGGTACACAGAGACCTTAAGAAAGATGAGCAAGATGAATGTCCCAAACAGCGATGGGACATTTAGATTTAACTCAAGGACAATAAATGTGATTTACACAGTTTTCATTGAGCTTGCATTCACCCTGTGATAATTTGTATCAGCTACAGTAAGATTAATCACTTTGAAAGCTTGTTTACCTTCTCTATTTTATGTAAAAATGTCACTTTATTGGTGCTTCTTAGTGAAACAGTACATTTACCCATATATTATATTTTGGTTTATCAGTAGATAAATCAATACATTGCACTTTTAGAGGGATACTGCTTTTCAGATTGCAATCCTAGAAGACAGTTAAAAAGCATCACACTGTGATGTGAAGGCCTTGCCTATCATGAATATCAATTGGTCAACATCCTAATATTCTGTGAAATCTTTTCTGCTGTAGAGACTAATTTTGCACTAATGATTATCTGCCTATTTCTTTCACTGAAATATAGATGACATAGGGTAAACAGAATAAATGGAAGGGAGAAACAAAGAAATTACATTTTAGAAATAAATATTTAAACATTGTTATATTATATAAAAAAAGAAATACTAATTACATCATTATTAATGAAAGAGAAAAGAAAATTTAGCAATACAAAAAGGAATGTTATTCACAATGAAATTTAAGGAAATGAGCCAAACTTTTTATTTATCTCCAACAGTTTATCTGCATGGCCAAAACTGGAAGAGGGTGAAGGTTAACAGTATGCTTCACCCCTTTTCTCCAGTAATATGGTAACTTCCCAGGGAGACTTTTAGTTAGGCTATAACTCAATATTAATCTTGAATAACTACCTCACTTAGGCACAAGTGAAAATCCTCACAAGAACATTTAAAGCTTTTTCCGTGTCTAGTAATGGCACAAGACTAAGGGTTAAGAGGTAGGTCACTGGTAGCAGCATTAGCTTTTAAAGGAAAAATAGTAAATCTGGACTCTTCCAGCTTCTTTCTCTATTTCCTTACTCCAGATGGATAAAAGAGAGAAAATAGGCCATGAAAGCAAGATCCTTTGAAGCTTTCCATTTAGTCTAAACCATGGCAGCATTAAAGACATGAATGGGCCTGGTTCTACAAATGTAGCAACAGTTTTGAGAGGTTTTAATCTCCTTTTTACAGCCATCAGGCAGAAAATGTGCAGCCTTACCCTCTCTGTACAGATTTCTATTTAAGACAAAAACAGAAACATCAACTGATTTGCTTAATTAACCAGTGAAGTCAGACCCACAAACAGTAATCCCAGTAAATTTACAAAATTAATCTGCAGTGCAAGAACTGTTTGCTGGAGAAATCAATGCATTTTTATTAGTTAATAAGTTTAGCGTTATTGTATTTCAGAAAACTTCCAGATGGTGAAGGGGAGTGCAGTTATTGAACAAATTATTCATCTCTGCCTAGCTACAGAATGTGTCGACAGTCCTTGGATACAATACTTAGCAGCCTAACATTAAGAAAGACTGCTGAAATATTCTTATAGGAGGTCAGTGTAATTCTTTGTTCCCTAAAAAAGCCCCAAACCCCAACAATCTTGTTATTATTCAATCTGTAGGCATCTTTTTCTTTTCCGCGGGAGGAGCATTAGGAACTTGATTTTCAGGCAAAAGATGATTTTTTCTTTTCTTTAATGCATTATTCTGAATCATATTAGATACAGCTGAAAAGAAACAAGTGTTTTTCCTTAATGCAGAATCCAGACTTTGAAAATCACTTAAACACACAAATATACCTGACAAATAATATGAAAACAAGTATGCATTTATGCATCATTTATATGTTGTTCAAAGGCTAAATTGCTCCTCACACTCTACCGCAGAACTAAAACATTTAATTCTTGGGTTTTTTTCCATTTTTCCCCTATTACTCTCTTACACCTACTTCAAATCACAGAATATTCTGAGTTGGAAGGGACCCACAAGAACTAAGTTGAGAAGTTAAGTCAGTGGCTCCTATGGGGATCAAAGCCACAAGGTTAGCATTGTTAACATCATGCTTTAACCAAATTCGCTAATTTTTATGTCTGTACTGCTGTAAAGTTAAGCAGTTACTATTAGGCTACTCTTACAGTGTAGTATCAGAATCTCTGCTAAGGTTTTCCATCCTAAAGGAGTTAATTGAACACTGCTTGACTGGTCTAAAAGGACTGGAAGTTAATCATTACTCTGTTAGCACAGAGGAAATCATGAGCTTTGCAGGTTTTTATCTGGTGTTTTAATCCTCAAAAAAATAATAAAAGCAATGCTTTCCAATAGTGCTCTTAAGTAACTAAATATAAACATACATTTTTAGTTTTCTAAGCAGTCCTATGTCAACCAACAGGTAGCACTCATTGATAAAGATAATAACCAGAAAATGTGTTTTTCTTTGGCATTGGAATGGAATTGGACATTAAGATAATGGAGGAAGAGGATTCTTCATCCTTCACCTATTATCTAGCAGCTAACCAGTCTCTAAACTGAATTTTCAGTTTGAACCTTAGTATGGTAGAATACCACACCAGTACTGGAAATTATTACAGGGCAGGAAAATATGGGTGTCATTTCCCTACCACCAGTTACTGTAGGGTGAATGCCTTTGAAATCAGACAGAACACTACTGTTGTGGTGCACGGGTGAAATATTAGGAGGAAATAAAAATATTTTCAAAGATGAGAGCCTTGGGACAAATTAATCTTCCTTTTTCCCGAGTGAGGACTTCATTTAATGACAATTATATATGACTGCAAAAGTATAGAAGTTAAACTGTTCTGAGCATCATTTCATGCACTAGAATGCTCATTGCCATTTCAGTGGCAGAAATAGTTCCAGTTCCCAGAAATTCTGAAGGCAGTTTTGCATACTGCTGGCATTACCAAGGAGGTCTGGATATGAAACAGGTACAGGATTTTCAAGGCTAGGCAACACATCTTAGGTAGTGAGTATAGATGAAAAAGCGTACAAATTCTCAGATTCTATATTCTTTCTCCAGATCTGTGGAGATATTCTCCTTACAAACATGTTTTGATGAATGCTTAAGAATCAGATGCTTTTAAAAAATGCCTGTTTTCTACAGCACAAATGAAAACAGACAGGGAGGTCACTATGCTGAATTTGTACCAGTGACAGGGTGTCTCATCCCACAAAATTTTCCTGAAGCAAAGGGTACTCGCTATACAGAAATAGAATGAGACGTAGGATAGGAAGAGAAATAGTTTTTAAAATTAAAATAATGTTATGAAGTTGAAAACCTACTTTCTTTGTTCATGCCAATCATTCCATATTTGCTGAGTTCTGCTTCTGGTTCTCCAGCTGAGTTCTGACATGTCTTTTCCAATGTTAAATATTTTGTTTCTGCTTAAGCTATCTTTATCACACTTCTGCCAACAAGTGTTTTGTTTTCAAATGTGTTTATGTAACAAAAGCCAGTTTTTCAGTACCAAAGTTATGGAATTTCTTCATAGAATAGCAGTCATCACTAACACACAAATCAATTAGATTTGTGACTGCAGGACTTTGTATGACTGGACCCAGATATCTTAAAGCCCTTAAAATTGCATGCTTTATAGGCTCACAAAGACAGATATGGATATGATTTATCACTTCTCTGTTGCAATAATTACTTTAAAATATACCATTAATAAAATATTCAGTTATAGAGGAAAAATGCCTAAATGGGTTGATAATAAAAGTGTGTGTGTAAATTGTCCAAGATGCCCAAAAGATCTGGTATTCTTGAGGTAGAATTAACATTTCAACAGAATGATTAAGACACCTTCAAGTGCTTTTTTTCTTGTCATTTTAAACCAACTTGGTTGTCATTCTATGATTATAGGATTTTAGCAGGTGTTGAGGCACTTCTATTTTCCTAAATATCGTTAGAAATTCCAGATGTTGGAGAGGCAGTAAAGATGATGAAATAATATTAAAATTTTTTTTCTTCCTTTTACATAAGTAAGAATATCAATTAAAATCTGGTGAAGTATGAAACAAAAATTTAAGTATTCTTTTAAAACTTCAATAATTCAGAGTACCACTTTGCATTCTACTGCCAAAACACAGATTCTGGAAACAGTTGTCCAACAAATCTATCCCTCACACTGCTTATAGTCTTATTTATTATGTAGTTCACAGTGAGTTTATAACTGAGTTACAGAGTTCTTATTTCACTTTTACTACAGATCTCATAGGAATTTCCTCAAAAATTTACTGAGCATTGCTTTCAATAGACTGCCTATTTCAAAATATGAGATTGCAACTCTAATTTTTGGCTACTAACAGGATAGAAAAGCAGAGGGCTGTACTTTTTTCTTCTGAATTTGACATATTTAGCTTGGAACATAAAATTAAGGATTAATTTTAATTCATGCTGAAATAAACTGATTGGCAAGACAAAAAATGTAAAATTAAAGGAACCAGTAGAAGTCTAAGATGGATATGTTAGGATAGACTGTAGAACTCAGAATTCTTTCTTAACTTCAACAGTAATTTTCTGAAGTTGAAAATTTTCTGGATTTTAGAGAATATGGCTATTGAATTTAGACCCCATTAAAATAGTCTTAAAAGAATTCTAAATTAAAAACTAATTTTAAAACATGAAAGACATTAAAAGATTTATTTAGGAACTACCAACATGTTTTTACCCCTTTAATTTTTTTTCTTTTTAATTTCAGAATCCTACCCCCAAAGGGGGTACCTGACACTAGTACCTGACACTGATTTACAGATTATTGAAAAGCCAGTTGATTTTGTTACTTCTGAACATCCTTCTTCTTTAGGAATGAATCTTGATTAAAAAATTAAAGAGTTTTCATCAGTCCTAGTTAGCCTAGAAAAATCTTCAGAATATTTAAATTTATCCCAAGCTAAAATTTTTTCATACTGAATTAATTTCACAAACTAAATGTATCACAGACCATTTGTTCCCTGTTTCTTGGGAAATAAGCAAAGACAACTTTAATCATTAAGAAATTTCTCTGGAAAAATATGAAACAGCAAATGGACTCACAAAAGTGCACATTCTATTACAATTAATCTGCAGCACACAAATACTCAAGGCATTCTACTCGCAAGCTGAAATATTTTTATTAGATAATGCATCTGAGAATAGAAGAACACTACTAAGCTTTTTAAAGCTTACTTACTACCCATTTCTGTAAAGTCATTCTGTGCCAGATTCAGTGAAATCTTAAATGCATCAACCTACGTGAAACCATAGCCTGTATTCTCCTGCTGCCTCTAGCTTGACCCAATTAGTTTGAAAACCTTGGCCAAAACCTGTCCCTTGACATTTTGTAATCAAAAACTGCTGCCACCATCACTTTATATGTACTCAGGGAGGCTGTTTGTTTTAAAAGGCTCCAAACTGCCATGATAAGCAATTATCCTGTCATTTTTTTCACCTTCACAGAAACCCAAGACAGGGGACAGTACAGTTGCTGTACTCTCTACTTGACAGAATACAAATAACTTGCTAGTTTATTGGACAAGGGTTTCATTAGACAGAATACAGCTCTATAAATCCTTAATCTTTACATATATATCCTTTGAAAATTTTTTGAATATCTGAAGGAAGAATTAAGCTCACCATCCAGTCACCATCCAATAGCAGAAAAGTGAGACAACATATATAAGAAGTCAAACAAAAGAAATAACAGTCCAGAATGAAAATTTGTCAAGAGGAAGCTTTCATGGAAAGTACTTATTTTCTGGGAGTATTAATGAAAAAGTGCAGTTAAAAGTAAATCTTAATTATGTGGAGTATTTCCAAGTTTATATGCAAACATACCATATAAACACTATTTTCCTTTTGCCACTGCTTCATAATAAAGCTCATATCAGACTATGTCCTACATTCTCTTTCTGTGTTCCATCTTTCTGTGAAAACTTCCCATGATTTATGTTATAGAAACTGTATTTTGCCAGAAGGCTGCAACAGAAACACTGATGTTACAAATGCTAAGATGTACTTCAGTGTTACTGAACACTGACAGAAAATATTAATAGCAACCACATCAACAATTGGTCGACAGATGTTCTGACACTATTATTTTCACGTCCAGAATTTTCCATTTGGGAAAGATTTTTAATGGAAATGAGAGACATTCTGCTTAAATTCATATTTAAAATTTGCTGGTTTTCTTTGGTGGGCTCTCCATTCTGCCTCTTCCTCCCCTTTTTGCAGCTACACTGGTGTCTTATCAACAAGAAACAGCAGTTAAGTAATTGCCCAATGTGCACACCAGTAACCATTAAATTTTTCACATTTTACAGAACTTTGTCTTAGCAACTTCTTCTGAATTTTCAGTGAATGATTTCAGAATTGTGGCAGGCTATGAATAAGATAAATTGAAAATTTTTCCTATCCAGTGCATGAAATGAACCAAAATATCCCTTACGTCTACATCTCAATGCACTATTTCAGTTTGGCACCAACACAAGAGAACCTCCTGAGCTGATCTAAACAAAGTCTGTTAAAAGAGAGCTAAGAGATAACCTACTTCCATTAATTCCTATATATAAATAACCACAAAGATCTTTAATGCTTTAGAAACAAAGAAAACCATTCCTCATAATTTGAAAGAGATCAGATTCAACCCTCCCCAAAACAGAGCAGGAAGGAATTTGTTGAGACACTAGACAAATAAATCAAGAGCCTGGCCAGGGCTACACCCAAGGTGGACTTAAAATGGTCACAAAATGGACAGCCAGTCACAAGGTCTTATACTTTTATAAGTGTTGGTCCATTTGCATATTGGGGTTTAATTGTCCAATTACAGCTTCAGATTATAAAGTCCCATCCTGCTTGTTTTCTCTCTTCAGTCCACTGTTTATGCTTTTGGGCCTGAAAACTTGTAACAGTTGTCCTTGGTCTTCATCAGAAAAAGGATTTATTTTGTCTACCTACTCTGTGAAGAGAGCTTACTAACACTTAATATGAGGCTCACCCCTAGGCAGCACAGAATCTGGAAAAACATGCAAGCTAAAACTTAAGGCATCAGTTGTTCTATTAAATTTGGTTTTGTCTGGTTGAGATTAAAGGTTAAAAGAGGGATGATTTCTACAATAAAGTGATTTCCCTCAGATGCATAAGGGAGTCCGTGTCTCTGTTCCCCATTGCTACATTTACCATCTCTGGTTCAAGCTCCAACCCAGGCTGGAGCACACCAGAAGAGACACAGGAGAGAGTGAAATGTGGGAGAGGAGAAAGCCTGAAAGGAAGGAAAGGAAACTCCTGATCTGAAGGACTGAAGACATGAGGATTCAGTGGGAAGAAGGTACATGAAGAAGTGAGTGAGCCAGGGCTTTTTCCTTCCTCTCATTACCCCATAGCTGCCCCATAGTGACCCTGCTTTCCCTCTGGCCTAAACCATCACCAGGTGTAGCTCACACTCCCCTCGACCAGGCTGCAGGAGCTCACCTGAAAGGCCAGCCCAGGCCTGGGCCCTGGCACCTCCACCCCCTGCAAGGGCCAGACAGCCACCACGGCTGCCACCCGCCCGGCCCCTCTGGGAAACCTGGGCTGAGGAGACAGAGCAGGATGAAAGGAATAAGACAGACCCAGAGAGCCCCAAAAAATGGATGGAAAGAAGCCACTAGGTATAGCTGGAGTATTCCCAGAGAAAGGAGCAGGTGACAGGAAGGGGTAAAAGAGACACTGAGAGAGGAAGCCATGAGGGAGCCAGGGAGGCTCACCCAGATATTCACCCTGCTTCACACAATGCAGCCACACACAGACACCACTGCTTGTGGGTCATTTAATCATATGTTCCCCTGAATCCCACCATATTGTAGTAACTCATTGCTCTCCTTGTATCCGAAAGGAAAGGAGAGAAGAGCTAAGACTTCTGAAACGCATTCCCTTCCTTTCCCATCTTCCCAGCTGTCTTTGAAACCAGGCATCAAATGATTTAGTCATTTTGAAGGAAAACAAATAAAAATGGTTTCCTAGCAACAGGATTTGCAGTATTGGTCTCTGAGGAAACTCTCAACGTTTTCAAGGCTTTGTCCATTTACTAGTATAGGAATAAAAGTACTCACATAATATTAAAAGGATTTTTTTAAACAAGGACAAACCTCTACTGCTTTTCGGCAACAGAGGTTGCAAAAGATGGTGTTAAAAGAGCTCATATGCTTGCAAAAAAGCAACAGATTTCAAAATTTTATAGCAAATACCTAGCATACCTTCAGCACATATAATTTCATTTAATCATACAATGTATTATAACCCTTCCTGCAAACCTACAAAATTCTATTTCAAAACACAAACCTAGGAGCACCTGGAACTGCAGAACAGCTAATCAAAATTCAAATAAGTTATAAATTAAACAAACCTTTTGATATTACAACAGATGAGGCTACAAAAGATGTTTCACTTCTTCAGCATCAAAAGAGCTAGGAAAAAAATCTTAGCAATAGTGGAGAAAGAAACAGAGAACAGAAAATAAAGCATGGAAAGGTTGCATTAGTGGAGTAATTGTATGTTGAATGTGAAGGTTTGGGTCCCCATTACAAGAGAAGATGCTGCACTCACACAGAATCACAGAAGGATTGGGGTTTGAAGGGCCCTCTGGAGATCATCTAGTCCAACCATAAGCCCAACACTGCCAAGTCCACTGCTAAACCATGGACCTAAGGGCCATGTCTACAGATCTTTTACCTCTAGCCTTGGTGATTTTGCCACTTCCATGGGTACACTGTTCCAATGATTTACTACTCTGTCAGGAAAGGAATTTTTCCTAAGACATAGTCTAAAAATAGACAAGTTAATCAAGACTATAAAATGGTTTTCATATGAAAAGCAAGTAGGAAGACTCATCTTCCAGCACACACCACTTTGTGAAGTCTGTAAGGAAATGAAAGGCTATGTATTTTCCATAACATGTTGTAAAGGCCAGCTCATCTCTCATGTTAAATCTGGCTGTTAACAGTAGCATCTTTCACAGCTCTTGCCATTCAGGCAAACTTGAAGATTGGAAGGCTCTCCTGAGTACTCAGGTGAAATCTACCTACCAGGAGAATTCTCTGCTCATCTTATAAGATATGAGCATCTGAGACCCTTCCTCCCTGCAGCAATCTCTGAGCCATCTGTTAATCTTGCTTGTCTTCCTCTACATTTGGCCTGCACATCAGACAGCAGAGCATTACAGACTTTTACGATCTAGGTTCAATTAGTTTAGTGAATTGGGTGATTCCAAGCTGTTTTCAATTAGCTGTTGTCCCTTACTAAGTCATTTAATCCAAATATTTACCACCTGGTTGAATGAAATACCGAATCTGAAGCTCAAAGAAGAATTTGTAGAGAGTAGGATGTTTAGCCATTTCCACCATGAGAGGAATTTCTCTTATGTTTCTCTAAATTCTGCTATAGTTTTGTATATAACTTAATAGAGTTTTAATTCCCCTGATTCAGAACTCAAAATACTTTGCAGTTAGTTTATGGATCATTTCTGCTGTCTCGCTCACCATCTAATTAGAAAACTGTAAATGGGAAGGAGGTCCCAGAGTTTTTGCCTTTATTTTGTAAATAAGAAATGTGTTTGGCTAAGTCTGATGTTCTGTGAGACTGGGCAAGATCCAGCAACTAAAAGCTTATTAAATGAAATAAAGTGGATTTGCCACTGGCAGCTATACCAGTCTGGCTGCTTTTCTAAAAATCATGGTACTGTAAGCTGCCTTTAATTATGTATTCACACTTCTTACCATTTATTATACAGGCAAAAACTGTTTCTTGCTGACCACAGTTAAATTTGCCATATATTTTTTATTTATGATTCATAGAAATAATGAATTTTTATCTGAAATGCTTCACATTAAAAATTCATGGTGCAAATATGGCACGTTTATGTAGTTAGCCAAGTTCCTGTTCAGAGTTACTGCTTCATTTTCCAGGGAACAGCCAATTCCAGTTCCCATCATTACCCCTCACTGGCTCAGCTGCCGGCAGTGAAACAGAACCAGCTTTATTTAAACAGCATTAGCACCATACTGGCAGATTGACAACTGGCATAGAAAGGTGCTATGCAAAAAGCTGACTGTTCATTTCACTGGTCATGTAGAAAACCGACTCAAAATGAAGAGAATTGCTTCTATGAACTTCTGGAAACAAGCAAACAGAATACATAAAAACCCCTACAAAAAGCCGTTTGGGGTGAAGAGAAGTTGGCACTCCTCCAAACAATGTTTCCTTTTCTTTTTGATTTTTTTTTCAAATGTTTTTAAATTGAATGTAGATTTCTATCTTTTTAAAAAAATCATACTGGAAAACTTTTATCATGTAAAGGAAGGAAGGAAAGAAGGAATGTTCAACAACTTTTATTCAAATTTGCAAATACTGCTAGACATGAAGATGCAGTGGTTGGCGAAGGTTTTGAGCAAAAAGCTTTCACATGGCATTGGGTACCATCACAGTAACAAATACCTAGACTACGTTGATTATATAGCTGGCATTTATATTCCTGTATTTGCAGCAAAGATTTAAGCATCATCATTCTTAGTTACTCAGTAAGCTTTAGTAATGTGATGTTGTTCTCATTAAAGAAGAAAATACAGCCTTTCCTCAGGAAGCTGAGACAATTTTCCTTTCTCATTGCTGTACACATACGTACCTGTGAGAAAATGGAGCTTGGTTAAGTCAGGTGCAACACACATAAATGAGAAAAAATAATAGTAAATAGCAAACACAGAGAGAGAATGCTTAAGTAAGGAATGCTTAAATCCTCATTTTACAGACCATATATTGAGACTTGAGACTCCATCTGTGTCTGAGCTATTACATGAATAAAATGAATGCAAGAGAGGGACAGACAGGTAAGATATATTATGGCATTTTGGAAGCAAGGCTAGTGATCTAGAATTATATTTCTGATGTTGTGCTGTTATGCATATTTGATATTTGCAATTTTCTTGCTGAAAACACCATATTGCACTGTTTTTCAATATCTTTTTGAAGAGCACTAACCCTTAATATTTTTACAGAATACTATATCTTGACAATGTTGCTGTCTCTGAAGACCTGTGCTTTAGTTATTCTTGCTAAATAGAATTTAGGGTCAAAAGTATGTGATGTGAGTGCTGTTTGCAGCTCAGCTAATCAGAACAAAACAGTTGCCTCCACTCATAAACTCCTGCAAACCTTTGCTATATTGTAGTTGAAAAAATATTTGCCGGATTTCTGAAGACATGCACCTGTACATACTTTTCTAATAATGGCTGTGAGAACAGCAATTTGACACTCCAGTTAGATCTGCAGAAGAAGACTAAATGTATTCAAGACCAAGGTTAAACTGTTACACATTTTCAGATTTATTGTTGTGTATTAATTATCCACTACAAATCCTGAAGGAACCATTTTGAATTACTTAGAAAGCAGGCAAATAGGCTTCATTCCGATACACAAGTTTCTGTAATATATGTTTACTAATATTCTGTTTATGGGACTAGATGTAATCTGAAAGAAGAAAATATTAAAAAATTATGGTTTTGACAAAAAAAGGTATATGGAACCTACTTCCCATTTATTCTTTAGCATAAAAAGAAAAAATGACATTACAAAAGGCACAGGAAGGACATTGATCTGTTAGAGCAAGTGCAGAGGAAGCCAGCAAGATGATTAGAGGGATGGAGCACCTCTCCTACAATGAAAGGCTGAGAGAGCTGGGGTTGTTCAGCCTGGAGAAGAAAAGGCTCCAGAGAGACTGAATTGAGGCCTCCCAGTACCTGAAGGGAGCCTACAAAAAAAAAGATGGAGAGACAATTTCTACAAAGGCACATAGTGACAGGACAAAGGAGTGGTTTCAAATAATTTTAGAGTAGGTTTAGATTAGATATTAGAAAGAAACTCTATACTGTGAGGGTGAAGAGGCACTGTAAACAAGTTGCCCAAAGAAGTTGTGGCTGTCCCATCCCTGGAGGTGTTTGAGGCCAGGCTGGACAGAGCTGTGAACAACCTGGTTAATGGAAGTTTTCCCTGCCCAGGAATGGTTGAGACTAGGGAGTCTGAAATTACATTATGTTTACAATCCTTTCCAACTCAAACCATTCTAGGATTCTATGACAAGAGAACAAAACATTCTGAAAAAAACTCTGGACAAGAATTTATATTACTGGAAAGGGTGGTAATTGTTAAAGAAGTGAGGGCTTCTTGTACATCTTTATTAACAGTCTTTATAAATTCATTAAATGCAAACCATAGTATTTTCACACAAGATATTCATAACAAATTAATTGCAGAACGACAGCCTACACATCATATGAGCACATGTGTAGACCAATAAAACAGACAAATCAGCCTTTAGTGAATATATACATTAAAGATGGCTGTAACACAAGTTCTGGCTCATTGATTTATCTTGCTTCTGTTCTTCATGACTATCCAGGACAGTAGGTGGACCATTCTCTCTAGAAAGGAGGGTTGAGGGGAAGAGAAGTAAGGGATGTTTCTATGGCACTGATCGCTGGATATATCCTCAAAATAAATGTTAAAATATTTATCATATCGGTTCCTGCAGAAAGAATGGTCTACAGGGGACTAGAGTAACAGAGTCAGAAGGATGGTACAGGACGGGCAGTCCTGCAGACACAAGAAAGAAATGTTCATTGACTCCAAGGCAGCCCAGCTTCCTGTGACAAGAATGAAATGTGAACATCAAAGCTGGTATACAAATGTGATTTGCTATATCATTGGTTTTGATCCCTATTTAAAAGCTGAGATAGAAAAAACAAAAGTTTTATATTTACCCCATGGGACACGATTTCATGACACTGCCTTGTTAGAAGTACACACTTTAGCAGCTTATTAAATGAAGCCTGTTAGAGACATAACTTGGAGACCATAAATCTCAGGTGTGCCATGAAGCAACACTGTGATTATACTTAATAAGGTGCAGTTACTGCCATTGTCTGGCACACACCAAGTTGTCTGACATTGCAGCACTGATAGCCCTGACAGTTTTGCTCCTCTCATTTTAGAAGGAATTCGTTTGGAGTTCATAAATTCAACATCGGTTTCAGCGGCTGTTGAGACCAGAACTGGGCACTTCTAGAAAGCCCACCACTCTTCCCTGGCAAGTGAATACTTTCAAAACAACACCTTTCCTTCTCTTTTGTTTAGCATGGCTTGACAGCGAGTACAACACTAAATTCCTAGTTGTCGGCCTGTATTACATACTGCATCGCCACATCCAGTGATTCAACTTGAAACTGCACCTCTGGGGTTTCAACTCATATACCCACTTTGGAGATGACTAAGCTATACTTACATGAAAAGGCCTATGTGCACTAATTAACATACAGAGAAATGAGTATCACAGCAGGCCTCCTAAAATATCTCTGCATAAAACATGTTACCACGACAGTGAACAATTTCAACATCTGAATAGGAGCCTATCTTTTAAGAAAACATATCAAATTAAAAAGCTTGAGTTGATGGCAAATTGTAATACATATATCTGGTAAAAATAAGCAACACTATCAGCTACTTTTTTCTTAATCATCCCTGTGAAATAGCTTTAATCTTGTGAGTAATCCACTGTCTGATATACCAGGAGATCTAGAAAAAAGAAGCAAGCTCATACACTTCAGGGCGAATGATATTATCAGTTTATTTCAGAATTGCTATATAAATTTAATTATGTTTTTTAACTACATAAAACTTTAGAATTTTTATCAATTTATGTAGAGATATAGTAAGATAATACATAAAATTGACATTACTGTATATAAACAACCATCTAACACCAACTCTAAGCTACTGATGAAATTTTCTCATGTTTTCTGTTGACAATTAATCACCCACTTAGCTTTTGATGGGGAACACTAGCTCATTACATTGTTAGGAACTGTAGTTTAAATGCTATTTATGAAAAATGTGCTTAATAAATTTCATTATGTCAGGAGGAATTATATAGAGTCCACATATTGCACAATACTGTGTTTTGTCCTCAGACATGCTCCTTTTCAGTTTTACTTCTCACAGAGCAGAACTTCCTGTATATAAAATTCTAAATACCAAACAGGATATTCAGCTATAAAGAATAATGTATATGTCTACCCAATGTAAGCTAAAATTCCTTCTTTTGTTAATTTTTAGCAAATGTAGAAATCTACATTTCATTTTAATCCTCTCTTTTCTCATATACACATAAATGTAGTAAATATGATAAAAGACAGATTAAACTGAGTTAAATTAGTAATTTTTTGAAAGTCACTTAGAAGGCCCTGAAAGGTTCTGGAACAACCTGGATCACTTCTAGCATATATAGAATCCAATGCCTGAGTACTTCATTTTGGTGTGTCCCCTGTCCATTTTTCTGCAGAAAAAATATTTCTCTGCAGCATAGAAATGTAGAGCTGAAGACAAACTACTATAATTTCTAAGTCCTGCTTTTCTTTTGATCATCATTTTCTGTGTTCTTTATACCTTGTTCTATCCAGACACTAGGAAAATATACTGTATATATTACATGAACAAAACTATTCAAAGAGTAGTTAATAATAAGGACCAAAGGGGTAGGGTAATTTTCAATTAAAAAAAAAATGTAAGCAGCTCTGCAACTGGAAAAAACGTTTTCTACCTGAAGCTATTACAAAAAAATAAATAAATCCTCTAACAGTTCTTTAATGTCATTGTCATAGAATCTGTCTTACAATCAATTATAAATTTTCATGATTCCAGATTTTATGTTACTATAGAGCTGACAAAAGCAGTTGAAATTGTGCAAGAACTGGACTACTTTGTAGGCCCTTTAGCAAAGCCATTGCTGTGGGCAAAATATTCTGTGTGTTGACAAACCAAGTAATCCCCAAATACCTTCCAATCAATTGCAATTCAAAGTTGACTTTTTAGGATGCGCAGAGGCAGAGCATAGAGACTAGATTACAAAGCAGGGTTTACTTTGTACCAATCAGCACTGCAAGGGTGCTTCTATATGAAATATTTTGTTCTGTTTTGACACTCATTTACTGTAGATTTCTGATGTCTTTTAAATGCTTACATCTTACCACAATAATTACAAAACAAAAACAAGCCATTATTTTTACATTAAGTACCTGGCATCCAATTCACTCAAAATAGGTAGTTGTGCCTATCCCACACAAGCATATTCTTTCAGCCTTCTAGACTATTCAGTAATTACCTTAATCCTTTCAGAAATTCTTCCAGAATGGTTGATGTTACAGATTGCATTCCCTTCTCTACTGTTCTATGACACACATATGCAAGGAAGTCAACGAAGGGTATCAAGTTCTTTACAGATGAATAAAAATCATGTTCAACACAGCAGACATATTGATTCTTCTTAATTTTACTTCCATGACACTTTGTTATTTTACCATCAGTACATTTTCAGATGAAATTACAAGTGTCAAGTGTAATATGCAATAAATGCATTCAAAAAGTGATTTGAAAGTTAAGGAAGAAGAAAAGACAAAGGAAAAAAATGTATAAAATAAATATTGTATGTCCTTATATCACTGATGGGCAGCATATCAAAATCAGCTTTTAGGAGCATACTACATCATCTTGTAACTCATTTTTTTACCTCAATATAGAAGTAAAAAATATTTTATCAGGTGAGTTGAAAACTTCTTTTGTTTTTAACATAGGAAATGTCTAATTTTTAATGCAGCATGTTCAGAAAGAAAAAAAAAAAGAGTGAGAGAATATCTGGAAACTAAGAAAATAAGCTTTTTCTCCTGGGGTTGATATTCTTTTGTTTGATAATGAGATATCTACATTTTTTTCTTTTTAGTTCACTTCAGGCAGGTAAATTGCAAGCCCCTTCCAAGTTTTCATTAGATAGCCTATTATTCCCTTGAAAGAAATCACACTCTATGCATTATTCATTAGGGGCAGCAAATCTTCAGAGCAGTCATACAGGTTGCAGTATCACAGAACTACTTAAAATTCTATGTCTTCTTTCTCCCTTTCTGCTGAATTCAGTACTGGTCTAATCTCCATGTATAATGCAATATCTCTGGTTAATTCAGATATTGGAAAGCTGAAGAAATACATATTTTTTATTAGTGCTGGATAAAATAATCTCACTTTTATTTATCAAATATATGTAATTTGATCTGTATATGATATTTTGATACTTTCATCTTTTGGTTTGTTTTTTTTTTGTTTGTTTGTTTCATGTTGGTGTATATTTGTAGACATCCATATGCAGCGGATGTCTGAAAAGAGTGTTTTACTGATGCTCTCACCTGCTAACCTCCTAGAGTTTGTTTTTTCCAGGAGTCTACTTTATGTGTGCCTCAATAGCTTTCTGTACTTATTAAGACTACTCCTGTGTGCTTCCCTCACAGTTTCCAGCCAGCTGCTGTGTTATACTTTATGGGGAAAACCAGTCAACTCTTCTTTCACATGTGTCAGACGATGCCAGCTTTATAAGTTATATTCAAAAGGGTGTTGGAGGTGAGCTAATAAAATAATTCGACTAGATTTCTTGGGTGTGTTGTTTTCTCTCTCTATCCTCTAGATATCTCTTCTAAACAATATAATACAAGATAGGCCAACCAGGTATTTCAGCAGAAAGGCCTCTGCATGGAAAGGTACAGACCTTCATCCTGTTCATGACTGGGCCATTGACCTTCCACAAGCCCCTTCTATTTTCTGTTTTTTTCTTTCCACCCAGGACTTACACATGTCATTTCTGCTTAGCACACAACTAAGAACACCAGACCTGTCATTTGCTATGCACACATTTAAACCCTAGCAAATCCTCGTCAGGGAAACTTCAGTTTATAAAACCCCCAAATTATGAAAATCACAAGTTGCTGATTTTTACCTCCTGTTAGTCACCTCATGTCAACTTCTTTGCTTTTTCTCTCACTTTTCCTGCCACTGTCTTTTCTGACAAGTCTCAGTTCATCTTCTTTTAAGTGCAAAACCTTTGGGAAGAATTAGAAGGAACACATGGTTCCTTCTAAAGCACAGTACAAAATCTGCTGATTTAATCCTTTACCACTTTTCAAATGATTGTGTATGTGTTACCTTAACTGCTGGCAGGGTATAGTGCATTCTTCCTGCCACTTCTGAAGCTAGATGTGTTAGTTAGTGCAGAGATTCCAAATCCCAAAGTACCTCTTAAGTCAAGATTAGTTTTTGCTTAAGTTATGAGATGCAGATTTTAACAGCGCTCTTTTGCTTAATATGTTGGGGTTTTTTAATTTCTGATATTACTTATTGCTTCTTCTTGATCTCTGAATAAATTAAAACTTTGAAAAACAAGAGGATATCTATGATGCCATGTGAGCTGCTTAAAAACAAAGTCCATAATGAAGATTTTTATAATACTTACATAAAAAAATCCCACCACTATCAATACATATCTAAACACATTTATTAAATCAAAAATTTAAATTCATATTGCAGAATTAAGAGGTTCAAAATTTAATTTTCTTCATTTGTATATTGAAATTCCAACATTATAATTTTCATCAACAACATTAATTTTGGTGCAATACTGACCAAAGACATTTCATCATTTTACATGATAGAAAGTGTCTTGAATTATATGAAAGTAAGATCACGTAGAAGAAAATTCAAAAGAACAATACAGTGGGTTTTGGTTTGTTCTTTAATTTAGAGAATTCAGATTCTAAGTAGTATGAGGATGTAAAAAAGAACATAAGACTTTCATTTTACCCATATTTTTTCGGAGAGAAAATGGAGGATTATCTACAGCTCTGAGTATGAGACTGGAAGGTAAGGTCTTGAACTGGGGCAAATGATTAGTATTCATATTCTGCAGAAGACAAATTTTCACATTAAATATACAGACACTCATGTATACTGAATGCACTAGGGATTAGCATAATATTTCTATTAGTAACGCTAGCTTATCTAACTGAGCAACACTCCGTAGTCAAGAGTAAAGTACTGGAAGGGTGAAAATGAGCTTAGGAGTTTCCAGTATGGGTTAAGGAAGGAGAGTGACCGTTTCCACTGGCAATTATTTAGCCTTAACTGGACGTCCCATAAAAATTCTCTGTCTTTACATAACTGATTGACATACCTTCTTTCTGTGTATTTCAGTAATTTCTCCTTTTGTCCATCGTGCTGGTCACTCTAGACTCCACCAAATGGAATATGAAAAACTACGTTTTTATCATGAAATCAAGGAAAATTGAAATTTTTGCCTTGATGCTTGGTTGTAAAAATAGCCTTTGTGTATGTCAGATATACCTCTTTCAATGCAATGCAAATTAAAAATATTAAGTCCATCACTTTATGTTATTACTGTTTGCTATAGCTACTACAACTGAGTAATTTACAGAAAAAATCTTTGCTGAAATGCTACATTAATAATTTAATTTTCATCTTTCCTGAAGTTGTAATAAATACAGTGCTTCCACACAGAGAGATTTAACACAGGGTATCACTGTTTTTTGCCCAGACATACAGATGATATTTATGAAGAATGTAGATTAATATACACAATGGATCACAGAAGGACCACCCTGATGTTCTCTACCTGAAGGGAACAATGAAAATTTTTCTTTTGTAAGCAATGGGCTTTGTGTTGGAAACATCATTTCACAGAGAAGACCTGGTATTGCTTGTGTGTTTTTAAATAGTGCTACCAGGCTGAAAATTTTGGTTTGAGTCAATCATTATATTTTAAAAGCACATTAAACCTGAGTGAGAAAGGTCGAAACTAATCAGTTCAATACAGGAGAGAAACAAAAAGCAACAAAGCAAGACAAGGAGCCAGGACAGAAATAGATCAATCTTTAAAAAGTGCCTCTGAAGTGAAAAATCCTGTTTGATCTCTGACTGAAATTTTTTGAGTCAAATTTTATCTGACTGGATTTTTTTTCTTCTGAATCATATAGAGAAAACATAGTGTCTATATACTTGCTTTGTACTCTCACAGTTGAAGCAGAATGGAGAACAGTGGTAAAAATACTGACAACTGTAATTTTATCCTTGGATACATAATACATATGCATATAGATAGAACGATCTCACTAGAGATACATATTTCAAATAAAGTTATTAGCTCATACTTGGAGAACAAGAAGTAAAATGAACACTTTCTCACAGGAGGAAAAAAGAGAAAATGTACTGTGTTGAAATCTATTTCAGATAAGTGTAATATTAATTATCATAGTTTATTAGATAGAGAAGTTTAAGACATGATAAGTCAGATATCAGGAGTACCCATAATAAAACAACATTTAGTGACAAAATAAAATTCATTGATTCAACATATAGGTCCCATCCTGCTCCCTGACCTACACATGCTTCTGTGTCAAATCAAATCAAATCAAATCAGAAAGAGGGTGGACTGAAACAAATTTTTAAATCATTCCCTCACATTCCATGAACAATTCAGGGACGCAGATTTAAATTGTTTTGCAAGGCTACAGCAGGATAATACAGCCAAACTGGTCTTCCTTGCTAAAGTAGAAATTTATGATTAGAGCTGAAATGATATCAGAATTTCCATTCTAAAGGAGCTTGATGGGAAGGGCAGGGTAGGAATATTCAATTTTGTAGCAGAAAAAAATCCACTGGAAATTTTCTAACAACAAAGAGTTTAATTTTATAAAACTTTGCTTCACTTACAAAGTTTTCAAATAAAATTGAGCTTAGGTGTACCTGGGCTCCTTGTTCCTTACATACTCTTAGCAGATTGATGAGGACCCAGAAGACCAGCAGACAGACTTTCCAGCCCTCAGCTCTGCAACAGGTAGTATGAGAAATATGACTAATCCAGGTAGTGGGGGCAAGTGTACATCATGAAAATCCCTGTCAAGGAATAGAAGCATTTTATTTTCATCAGACAATGAGCATTTGCATTGAATCAATGTTTTATGCATTATCATGAGCTCAGTAATGTGATGTCAGTTTAATGTTTCACACCCTCTAACTTCCCTTTCTCAATTTTTATTTATTATTTCATGAAGACTTATCCAAATAATGTATTTAATTTCTCAGCATAATCCAGGTATCTCAGCCAAAAGTTTTCGTTCTTTCCACAATAGTAATAACCCAATGCATCATTTATTTCATGGCCTACCAAGACTTACCTTATTCAGCATTCAAAAGGATATTCTCATTTTGGTAGAAGTAGCTCATTATTCTACCTTCTCAACAATTAAGGCTCCTATGTGATGGATGACCAGTCATAATCATTTGACATATTTTTCTCCAAAAAGTTTTGTTACATTTCTTCCTATATTAATCTTCATGTTACCTGATGAACACTTGATGTAACCTCATCAAAAAACACAGATAAACCCCATTCCCATTATTTACTTTCCTTGCTTTATCAGTGATTCGGACTCTCAGAAAGCCTTATTTCTGGTAATTCCCTTCCCCACTTCCTTCACAGAAATTATTAACAAGCAATCACTGGCCTTTTTCATATTTTTTTCCTGTTGAAAACAGTTCAAAGGCACTTCCTGCCTTTTTCATTCCTTGTGTGTTTTTCTAGGGCAGTCGATTATGTTGAGACAGTCTCCCAGGCAGCAATTCTCTTAATGCCACTACTTTAAACATCTCAGCAGGCAAAACATAGGTGTCTGCCACCATCCCACGCCCATGTCTCATCATCCTACCAACAAGAATTCCCACCACAACAATAGTTCCTTTGAGGCTGCTATTTGAATATTCCTCCTCTTTTCTCAGATATTTTTACTGAATAACCTTCCATAAAATCATTATTGTCTACTGATGACTTCATTTTGATTCTGTCTGTTACATTCTGAATATGCATAGGTTTACAGATCCTTATCATCTAGCCCAAAACATAAACACAATTTGGCTGTAAGACACCTCTTGTGCTCCCACTGAGGTAAAAAAACCTCCTGTTGATGAATTTTGACATGGGTGCAGCAAAAGCAAAAAAAAAAAAAGAGAGAAAAGAGTAAAATAAATAAGAATGGATTTTTTTCTCTAGATTCTAATATATATATATAGGCAAAATTTACTAAAAACACCCAATAGTTTATTTCTGTTTCACATTTCACAGTAAAGATGACCAGGTACTTTTCATTCTAACTGGAAGTTTTTAGTAAATGCCTTACATCTACAGCTTTGATCAGCATTCTTTCTATTTTTTTTTTGTGTTATTACCAGATTATAATGATATTATACAAGAAAAGTGAGATGTCAAGAATCGCTAGCTGTTGCAAAATATTTTTTCAAAAAGCATAAAGAAACTCCATATAGTGAAAGTTGAGATGCTCCTTGGTATAACAAGAGATGTTCCTTGTTATATGCTAAAACCATTTGTCACTCTCTGGGTAGCATTTCTATGTTCAAGAAGGAATAACAGTAACCATATCTTAATCCTATTAGTTCCAAAGGAATTGTGTTACTGCAAATAACTTTCTTTTTTTTACTTTTTTCCTTACATAGTCAAACTAATTATGTTTGAAGTTCATAAAGTTTGTGAGAGGTTCTGAACAAATGTGTAATTATTTAATCAGAAGAAAAGGGTTATATTTAGAAATATGGGTCCTTTTGAAATTTCTCCTAATTATTGTACTGGGAGTCACACCACAGACTGTGAGGATCATTCAATCATTGCAAATTTCTCTAAGATGAAATTGAAGCCTGGTTCATTAATTAACAGAACATGGGTTAACTTAGGGAAAAACACTAAAGATTCAGTGAAGATACAGTGATCCAGGTCATGTACAGCAATTAGATCAGAAATGTCTGTGATACCAGAACAAAAAGATAATTTTACACTGTATACATTTTTGAATAAGAAAAGTTATATTTTTTGAGTAGAAAGTTCTGAAATTTCACAATTTTTTATGGAATCAGAATTCTCAGAAGAGCAATATTGCAACATCATCAAAGAATTGTCTGTTCCGTTATGCATTCCAGTTATGGACTTTGGGCACAACTCACCATACATCAGTGTGTTTGTCCTGGTTCCTTTTCTAAATAAATATATGAAATATACATCTGATAAGTTGATTTTGGTTTGATTTTGTTGGTTTGTTTTTTCTTCTTCCAGCACTAATTGCACTCTTGTTTCAAGAGTGGAGCTGCATTTCTGACTCACAGAACTGGGCACTTCTCTCTCTGCACGATGCAGGAACAAGTCAAACTTTTACTGGCATTTTATATATGTTTCAGTGATTCATCATTCAGTGTGAATCCCTGAATTCCTACATACCCCCCATTTCCAATCTCTGTGCCATTTCAAAATTCTATAACTGGTGAGACATCTAAGTGTTAAATATCATAACACCTAAACTATATTGTGGCATATTCAAAATCGATAAAAGAGCCCAAGCTTCCTTCCAGATTTTTGTTTCATGCTTAAATTGATCTTGGGAGTTCAATTAAAAGCAATCAGGTTTGAATTTTTTATCCAATTGTCCCAAAAATAATCTTTGTTACATTTTTTTAATGTTCATATTTTGGGAGAATATCATAGTCCACCATAAAAATTTGTCTTTATTTCATCCTCATATTCATGAAGAACTCACAAAGAATGAAAATCTCTGCTTTCAAGAACTTGTTACTATATAAAATCTTAATTTTCACTGTGTACATGCTCCCAAAGGAATAATGCAAATTCAAGACTGGATGAAAAGGAAGTTTAAAAACTTCTAAGCATTCATAGTATTTCTGTAATTTTTAAATTTTGTTTTCTAGTATTTTATTTCTGTGTTGGCTTAGTCTCATGTAAGCATATGTTTTGTCTCATCTAAAATAATTTTTTTGCCCCAGCAGCAAATGCCTTGCGGAAGGCTGACAGAGTTAAAGTGCTGATGTGAAGAACCCACAAACTCAAGTTTTCTGCAGTCCAAAGTAATGACATAAAAACTATGGAAAATGCTTCAAACTATTTTTTTTAATGTATGATAAAATAATTCTTGGTGGTTCTCGGTGTGGTTCTAATTTACACTATGTATATATTTTTTTTAACCCCAACAGTGCTTATCTTACTAGGCCCACAATGACATCTTGTGGCTACTCTGTGTTGATGGCTCAATTAATAAAATAAATGTGTCTACCGACTTTCAAGAATCTTTTACACATAAACAGAAAAGTTATCCTCAGTGGAGATCATGCATAAGACATCTGCGTGTGAGAGCAGTGCCTGGTCTTTCTAATCCTTAGCAATTGTTCCAGTTGTTCCATTTTTCTGTCAGTAGAAAATTAATTAACTTTTCATATAAAAAATCTGTGAAAGTGGCTACATTACACTGTGTAAGTGACAACTGAAAGTCTTCAGGCTATCAAAATGTGATAGATGAGATTAAATCTGCAATATTAGGAAGAAAGAAACCAAACCTAAGGGAGCGATTTACGAAGTCAGGTCCAAAATAATATCTTTGCACAAACTTCAGGGAGTACTGGTTTAGTTGTTTGGGTTTTTTTCTTAGCTGGATGGCCATTATGGTGCCAGCTGCACCTTTTTTTTAGGATCAGTCCTCACATATTTTGAACAAATACCTATTCTCATTCACTTCCCTTTCTGCAAGTAGGAATTGCAACAAACTTACAAACTTCTTGGGATATCTATGTTTACCTAAAGCTATGTAAGAGATTTTACATTACCATGATTGTTATGTTATTTGTCTAACTTGAGCTGATGAGTAGCATATGCAACAATGTTATAAGATAGACACAAATCTTAGAAACAGAATCCAGTGTGTTGGAAGAGAGCTCCGAAGGTCTTCCAGCTTCAAGCTCCAGTTCAAATAAAGTCAAGTTGAAGGAGGTTGCTCCATTCTCTGTCTGAGGATGGAGATTTTCCAGACTTTCTAGGCAATCTTTGACAGTATTTCCCCAGAGTAANAAAAAAAAAAAAAAAAAAAAAAAAAAAAAATTCTCACTGCCCCTCCAGTTAAGCTAAATTTCTCCATTCTTTCTATTTCTGCGAAAATTATTAACTCCCAAGTTAATAAATGAAAAGTCATGTCTGTTTTCACCAAACTACAGCTGCACTATTTTTTGTTCATTTACTTAAACTGACATCCCAGCTAGAATGAAAACAATGCAGAATTTGCCTAACTCTCCATTTGGAGGTACATTAGACATCTGCTGGCAATCTTCACCAGAAGGTGTCACTCTTCTGGCGGAGGTGCCAATCCAGTTGTCTCCGGCACTTGGAAATTCAGGAAACAAACAGGATTGCACCTCATTCCCTAAGGACACTGATCCAATATGCACCGATATACAAAAAGGAATTTATTTGGAATTGCCTGGTTAAGCAGGAAAAGGCCACCTTTTGCTGAACCTTATGCAGGGATTTCAAACTACACCACACAGACACCTTCTTGTCATCCACAGACAGGCACGAGTACTGAGAGGTCTTGTGTTACAGTAATTGTGCATATGTTGTTTTGTTTTGCTGAAAAATAGATTGCCACTGTCAGTTGACTGTCAGTTGACATCAATCAACTCATTAGAAGTGCTTGACTTTCTCATCCAAGCTACTCACAAGGTCTGGTAAAAGAGTGCAGGCTGTCCTGGCCTTGCATTCCCCCTCAGGAAACCAGAATAGGATCCAGGGAGTACTGTGCTGATGAGGTGGTGAAGGCTAAAATCAAGATTTAGATGAAGGTGAAGATTTGACTTACCCCTGCAATCATGAAAAAAGCTTTTTTTTTCTGAGGAGGAGGGAGGAAATAGTATGAAATTGGGTTATTGTTACTGTGAACGAGGAGGACTAGCACCATGTATACAAACACTAAGGTAAACTGCATTTGGGTATGTTGTAAATAGACCCTGTATATTAATCCGGGCATGAGAAATTAAAGAATTGCAGGTTACAGGAATAAGCCAAAGACACAGAGGACTCAATGGACTGAGGAATGTTTCCTCAATCTGCATTTGAAGAGGGGATTTCAGCTGTGCCTCCCCGACCAAATCACCCAGACATCAGCTCTGAGACAGCTTCAGCTTCCAATACCCATCCCTCTGCTTCCAATACCCATCCCTCGGCTTCCAATAACCATACCCATCTGGAGAAGAGACTTTACTCTCAATATCAGTAAAATTTCCAGTTAATCCTCAGACACCATTCTGATCCCACTCAGGAAGAAGTTTGAATCCAAAAGGGAAGAATTATGAATCCCATAATCCTGCCCCAAACAAAGGAAAACCCTTTCTGGAGGAAAATAAAAAGTATAAAAACTGGACCTTAAAAGCAGGACGTTGGAGCAAATGACAGAGAGACACGGCACGGGTCGGTCTAGTGTTCGCTACCCAAAATTTGATCGAATTTATTCTTTGTTGTGGCTTGGATTTTTGGCTGTTTCATTGCAATTTGGCTGTTTGTTGTGCTTTTGTTTGTTTTCTGTATTTCAATTAGCATTAGCTAGAAAATAAATTTTGCTTTTTTTTAATTCTGATTTGGCTCACCATATTTATAACAGGTACAACTCCTCCAAAAAGTGGGAAAAGGAGGAAAAGGGGAATAAAGGAAACATGGGATTTTCCTGGTCACCAGGCCATTTGTACATCTTAGTACAATGTTATGCATTTTCTTTGTGCTACCTTTTGAATGTAGTCAAGAGTGTAGCTAAGAATATGAGCATCATATGCCTAGGCGTGATGCTATACACCGCTACAGCACATACCTGAGGAGGTACAGCCCATTTCTGGCACATGTCTGTTGTAGAGAAATTTTTAAGTTTTTTTATATTTTAGTTAAATAAAAAAGTACAATCTTGAGATTACAGAACACAGCTTCAAGCCAACTCAGTTTCTTCCGCAACCCCTGAAAAAGTTTGTTAAAAACCTCACAGATTTCTAAGAGATTTCCAAAAGTACTGCAGCCTCCGCAGTATTCTAGAATTCTAGGATTCAAAGGCTCTGTCCAACCTTAAAATTGACAAGTCCTTGAAAAGCAGTCATATTTCTATTTATTGTAATTCAGGTCCTAATCAGGTTCCACCATTCTTTATTACTGTAACCATTTTCTGGAATCTGATCCAGGACACAAACTTCCAAAAGAACTATTATAAAACATAGGTTGGTGCAAACTTGATGAGAAAGGTAGGATTCTGTAGCTTTCCTTTTCTTGTGATAAGGGAATCTGTTGTGCCAAGTCAAATGCCAATGGCTAATGCATACACAGGGGAAAAAGGGAAACACAGAGAATAGCTGTCAGCCAATCTTGGATAAATCTAACAATTACTTTTTGAGCTCCTCCTCCCCAGCAGTGGGATCTTATGCTGTAAAAACAGTCAAAGTAAAATCTAGCTGAGGTTAATCTTGCTGACTCACAATCATGCCAAAGAATAGGTTCCATTTGAGACACAACATGTTGTTCTCATGGAAATACCCAAGGGAATCCACTTATTTTCTATTGCTTCATTTTAATTTCTCAAGCGCAACCTATAAATTTCATATTAGAACTGAATGGTCCCTCTCCTATCTGCTTCATTCCCCAGATATTTGATATCAGAACCTAAACTCAACCTTTAATAGGAGAGAGTGAATAATAGAATTCATTAGGCTTTATTGCTATTATAAACTGTCCTGTGGTGCACAAACTATCCTTTTATTGCCTTCTTGATTACAACAAAATTGCACTTGCCGGCTGCATCAAAGTTAATGACCCAAGAGTATGAATGGAGTTGCTAGCAGCTAATAAAAGTGTTATCAAGGAAGCTATGCAATTAAATAGCTTCAATTAATGTGTTTGTCTTACTGATAAAAAAAGTGTTCTGCCATCTACCATGAACTTCCATCATGAGAATAATTGCAGAAGTTGTATAGCGATGCATTTTCTTAGTAATAGAGTTGGCTGGTACAAACTAAGATTCAGAAGACAAAGAACAACACTTTTAAAATCAAATGTATAAGACAGAGCAATGATACACAGGCCTGAAAAATATGAATATTAGTTGCTAAAACCACATTATGGATCCAAGCTTGAACGTGTAATTTATAAGTAATTCAAAATAAAATATTGAAAAATATGTTTATGGGCTTAAAAACCATGAAAAGTATGCAGTGTTGTAGGGAAAGGGATGGAAAAACGAATGCAACATATCAATCTGTATGCCCTGACCGAAGCATATGGTGCTGGTTTATGACTGGACTATGTCCCCAGTAACCAGATAAAATAATAAAACCAATAGAAATGGAATGATAACAATACAATGTGCAATTAATAGATGCAGGAATAATAAATCAAGAATTACTGGTTTACGATTCACAGCCTGTAAATCTTTGTCACATAATGGGTTGCCAGCACCTGTAACAGACATTACATTTCCTGCTTGGTCTATCATCCTAATGCAAAATAGATCTGGGGTTGTACAGATGTAAAGAGCACAGTTGCCTGTCGCAGACACTGTTAAAGCCACAGAAAGACTTTGCCATGAAATAAGCACAGGAGAGACAGGATGGCAATAACTCCTGTCTGGAAGAGGTGACATCTGGCTAGAACATCCTCAGTAATGCATCCAGACAAAAATTCCCACTGCGGCAAACTAGTAATGAGGTATGCTCGCATGCATCTCACCAGTTAAAGACTGGGGACAGATGACATCTGTGACACCCAGGACAACAAAAGCCCCCCAGAATATGCTCTGCAGATACCTGGAATTTGGACTGTAAATTAAGCCATCACAGCAGGAACTTGAGATAAGATAAAGGTGGTACTGGGTGTTATCTCAGACCTAAGGAGAGGATAACAAAGCTGGAGGAGAAGAATGTATCATCACTGCACACAAGGAATGCATCAGGTACTACAGGAATACAAAGAATGCACAATTTGTGTGCTACAAAGAAGATGGAATTCATGGGCCACCAGGAAATCCAACTTGGCAACTGTGTTGGAATCAGCTCTAACTGGGTAAAAGGTAATTCTGTCAGGGGGAGACGACAACCCACCAACCCAAGACAAGAAACCCACTGACTCAAAAGAAGTGAAAGGCTGAGCGTTTGACCAATTAAAGTTAGAAGCAAGGGAGTCATTTAACCAATAGAATAAGAGAACTGTATGGCTAATGAGCATCGATTTCTTTTTTTGCTAAAATATATAAATAGGGACCATTGCTGAGAAACCTGAGGTGAAGAAGAAAGTCTGGATCCACAGGCAGTGACTATCTTCTCCTAAATCTCTCTCTGTCTCCTCCCCTGTCAGCCTCCCCATCTCTTATTTTTCTATTTCTTTTTTCTGTGATCTTTTTTGCACCTTAATTCAGGCCAAGGCATCTATCAATAATCAGGTCTTAACAGATGCCAAGTGGAGTTTTGCTGAGGAACCAGTTTGTCCACACCAAACGAGGTGTGAATGTTCTTCCTGACCTATCAAGACCTTCAGAGGGAAGTGTTTAGTGGCTCAGCTCAACACAGCACCTAGCTCAATGTCTGACCACCTACAAAATGACCTTTTGAAGGAAGCAGAGGACTTGAGGAAACTTCAGTTTATGTATTCCTCCCAGGAACCATGGGGATAATATTGTGAGCGTGAGCATATTGACACTAGTCATGGGGATCACATTTGCATTGTGATCCAACTGTGTCTCTTGTAACTCTTGTGCTCAAGTTGTGATTTCAACAACTTACCCAAGCACATTGCTAAATCCAAATCCTGTGTAGAGTCAAGTATCTTAAAAATTGTAAGCTTGGTATTAAAACATTAAACTCTTCCTGGGTGGAATATCTAAGAGATCTGTTCAGATAGTATTGGATGGTGAAATAGCCTGTCACAGTTATGTATAATTGATCTAAATTGGAAACTTGTGCATTCAATTAGAAAACAGGTAAATGCATGTAAGTCTCTTCTTGATTTGATTTTGGCCCATTCTTCTTGATCTAAGACATTATATGCAGTATTTCTTCAATTTCTAATTGTGTGTAACACCACACACAGTTAAATTAGCATGGATGATTAGTACTTTCATTCTACACCCATGAACTTTTTGTTTCCTGTAGCTCTTAATCAAGCCATTGCTTAACTTCCTCCTTAACAAAAGCATTTAAAGTCTTCAGACAAACAAGTGGGTGAGTTCTGAGAATTTTTGTCTGCTGAACTGAGGACTAGTCAAACTAGGCAAAACTTTCTAGTAGAAAACTCATTAATACCCTGAAGATGTAAAATTTCTTATTCTAATTATACTTAGTTCGTAATTTCTCCAGATCTGATTTACATGCATTATAATTTTTTGCATTTAATTTTTTCTTATACTCAACTGCAACAACCATTCTAATTTGGATTCAGCATTACAAGATGAGGTTTTTATAATCCCCCATATTTTTCCATAATTATAAAATGAGAATGTTGACACATAAATGCAGGACAAAAAAACACTAGCAAATGCAGCATAAGTTTGATAATTTTAAATCAAACAAAGTGAAAAATATTGAATTGAACCCTCTCAGGACCACTGCTAAATAATCCTTAGGATTATGCCGTTCAAGTAATTTAAACAAGCCTGCATTTTATCCTACAACACACAGTGGAAAGCTATTATGCTTTCATGAATATTTTATTTAAATCCCTGATTTGTAAGATGAAATTTCTCTTCCACAGACTTCATACAGAAGGGCAAATTATAAATTGAGTCTTGTAAAAGCAAACTGCTTGATATGAAACATCACTTTATCCCCACCTTGTGGAAATTTTCTGCATATGTTATTCCTTAGTTGAAAAATAAATTTGTGGGTGTGATCTGAATGATTCTAGTAGTATAGCTGAAGCATGTAGTGTATCCATAGAGATCATCTTGCACTCACCTTGTCCTGGAGTTTTACAGCTCCAAATTCAGGTGTTCAATTAGGTAAGCCTGAGCTGAATCTGCTTATCAGAAACACCAGGAGAGAGGACGGAACGGAAGGAGATCACACGAGATAAAAATTCACATTCGGGTTTTGTTCCAAAGATTGGTGATTCCAATCTTTAATCTGAAGCATAGATAATAAGAGGTGAACTAAGATGGATTGATCTCGTAGGACACAGCTATATTTCTGAGCATTAATCCCATACATTCTACAAACTGAAAGATTGAATAATTCATTCATACAAAAAGGAACCAGGAACAAGGACAAATATTATAAATTAAAAAATTGAAAATTAAAATCTTAATTTTTATCTTGAACTGGAGTTGAGACTCACAAGGTGAGACTCACTTTTTTAGGACTGTAAAGTCCTATTCCCCCTGCTCTCTTCTGGGAGAGAAAATATATTATCTTCTTGCAGTTAAGAGTCTGGAAAAATGCAGAAATGAAGAAGTAAAGTGAACCCTGACATTGCTGCATTTAGTTTTCTGTTAATATTTAAAATAGCATGGAATAATTTCAAAGTCACTGTTAAGTTCTGTTTAAAAATATTTTCTTTTCGATTTCTATTTTCCTGTTAGAAGGTTGTTACAGAGAAGATTCATGTTAAAGGTTAGGAACCTTTTTNTTTTTTTTTTAAATTTCCAGCCTAAACTCAAGCTGTTTAGTTTTTGCTTATTTATTCTTTTACTAGTTTTAGCTAATTGACTGGATAATTATTTGCCCTTCGCTAGAGTGGCTCACTGTCATTCATGTTTTCTGTTAAAGGCAAGAACCAAAACCCCTCAGCCTTGGTTTTCCTTGTCCGAATATGTTAGTGACTTCATGGCCTCTTTTCCATTTACCTGGTCATCTTTGGAATATTTCCATGCATTTTTTTGCTAGAATCAACTCCTCTGAACTGCACAAAGTCCCCTCAGCTAAGATTTTACACAAGGCAGTCCTGTTATATCGAAGCACTTATTCTCAGTATAGCAACAGAATCACGGTTCTGCAGACACTCTGTTCACTCTGCCTGTGTTCAATATGTTCATAAAAACTAAGTCTTTTTCTTGAATTCTTTTTCTTGGAGGTTTTTTCCCCCTCATTCTGTTGGTAAAACAGAATTTTTTGATGTGGGACAGAAGAGAAACATCCAGCATTAAAATGAGACAAGGAGGTTTCACATTAATTTGTAGCTAAAAAATGCTGTATTTAAAATGGTATTTTTCCCAATCTTTCTTTAGTGAGGTTTCAAATCCAATATATATAACAAATATGGTATTGCTTATCTATAAGTCCACAAAAGCAGGGCAATTTTATTTTTCATGTAAAACAAAACCCCACAAAAAAACCCCAGACTGAAACAGTAATCTTAATATTTTTGTAACCAATAGGTTTCTTTCTGCTATTCTTGACAAGTTACTTTTTATTTCATCATACAAATAAAAATACTTAAAATGTTGGGATTTTTTCTAACTTTAGTGAGAGACAGTGGTTTATCTCTTGTATAAAGCCTACCAGTAGATTTTAGTCATCATGCTCCAAGCTGTATTTTAATAGAAGACTGTGCAACCCTTCAAAAGCACAGAACACAAGTTACTGACACCATAAATGCTAACAAAAGGAAGATTATGTAAACACATAAACAAATAGAACAAGGCAAGGGACCATTATCTCAATATGAGTTAAAGTAGTGGGTACATCTGTGCTGCACAGCTCTTGGCAGCTGGCAGCTCCTCCAGCCAGCTCCTCCAGCCTGGATATGGTATCTTTACAGATATAGCACAGTTGTTATTTGTTTAGTTATTTAAACTTCAGGGTGAAAGGCATAAAATGAAGGTGTTATTGTAATTCATCAGAATATTTTAATATGGGAAATTGAGGATGAGTTATAGATTTTATATGAAATCATGGAGAAATAACAGCAGCAAACTTCCTGAGGGACTGGCCAGAGACTTCCTAAAGCTTTTCAATTTTTTTTAACAGACAAAACCTGGCAGAGTCTCATCCATTTTGCCTAGTGCACAACGTCCCACAAAAACAAGCCTTGGCATTTTCTGAAAACATATCGGTTGACCAACTGAATTGGCAGTTAAGCAAAATGAACAACCAGACATTCAGTGCTTAAGTTCACCTTTCACCTTATAAAATGCAATCTTAAGGGCAAAACATATAAACTGGCTTCCTATGGGACACTGGAGTTATATTTTCAGGTATGGAAAGCAAGTACTTCATTGGTACGCTGCTATGAGCTCGAAAAAGCATCAGTGTTTGGTGTTGGGCTGGTGGCAGAGGACAGAAATACCTTGGGCCTTAGGCTTATAATGCTTCTCTGATGCATCACAGTATCAATGATCTTTAAATATTTTTTATTATATAACAGTGAACACCTAGGGTTTTTTTTCTTTTTCTGCAATAAACTTCTGAAAGCATATTTTATATGCATAAATCTGCAGAAAATCTGAAACTCTGACTACATGTAATCATTAGGACCAGTGGTCTAGAGGTATTCCCATTCAACTCTTCACTGGTTTACAGATTTAAACAGTAACCTCTTGCTTTTCATTCCTCAGTTACAAATTTTTCATTCACTCTATAAGACATTTGCAGACTTTTGATATCCTGATAGAGAGAGGGACAAATCCCTGCTTTCATCTCTTTGCTGAGGACGTATGTCATCCTCACTGTGGCTAAAGCAAGATCATGACAGCTGCCTTTTTTTTTTTTTTTTTT
>VZDJ01007747.1:12239252-12255416 GCA_008694505.1 Cyanoderma ruficeps
CACAGCCATGTGTACATGTAGAGTTTTTTAACGTGGGTATGTAAGCAAGAGATTTTGGGAGTGGCAGCTATGTAAGCATATGTAGAGCAGAGACCTAAATAGATCCCCAGCTGACATCCTGGCATAGCATCTAATCCCACACTATTTTTTTCACTCACTTGAGTATTTGCACAAGTAAAAGTACAACACAAATTGCGTATTATTGCCATTTTTATATGGCTGTTAAATTAGTCTCAAGGTTTGGTCATTTGGGTTTGGTATTCTTTTTCAATCTCACAAAAATCTCACCCATGCTTGCTTATAAACTGCATCGGATACTGAGTATTTTCTCCTTGTTTACGAAGTACAATATTACAAAAAATCCTATGAGCAGCTATTCCAGCCACTCTGTGTGACAACAGCAGGTGGCAGCAAAGGGGTCCGGATATGGACTTTAGGAAAAAAAAACCGACTAGGGTTTGCAAAGAATGAACACAGTATGAACAAGTTATTTTCTACAGGGGCGACTCCTCTCACGAAAATAGTTTCCTCTAATGCAACCTGTTATTTGGGAAAGTGTTCCCAAAATATTTTAGATTGAAACTGAAATAAAATAGTTTGCTTTGCTTTAGTTTTACTCATCCCAAAGCTACCTGACCTGTTTAGTTTCAAATTTTTAAAAAATCCTAAGGCATTAAACTGTTTCTTTAAGTAAGGACATTGGGAAAGATGCAACGTGAGCCTCCCTAATCTCCTTAACTAAGCCCCTGAAAGCTCTGAGAGCTGTGTGAACAGCCACATTATGGAATAACCAGATATGACAGCCAAATCTGCACTGCACTGGGCCAGTCCTGCAAGGAGATATTGGTGACTTCAAGTTTCATGCATGAGAGAAAAGGTGAAATAATTTGGTGACTGAATAAAATACTTCAATTTCAGAAATCCTGAAACAGAATACAATAAAATATGAAAGGAGATGTTTGAACAATGCATAAGTCCTTTTTTTTTTTTTAACTTTCTCTTTTCTTTTTTTTTTTAATTTTTGGAATTTAAAATATTCAGCAGTTTTGAAACAGCAATATTTCTGAATTTCACAATTTTCTGCCTATCACTTCCCTCTGCCTCAGGTAATCTGAACAGAATAGACTAGAAACACTTGCAAGACACTTGGCAATCTTTCATAACTTTCACTTGCTATGTACGCAATATTGGTATCACTTGGCATTCATTTTTCTGCTTGTTGCCAGACAAACATAGGATGAAAAATGCATTTCTCAGAGCTGGAAAACTGCATAGAAGTGAAGATGGAACAGGCAGAAGGAAACTAAGAGCTAACTCTAGCCAACATGAAAGGCTGTATGCACATCCTCATCTTCAGGAGCAGAGCACAGCCACCACCACCCCTGCCTTTTAATGAAATGCTCCACAGACAGGTGACACAGCAGACAATTCCCATCATCCAAACAAAAGGACAGAACAGAGACTGATAAGGACATTTGGGGTGATTACATTAAAAATGAGCAGGTATGAGAAGAAAAGTATTCATATTACTTTGTCCTTCACCTCATATCAGTGAGACTATTAAGATGGATGTTCAAGGCTCCATCTCCATTAGTTCTGGCTGAAAATTGGAGAAATTTCTGCTTCCTGGGAAACCATTAGTTTCCTTCTGGTTGGACAGCAGTGTAGAAAAATTAATTTTCCATAAGGGATATGTCATACTAGAAATATGAAAGTGCAATACATTCTGAACCTAAAAGCAAATATTTGCACTGTATCATTGATTTTGTTAGGTTTATCCTTTTTAACTACTATTAGGTTTATCCTATTTAATTACTATTAAATTGCTATTTAATTACTAATAAAAAATAAAACCCCCAAAAAATTACAAGCAAGTGATGCCAGCCAAATCACATGAGCAAGAAATCCCTTTGTAGTGTTCAGAGACACATTAAGAGTTTTTTGGAAATGTGAAGACTCAATCATAATACAGTAATATATTTCCCATTTCCAAAACTGTGGAGTGGAAAAGCAAACTATGGAAGACAAGGCAAACAGCAGTATAAAGCACATCAGTAAATGAACATTTTTATGAAAAGAAATTATCTTTGGGAAGGTTCATTTTATTTCATACTATATGTGTATATATATTTATAATACTCTACAAAATTTTCAAAAACATGGTAGAGAAGTCCTGCCAGATATTTGAAATCCTTTTGCTACTTGCTATAATTCTGATGTCAAAAATAAATTCAGAAGGAAATACTTCTATTTCATTCTCTTCTCTAGTCTTATGGGGTCTTCTTGTTCAGTCTCAATGACAGAGTCACTGCAAAGTTACGTACTTACAGAGGAAGATCTTTCATCTTTCTTTTCACTCTGTATTTCAGCCTTATTATAGACGTTCTCAGATGTCTGACTGTCAAGAGATATTCTATATATATGTCTCTTAACAGCTGCATTTTTTTATGTTTTATTCTTTTTATCATTATTTCAAAGTGCTTTCGAGTTTGTAAGTTGTGCAGAACCACTTTCTCTCCGGACTCATGTCCATGATCTCCAAGTACAGCTAAATTGACTTATTTCTCTTAATATCAATATGTATTTGTGAGTGTTTTTTCAAATTCTTTCTTGCTCATTCAGATCTGTGCTGTAGTCTCATATCAGATTGGAAATTATCTCCATGCCTCAGTGGTTTTCCCATCCTGTCCAGCACTTGAGGTGTGACCCATCCCAGCTGTGTTTCCACTCTCAGGGCTCCCTGCCACATGGCATTATGCTCTGATTCACTCCCTTTTCTGCTGTTAGCCTGTCACCAGTTTGTCTTGGCATTTCTTTCTCTTGTCATGTCTCCTTTACCTCACTAGCAGTACACATTTTCCATTTTCCCATTATCTGCTTTGCCTGTCCATCCATTCCAATTCATTGGAACAGTTGGCACTCCTCTCTCAGCACTGGGTCTGAGACAGGCACACACAGACTACCAGGATGATTACCAGCCTTATGTGTAGTACAGGTGGTTGTGTGGCAGTTAAGGAGAGACACTGTCACCACAAACATAGGTACTGATATGTGGAAAATGTAGTGCACCAAAAAAAAGAAGTGCACCCAAATCAGATAAGTATATTATAAGACTATGTGCTGACAGTTCCTTTTCCTGTGTTTAGTATCAGAAGCCAAGTTTCAGGACTCTTTCCAGACTGCAGATACTGCAGAAATAATGATGAGATGCAGGCAGGAAGATATTTCACACATTTGGCAGATGAGAGAGGGGAACAGCAAAGTCAGCCTTTGACAGGTAACACGCTTTTAAACACTGCCAACATTTCCGCTTGAGTCAGAAGTTTTACTACAGATATTCTGTCTTTGAATTTGCCTAGTCACTTATTCTGGTGCCTTTTTCTGGACTTAGACATTAACTGACTGTGCAGTCAGTTATGAATTACTTTTAAGAGAAAAAGTAGTGATAAATACTATTTATGAACAATGGGGTTCTTGTTTTGGGGAAGAAAAGTTTCTCTGAGGAAGCTCTCCAATGAATCATCATAATGTGTTCAATCAAACAAGAAAACAATGTGTGTTTATGCCAGCTATTTTCATCCAGATGAGGTGTATATGCAAGTAAACTTAAGTATGTCCTAAAATTAAGCAGTAGCCAAGGCACATTTCCCATACTTAAATATATCAAGAACAATTCAGCAAGAACACTATTTAGCTTGGAATTTTCTTCTGGGGAAGGGACTATATGTTGTTAAACTGAATTAAGAAAGAACTGAGAAAGGTACATATTTGGTAGGGCATTTAGTTAATTTTTTTTTTTTAACTGTTTTGCTCCTCTTACTAGAATCTTGTTTTTATAGTGACTTAATTCCTGAAAGGATTCCCTAAATTTGGGAAAAAAAAAAATCTAGCACAAAAACAAAACCACACCACAGCTAAATTGAATTAGTGTTTTTAAAAAAATATTTTCCATTTTGTCACCTTTAAGAAGGCACCAGAAAGGGAAGTGTCAAGGTTCTCCTCTGCCCTAATCCTACCTATTTTCCTTATTAAATCAGATATATATTTTAATTATATATCAAGAGGAAATGCTGTATGAAGAGAAGAGCTACACATGTGGCATATGTACCTATTCCTCCAGCTGGGATCTGGAAGACCCACAGGTGGATTTGACCGTGTTGTCTTCTTGCCAAGGAAATGGCCTGGAGGGTTGAGCCAGAGACAGCTGCACAAGGCAGGCTCTGATGTCTACCCTGTGCTGAGAAGCCCCAGCCAAAACACTGGAGATTAAGACATATAAGACTCACCTAAGTCTAGTAACTTGGTGGCATTTTGCATTTTTCAGGGTGTTTGATACCCGTGACAGGTGTGAGACGTCATGTTTGACACTCCTTCTGGAGTCGTAGGTGAAGATCAGGAGAGAGATCCTAAGACCCCTAAAATTATCATAAATATCATCTGGTCTATCCCCCTCTACGTTTTAAGCTCTAGCAATAACACAGTTTATTTTTGGGCAGCTGCTTGGCTAGCTAGACATAAGGCAGCTTAACGTACAACTTCCATGTCTGCAGAGTAACGCCTCTGACCACAGGCATCACCAAGCTGAGTGGCCTCAGGATCCCACGGCTTTTGAACCAAGCACGGCTCCGCTCCACAGGAATCTAGAACTGTGCTTCTCACTTTAATGCCAAACGAGGCTTAGATATAGCTGGAAGCTGTCACTACTTATTTTTACCACTTAGTAGTTTAATTAAAAATTAAAGATTAATTAATCATTAATTAAAAATAATAGTTATATTTAAAATATTTATGCTAGAAGGTAACAAGTATTTCTAAAAGGTTAACATCTGTTTTCACACCAGGTAGGATAAGTCAGCATCATAAATACCCTTTTTACAAATTTTACCCCTAATATCCTAAAAAAAAAATCACTGTACTACAAAAGTAAGTGTCATTTGAAGTGGGGGGTGGTGGTGTGGTGATTCACATTACTATATTGCAACGATAATTGTGTACAAATGCCATTTCTAAAGTAGGTGGAAAAACCTGCTACAGATTAAAAAACCCCTTTAGAATGACAAGAAATGCCAAGATGTCAGGTTCCCCACTGAAATCCTTTAGTTATCACTCCCTGTTAATTCACTCCCACTTGTGACTGATATTGAAGGGCTCAATCAATTTTAATATACATATCTGTATATAAAGACAGAGTGTTTAAATGTTTTTCAGCTATCCTACAGAATAATTTCTAAACATACAGAAATAGAGAAGAATCAGATTGGTCTTATGAAAGCTAGTATTTAAAATCAGACCCTCTCAAATGGACTATTAGCCACATTCTTCTGTTTTACATAGCTTTACCACCAGATGTCAGTACTCCACACGTCAGTGTGAGCTCGACCATTTCGTCATCCCCTTTAAGCGTTTTCCTCCCTGTCATTAAAAGCTACAAAATCATTCCGGACGCGGATAATCTCTTTGTGTTTTGAGGGGCGGTGGTAGTGTTTTTACGTAAGACACTTGTATTTGATGAGGAATAAGCAAGAAAATCAGCATGCTTTCAATGTATCCACAATTGTGTCCATAAATAGAACACTCAGCTGTCATGCAGGCACCAAAAAAAAAACAACCAAAAAACCAACCAAAAACAACCTACCAAAACCCCAAACCCAACAACAACAAAAAACACCAAAAAAATACCCCCAAAAACAAAATAAAAAAACCACCCCACTTAAATGCCAGAATTTTGTAGGGAAATATGTATAATATCCAATTTCAGTGTCACCATAGCACTTGTACTTAATTATACTTCTTTGGTTTTTTTTTTTTTTGGTGAATCTAATTATTTTGGTAGAAGAAGGATTTGCTTTGAACTTAAGGTATTTTGAAACTTATAACACTTCAAAAAGAAAGGTTAAGTACATTGAATTAGTTAGTTAGATTTCCCAGTCTGAACAAATTCCTAGAAAGAAGCAGAGCTGAAATGATTGTATTTTCAAAAATTCATGTGGAAAAAATATTTAAAATTATAATAAAATCAAATTAAAATGACCAAAAAAGTTCAACACCAAACAAATTGAATTATGTTGAAAACTTCCCTCTATATACTACACAGAAGAAATTAAATCACCTGTAAGCATATGAAATCAAGACTGCAAGTGCCAAAAAAACCCCCCATAGAGCAAAAAAAAAATCTCCAAAATATTTATCAAATTGAAATGTAGCACTAGATTATGTTGCTCTTGCCTAGTATCAACCCAAAACCTCACAAGTAGCAGCCAAACCAATCCTGGATCAAAACAAGTTTTGTTCCATTCAGATTTCTATGATTTTTTCATCTATTCCTTTTCCATTTGGATAAAGGAAAACAAAGCAATAGAACTGTTAGAAGGACTATGACCCTAAAAAGTGGTGCAGTCTTCTCAGTTAGCCTCCTGGGAAAACCTGTGACATAGAGTTCAACTCTAATCTTCTGGAACATAGTCAAATTGTCTGCATGTCTGTTCATAAATACCTGTTCGACAGATTTGGCCCATATACTAGTCCAGGAACTGAGTGGATTTTGTTCTCAAGAATTTAATCCAGTTAAAGAGATTAATGCAGATAACAAACTCTTACTGCTCCCCACGGCACACAGGGAAGCCTTTGGTAAGAGGAGATTACTTTCGAAGTTCAATGGCTCCTTCAATGCACATGGTCTTCTACTATCTTTCAACAAAGTTAAGTACAAATGGATACATGAATCTATGTATTTGTTGTCAAAATGAAAAAAAAATTTGCATCATTCACAGATTACCAAAACATTTCTGAGTACTGATAGTTGGGCTTGCACTTTGAAAAGGACATTCTTTTAATCTCTTCTTTTAATCAACTTTTTTCCTTAGGATTATCACCCCCCACAATTACTTAATTATATCCCATAAATTATGGTATAAACTCACATTACTACTTTTAATTTTTTTGCTGGACTTACTGTCCCTCCCAATTTCAGAAAATTTTATTTTGTCTAATATTGCCATTTGCTATTTTGTTTGATCTTAAAGAAGAACAACAATAAATCTTGAATATCAGCAGAAAAGTATTACATAGCACAAATTTGCCTAAGATTTACGGTAGCATGACACATGTAAATATCCCCCCACTTCCTGGTTTTCCGTCTACATTAGGAATACTGAAGGATAATAGAAATTTCTTTGAGGAGCTTGCTCGGGTTTTTCTCCCTAGTGAAGGGCTTCTCCACAGTTGTCCTTCACAGGGAACCTCACATTTGGATAATGAGGCTGAGAATGTGCCAGGAGAAGCATGATGAATATCTGCATCGGGGGCTTGGCTGGGCTCAGCATCACGTTTGATCTGAGCCAGGTAAGATTAACCCCAATGCCAGTCTCAGCCACTTGCTCTGCAGCTGGAGCAGAGCAAACTCGCAGAGATGAAGGGGGAAGCCCAGGCCAGCAGTACCTTGCCCAGGGGCAGTGATTGTGGGTGAAGGGAACACTGGAAAAAGGGTTAGGGGAAAGCTGGCATGAAGGCACAGCCCCTGAGGATACACTCTGGAAGAGTGCAGGGAGAGAAAGAACAACATTGAGTTTGCTGAAGAAAGGCAGGGGAAAAATATCTGCTCATGCATGTATTTCCATGTGTTAAATGCGGAGAATTAGGCTTAGCATTTCTGTCAGAATGTCTGAAAGAGCTATAGGGAAAAAAGAATAACACTCTGAAGCCCAGAGGCCTGCTATTACCAGCAAGCAAAACAAGCTCAATAGGCTCATGAAGAAAAGTCAAAGTTGCTATTATCTCCATCTTATAATTTGCAAAGTATCTGGTAACTGTGGTAGAGTAAAATTAATGCCATTTCTTGTGTGAAAAATTTCACCTAGTCATTGAATTCACTATTTTTCTTTAAGGCTGTCATTATTTTTACTGTAGCAGAGAGGTAAATTTAAAAAAATATCTGTTTTCTGGGACCATGTATTATATGTTTGTGTGTGTATTTAAAACATATGAAAAATGCAAACATTTAATGTTAACTATTACATTGCAAAAGCACTTGACAAGTCTCACATGCAAAAATCAGACTTTCCAGACTGATCACCCTAAAATCTTTACTTTTCTTCCTTATGTCAGTGAAAAGCAACCTGGCTGCAGTGGGGCTAGGACTATGGCTGCAGCAGAGGTCCCCTTATGCGTCATCCCCTGAGCTGCTTTAAGTGACGCAAACTCTACCCCATAGCTGCATGCAGTTGCATTTGTGACACATCAGCTCTGCCACCATGTCACTCGTGCTGGGAAGAGATCCTGAGAACACATGGCCAGATGACTGGTCACTAGGTCCTGCTGTGACGATTAAAGGTTTACAAGTTTCTCCTGACCATCTGCTCCTTTCAGGAGAAACATGGCTTTAGACTGTCCAAAATCGCTGTTCCAAGTAGCATTTGCCCTTTGTACCTTGTTAGAAACTCTCACTATTCCTAAAACCCTAGTCCTGCAAGGGATACCCATAGATTATGCTTTAACTGAGGTACAGGTCTCAAGCCCAGCTTCTTATCTTGCAGCTGGGGCTTGCTATGAAAGGAAAATCTTGTATTTCTTTTTTCTGCCTTCCTTTTTCACTGCTCATATCCCTCTTTCCAAGCATGTGGTACATCACTGCTCAGTTGCATTGGTGCATCCCCTCCTCAGTAGAAGCAAGTTTTATGTTGCTTCAGTTCCAATTCACATTATGGCCCAAGCAACAGCATGTCATGGAAAAGAAGATTATGAAAGGAAAGCAGAAATATGAATTAAACACCTTAATGAGGTATCTGTGCTTAACACATTTCATACTTCAGAAGATGGCATCAATAGGAGGCATTCAACACTGCCTTCTTGGGAAAGGTTTCCATCTGCCTAGTCAGTTCAAACCAAGCAGTTGATGAACCCAACACTTTTGCTCTGTGTTTAACAATGTGATTTAGCTAATTATTTCAAAGGGACAAAGTGGTGAGGATGTGATATGCAACTAAACTAGCTGAATTGAAAAATTCCAGGAATTGACTCACGTGCTTTAACAGGAACATTAATTTGTTGAGGATAAATTTGTTTCCCCATGAGATTTATTCTAAAATTAATATTTATCCTTACAAAGAAATACATGTGAGTATAGCTATTTAATAAAATGCAGGACTTACAGTCTCAGGGACCAAAATATTCTCTGTTAACCACAGGAAAGTGATTCATGCTAAGTATCATTTACCTGGGCAACTAAGAAAAAAATATTTAGACCCTTTGAAAAACCTAGCTGTAATAATCCCTTTTCTGTCCTCCACAGTATTTCTGTCTTGAGTAACTCAATGTGTAGAACCATAGGGTATTCATGCAAGTCTTTTGGAGTTTTTTGTTTTGTTTTAGTAACTCCTAAAGTAGATACACCTGCCCCCAAATCATCCCTTTCAAATATGAGAAGCTCAGTAGTGTCAAATCAAAGACCAACTGAAATGATCTTCCCTGGCGCTCACATTTATCTGAGCAAACTCCATTTTACACAGGGAAGGAAAGAGTCCACAGCAGCTTGTGAGCAGAATCTTTTCCTCAGGATAAATTTCTGCCTGCAGAATAGCTGCAAATCTGGCTGATGCTTAGACTACTGCAAGCCAAAGATTCTCTACCTGTCACCATCCCTACTGGTGTGGCAGCAGAAACACTTACCTGTCTTCATCATTGCTAATAACTGTTAATAATTCTGTTAAACACAGAAGTAACTCTGTGATGTGTTGGGATCCTCTGCAGACACCTGAAAGAACAAGAAACTATAGGTGAAAACCTCAAAATTCAGAAACTGCTGGACTTCCTCCCTTGTAGAATATACAAGTTAGAAGAACTCATGTGGGACAGAAAGAGCTGTTAAAGACAATGTGTGTTCTGGACTTGTTCTTTCCAGTTCTTTCAGTCTACCCAAAATGCAGGCAGTGCTGAAATGTGAGACATAAATTGGTTTGCTACTAAACAATATATGTGGGGTTTCTGTGCAACCCAATGAAAAGAAAATGTTAGGATTTTTTAAGAGAGACCTTGTATAAACGTCCTCTTTCCTCCTGAGATGAAATTTACTGTAGTTTGACATTTATGGTTTATAAACTGAGCTGTGTTCTTCAGAAAACCAACTACATAAATGCTTGTGGTAACCCAGAAGTGAAAAATTAAAAAATGCTTTGGATCTTGATGAAGGAAGAAACTCTATAAACTGTTGCCATTGGCTATTATAGGAAGTACAGTACAAAAATATTCTGTCCTAAAATATACTACATCAACTGAAGGCGAGTTGCAATCATGATAATGTTCAATAAATACTTACAATCAATGCATACATATTACAATTTAAATAATTGCATTAATGTGAGATTAAAAGTTGCATATATAATTTTAAATTAATTTATAGATATATTTCCAGCTGCAGTTGAAATTCTCTTACTTAAGGTCCTGTGGAAAAGAAATATCATTAGCTGTTTATAAATATTAAATAGGCATATAATTTCAGTGTCTCCTGTTTTTAACCACATCACTTAAACTATATGGTGCATTGGCTTAAAATTTGCCATTCTCTCTACCAAGATGTAAACACCCAGCCCCACATCTGCTGTGCACTGTTGTGCATTGTCTAAATCATGCTGATTCAATGTTTTACGTGCCTGTGCTCAAAGCAGAAATGCTGCTGCTGAGGGAAACAGTCCTGCTGAGGGATAAAATAATCTTGTGCAAAAGAAAAGCGGTGATATCAGTGGGAGACAGGGACTGGGAAGATGTCTACTTCAAGTCATTTTTTGAATCTGTTTTGTAAAACGCTATTAGTAGTATCTATGGGGAATAGTAAACTGTAATGAACATGCAAAACTGAGTATCTAGGGCTGGAATAGTCTTAAACTGTAAATTTTCATGTAACTGTAGCCTTTCATTTGCACCAAACAGATTAACCTACAATGGTTTTCTTATTTCTTAGAAGCACAATAGAGACAAGTTTCGATATAAGCACAGAAGAGTTTATAGAAATCAAGATCCATGCAGCCTACCTCAGGAAAAGTCAGCTTAGGCTGTCAACAAACAGAGAAGACTCTGGAATAAACTAAATATGTGCAGACTTTGAAGTGAATCACTTATGACTGATGTGCTGTGCTGTGGGAAGCTCCTCTACTCCCTTGGCTTGTGTTGCTTCTGAAAAATTGTTTGCCATTATGGCACTTCTTCTCATCGAGGGCACACAAAGAGCTACATAACAGCTAGTTAACTGACAAAAAACCACATTGTGGAACTGTATTTTAAATAATTTTTCTTAGTGGTATCAGGTTAGTTGGCACAGCTATAGATCTCTCTTAACCCTTTAAATTACTTTACCTGCATGTAAGTAATGTAGTATTGTTGTTGAGGTTTCAAAGTATTAGCTACCGTAATCCAGATCCAGAAATTGGTATCCTCAGCAGTATTCAAACTGCTGTCAGATCAGTTTCTGCTGAGCTATTCCAAATGACACTGTAGTAATGGGAAATTTTCTCAACTGTTCTTTTGACTGATATGTTACAAATAGAGAAAATATGGCTCCTGCTACCTGACACTTCCTAGACTATGAAACTCTGCTCTTATAAAATATTTTACTCTCTTAGTCTTAAGATATATGATTTCTGACAGAAAATGCTGATTTGGAGACATGTTCAAAGCAATCTCCATAATAGCAAGGTCTATAGGATAAACAACCTTCTTTCATTTCTGGTCACAGTGACCTGTCCAGTATAGGCAAGGAAAAACTACACAAAGAATTAACAAGAACACAAAGTACACAAGTGTGTTTATTACATTTTGCAAGCACTTTGTTCTACATTTCAAAAACGCCACCATCAAGCTGTTGGCACATTTATGTACAAAACAGATTAATTGTAATGCCTGCTACAAAGCATTCTTTGTGAAAATACAAACTCTAATACCAGAGAAGAGCCAAAAGCATTAACATCATTACATGAGTTTAAAAGACATAGTTTTAAAAATCAGCACAAACATTTTAAGACACAAAACTGAAACACTACAATATAGAATCCAAAAAGAGGTTCCTAATACTTTTTGCAGAACTGTAATACCGGTACTGCACATTATCAGAAAACTGTTGACCCCGTAGGACAGCTTAAGTTTAAAAAAAAATCCAAACCAAAACCAAAACCCCAAATCAAAAACACAACCAAAAAAACCCCAAAACAAGCAAAAGAAAAGAAAAAGAAAAAAAAAGAACTCAACCAACTAATACTACTTAATGCATTATCATGCCACAAGTAACTATAGTATTACCTTCTACTTACTACAAGAATTCTTAAAAATTACTGATGATGCATGACTAGTAATAGTACAAAGAAGAGTTTTACTCAAGAAGTTTTATTAGAAATGCACTTACACTGAGAGAGAATTCACAATGGTCCAATAAGTGCACAAAACTACCTAAGATTTTTAACACTGACAAAAATGTCTTGTCAGGCTACATCACTTTAAAAGACACTTTACAGCATTCTTGTAGCATTAGAAATAGGCAAAATAAAAAAAGAATCCACCAAATTTGGTCCAATAATACTGACTTTTCTTAAATAGGGTTTTTTGTTCTGTTTTTGATACAGGTAATTCTTTCAAATTAAGATGACCTATCTTTCTGATAACATTTTCCTATCAAAATAAAGGTTCAAATATATTACTACACTTTGAAATAATAAGCTCTGTAGTGGTCTTTCACCTTACTTCAACGTAATACAGGTAAACCATTATGTGTAGGAAAGCTAGAAGCCAAGCTATAACATTTATGGAAGTCTCCTTTGATATATCTTTTACAGTTCAGACAGGTGCAATCCATTTAAATTTTTAAAGCAGGTAAAAAGACATCTGACTTCTATGGTCACTGCATTTTCGATATATTACTTTCATAAATGTAGCTAAGCAGTAATTTTTTACATCATCACATGGACAGCTCCAATTTAGCATAACCATCATTGAATTAAAGAGAGATTATTCTGTAGAAAACTATGAATAACTATATCACTTAATTAACAGTTGTCTATATACCATAACTCGTTAACAGGTAGCCGTGGTATTGAATTCCTTCAAAAGGCAAGTGGCCATGCATTGTTAGCACCACGGACTGCATGCTCACAATACAAACAGGAATTATCACCCATGGAACTTGAAACAAGAGAATATTTTTTAAAAACATCAATAATACAATGTTAACAAAGATAAGAAGCACTTTTTTCTTTTTTTTCTTTTTTTTTCTTTTTCGCTTTTTTTTTATTTTTTTACCCACTATTACAAATTTAGAAATTGCACCTTTGATAGTTTAAAACGTTCTTAGGACCTTCATTCAAGTTGATCAGGGTCCCTCTGGCAGGTTTTCCATATATAAAGGAAAGTCATCAGAATGTTGTCTTTATATATTGTACATCATGTACAATGGTCCCTTTGAAGTATACCTGTAGTTAAAGTAGTTACTGAACTCAAAACTAAAAAGTATAAAAAGCTACTTTTTTTCCAAAAACATATAAGAAACAATGCAAAAGGTGTTATGCATAACACATACAAAGTGATTAAAAAAATCAAACACATAGTTGTATTTGACAATAGTTTAGTATCCTTGACCTATCAGAACTAATTAGCTTAAAGGGATTCAGGAAAGGCTATATAGGAGCTTTGTGGTATAGAATGGTCACACAAAGTAAGAACTAATTGAGAAACCAAGTGCTAGACAACCAAGAATTGTATGTAGGTGATATGTAAGTCACCCAGACTATCTTTTGTGAGAAGCACTTTCAATTGTTTTTAAAATGGTAGGATGGCCTTTAGTTAAACAACAAAGCATTCACATGTTAGGAAGTAAGACAAGGTTTCTTTTATGTATAAGCATTGAGCCGCTCTTTAGAGCGAGTAGAATGAATATCATGCAGCTCTTGTTCCTCCTTTGATTTAATATCCTCATATTTTTGCATTCTGCAAGCATCTTTCACATAGGCCCAGTTGGCAGACAAGACCATGAGATAGTGAACCTGTAAGAGAGGTAACACAGCATTAAGAAACAATGGAGGTAGTCAGAACAGAGTATGTGTAAATTGAAGGCTGCAGGACAGAGACCCCTCACCAGCAGGAACTAGGCATTCCTGTGTCAAGAAGTAGTACAGGACCATGGTGGCAAATTCAGGCTTCACTAATCTTCAGATTACTCAACTCACAGCTGTTACTTACTAACAGTACAACTAGTAGTTGGTAGCAATAGATATAAGTAAAAAACCCCTAAAACCTGAAAAATCCACATACCATCCCTGCACCATTTTTCAGCTTGTCTGAAAAGGTACATTCTGGTTATGCATTTATTGTACACTTTTCCCCACTCAAGCATTGTTTGTTAAAGTAGTTCTTAAGATAGAAATATGCCATAGACACGTCTTATGATTTCATATCTAATACAATTACAGAAAGTTTTGCTTTTTAATTTCTTGTTCAAGTTAGCACTGTCTTTCCATTTAGCTTCTTTCAACTACAATTTGAGCTTTGTATTCAACTTGCCAATCTGGGGAAAAATTGTCAGTAACTGAAAATTAAGGTCAGTTAGGCAAAATGTGAGAAAACAGTTGAAAAACTATTTGGATGCTCCATTTACTCTGTATTCAGTCAGAAAATAAAAATGTTCCACCAGGATATTCAACTGGTTTATGCTGGGACTCTCTGAACATTTATTCCTTCCCTAGCAGGCTTTCAGACACTTTCTGATGAGATCATCTCTTTAATTTATGTTAATCTACTTCCTCAGAAACAATGGACAATTTTGTGAGATCCAAAATATTTCACCCCTCTCTAAAAAAATTATGCTGGGATTCAATTAATGGCAAATGGAATAATAATACAATAAATAATATCTGAACCTCAAACAGATTGCACACATGAGAATCCTGAAAGTGGGGGGTATCTGAGCAGTGTAGTCACATCCTCACGACCTTTTAAAACATATTTGTCAGAAATCCTTGCAACTGAAGAATCTGTCATGAAAATGGGATGATGTAGGCACTATTCTTAGCCTCTCAAAATATTTGGTAATGACCCAGTAAGAGACAAATTCAAACTTTATGTCTTGCTGTTTCACTCGTCATTTTCTTTGTTAAAAAATGGAAGGTATTGAAGGTATACTGGTAACTGTCTGACCTTCATTAAACACCCATTCTTTGTCCATCCTTTCTTTATGGAGTTACTGAATCAAACTACTATAATAACTATTGAAAACTCTTGTAATTCATATTCACTGTAAGTAGGAAGACTTGCCAGGAAACACCTACTTTAACTTATATCATCTCAAATATATATCCATGTTTTATAATGATATATACATTGAACAGTACCACCATCTAACTACTATAATAACTATTGAAAACTCTTGTAATTCATATTCACTGTAAGTAGGAAGACTTGCCAGGAAACACCTACTTTAACTTATATCATCTCAAATATATATCCATGTTTTATAATGATATATACATTGAACAGTACCACCATCTAACTACTATAATAACTATTGAAAACTCTTGTAATTCATATTCACTGTAAGTAGGAAGACTTGCCAGGAAACACCTACTTTAACTTATATCATCTCAAATATATATCCATGTTTTATAATGATATATACATTGAACAGTACCACCATCTAACTACTATAATAACTATTGAAAACTCTTGTAATTCATATTCACTGTAAGTAGGAAGACTTGCCAGGAAACACCTACTTTAACTTATATCATCTCAAATATATATCCATGTTTTATAATGATATATACATTGAACAGTACCACCATCTAACTACTATAATAACTATTGAAAACTCTTGTAATTCATATTCACTGTAAGTAGGAAGACTTGCCAGGAAACACCTACTTTAACTTATATCATCTCAAATATATATCCATGTTTTATAATGATATATACATTGAACAGTACCACCACCTTTGTTTTGTATTTTAACACCAGGTTCCTAGATAACATTGCCACACTAAGGAGGTAATTTCTAAGTGGCTGTCTAATTGCATTTCACATTCCATGACCTAAATAGCCCGAAGCCAGTGGGGCCCTCATCAAGGCTTATTTAAATTGAAGCCAGGCAGCTTCCACAGTCTGCCTCAGGAGGTTTCAATTACAGACATTAGCGAGACA
>VZDJ01007747.1:12255531-12307590 GCA_008694505.1 Cyanoderma ruficeps
TTGTTCCTATTTCAGGGGAATTGATTGTATCTCCACCTTGCAGGACTTAATTTCTGTGGAAGTTAAGGCAAAAAAGTTACCAGCTCACAAGGTAGCTTTTGAGAAAGGAAATTTTGCATCTCATACTTAAGTTTTTCTACAGTGTTTTTGGGGAAACATCACAGGTGGAATGTATACTGGCTTTATATGCATTATTGTAATGATCTTTTCCATATACATTTGTTCTCCATTCAGACGTAAGAAAGAACAGTACTACTGAGAATCATATATGGTAGAAATTAAATATGATTCAAAAGCCTGACTATTTTTTCCATGATGCAGACTCTCAAGAAGCATTTACAACATAAATGATTCTATCAAGTTTTGGTTTTGGTTCTTTTTTTCCCATCTTGCATTGACATAAGAATGATAAATTTTCAAAATAAACTCTTTGACTGTTCTTTGCTACAAAATTATTCTTTCCCTGACAGATATTGTAAAATATAAGAGATTTTCTATATATCAGTCCTAATATGTAGGACAATTCTCCTTTTGAACCGCAAAACAACATTCTCCTTTGCAGACTAAAGAGGTACGTAGTGAATTGTGAAAAAATTCTAACATTCATAAACAAATCTGAGACCAAGATGTATGGGGAATTTTTGATTTGTGACCAAATGGTTTTGCAGGTCTTAACAAGTTTTTTGGTGGTTTTGCAATAAATTGCTACTTAAAAAAAAAAATATTAAAATACAGTTTCATGAAAACTATCCTGGGGACAGATGGACTTAACATTTATGAATAAGATGATTCTTTTGTGAATTTTGTAGAATCATACTGACATTAGAGAGTTTAAGAAATTTTCAGATATTAAATAGTCTGACACTTGCAAATGTTTATAAATTCAGAAGTGAGGATACAGTGGAGTATATTGATGACATAACTTTAAATGTCAAATCAGAGAGCATATTTTGCCAATTTAGTTTTTCAGCAGTGTCCCTAATGTTGCACTACTGTTACTGGCTGGCCATAAATACAATGCACTTACCACTTCAGTCAGACGCACTATTCTAGTTTAAAGTAATTGTTTATAAGAAATGTTTTAAGAGTGCATTATATTAATAAGCTTTTTCTTTTGTAAAAGACTGGTATTTTGATCTAATTTTCGTGCTGAATTTCATAATCGTGTTCTGGATATACACAAAGACAAATGTCATCATTTCATATTTGTGATTATTCTTGAAACAGCACACGTAGTGAAGGGCACTGGTTCTCCAATGACTGAAATGACTTCTGCACACTGTTTCTAACTGCTGATGCATTATCTCTCTGTCTACTAATTTGAGTCTAAGATCTGGAGAAAAAAGATATTTTCTTCCTAGATGAGATAGTTAGGACCCCAAATTAAGTTTTCGTCTCTTAAATTACTTTCACCCTGGGAAAGTAAACATCCCTTAAAGGAGAACCTGTTAATATCTGCATGTCCAACCACAAAATTCTGAATTTTCCCTCATGTCCTATCATTGTTTTTGGGCTACTGTGTCAAGTGTGAAGCACATGTCTCAACCTACAGATGTGGTCTGGTATGTTGGGTTTAGGAATTACCACCATCATATAGTGGAATGTGCTAGTCTTTAGCAGGTACCTAACAGATTACAATGGTAGGTTAAAAACAAAAGTGTAGTTACAAATTTGAAATATACATATAAAACTGTCATAAACATTTAATGAAACATATGTCTAGCAGCATTGGGACACTATGCAATTTACTAGTGCTTAGAATATTTATTTATATTTTTGTTGAAATAGTGTTTTCATGTCTCCTCTGCACAGTGACAGAACTCAAGAGAAAGCACATTTGAATATGGGTAATTCTTCAAAAATATGTGAATAAATGTGCACCATCAAAGTGAATTCAAAGGGTATTTGTGCCTGGTGTAATATAGCTATGGTATCTTTGATATGCTGAGCTTTGAAGGGTCTTTTAAAATACTTCATTGAAAGTATTATGTATTTAAACTATGTGGCACAATGTACTTAATTTGCTTTCATTGAAGATGTGGTTTTTTGCATTGAATATCTTTTGGTCGTTATTTGGATTCAAAACTCTTGTTTGAAATGCAGAATTTTCATCTGAACAAAATAGCACTTTATGATATCTACTGAATATACTTCAAAATGATCATACAGTGGAAAACTGATTATCTCTTGGATTTAATTTCCTAACATTAATGATATATTATCATATTTGCTATATGGTCACCGTTTTTGGAATTATAAACAGAAAAATAAGAAAAAACAATTAAATTATTAGTACGAATTGTATTCTACTATTACACATATTATTTTTGGCCTTGAAAGAAAAAACTACATTGAAAAGATATATTTTCATTTAGCTACCTTTGGTGTTTGCAAGGTGTCACATTATAATGAAGAAATGGCAGATAAAAACAAAAAAATCATTAATGTAAGAGGAGTACTAGCTTCATTGACTATTTTCTGAATGTACTCTTTTATAAATGTAATTATAAGGATAACAAAATAATCGTGGCCCTATAATCCATAAAAAATTACTAGTATAAGTAGTAATCACCACCAACACTTATGAATGCATCAGCACCAAGTAGCAGTCACTTTTCATTTTCCATTCCAGTGTGCATAATGCAAACCTACACCAGTACAGAATTGTGAGTCTAAAAATATCTTTATGCTTAAGCAAATACAGAAGACAAAAGACAGAAGAGCAGGGCACTAGCTCATACACTTTTCTCTCTGTAGAACCTTCTCATTGACAAAATGCCACTAAATTTAAAGTAATCTTCATTGTAAAGGAGCAGAAAAATTAGTCCTGACACAAAAATCAACACATTCATATATAATTACAGAACTGACAAAGATTCTGCTAGATTCTGCTCCTAAAATAGCAGTGTGGCAAGCCTGTGAATATCCAGAAAGGCAGAGATATGTAAAAGTATAATACTATGGTTACAACACAGACATGTGAATTCAGACACTTGTCTGAATACAGCAAGAGAATAGTAAAAATTCTTAGCATGTACTTAAAGGTGTTTTTTCTTAATTCAAAAAAGTAATCATGATACTCTACTTCAAAGGGAATCCATCAATATATTAAAGAAAAAAGAGAGAGAATATTGAATTACAGAACTATATTTAATAATAGCTTTAAGAGAGAGTATGGAAATGGAACAGCTGATCCTATGTCAGAACCAGAAGGTATCAGCAATTCAGATGAGGTGTAGTGTTGGGTAGCTCACCATAGCAATGACTGCTGCTCCAGCTCCAGCAAGTGCCACAATGAACAAGTGGAATGTCATGTTTAGCTGCAAAGGGAGGCAAAGAAAAGGGCTTTCATGGTCGTACAGCAAGCAGAAAATGAACAAAAATTCAGAACAACATAGAACAAATAATTACCTTCCTGATGCCACCCTTCCACAAAAGAAATGAATAGGAATATTTGTCCAAGAGATTGATATCATTACGTGCATTGTGCTTGTTTTGTTACAAAGCTCATATCGGGGAAAAAACATAACTCTATTTAAAAATACAGCATTTACATAATAAAATATTAAGAAAATTAATTATTTAAAAAGAAACACTCCAGTATATTTTGAGGGTTTTGTTTGGGCTTTTTTTTATGCTACAATATTACAATACCACCTTACAAGAACTATGTTTGTGGTAGTTTCTCCAGTGACAGCCTAAGAAACCCCATTTTCCCTTCATTAACTAGCTTTCTATCCTCATATATTGATCCACTTTCCACTCAGATTTGTTCATAGTGATATAATATAAACCAGGCTACTTACATAATTCATATTAACCAACTTCCTCACCTCACCCTAAACCAAATGATCACATTTGCTTTTAATTTCAGTGGCCTGGTTTATGCAGCAGCCACAGGAAGTCAACCGCAGCACAAGAGCTGCATTTTCTCAGACGGTTTTGGTACAAGGGTGGATTGTGTACCTTCCCTCTAAGATTTATTCAACCATAGTAAGACCCAGTAAAACACTTAGCAAATGTTGATCCTTCTGGCTTCAGAGGGATCAACATTTTAGCCTCTCTGTGCTTTAGGCAGATGTAATTTTGTTCGTTCTGTCTTCATCTTTTATCATTCAAAAACAAAAACAGAACCCTCAGCTGCACTGAAGCAGGTGTCATTTGCCCAAGCAAAAAACTACAAATAAAAATGTACTAAGAGCTACTATCCTAATGCTTAACAAGGTTTGGCCAAATCCATTTGAAATCTACTTTCCTGTCATAAGAGTAATCATAAACCCTTCAATCAGTGATTCATTATATGGACCTATTAATTGTGCAGCGAGGTCATTAGCTTTCAAAAACATCTCAGTAACAAAGAAAAAGATATTGGAATTATTGAAAAACCCCAACAAACAAACCACAAGTGTATTTAGAAAACAAATGGATCGAGAAATTGCACTGACTAAATTTGGCACTTGGTAAAAGACTAGGAAAACTACTTGCTTGACTGTATTTTCACTGTGATTTAATTCATCACCATACATTGAATTAGACCATTACAGTAAGAAAACATATATCAGCTACTTCCTAATACAGTATATATTATGGATTTGTCAAAAATACTATGTTGTTTATTTACCTCATTAGAGTCACACATCTTGATGAAACTTTCTGATGAGGTGCAAACCTTCTTTTCCTCTCCAATAGTTACAATACCTGGAGAAGAATAAATATTCACATTATTTAGAATTCCCGGTACAGATCAACTTCCTTATATGAGAAAAGCTAAGAACTTATTTTAACAATGATATCTGGGTTTTGTTGACAATCAGGAGTCTGGAGCAACTCTCCTGTGAAGAGAAGCTGAGGCAGTTGGGATTGCTTCTGGAGATGAGATGTCTTCTGGAGAAGAGAACGCTCTGGGGAGACCTTATAGCAGCATTCCAGTAACTAAAAAGGGTCAGTAAGGAGAGCTGGAGAGGGATTTTATACAAGGGCATGCTGCAGTAGAACAAGGAGTAATGGCTTAAACTGAAAGAGGTTGAGTTTAGGTTAGATGTAAGGAAGAAATTTCTTATTGTGAGGGTGTTGAACACGATTCCTTGAGAAATGGTGGACATCCCATCCCCAGAAGTGTTGAAGAACAGGTTGGATGGGGTCCTGAGCAACCTGACCTAGAGGAAGATCTCCCTGCCCCCATGGCTAAAACCATTCTAGGATTCTATTCTATTTTAGCCAGCACAAAACTAACACATCATCTATTTAGTAAAAGCCCTGCTAAGAAACATGTAGGGAACAATTTTTCTGCCATTTTTGAGCATATCTTTATTCCTTATTTTGATCAGCACAAGGATTAAAAACCAGAAATTATTTGCGACCAGTTTATACACTTAAAATGTTCACAAACCTTCTCTACCTTCATGTGGAGAAATGTGCTGTATATTGATTTCAAACAGATTGATCTAGTATTAAGCTTCTTTCACAAGTTATAAACAAGCATTACACAAATTTTACTGTTTCTCTTTTCAGCAATAATAAGTAGAATCTACCTTTTTTCCTTTAGGTAATGACCAAATAATAAATCAAAGACTAGCTTGAAAAAAACCCCTGCAATTAACTCATTTATAATGAAAAATGGCTCTTTCCTAATATTAATCAGTGTTTTTTGCACTGATTTTACAGGAAACAGGTACATTCACAGAATACACACTGTATATGTTCGTGTTCTACAGAAATTCTAGATAGACTTAATAAAGAAATAGTCATGAATATTAACAAAATAAAAGGTCATAGAAAGAAAAATTAATACATTGATGAGATCTATACAAATAATTGCTTTTTAAACTCACCTGCCATGCCATGTAGGAAAAAAAAAATAAAAACCACCAATTTTTCTTCCCTCTCATGAAAGAAAAAAGTCAAATATTTTTTTTTAGATTAATTGAAATGTTTACTATTAATGAAACTCTTTTTTTTGCCAAAAAATATAGCACCTTTTATATCTCCACACAACAATTAAAAATATGCTGTGATTTTATTTAGGCCAAGGAAACAAAAGAAAGATAAGAAATTGTCCATTGAGCGTATGATTATCCAAAGCTCTGTGGGTTGAGAAATCACTAAGACCATAACATCTAGAATCAAACCAAGTAGAAGGAAGGAATTGAATTACCATCACAAATACAAGAATCCTCAGACATTCTAAGATTACAAACCCCTTTGTATCCAAATTTCACATCATCTCAAAACACACATATATCCCCACATTATTCTAACCTCCACTATTCAGGCTTTATTCTCATGCCCTCTCTATCTCACTTTCCACCACTTTCATAGAGTGTTACTATCAGTATTGTTGGTCCTCATCAAGGTTTTTGAAAGCAATGAATCTTGTTGTGTCCCAATTCATCTCTCTAGAGACAGCTGATACCCTAGAATCTCACATCTCCAGGTCAGTATCCTACCACAAGAATGAAAGTCATTCTCCAGATAAATGATTAATTAGGCATTTCTAGACAAGTTTCAGCAATTTCTAAAGAAGAGACTAAGCCAAAACCCCATGCCAGATTTTCATTACTCTGGGAAGATGGACAAGGTTGACTAAATTTTTGTCAGGTCTGGAAATGCAGCTCATCTTTTATACACTGCCTAGACTAGTGGGTAAAAGGGCAGAGAGAGACACTTAACAATTGCTTCAGAACCACTGAACAGTTCATTTCAGATACATGGAAGCAAAGCAGTGGAACGCTCTCTTTTGTGAAATCTTACTATTCATTTAGGGCTTTTCATTCACGTACCATACTGGCGAAGATCCAAGCAGAGATTAGCTCCATCCACTACGGTGGCATTTCGGCAAATGGTCCACAGATTGAAGTACATGTAAACAGGCAGAGAAGTGAAAGCTGTAACTCCAAGCCAGGCCAACATAAAGACATATGTCAGCATAATAAACTGCAGTAAAAGAAGGAAAAACAAAACCAGAGGTAAGTCAGAACATAAGTTATAAACCTTTGGAAAAAAAGTAGCCACAGGGTTCCACAGAGGAACCACAGAGTTCCACAAAAAAAAAAAAAAAGGAACCACAGGGTTCTACATTTGCAGAACAAATGCATCCATGACTGGCTTTGTCTGTTTCTGTCCTTTTTTAATTTATGGTTTTGATCTGATAATCCACTAATGATCAGGTCAAAATGATGCCACAGTTCAAATGTGGTGTTCCTGAAGAACAAGAATGATGCTTCCAGAAGTGCAAGCTTACTCCACTTTCCTCTCACTCTTGTGCCAATGATGGATGCAAAGCAGTGCACCTGAAGTACTGACAGCTGCATCCTCTGTGAAACGTATCTGTGTCTCTCTCTCATCACCACTACTCCATAGTTAGTACAAGAGGCCCTATGGTTGTATCTTCTACTGTCTATCATGTTGCAAAAAATGAAAATTAAATACTGTAGGCTTTGCTTCTTTTGCTTTTAAAATTTGTGTCTCAATAAAAATGAGCCTTTGTCTATGACTCCCACAAAATCTCACTTGAAAATCCATTTTGCACTGAACCAATGAGACTATACTTTTGCAATTGTTATTGCATTCAGACGTATTTGGGGTCTACATACAAACAAATTCATGATTCAGAAAAAACAGTAAGTAAATGTCCTATAAATATGAAAACATGCTACCTGGCTGCTCCTTTGCTGGGTTGACACCACTAGGAAACACACTTATTAATAACAAACCATCTTTTCATCTTATGCTGTGGAAAGGATATGAAGAGGCTACATGGTAAAATGTGGAAATCAGTCTCTAAATATGGAATCCAAATAGCCCCAGAATCTGGTGGCTTCAGAAATGCTGATGAATCCAAACACATTACAAGACACACAAAAAATCATCATACTAACATTTTTCTAGCTGCTTACCTCAGAAAAATAATGGCTCTGAGAATAAGAAATAAGAAATATTTTTGAAAGCTGAATAAGCTGATAAAAATCTGCCTAAAATTAAACCTTAAAGAGTAAATAAGGGATAATGGAAGACATTTTCTTGTTGTTTTTTTTTTTTTTTTTTTTTTTTTTTTTTNTAAGATCTCTCAAATCAGGTAATGCAGGAAAAAACCTAATATAAGTACAGATTTTAGTTATGGAAATCGAATAAGGTCAGAATCTAAAAGGTTGTAAAATGATGTGAAAAAATTGTAGCCGGGTGGCTTAGCCACATTGACCTGATCAGGAAAAGCAATCCAAAACAACAAAAGGTCTGAATTTTAAATGAGGTACTCTTATTGCTTTGAAGCCATAGGATGATGTTCTCAAGCAATCTTAGAGACCTTAATTTGATTTAACCTCACTTCCAAATATTATTAAAGAAAAGTAATTTTAATTCTGAGGAAGTATATTTACATATGGATTTAATGTGGTTTAATTAATCCAGTTTAAAATTTATTTCAGATTAATTTTTCTGATTGTCCCTTGGTAAATTAGACTTGTAGTTTGAAAAGTTGTTTAATACTTTCAATATCAACTTTCTATCCTTTTCTTGAGTTAGTACTCCATGCTTCAATACTCATACTTTACATCCATGCTTACCAGTTTGAGAGTTACAAACTGATTTAACTTTTCCCTCAACATCCAACTAGTTTAAAAGAAAAACTGATGTGTTTAATTTATACATAAAGATTTCTAAAAATGCATTCATGCAGATAACGGCTGTCTTCTTTACCAAATCTTCCCAATAACCCACTTACTAGAAACCCAACTTGTAAAACAGAAAAACTGATAGCAAAGTCCAAAGTAGATATGCACCCTTGAGTACTGCTGTAGACATTTCCATGCATCATTTGTTCATATATTGGAAATTCTATTCCACATATTGAAGAGTAAATAGTTAACACAAGTAAATACTGTTCCGTACATGCCCCTTTTTTGTTGTTGTTATTGTTCTTTTACTGTTTTCTTTTTTCCTTTCCATATTACGGTGTTAAAGTTAATGAAACATCTGGCTCAGCCCCAGGCACAGACTCACAAATAATTCCTTGGAAAATGACTTAGAAATGTAGATTCAGGGATATGAATTCCCAAATAAAGTGCTATGTCTGATCTTAATTTACTATCAAGCTAAAGAGTTGCACTCATTTTTTTCTAAGGCAGTAATAGCAAATAAGAAAGAAGACTGTCTTGGTACAGACTTTAAATTCTAATTTATCCTAGAAGTGTTTTAAAAGTAAACCAGCCTCCTAGACTATATTCTTAGCTTATCAAAAACAAGTAAGTCTGAAATCTTACTTGTGATCCCCCAAAAATTTGTGAAATAAACAATACTTAATAAATTTAGTACATGTCTTAGTGTAGCACATCCATAATAATTTAATGGAGTACTGAATCTTTTATATTAGTTACATTACAGAAATGTAATAACTGTTTTTATGACAGGGCTCCATATAGGCTTGAGAATTTTCCTATTTTGTGATTAGCACCAAATGGAGAAAAAAAGGTAGGCTTTACCATGAGCATTACAAACCCTTTTAATATCTATTTATTTTCTGATCTGTAGTAATAATGAAGAAGCCTACTCAAAAATCCCCACTGAGATAATGCAAAGCACTAGTATAGCAAAGAGGGAGAAAACAGAGCTTATTAGCCTCTAAAAAATCTGCCTTGGGCATAAAATGATAGTAGAGATCTGTCAGATGACAGTTGCTGTGAGTCACAAGGGCTGCTTTCTCAGAGAGAACTGTCTGCCTGTTATGGAACAGATTCGCTCTAAAAACATGAATCTGATTGGTTGAGTATCTCAGAAAAAGTTGCTCAAATGATGAATAATTTCATTTTAAAAACATATTTTAGAAAAGGCAGAACTTCAGTGTTCCTCTGTCAGTTGCATTCAGCTGAAGAGCCAGTGGCCAATGACATGCCTGATTTTATGTCATAACACCAAGAAGACAGGAAAAAATATGCAAGCTTCCTTTGTTTATGTAAGAATAACGAAAATACAAAACTTCAAGTTAAACCACATGGTAATTATGGGTTATGCCTGGAAGCTGCTATCAGTGATATCAGTAAAGCCAAGCACAGAAATGTGATCTGGGCAGTAATATACTTCCTGCTGTAAGGGCAGTAAAATAGTTTAACCTTGCACAACAAAATATTAGTTTCTAGCAATAGCAGGTAGTAGCTTATAAATTCTTTTTATAATTGAATGAAATTATGAATTATTTGATTTTTAAAAAGCACAGGAAAGAATAACATAGTTTTTTAGATCATTTTCTCTGCTATTACAACCTTCCCTCTTTGCACAAGACAACTTACAAGGAATGCTCAAGGAGCCTGTTCACTCCAGGAATTAAATTCAGAACCCAATCTCCTGAGATTCAAAGGGATCTTTCTCCTTTGAAGTAGCACTCTGCTACGTGACAAGCTGAAGATTTCTGAAAGAGTATAGCATCTTAAAGAGGTATCACAGTTTGTTCTTTAGCATCCTGTCTATTGTGTTTATGGTGAGAATTACTTTCTCTGAACCGTTTGATTTTCACTCTAAGAAGCCAAACACATAAACCCAAAATAAACTAGAAGTATAGTGAAATTTATCTACCAAATCACAAAGATAAATTCTATTTTAAATTCACACTATTTTAAATTCAGCTCACATTTGCAAAGAATAGCTGAAATGAATAATTACTTGAACAAACAAATATTCAACCTTTTTAGTGGTTATTTTTTGTATCATCACCACAGCTGGCAAAATGCTCTTGCCAGATTTTGTAAGTTTTTCAGTGCCTGTAATGGCTTTTCTGAGTTATAAATTATCAAAGCAGGCAAAGCATCAACTTTCTGGAATGATTTTTTAAATCAAAACAGACCAATGTCAGCAGAGGAGAGCATATTTTGAAATTGTTTGTGTGGAGCGCACCTTCCCTGGTGGTCATAACTGGTTGAAAACCTTTTTCTACTGAAAACATTACCCAAATCCCATCCATTTTAATAAGATCAATATTTCAGTTACCGGTTGTTGTTTTTTTTTCTTTTTTCCCCTCCTTCTTTCTAATTCATGTGTACTTGTCCCATGAAAAGCATATTCATTAAATTTCAAACACTGTTCTTATTTTAGTTTGGTTATAAATAATTTAGTACCCCTGAAGAAACGTTGTATGATGGCTTCAGTGACCCTAGGGACAGAGGCAGTGAAATCTTATCTAAAAGGTACAGTTTCTACAAACAGAAATGGAGTGGAAAGAAAACAAATTAAACCTCATTCACTTCATTTTATGAGGACACTACTGCTTATGACAAGAAAAATAATACAGAAACATAGCAACAAATTAGGTGCCCAAATAAAACTTAACTCCAATGAACTCATGCGGCCATGTAATCTCATCTTTGTTCCAAACCACTCAGTACTAACTTTTACATTTTCTCTCAATCTCATCATATATTTATTTTGTATGAGCTCCCTGATGTGAGCTCTCAACACAAAGAGTTGCAAAAAGACATACAGCTTGCTGTTTTTTCATCACATTTAGATTTATTATCCTGTGACACACAAAAAATGTATACTTTCAGCTATGTGAATGAAGAGGTTCCTTCCAAACCTCTTCACAGCTTCAGAAATTCTCTTAGATGGTTTTTGCCAGAGATGAAAACTGCACCTACAGAGATCGTGTACATCCATTGTGCTCAAAGCCTATCATGCTTCATTATGAAACCCTGGCAGTGCTGGACACCACCCAGAATAAGCCCAGGGATAGCCTGGCTGTCTCTTATGGGAATACTGGGAAGCAGCTGGCCTCTGCAGTGCAGTGTAGTTCTGGATTTGGGTGCATTTTCCAAACAGGAAATGCCAGAACAAGGCACCGTGTTGGAATTTTTGGCCACACAGAAGCATGAACAGAAGGATCTTTTCAATTTTTCCTGAATTGTCCCATCTCTAAAACATCTCATTCACTTTCAATTGTCTCTATATTGGATTCAATACTAATAAAAACTTATTTAGTTTTAACATTCATTTTCCCAGCCTCAAATTCAAAACTGACCTTTGGTTTCAGGCCTTCTGCCTCATGTTGCTCATTTTACCCAGAAAAAATTCCTCTGAATTATTGCTACTGTCTCTTTACCCTGTGCACATTCTGCAAAAATGCATTTGCATACTCTTTTTAAATTATTCATTGCAGCTGACACATATTTTCTCAAATGCTGAAATTTGTCTTGATGCAGTTGTAGTGGGAGAGTACTGATAGAGTGCACAGTTCTCTCTTCAGGTTTAGATTTAGACACTAACTTCTTTAAATCTGACAAAGAAGTCAGATTTAGAGCGCTGTAAGTGTTCCCACTTCAGGCCTGTTGTTTATTTGCATTCAATTTTCTATTATGCAGGGTTCTGACCATACCTTACATCAACAGTCCAGACTCAATAAGGACTCTTTATCAATAAACTTTTATGACAGAGTAGTTTAAAGATTAGATATTTGTTCCTGTTCATCACCTGTATTATTACCCTACAGGACTTTAGTTCTTCTTTTCAGAGGTTCAGATTTCACACATCAGATTTTTGCTATTTTTTTTTCACTTTTTAAAGAAGAATCTCTACAGAGATACTTCCATCTCTTCACAATGGATTTTTTATGTGACAGCATCTTACATGTATAATTCCCCATATGCAAATATGAAAGAGAGCAAGTAGAAAACTTGCTGAGTTCCTCTGGAAAACATTTTAACAATGCAGAAGCTCAAACAGCCTCAGCTGCTTATTTGTGTAGAACCAAAATGCTATTATTTATTTAAATAAATGAAAAAATGAAAAAAAAAAAGAATGTGTACAGATATCTCTAGACATTAACATGTTTAAGAAGGACTGTTGAGTCCCTCACAAGAAAATGGCTCTAACATTTCCATTTCTGTACTAACTAGCATCTCCAAATTCATGCCTCATTCATGGAGAGAAATAAAAGATGAAGCAAAAATATTGCAACTTGTCTGATTTTATATACAATGCTTCTGGAAGAGACTGTTGTTCTGATATTATCACTAAATGCATTGTAAACCACAGAAAATACACACATGCAAACTATTTTCTATAGCATCACTTGCATTGTTAACAATCACTTGTTGGACATTTATTATTGCCTCTACAGAACATGTTCATCCCCTCTTTCTCTCTAACATATTATACTCCCAGGCACAGCTCCAAAAGTCTGTTGAAACATGGATAGATTTCATGGTGTGCTATTACTGTCATGTGGTTGATATTCCTTGGCTTACATTCAAGTCAACTGCTTCGAGAGGAAAAAAAAAAGCCAATATTGATCCAAATTTCTCTCCATAGAGGGACAGATTTCTCAGGTTCTACTAATTGAAATTCATTCATATAATGAATACTACCTAATGAGAACTTTCTTTGATTATCAAAATATGTTAACAGAAAAATATAAAATCCCAGAAAATTGAAATTATATTTTGGAACAATTTTGTTTGACTTTTTTTAAACATTTTTCTTCTACAGCTAGTCTAGATGGAAGAAAAACTGATTTTGTCAAAATTAGGATCGATTCTCACTGTTGCTTTCTGCTTTTCATCTGCACATAGGTTTTTCTAAATGTGTATTTCAAGGATAAAATATTTCATGCTTTATTTCTATTGCTTTGGAAAAAATTTAGATACATGTAAAAAACTGGCTTACTTTCTGATTTATGCTGTTGATTTGTTGGTAGCAGAGTAGGAGATTTTCACAGTCACATCAGAAATTATTCTCTAATAAATTGATTCACTTTTTGATATATTACTTAATATGCAAATGGATGAAATATCAATTTGAAGGAGGCTTTGCACTGATGCAAGACTGTTTTATCTTAAGATCATATAATTTGTCTCTTTGGTTCTTCCTTAGAAACCAAATATTCTAATTTATTTTCTATTCTTGAATTTTCTTTACAATGTTGATGGGTCTGTAGCATTGTGCTGCCTAAAGTTATCATTAGTTGCTTTACATGCATCCTTCAGCAAGACTATAATTTTTGTAGTCTGACAGGCTTCTGAAGCCCTATAGAAAGCATTGGATCTTTATTGTTGCTTAACAAAAGCAGAATTTCCTATGTAATTTTTTTTACAATCCTTCAGACAGGAATTATTTCTTTCTCAAAATGCACATGCTCATATTTTCACATTCACAAAGTTATCCTCCTCCTTTTGTTTTTCTTTCTGGTGGTATTTTTCTAATTCTAGGAGGTAGAGTCTAGGAATATAGCTAAGCTATTTGCTTTGTATTCAAATATGATTGAAGAGAAATAATTTGGTATTAAAACTGGCTTTTTGAAATATGGATTAGATATCTTCATTAAATACTCCTTTTTCATGTGCTCTCCTTTGTATGTTCATGCCATGTAACTGTCCAATTTGAAGATATAAAGTACAAAAAACAATCAGTTCCATCATTAACTTTCCCCTGACAATGTAGGCCAGTCCTAGTAGTAAATTTTCTAGGTTAGGCTACCAAATAGATGATAATTTTTTTTATAAAATCCTGAACCATACGCTAATGGTTTTCAATGGTGACAAGTTTTCTATACACAGATGAAGATATAGCACTCAGCTGGGAAAGGACTGAACCATACAGATTGTTTACATTTTTCACATTTCCAAAATTTGCATTGCAACACTTTTTCAGGAAGATTCCATGGTTTGTAGCTGAACACAAGGCAGCAAAGCTTAAAGTAGAAAATAGAAATAATAGTTATAGGTCTAAACAAATGTGTCACTCAAGGTTAATACTTGGCTGTCAAAAAAAAAAAAAGTGTTTCTTTTCCTGATATATTCTTAATGGGCTTTGTGAAGCCTACGCGAAAATGAAGGGGTAGGAAACTTTCTTGCTTGTTTCCTGTCTTGACAAGCATTCAAAGTCAATAGCACAGCCTTTTAAGCTTTTATTGTCACCTTAAATAAATTTAAGTTTCTCTCCTTCCTGTGCAAGCGATGCTAAAAAATATTTACAAAGCTAAATATGAATTCTTAAGGCATCAACAGGAAGATACAGTTCACATGAAGAACAAAGATATATGGTTTCTGTGGGTTTTCTTTCACCATAAAAGTAATGATTTCATGATAATTCCACTGATATTCAAAGGCTTAAATAACTCTAAAAAGAGTAAGGTGTCTAGATGCAGTTAATAAGTTATCCAGGTGAAAGCAAGGATCAGGGAAAACTCTCATCACCTGATGAAACATTCAAGTTAAAGCTGAGATGGATTATCTGAATATAGGGGAAATAAAGCTATCATCTTGAGCAATTTATGCATACTTTGGAAACGTATGACAGCAATTTAATTAACAAAAAATACTTACTGACTGAGCTCACATGCCAAGAAAAAAATCTGTCATCAATGTGCAAGACACAAAGCACAATCTGAAGCAAAAACATCCAGTTCATGCAGTTTATCACCACCAACAACATTGCTGTCAGCAAGCAGCAAGACCAAGAGAAGATGAGCAGGTACTGGCAAGGCACATTACAATGTCTGGCACACTCCTCTATTAAAGGAGGTGATGAATACCACAGTAAACGAAAGGGCTGCCTATACAACATATGGGAAGTTACGGGAGAAAAGGAATGTCAAACAAAAGTATGATTATACGTGCAATATTCCTAAGTGAGAAAATCTGGAACTATACAATAAAGGAAAACAAAAAGGCCTAGACAGATTACAGAAATAAGACAGAAAAAAAACCAGAGTCAGCACCTAGAGATGCACAACAAAATTTCCGAGCTCATCGCAAAATATTTCTAAAAATATAAGAAATAGTAAAAAAAACAAAAACCAAAAAAACCCTTCCTTTCATCTTTCTTTTCAAGATGCCATGTGTATATTAACAATGCAGTTGGAAGAGAATGACATTAAGATTACTCTATGAATCATTCAACTGAGTTTTGAGCTATTGCTAGAGCTTGTTCTTCTATTTCAAGATCAAGAGCAGAAAACTGCAAGGAATACAGTTCTCCAAAGAAATTCCAACACTGGTTTAGTATCCAGGGATAAGACGAATTCCTACAACCTATAAAATTGTTAACATGTTTTCTTTCATCTACTAACTCCAGCAGTGTTTAGATAGCAAATGTTATTCACTCAAATTTCATCTAAAGGGGCCAGGCAGGATACATCCCACTAAATTCATATAGTTGGCTGAAGAGCTTAATATAAAAGACATAACTTAAAAGACTTGAGGGTTATTCTCTTTGCAGAAGATAGGACAAGTCACGAAAAACCTCAATTAATCTGACAAAGTTTTTCTAAGCCCCACTCCTCTTTAACTACTGAAGGAGCATAGGCCTTTGTCTTGACAACCTTAGTGACATTCTTAATTAGGTGGGATTTATCTGTGTCATAATGTATTCCCTCAGAAATTAACTACTCCATTCGCTTCTGGGCAATTTGTGGGAAAAAATCTTGTTTCTGGTTTTCAGTTGAGCAATCTGAAATGTCAGAGCACTATGAATCTCACCTTTCCCATTTCCCAAATCACGGTCTAAAATTACTTACAGCATACACAACTAAACATGTATGAGGACAAGAGATTTTTAGATACTTTCCATAGTTAAGATTGGTTTAAAGGATTTTGGACCCATAAGTATATCTGCTGTCTTGGAGAGAAGGTCCTTTATTTCTTACAAATATGGCATGAGGCATACTACATTTCTTGGATGGAGCAGAATCTAATCAGAAGCAAGGCCTCCCTCTCTGTCAGATCAGCATTTTTTCCCCAGAATATCCAGTCATGGTCTAATTTTCAGAAATGAGATCTTCATTTCTAACATTCAGAAATAATACATCTGTTCTGGGTGGGAAAGCCAGATGAGCCTGCACCAAACTCTCTTCCTCCTGTTACACAAAGAATCAAATGTCAACATGATGCAGTTTCGCTGCCTCTAGAATAACTGGTCTGGTAAGGAAAAGATGAAGTGACAAGTTCGCAGATGTTTTTTCAAAACATTTGTGAAGCTTCCATGGATGTTTTGCAAAATAAAATCCAGAAATATTTTGGGAAGTCCATGTTTTGGTTTAGGCACTCAAGAAAGACGTGTGAAATAGCACATGCTATTGATAGGTAATCAGGTACCCAGAATTATTTTCAAAGGCAGAAAAATCCTTGTCAGTAATTAAAATAAAATACTAAAATAAAACTAAAGATACAGAAGGTATATGTAAGTGCAGTTCAGAATATAAAACATCTTTTTCTAAAGCCTCAACAAGGTTCTTTTGAAAAGCAAAGTACAAAGAAATAGAAATACAACTGCCACAATGAGGTCTTTATATAATGTTTTGTGATTAAATAAAACAAAAAACAAACCTCCTTTTCCATTTTATAGCATAAAATGAGGGGGAAAGTGTCATTGTATTTCTTTGGTCTTTTTTTTCTATTGAGTTTGTAAGCAGATATTCTAAAAAAAACGGTGTAAATGAGGCTTTCCATGGCCAAGGGAGCTGAATATAAATAGGAAGGGTATTAAATTGCAAACAGGAAAACAGTGTTACAGTTGGCTTCAGGCCTGTCTCCCATTCTTTACTAATCATGCTGCAGCACAGTTATATATGACTGTTTATTTAATACTCTAAAAGCATGTTCAGGCATGGAAAAATGAAGCCTAGAAACAAAGCCATCCCTCCGCAAATGTGACTGGCATTGTCTTACTGCTTTTGTTTTACTTTTCACAGTAAATTAAATCTGCAAACATTGCCAGTGAGAGTGTTCACTGTCACTTTCACAAGGCCTGTCTCAGATGTGAGAGGCTCTACTCCACGGCAGCACTGACATGACTTGGATGCCAACGTCCTGAATGCTCATATCAGCTGATAAGTCAACTACACAGTAACTGGGAAGGTTAGGCTGAGCTATTTCTTTTTCCATTACTTCAGGCAAAAAAAATTCCTTTTGTCCATTCCGAGCTAGAAAGTGAGCTATTTGCAGCTAAGGAGGGAGGTCAGGAAGGGCACATGAAAAGTTCTTTCAGATGTTGGCTATTGGTTTTCTTAAAAGTCTGTTTTTCAAAAATATTTTTTAAGAAAGAGAAAAAGATGCTGCTTTTCATATTTCCACACATAGAAAGACAGCTTATCCATACAAAGTTAAAATAAATTTTCCTTTTTGAATTTTTTTATTGATTTTTCCCCATTTTTATAATAGGTTTAGTCACAGACATAACAAATTTGTTCATGCAAAATATTAATGACATAGAACTGGTGGTGATGGTGAAGCTGAAGGACTTCATTTTCAGATTTTAACATGCTTAAACTTCTATTTAGAAAGACATCAACAATTTTGACGTGGAATCCTGGTCACAACTGGAGGTTTTACAAAGGTGTTTTTAATGTGGAACCATTTTAAAATTTTAATTTTTCAAAACCACAAATATCCTGTGTGTACATTTCTGTTAGCATTAAGCCACTGCTAAAAGAAACCAAATGTTTAATCTTTGACAGTTTAGATTTTAATATTTACAAAATTACAAGTTCAAAACTTTATACAAGGAAGCTTTCTTGCAACATGTAGTATCCGCCAACCTCTTTCAATAGCATTATCTCATTTTAGCAACTGTACACAACAAAATTTATTATAGTATATTTTTAACAACTGAACAATCTGGCCTTGACACACAATACTGATTTGGTTTCATCCACCTCGCCACTATTATTTTTTTTTGTTCTTAGGTCTCATTTCTTTATAGCATTGCATGTGTTGAGGAACTGGACAAATTCTAAACATATCTCTCTTGGATTGAACTATTTTCTAATTCCAAATATATACATATATATTTAAATCTAAGATTTTCTTTTTCCCTTAAGAGTTTTAAGTATGAGACAATGAAAATCAACCAAGTCAAAAGGACATCAAGTTTTAATTGACATATACTCTCTATAGCACAGATACTAAAGCCAGAATAATAATACAAAAATAACTCCAGACATTTGTATAGCAATCTTACTGACACATATAAATGAGACAAACAATCAAACAGCAGGTTTGTGGGTTTGTGAGTTTTTTTCACCAGGAAAAAGAAAAAAAACTTCCATGGACTTCAAGAATAACGACAACAAGGTATTTAACTCAAACTAATTTATGTATTATTGTAATTTGATCATACACAATACACAGCCTTAACCTCAGCTGCACAATGTGTATCAACCCAGGGCTTTTCCAAAGTAAAATACAAACATTGCAAATTGCTGATGAGGAAAGTAAACTGTTGAAAGAAATAATGTAATGAAGCACTAATAATAACAGCAATGATATTAACCATAGGATAGCTGTTTAACCATTCATTTCTTGTAGACATATGCTATAGAACTACAGTAATTAAAACTGTGAGAGGATGTAGCACTGCTGTGCTGCAATAGTGAGGATGGGCATTCATGGGAGCTGTGAAGAAAAATAGTGTTCTGAAAATCTTGCTACTCAATACAGAATTGGAACTAACTTAGTAGGTCCTCAGTGAATACAGATTAGAGGCTTCTTTCCAGAAGATGAAAGCAGTGTTGGCATAAGTAATGACTGTTCTTTATTTAAAATGTTCTAAGTCTTTTTTTTATATATTTATTTAAAGGTTTTAAACCAATCTTAGTCAAAGTGCCAAAATCTTACAATGATGACAAGAATGAAAGAAAAAGAGACAAAAGACCAGCATTACGGTGGTGCAGATTATATCTACGTAGAGATGACCTACAGACTGCATTCCTCAATTTCCAGATCATCTGTGTCCAGTTTAACCTTAAATATCAGGATATTCAAAATACTAGTTTTGATAGTCTTTGTGTGACTGGAGGTATCTATTGCTTATATTTGTTTAGACTGCATTCCACTTTATTAAGTGTTGACAGTTGTAGTAGAGAACAGTGGGAAACCCAACTCTGCCTACTAATTTATATATATTGTATATCATTAGCATAGAATAAAAAATAAGTGTACTTTAACCCAGATCTATTAGGCAGTATTCATTAATCTAGCATTCATCCTAAAATATGAGGTTTTGATGCAGAATGTGTTTTCAGAAATATACAACTCCAACAGCTACCAAGTTCACAGGCCTCTTAGCTTAGATGCAGAACAGTCAAATACCAAAAGATTAGTTACTTACCTGACACTGAATAGAGACGGTAAAATAATCCCACTTGAAACAGTCAGCAATTTTAGTATGATAAACTTCCATCGAAGTCCTAGTACAAATCACATTTTTTTGAATCCAAGTTTTCCAGGGTCATAAGTGAATGGTCTCTCCAAACCAGAGACTAACACAGGAGTAAATAATGGGCTGTTTGCCATTTAGAAAAAAAAATAGAACCTGATGACAGGTCTCAGCTTGTTCCAAAAAGGAACAGGCAAGATTCCTAAAATAACTGAAAATATTAGTAAGGGAAATATTTCATTCCCAGTAGAGCTGGAGGCCTTACAGTTTTGGTCCTGTTCAGTACAGCATATGTTGCTGAGGTAACGAGCTTTCTCACTCAGCTGGTGGAATTCATTGCTCCTGAGTAGCAAGAATTATTTAGCATTTAAACAATACAGAGAATATTTATAACACTCTGTTCTCCTTTGCTGTAATTTTTAAGCACTGAACTGAGGTATCACAAAATATTAAAGACAAACAAAACCAAAAAATAAATATCACAAAGCACTAAAAATATACAAAGCATATTGAATTTGTGGTAAGCAAAAAAGCTTTCTTAGCCACTTACCCAGGCACTCACACATCTGCCACAAGTGGTGATTTTGAAATCTCCATAGAGATCCTTGATGGCACCAGTTGTAAAGAATCCCTCCACCATCAGCAGAATGCCATATACAAAGAATGCAGCTGCTACACCATATATCACGTATTTGAAGATGTCGATCCTGCATAGGAACAGCAAAAATTAATTATCTGCATAAATATTTAAAGCTGACTCTGAAATTTCAGGGTGAGATAATCAGAGCCCCTGAGTCTCAAACTTCATGGCTGACAGGAGTCAGTGTAAGTGCTGATCTGCCATAATGACAGGTGAAACTGAGGACAGGGATGAACTCTAAAATAAAATTGTATTGATTTAATAAACACTGGGTCATTTAATCTACTTAAATGTAAAAATGGATCTGTTTAGGTAAGACAGCAAAAATTGTCACATCAATTTAAACGTTAGTTACTTTTCCGTTTTCTTCCTCTAAATGAAATGGGAAAAAAAAAGGAAGCAAAAATCTGACACATCTCCTAAATCACACATTCTATCTAGCACTTAAGTTATAGAAGATATTTAGTTACAATCTTCAATAAAACTTTCTGCACATACAAGTAGTTCTCCAGCTGCAATATCAGTCAGCGCTATCTTCTCATTGTTATTCTCCCACTTATTCTCCAGTGGACAAAGCATTTGACACAGAATAATAAAGTCATCAAGAGAGGTTCCCTACTTCAAACCAGAAACATATTATTCCAGAACTAATGAGGTCAGGTCATCTGGAATTCTTCTATAATAAGGCTTACAAAAATCATTTCACAGCCACACAACTGAAGCAATGGAGGGATGGCTTGCATTGTGATGTGCAGAGTCCTAGAAGGCTCAATTCACTACAGAGAGGATCACCTGGGTTGTGTGCTTGTTCTGCCCAGCACTGCCTCTAAGGTCAACATTGGCTCAAGGAGACTGTGCCTCCTAAACATTCTCTCACAACCAACATTTGTGAAAAAATTTTCAGCAACACTTCTCTACTCTGGTGTCTAAACTTGGAAACATTCCTACTGACCATAGCCTTAGATCAGCATTTCTACTTGAATTTCTCTAAAAAACTACCTACAGTAAATTTTCAGTTTGTTGATGTGACAGGGCTGGAGCTGTGTCACTCTTTATAAAATGGTAATATGCAGATTTAAGATGGCACTAAATTCAATCTTATTCTCCAGGTCAAGATAGTGATACCTCCTAACAATGAAAGACAAAAAATAAGGCTGAGAACCATTTGGATCTACCATATGAATTTTGACACATCATTATCCACACTGGATGTTTTCTCAAGGCAATGACTAATATTTTTATTGTTATGAAAGGAAATATTTAATGATAACAATTCCTTAGGAGCACATTTCCATCATCACTCAAAAGACAACTTACAATACACATTTTACATGTATAATACAATAAAAAAATCTCAAAAACCTGTTAGATTTTCTTTGATCTCGAATGGTTTTCAAAAGATTCAAAGTCAGGTTCATGTCTACATTAAAAAATGCAATAAAAATGCAGCTAAACGTCTGGCATATTTGGGGATCAGAGAAGTACTATACATGAATGCATCTGGAAAAGAGACAGGTTATATTTTCCCCTAACATTCTAATATCAAAGCACTTCCAGCCTTTTTTTTTTAACATTGCTTTTTGATTCAAGCGCAAACTAGAGTAAGTTGATTTCTGTATGGAATAGATACTTGAACTCAAAAGGGTGAAAGAAATTTAACACTGTAGATGGTATGAGATGATGCAGATGAAATTTATTTTAATATATATAATTCTGATTACATTGCAAAAATCCCATTTCCCTGATTCGACAGTAATTCAGCCATTGTAACATTTTTTAACATCAAAACTGTGTTTTAAACCCATATTTTTATTAATGATTGAAAAAAAAGGTTGCAAAAACAAATACACAGCAACTTTGTGAGTATTCCAAAAAATCCCTTCCAGTTCCTATATTATATACTTTAAACAATTGTGACCTTCACCAGTGGTTGAAGTCTGGGAGTTCTGCCAGCAGCAGCTTCTCTCAGACCTCTATGTGCTCAGTTACAAGCTCTCATTGCCCTAAAGAGATTAGGACTTTTGAGAAGTCCAGAGACTGTTTCAGTCCTTACAACAGCCCTTTAAACCATCTGTGCTGAGCCTCCCACTGAGCTGCTTGTGTCAAAAAGTGTACTAAGAGATCTCTGCTTTTCCCTTAGCCTTATGTGCATCTACAGGAATAACTTTCACTTAAGCCTTCCGTTCACAAAAGGAAAAAATATATATAGCCCAACACTAGCCAAATATAGAAATCTATTTCTTCCCCATCCACTCATTACAGAGAGGTCATAAAATCTCTATTCATCAGAGTACACGGGAGGAAATAGCCGAACTTATTCCAAGGGAATAAAGCAGAGTAAAAAGATAAATGAAAATTGCGAGAATCACTCAACTACCTCTGTAAAAGCCAGATAGAATTGTATTGTAGCATAGCTACATTTAGTGTCTGCTGTATTTAAAGAAAATGTATTACAACAATAACCTATATATATAGTTCTGAAGAGAGCATTGTTATTAAGTTATTCTGCAGCATCTAATACAGTTCACATAAACTTTTATTTTCTCATTAAGTTATAATAGATAAAAGATAGACCTGATAAAATGAAAATTGCCTTTCTTTAAAATAAAATGTGACTATTTGTGGATGAACTCAAGGAGATTAATTGCCATCTGTGCTTCAGAAAATTCTGAAATGCTGCAGATAGAGCATGAGAGCAACCATGGAGGTAGAAGGGAACGGCAGAAGGGGTGATGAACGTGAGCCAATGGGCAAGATGGGTAAGGACAATGAAAAACAACAAAAAGGACTTACACTTGTGTTAAGCTGGAATGGAAGGAAAGAGGTGGGCAATGAGCAAAGAAAGCAGACAAACTGATAAAGATAAAATTTTGGTCTTCTGACAGGATTGGAAAAATATACATTATGTGAAAACTAAAGCTACTCTGACCTAGGCTGCTGAGCAGAATAAGTTGAATGATTATCTAAGCATAAAATAATTGTGAAAAGCATCTTGAAGTTAGTAAAAGCTTCTTTTTTATTATAGAATAATCTAAACCATATTTTGTATACTGTCTTAATCTGGTAGATTCTCCATGGATTCTGGATCTACTTTTCTGCACAACACTGTGTTCAGAAATGTTAAAACAAAAATATTACTGTTTTTAAACTGTGATTTAAGTCAAGCTGATCCTTCAATTTTAAGTTCTTTGCCTGCTGTTAGATAAATAATTTTTCCGTATTAACTAGACTCCTTAATTCATTAGTCTCAATCTGGATTCTATCCAACAAGAAGCATATTTAAAATATCTCTAGAGAAAACACTTTCTTCTTCTGGCAGAAGGTATTCAGGGAAACCATCAATGCTAACTTCTCAAAGAACAGGTTGAAACTGAGTACCCAGGAGACTATCCCAGAAGAGACAAGTCAGAGGTGAGTGAAAACATTCTTAGTGAGTCAGACCAATGTTGCAGATTTCCTACTGTGTATTTTCATGGTGTTTTGGCAAATTTAAGTATTAACAATTATAATAAATCAGCAAGAAATAAAATAATTTGTTGAATGATCATGTCTATGTTCAGCAGGTTTTTGTGAAAAGTGTGTTAATATTGTTTTGGAACAATCTACATACTTGCTAGGAATATTTTATTTTTTAAAAATTTAATTAATATTGGACTGCAGTACAGGCATTTAGTTGTAACTAACACCTAAAGTTCACACTAGTTTGCCCTGTGACACAATTCTCATGCTGCCCAGAAAAACATTGCATTCAAATAAATTATGTGCGCATTTCAGCCTGAACAAATGACAAAAGCCTAATATTCCAAAGGTTTTCATTGGCCTACCCACCAGAATACTAGATATTACTGTGGGACTAGTTTTTCTGTACTTATAATTCTGTCTCACATTTCTATTTCTAAGTTTATAACATAACTTCTCTAATATATACAATGATATTAAGGTATTACAGATGTTAAATAGAATATGATTGCCAGTAAGCTGTACCTAAACTCTCTGAATGCAGTAGTTTCAGGAAATTACACCTATTTCCAAGCTAAAAAAACCCAAACATAATAAGAAAAATAAAATACCAAAGCAATTAAAGTACTAAAATGTTAATAAGATTACCCTAGTAAAATATCTAATGAAAAACTGTCTTTTTCTTTTTTTTGCCTGCATAAAAAATTTAGAAGGATGAGAAATACAGGCAAATGTTACCATTGGGGTAGAAGGGCTTCTCCTGTTTTGGGGGGTTATTTGGTTTTCAAAATTTTTTTCTCTATCAATTACAGAGGATTTTGAATACTTGATATTTACATCTAGAACACACAATCATCTCAGTTACTCTGTAAACCAGAAATGCTGGCCTCCATGCTGATCCTCTTGCCCCCTAAGGGACTGATACTGAGAGAGTGTTAAGACACTGAGATAGCAGACTCCCTCTTCAAGCTGTCTCAAGCTTTTAGAAATAGTTTGCAAATGCGTTTTTGAAGACAGACAAGATATAAGGGGATGTTTGCAAGAAAAAAGGTCTGTTTAGGCTATCCAGAAACCAAGCCCCGTGGAACTTTTGAAAAAATGTGCTCAGGAGCTCCTGGAAACCAGCTGGGAACAATTTCTTGGTGTCAGTTCATGATACTATTCACTTGAAAACAAGTTGAGCAAAGAAGGTAGCTGGTACCATGAAACAGAGAGAAATTGTTAGGAAAAGGAGACAAGCAAAGACAAACTGTAGAAGGAAAATAGGGAGAAAGAAGAATTAATAATAGTCATGTACTACCTGCAATGTAAGAAAAAAAACCCCCAAGTGACAGCCGAAATGAGATAAAAGAAACTGAAATACTCTCACTGTGAAGGGAAAAAAAAAATGAAAGTACTAAGAAAATGTCAGCTTAAGTCCATGAAGAAGTTTTTCTAGATTAGGTTACTGAGGAGTCTAACTTCTAAATTTCAGGTGTGAAGAAAATAAAACTGGTATATACAATGCCCAACTTGTTTGGAAATGATAAGAGAAAGGATTAACATGAGAGAAAGGATAAGATCAAAAAACATCAAAAGGTAATTTTTATTAAAATAGAAAGAAAATACAATAGAAAGAAAAAAAAGACTTTGATTATGCATTTCTGGAAGAAATTTTGTGTGTAATCATACAAAACATTTGCTCAAAACTAAAGCCAGATTGTTAGTATTACATAAAGAAGAGATCATGGTACTAAAATACGCAAGTTACAGTCACATTCTGCAAGGGCCAGATTTTCTTGTTCTACTCTGAAGCAAAGTTGATGTGACATAAGTACCCATTGGTTTTAATTTGTGATGCACAACTCTCTACAGGCATGCAGAACAGAACCCTAGATCATCATCCTCTAAAAGTGTGTTGCTTCCTTCCCAGGAATGGAACAGTTGAGTAGAAATTTCTTGCAGGACATCTAAAAGGCCATACAGAATCCTTAAACTAATGGCAAAGCAAAGGCAGCACAAACCACACCTCTGCTCTATGAATCTTGTAACTTTCTTGATATAGGAAAAGATCCAGCATAAGAATTTCAGTAATCATGGTAACTTTGAGTACAAAATACTGAATCTTTACTATGAATGAAAGGCAAGGCTTCTCCTCAACGTTGTTTGGGGATTCCCCAGTGCAACTAGTGCAGAGTACTGTACCAAGTTCTGGTAAAATTACATGATGGTTGTGGTACACTATGGATACAGAAATCCCAGGCAACCTTCTATAGCAATAAAGTGTAAAAAGATGTGGCAAAAGCATATTGCAGGATATGTGAGTGTTTCATTAGTACAACCATAAACTTGGAGACATACAAAGTACATACTGACAGGGTAAGACTGACAACTTGTTACTGCATGTCTAGATTGGGATCATAATATGAATTTACCCTTTTCAGATATCCTGTGGAACAGAGAGTTAGTTTTGCATGGCACATAAAGCATATTTAGCAATATGGATATTACATATAAATATACACTTTCCATTTTATCTGTTTATAAAGTAAACTAAGACCAAAGGGAAATAACAGTGGTTAAAAATGAAAAAGATATTTCTATGGAGATGAACCACCCATAGAGAAAGGGAAAATCACAAGACATGAAGTGATTATAGCTAATCTGAGATTCCAGTCAACCAGGAAGGAGAGCTACTTAACACAGTACTAAATAATACAGATGTCTGCTGAAAAGTAGGAAACTCTATTTGCACGGAAGAAGAGCAATAAATTCTTTATGTATGATCACTCTGCTGGTGTTCACATGCACTGCTATGAATTTTCCAGGTTATTCCAATGGTATTCTCATGTGGTACTCTGAATTTCCTTATTCAATTTCATTAAATGTCTTTGCAGGTAATTTCCAAATCCTAAATTTTATTTACATAAGTTCTCACTGGTATTGCCTTTAACAGAATACAGAAGACGTTATATAGCAGAGTAGGTGGCGAATTTCAGCACTGTATAATCTTGTAAAGGTCATGTTCTCAGGTGCTGATATTTTTTGTCAGATTTGATGCATCTGCCGATGACACCAGATCTAAAATTCTGTGTTCTGCATCTAATATTTAATATGCTGTATTTGTCCAGTGTAGCTATTTATATGTCGCTCTATTATTCCAATGAAATAGAAAACTGTTCTCGTTAAGTAAACTGCATCTTCAATGAAACTGTGCTCTCTGTGGTGATTCCTGCCAAACATAGGTCAAGGTTGCATTCATTGCAGAGATAACTTCATTCTTCTATACAATGTCAGTTGCTGTTTCCAAACATGCTATGGCAGAGGCCTGCATAAGTTAGCAAATATTTGATACAGAGCCTTATGTTTTGCTTTCCATAACACAAATCATATTTAAAACATAATGTATTTTCAGATTTAAAGAATGCCAAGCTTTTGCAAGAGATCAGAAATGTATAGGGAAAACCAGGTTACTACTATTGTGTACAAAGTAGATGCCTTAAACAGAATCATCACAAAGTCTAATGCAAATGTTTATAAATATCACATTTCATATTAGCTGTCCTTTATTATGGGATACCATTGGAATAACCTGGAAAATTCATAGCAGTGCATGGGAAATAACTTTCACAGTATGCCACTAATATAAGTGTAGAAATATTGATGATAACATTAATATTTTAGTGCTATCAGCATTTAACTTGCAATAGCAGCAAAGTCAACCAAAATAAAAGACAGCAAATCATAACATCCTTTCATCTACCTCTCAAAACATCATTTTTTATCACTAAGAGGGGAGATATAAAAGATTCTGCACCAAATTTTTTTTGCTTTACTCAAATGAAAACAGTTGTACACACATACGTATATTTCAAAATACCATCTTTATAAACCCTGACTATACACTAACAGAAAAGCCATCAGCAAGGATCAAACTTGGCCACAGCAGTACCTGAAACACAGGTTTCACAATGTGAAAGGAAGGAAATTTTTAGAGCTAGGAAGGTGGCACCAATGCAGTGTCTATAAGACTTTCTGTAGAGAACACAATGACAACAGATTTACAGATTACAACTTCATATAGTTTACTATGTGGTTTCTCACCTTTAAAGAAAGTGAATTTACAACGACCTGAATTAGCTTTGACTGTAGTAGAAAAATGGGTTTAATGTTACTACCAGGGAGATTTCTTCCTTTTCTACTCTAAGAGCATGATTCCCTTGTTCCATGGCCTATATATCACAAACATGTGACAGATGGCACTAACTGGCGTTGCGTACTAAAGAGAAAGAACTGGAAAAGGATGCTCTTGGGAAATACACAAAGCATACCTTGTGCTGGTGATTTCCTAAAATCTGCTTTTGGAATTTGTTCCAAATATCAGAAAAATATAAAAATCCAGCTCATGAGAAACATGCTCGATAACCATATGTCTCTTTCTGCTGACTTTACAGTCTTATCAAAATCAGTGATTAAGTAAGAAAATCTAGTTATACCTAGTACTTTGCAGATAGCAAAAGTTATGAATAATAACTTTTATGAAGTTATTAGGAGAATGGCTGAATACCACATCCCCCTCAAGCAGATTGCTCAGTTTTAGTGAAACCTGCAGAGCTGTTAAACTGACTAAGTCAGCAACACAAACCATTCACCTCTTGCAGTTAAATATTATAAAAGCAGTTTTCAGGATAATTTAAAGTATCATATGTTTTTCCTTAGGCTTCCTTTGGATCACAAAGAAGTAAAATAGCTACTCTACCGCCACTGAAAGAATCCACATCCCCCCCGAAAAGCTTATGACTTCTGCAAATTCCCAAACAGGCATTCCTTCACTTGATGGGGAAGTGGGTGGAGGGAAACAGCTACCATTAGAACAGTGATAATGTTGATAGCAAAAAATTCCAGAACTATAGGGAATGAAGCTTCCCAAAAGTCATTCAGAAAGCAATATAATTAGAGGTTAGTCCCAATGAAAAGGCCACATATTGACAATTCTAAATGTTTTTTTCATGGATTTAAAAATTACTGTCTAAAGAGAAAAAAGTCTACCATTCAGCTATGTGATTTTTGAAGATATGTTCTCTCCATAAGGGATACCTATGTATACAGCATGTGTTCTCATGAATTTGAACACATTTGATTTTTAATAGCTTTCAAGTATTTGGAGTAGTTATTTTATCTTTCTCCCCTGAAGGAACTAAAGTCAGCCTATAATCCAGTGCTTTGAGACAAAATCCTTTTTTAAAAAATAATATTCTTTAGAAGTTTTTGGGTTTTGCATCTTATTACAGGCTGAATTTTGGGTTGTACTTTCCCCCTTAAAAAAAATCAAGCAAAACCCCACTCTCTCTACCCTAACCAGCATCTCTCTATGTTGCCTCCGTAACTTTGGAATTATTAACCGTGATCCATTCTGTATTTTAACTTGGAAAGCAAACCATAAATTTGAGAAAATGTATGTAACTCGCCAGCATCTATAAAATTTAAATGACAGCTGAAAAACTTGTTTATAATTTTTAAATTACATATATTTACCACTTGTCAATATTTCCACAGCAGATATGATCTGCAGTTGGTACACATATACTCTTTGGATTCAGACAGTAGTCCAGGGAGATGGAATGAGGGACCAGTCTGCAGGACCAGCACTTGGATCACCTCTTTTATTCCACAGGGCTGTTGCTCTTGGCTGAATCCCCAAGGGCTGAATGCTCCAAGGGAACTTTGCTACTTATTGCAGTTTCTTAATGAATTAATTTCTCTCCAAGTGTCAAGGCATCATGTAGGGTGTGGGCAGCCCAGAGGAGCCCCAACCCCGTGGCCAGGAGTGTCTGTGGTGAGGGTCTGAACCCCTTGGGCTTCACTGAAATGTGGTCCTGGACTATGGGAAGCTTGAGGGGAGGCCCTAAGAGTGGCCAGGTGGGGACAGTAAGGGCTGTTGATGCCCTCAGGACATTGATATGGATGTTTCTGAATGGCCTTTTAAGATCTAGGTATTTAGGATTTATTTTAGAGTGTTTAGAGAGTGTTTCAGATTTTGTTTATGCCCTCATTACACCCTGCTTTCTCTAAAGGGGTCCACTGCTTCTAAACTACAGCCAGTAGCTGCATTGGCAGTGATAAAAGGTACAGGGTGGCTTGTGAGTTGTGTTATTTGCATTAAGAACAAACACTTGTGGACACAGTTAAAACAGCCTTTCTCTCTTGCCACCCACATAAATAGCTCTCAGATAGGGATTGATTTTTATGCTGAATGACATTTGAAATCCAGCATGGTAATAAAAAAATAGACAAAAACCATAAGCACGATTAAACAGAATCCAACCTACTTCACTGCAGGATCTGCCTGGCACATTTATCATAGAAGGACAGAGTCCAGACCAGCCTGAGACACTTCACAGCACTAGAAGCATTAAGAGCCCAAATGTGTTAAACAACCTTTGAAAAGTACAGTTGAGTAGGGCACACTGCTGGATTTTTTTGAAGTTCTTATCATTTTTAATCAGAAAAATTTAAAAAAACAACATTTTCTTTCCATCTCAATATGTATTGTTTTAAGAATGTAGGCACTACAGAGCTTATTTCTACTTACATATTCTTCTTTCTGGCTTTTGATCTTTCAAAAGTATAATTACTATAGAGCTTTTGTACTGCCAATGGTTAATCAAGATTTGTGAGAAAAGAGAAAGGATTTATTATCCCTACAAAATTATTTTATAAGCAGTGTAATATCTACTTAAACAGGTAGAAAATTAACATGTGCAAATTTGTGAGTCACACAGTTCAAAGCAATGGCTTTTAGTCAAAATATTTGCTCCTCTTGCCTTTAAGACATAAGTTTAGATATACCTTTCACAACTGAATAAAATCAAATTTCATTACAGCAGGTCGGCCAAAGAAAGAACTCGTTTTAATATCTCTTTAAGTAAACAAAGAAAACAAAGAGATCCAAAAGCTACTAGCTAACAAAAACAAATGCCAGGGCAGAAAAAAATTACCTTTACCATTCCTTAATCTTTTATGGTGAATTATATGCATTTGGACTATATTCCCTGACTGATACTTTCACTTTAGTATGTGACAGAGAGAAGCTGGAAAACGTGCTATGAAGACAAAGCATTGATTTGTGGCTGTTCTGCACTAATAGCTTCCTAGGGACTAATAAAATAAGTTAGGGCCTAATAAAATGACTGATCTTTCATTCAGGATAACAATGTACCTTAGCCACCAAGTTAAGCCAGACTCATTATTCTAAATGACAATCCAAAAATGCAAAGCAGAAGATACATCTTCCCCTCAACCCAATATATACAAGGACATAAAAATTCCTTGATCCAAAGAAGAAATTTTAATTTGGCGTAGCAGCGACATACTTATTTGGTCCATGCTCCCTTCTGGCTAATAATCCCACAGTGAGTACACCTAAAATGTGCAGAGAAGCTTTGGATAGGATGTTGATAACATAACCCAAGAGAAGTTAAGAAATTTCAGATCCATTTATAGCTCTCATGCAAACAGTGGTACCCAGTCAGATCAAATATACACATCCTGTTCATTTTTCTACGTCAAACAATGAATATAAGGAAAGAGTAAGAGCAGACAAGTCAACAGGATAACCTCCAGCACTAGCCTAGACTTTGTGACTTCTTGAGCTGGATTTGTTTCCCAAGATTATTTGGTCTTCTCTTGAAGCCATAAAAAACTTCTGGCATTCATAATATGCAAATAGATTCATAATTTTGCTATGAAAAAATTGAAAAACTTGTTCCTGCTGAATCAGGTGCCTACTACTTTCCTCTGATACCACAAGCCTTTGGTACTGGAATAGAAAGACAATCTAACCTTGCATGTCTTACTCATAATACTGTGAATTTACAGACCACACGTGTAACAGTTCTTTATCACCCTCTTTCTAGACTGAAGAATCCACCTATACTCAAATTTTAACCATGTATCTCCTGTTCTATAATCCTTCTTTCTTTGCATCCTTTGAGGCACCAATGTTGTATATATGTTGTATATATACGTTGTATGTATATAATTATATATATTAATGATAAGAATGAAAGGTGGACTTATACAACGCTTAAGGATGTTCTCTGTTTCACTTTGATTTTTCCACTTGTTAGTACCTGGTTTGTTTTTGATCACTGCTAAGCCCTGAGATGTTTTTTATGGAGTTATCCATCATAAGAAGTCAATGTTTTTGATGACCAAATAGCCTCACTTTTACAAAAAACAGTCATGAAAGAAAATAATTACAAATTTAAGGACAAGCTTCTTCTGCTTTAGTTACAACCATTAGCAGCCAGGTAAGAATTTGAATTTCAAGTATCTAAGAAAATCATGTTTTAAAGAGACAATTTTAAAGATACAAGAAAGCAATTCAGCTTTTGAATTCAATTTCAGTATACAGTAAACTATTTTTTTAATGTAATAAATTTAACAAAGAGAAATTGATGGTCAGCAAAACAAAGGTCTTCCAGAAATAGACTTTCAGGGATAGCAAAGTATGAAACCTTCAAAACAACTTAATTCTAGAAAAAACAGAGGCAGTAGAATTTTTACATTTCAAGTCTCAGGGTTCTGCACAACTCCTTGGTTGCTTCTTTTCAGTGTTTACTCCCAGAACTGTTATTTGTTGCACAAGTCTGCTTTATCTATTTAGAGCTTTGTGGACATTGGGGTTTCTTTGGTTGGTTGGTTGATTTTTTAAATTCAAGGATGCATAGAACAGATTTATCAATATTATACAAAGTAAATTTTATTAATAAATTAATTTAAACTATGGGATATTTAATACTATTAAAAATTGCCTGTAAATACTAAAAATATCAGCTGGGTCAAAACTTCATCTGCTAAGCTTATCCAAATCATTTTTTCTATGATTTTCATTAAAAAATATTTTCTTGAGTAAAATTTATATCCCTCGTGGAATTTTTCAGCAGTTTTAAAAGGAAACAATTAAAAAGAACAGAGAGCTTACAGGGTAAAGGCATCAATAACATCTCCTGCAGATCTTGTCATCTCAAAGTAGGTTTGCAGAATGTTGACGGTTCCTGAAAGTGCTTCATGTCCACAGCCACAGAACAGTGCAACTCCAGCATAGAGCAGGATGGTAGCAATCAAAGATGCATAGGGAATGCCTCCCAGGCATTTGATGCAACACTCGAAGCATCCTACAAAAAAGAAAAAAAAAGAAAAGCTACTAAATTATATCCAAAAAGCAGAAATAATGTTTTGTTCATGAGAAACACTTCTGAAAATTAAAGACTGTAGGCCAAAGAGTTTAGGTCAAGTATAACAACCCAGACCATCAGAAAATCTGTGAAAGGTTAATGCAGCTTTGAATTTTCTCAGTTGCTGCTTGACCTATTAAATGCAGACATGCCACCTGATTAATATGAAAGGTTAAACAGTTAGTTCCTTGCAGAGCTTCATGTTTTTATTCAGCCAGCCCTAGGTTATACCTATATTCATAATTCTTGCTTGTCACCTATTAGATTACTGAGGAGGACTCTCAGTAACAGGAAAACCACTAAAAAAAAATTTTAAAAAAATTCAGTGCAATTCCTTCCGTCATCATAGATTTATTCCTATTTTTTGGACATACACTTCTGACAAACTAATTTCTCCTGCCCGCAACACCAATTCCTTGTGCATCACTCAAACACCTCACAAGAATAAATAAAGACATCCACCAAAGAGCATAGAAATAGAAAAAAATATAGTTGAATTTTCTCTATATATGTTTTACTCTGTGTGATATTTCTCAAGTGAAGGTAATTGCTCTCGAATTATAAAATGCCAACCTTTTGTCCCACCATCACATTGCCTAAAACAGTTCCCAGTTCCACAAAAAAACCCATTTCTTCAGTAAGTGTGCTCAAGTTTCTGGCACTACACTGCCTAGTTACATGAATGCAGCATCTCTGACTCTTCCAAACCTCATCAATCTCATAAAACCTCTTACATCCCGTGGAACCCTTCCTATTGCCTTCTGAAGGGACAGAGAAGGCAGGAACCACTGGCTGAGAGAAGACAAACAGGCACTGACTATAATCAGAAGCTGTATTTTCTCCTAAGCACTACCTGTTGATAGCAAAAAGGACCTGGGTAGAAAACAAAGTGAGGCATTATAGCTTTTAAATATTTTAAATATTAAAAATTTTAAATATTTATACAAAGATCAATTAAAAATTACATATAAGATATTCAACAGGTATGATCCAATATATGTTAGCTTGTTCCAAAGGCTTTATTCTATGCTAAATCCTAGTACCAGAGATATATCAAGAGAAAAAAAGCCATTCTTTAAAAACAGTATGTCTACTTTCATTATGCCTAATTCTCAAATGTAGTTTCTGTATGTAATTTCATATTTCGTCCCTAAATTTGATATGTTTCTATTTCCTTTAGCCTAGATAAGCCAAGTAATAATTTCCTCTGTCTGTTAAAACCTTCATTTGCTGCTATTAATAAACAAATATTAAATACTCATATATATTTGTTTAGCATTTATATAGATAAATTTATATACAAGATTCCCTCAAGAGAACAATTTCATCCATTATCAAATATGTACACATTTTACCCAAACAGAAACCCCTTGCTATTTTGTAAATATAAGTAATATTATGAAAGGCAGTATTCAAATAGCTGGGTAGCTCCTGGTAAAAACTGTAGTATGCTAAAAACTGAATATATTGAATATACAAAAGACAAAATATTACCCAAGTATGCATGCTAGTTGCATAAAAAGAGAAAGAAAGTTATAACTTGAGATTACTTTTGTTTAAGGACAACTTACTGTATCAGAGCCAACTGTGAAATGCCAAAGTTAAAATGTGCAAATCCATACATTTAAACTGCTGCCAAAGTCTTACTGAGTTACCCCATTGTACAAGTCCCCCACTTCGAGCATCCACCACACGTGGATCCATGGGTGTAACACCTTCCGGACTTTTGGTGAGAGCATTCCAACTCCCCCACCCCGTCTCTGAGCCCATACATTACTGGTGAAGAACACAGTCCTTGCAATTCCTGCCATTCCACCGTACTGGCAGCAGGCAGCTCTCCTCTCTTCAGCAGCACAAGGCTCTGGATGTCCAGGGGTCACTCTGAGTCTTTCTTCAGTGACAGACTATGGGGGTTTTATACCAGAGGACTCTCTGCCCTTTTTATCATTGCAAGATCTTAGAAAAATGTATAAATGCTTTTGGAGTAATTAATTCTGCATGCAGACAACTGCAGGAATCTCTTAAAACTTCTTTGGTCTGGTTTTCTAAGATAACCCTTAATAATAACAACTGTGATTATTTCTTCAGTGTTTAAAAGACTATACAAATACTAGAAAAAGTAAGTCTACTGGAAAATCCACTGTCTTAAAGGCAAAAAACCTAAGAAACATATATTTAAAACAAGTTCATTGAACAAGAACTACAGGACAATACCTAGTTACCTGACATCAGAGTTTATCACAAAATACCCATTGCCATTTTCAGCACACAATAACAGCAGAAAAAGGCTCAGAAAACTAGTACCACTGTACTTCTATCAACATTATATGAGAAAGTAAAAAAAAAAAAGGAGACATGACAATAAATAGGGTAAAAACAGGGATGATGTATGAGGGCTGGTAAAGTCAAAGATGAAAAAATAAGATAGACCTAAATATTTTCAGGGACACATGGACTTCAGGGAGTATTTCTTATTATTGCAGTAGCTTGGGGCAGGGAAGAGGAAGAGAGATTTTGTAAAGATTTCTTTCTCCCCTTCTGAGAAAGATGAAGTAGAAGAGAGAAAGTTGTGTGCACTGTTGTCTGGGAACAGTTGGCTGTGCTATACCTCCTGAAGCTGCTGCACCTCCCTCTCTAGGTCCAGTGAGGGTTGACCACACACTCAGATGTCACAAATTTGGATGTTGTCAAAACACACAGCTGGTCACATTGCTTGAGCTTTATTATAGTGAAACAGTGTAAAAGTATAGTGAAATAGCATAACAAAGTAAAAACAGTATAAATGATAGATGCAATAATGTACAATCCAAAGAAAAATTTAATCAAAAATAAATATTTTTTTCTCCCATTGCTTCAAAATTTGTAAAATAGCTGAAACAAATATATAATTTGTGGAGAAGTGCTTCTTTTCACCTCTGTCATTAAAACTATTCATGTTTATAAGCCTTTGAGGGAAGCTTTTAGTGGTATATTTTACCAACTCGAGATCTATTCATTCACAAAAAAATACTGGAAGAAAGTTAATTCAGCCACATGGAATTTTAAAATAATCATATCTTGTCAGTCTTGCTCCTTTATTTAGCTCTTCCAAAGCCCTACTACTACCTTTCTCACTGCTTACTTCATGAGTAACTCTAGAGTTTTCAATGTTGTCAAATCAACCCAAAACCAAAGAAAAGCAATGAATCAGCACTATGATTTTAAAATGGATATTACACATCATTCATACACCACACAAGGTAATGTGCTATAGGTAATATCTGTTCCAATTCTTTTCTTTCAACTATACAGAATGTGCAAATGGCTGTTTAACATCAAAACAATAGAGATGCTATTTTAACCTGCACAGTGACATTGAATCACCAGCACAGTGTGACTCAGCTGTGAGATATGTGTGTATGTCTGTGCCAGACAGGCAGTCATTCACCTCTCCCAACACCCTCTTCACAAGGCAGTTAACACATACAGTCACAGAAATAATCGCTAGGAAAGATGAAAAAGATTGTGCGCTCCTTTGATGTTTGCTCTCATCTTCAAATACAGTTTTCAGTACTTTTCAAACTGTTCACTCTGCACAATAAGCTTGTGCTGTATAATTCAGCATCTACCCTTCTTATTTTACTTATACCAATGTTTTTCCTTCAGGTAAACATCCAAATCTTTTGGGACCAAAACCAGCCTTTACCAAAACTGTAGGAAGTAATCAAGAACACTATCCTTTTTTGTAATTTTCAGCATGAAGGTCTGTACTGGTTTTTTCCTCTATTTCATTAGCATCTCTCCATAGAGAGAGTTTACTCATGAAACACACAGAAGATGACAAGACAAGAAATTTTATTTTACGGGGATAAAATAAAACTCCAAATACTGGCTATATTCAACAATCAAAACACAACAGATTAATGTTGCAATAGATACATCCATTTCTAGACAACAAACATCTCATAGACAACTACCTCTTTGTTTCTCTCAGTACAATTACTACTGTCTACCTCAGAAATATTCTCGATATAGATATCTAAACTTCCTTATACAGGCAAATCTGTGCAAATGTCTTCCAGTTTCTGGGATTTAGGTGTAAATATTCTATTATATCCTCAAGTGCATCAGCAAAAAATAAGTTAACTTCCTGTTTACACAATCTCTACATTAGGAAGGCAAAAAATTTGGATATTGAGCAGAAGTCGAAATTTTCCCTGTGATTTACATCTAATTATTCACACAAATTGCATCAGCACAATAATTTCTTCGTTCATGTGTTAGTGATATGTGAACTCTTTCCCCTCAGTGTAGATCAGGACATATAACTAACAAATAACATACTCAATCCATTTCTGGTCAGTATATTTAAAAGAAAAAAAAAAAAAGATGCAGAACTTATATCTCTTGCCATTTCTTTCTGTGAAAGTCAAGTTAAACCAATGATATCAGAACCAGTTTCAGAATGCTGTTATGCTACTGCCTTTTACATAAAAGGTTAAGAAAACCCATTCACATCATATTAAAAAGAAGAAAATTAATATTAAAAATATATATAAAAAGTAAACATAGAAAATACAGAAGGATTTTTCTGCTTTTGATTTTTTTCATCCTTTCCAACTCATTTGCAGCTGGAACACCTAAATGATTAATCAGAGACTATACGTCCAAATAATTACTGATTAATCACGGATAATTACATCTCCAATAGGAACAAGCACCTCTGAAGAACATACAACATAATATTTTTTCTTGAATAATTTTTCTTAAAGAGATTTCTAGCTAATATTAGAAGACAGGACAGCAGAGTCCTGAAAACTACATAAACTTGAAACGGAAAACAAAATAACAAAATCTTCTGTGTCTTCCATGCCTGGGTAGGCATGCATTTTCTTCACATCTAAATTTGTACCACTTGTCACACAGCTTTCAGGGCCAATCAACTCAAATGCAATTTCACAGACCCATCATGAAACATGCAGATTTACTTCTGAATTCTGTTAAGCTAGACTTAACCTCAAATCAAGCTACTATTATGTAATATTTTAATTGATAAACACAGCCATCAAAATACAATGTACTGAAGAAAAGCAACACTTTTACTTATATCTTATACCCTTAAATTAGTCAACATGTGGTATGACTTCCTGATCTGAAACTGGTCTCCAGGACATCACAGTACAGCAGCAGGCAGAAGCCATACAGCTCCCTCAATACTATCCCAAGGACATAAGAAAGACAAGACATTCACAACGTGTTGCAAAGCAGCAAATGAGGGGAAGCAACGTTTGAGAATGAATCATCAAAGATCACACTTGTACTTTGATTTGGAAAACCTGCTCAATAAGGGCTGCATAACAATCCCATGTGATTGGTCCCTGGCTCATTGATGTGTCTAGGTTTAGATAGACAGGTATCTGCCCGGGAAGACTGGAGTCTCTCTTGGAATCTAAGCCTCCCCCATTCCAAATTATTATAAATTTGCAATTAAAAGACTATCAGGCAAAGATTTTGGGAGGTATAGCAGTTATTTACTAGGGATATTAAAAATATAGTACAAAAGAATAAGCAAACAAACAAACAAGAAATCCTAGAAAACCCTGACAGAGTCAGAAATACAACCTGACACCCTGTTGGGTCAGGGTGTTGGAAACAGTCCAAGAGTAATCTCTCCTGGAGTGGCAGATGTGGTCGTGTTGGAAGCAGAGATGAGCCTGTGGAGCCAAGGGCCCAGGGATGGGTCCAGTCTTCCTTTGGCAGTCCTGTGGGAACACTGGATGTCTGGTAACACTTATGGCTCCTTTTTATCTGTGTGAAAATGGTTTGGCTCCTCCTCCCTGGGTGGAGCATCTCACAATAGGATGATGTAATGTGTCATGTCATTGGTGAGCTTTAATGGTCCAGTAACAGAAGATATGTCCATGGGAGTAGTGGAAGAGTGAACAGAGATAAGAAACAGTGCCCCACCCTGTTTTAACAGCTGGCTTGGGAGGTAGTGGAAGACTCAGCAGAGATAAAAACCAATGCCCCACCCAGTTTTAACAGCTGGCTTGTTATCAGAGAAGGCAGTTACTCCCTCCCTTCTGAAGTTACAACAGATAAAGAAAAATCTCCCCAACCTGGTTTCAACAGATGGAATGGAATAAATAATTTTTTTTGGTTACAAAACCCAAAACATAATGGAATACATCTGTACTCTGCTCCATCCTCTCCTGTTATACAAGATCTACTGGAAACGAGACCAATAATGCCAACAACTGAAGTTGTTCCTTAGTCTTGTTCAGGGGATGATTTCTCATTTAGATTAACTTTCAATAAGAATGCTTACAATTACAGAATTGCCTATCAAGCAACAAAAAAATAATTTTACCACAAAATTAATTCTGATATCCTGACTACTATGACTACAGTGGAAAAGTAGACATTGAACACTTGTAAGAAATATGATACGTAGAAAAGCAAGAATGTGTATCATTACTGGATCTAGTTGGACTTGTTTCCACAGTGTGACTGGTATTAGCTAATCAAATACCACCTAATACTGAAAAGGAAAATGTTAGTCCTTAGGCTTTTACAGTCAGTCTGCAGTTAATAGTTGCTTCTATTACTTCACTCAGCATGGGACCTAGGCTAAGAGGAATCATAAAGACCTTTTCTTATTTGGATGCAAAATGCCTCAAACTAAATTGACATGCCTATCACTGTGAATTGTCAAAATCACTTATAATGTGTGTTTGTTCATGAGAATTCCACTGGCCAAGAAGACAATGAAGGATAAACATCTGCAACTTGCAGCCAGGAACTGCTCTGTAGCATCTCACACAATGTCTCCTTTACCAAAAAAAAAGCAACAAAATATTTACCTTTGGAACATCCATCCCACCCATGCTCTGATTCTCCAACTTAGAGAAATGTTCAGTCATAATAAGAACATGACTTCAGATATTTGAATGATACTGGTATTATCTCACCATGGGCATACCAGGTCCCAGTGGCCCCAGGCCAGCAACAAAAATGATCATTTTGCAGCATAAAATCCCACATTTTTCCATCCTATTTACTATTACGTTTTGTCCATAGGTTGATACAAAGGACTTTCACTAACATAAAAACCCCAATAAAGTTCTTCAAAGATGTTTCAAAACAGAAATGAAAAGAAAAAATTCATACTTTTAATAAAGTGGTCTGAAAATGCAGCCTTAAGAGCTGAATGTGTATGTCAGGAATTCTTCAGTAACAAAAAATTCAGCTTTAAGGGATGATGGTTTTTTATGTAGCTAAATGGTGAAATACTTGAAATTGAAGCAATAATAAAATACATGATCCTTCAACATGTTTTGAAATGCAGAAAATATTAGGAATCTTCTCGGTAGTCATTAAAGCAAAAGGAATAGAGTGGTCACAGTCTAAGGAACATAACTGAGTTCAGCTCAGTTTATCTTATTTCTGAAGAAAAAGTTGAAATAATCAACTGCTCATTTACTCTATCCTGTAACAAGACACGATTGCTCAGTACTTGTACTAGGAAAATATATTGCTGTAAAAACTTTTTTAAACTGAACTTAATGCTTTGAGAAGTTTTAGTTAGATTTTAGAATTCTAATACCAGCCTAGGTCAGTAGTCCAATGTAAACTCAAGGATTTCTTGGAATGCAAGTGGTTTTTATTTTTAAGTTTGTAAAACCTTCTGGTAGCAGCACCAATATTTTTAGAAGAGAAAATTGCAGCAAAGTATTTTATTCAAAAAGAAAATTACTAAGACCTTCAAAGACCTAATTTACAAATTAATTTATGAATAACTTTTTATCCTTAGTGCATATGCAAATATTAAAGTTCTTTCTTTCACGGTTATTTTAATTTGAAATCTGGGGATTACATGGTACTGTAATAAAATACAGTACATTACACTAAAATCCCTCCCTTCCTTTCTCATATGGATGCTGTCTTGATCTGAGTAACAGATAACAGTTAAACCTGAACTGGGTAGTAGAATTAGTACATCTTTTTTACACTGCTTAACATTAGGTATGATTTCATCCAGAACTGTCCCTTGTTCTTGTTCCTTGTTAAGTGCTCAATACTCCAATTTGTAGTGTTTAACAAACTGCACTCAGTACAGAAAAAAAAGTAATTCAGCAAGCTCACTAATGATCATGGTACCTCCTACATCAGAAATATAACTTAGATTTGCAGTTTCATCATATGCCTTGAACGCATTTTTTCACTTACATTCAAGGCAATTAAATCTCAAACTGATTCCTTATATAGATACCTAATAATTCACTGTCCTAATTTAGAGTTGGAGTAAAATGAAACTCTGCCAAAGAGAAGAAATATTGTTTCAAGAAGCCTTCATCTACAACACTTAGCTATTCAAACAACTGTGTTTTGCAAATCCACCTTGCTGAGTGATCTGTAATAGCTACGTTACCTTCAACTGATACAACAAACTTTCAAAACCAAATTAATGATTTATTTTATATCTGAGCTAAATTATATTAAAAATAAGTTTTCACCTGAGTATAAAGACACAGCTAGCATAAAGAAACATGATTCTAATTCTTATTGAAGCTCAAAGCATGAAAACAAACAGTAAGGAAGAAGAGATCCTCTCTTTCTCCCAGTTTAGGAGTCACATGTGTGTATTAATCCCAAAATAACAAACAAGATTCTCTTGTTCCATCCATCTTAACTGCTCTGAAATCTGGAGGGGAAAAAAAAACCCAAACAGGCTTCCTACAGCCTCTTTTCCTGAATAACTGAACCACAGCTTAGGATAGCTGAGTCTGAATAAATATATATTTATATACACACATACAAAAATCCATTTTCCATCATGGTGGACTATACCTTTTTATAATAAAAAGATAATCAGATAGCTTGTTGACTTCTTCTGTTGAACCAAAGTACTCTGCCAAAGTATTTGTCAAACTCAGATAACTCTCTGATGAATGATGAGAATCACTGGATATCACACATTAATAAAAGAGCACTGTGAAGCAATAGACCTGATTAGTACCTTTTGGCAAAATGCAGATCTAAGCTGTAGTGACACCAGAGAAACAGTGGCTTGGCAGTAAAGTCTCATCATGAGTCACGATTAAAGGTTTAGATTTCATGTACTGAAGATACATTCCAAGCTTTAGCAGAGACTGCACAACACCCTGAAGAGCTACTCTGGTTTTTTTTTCCTACTCCATAACTCTCAACAACAAAGAGAAGCTATCTTGAATTGACTGGAAATACTTCTTTAAACCAAAATGCCTCATTTGCTTTGCCATTTAGACAGGAAACTAACCTTTTCATCTCTCAAAGGTTGTTTCTTTTTTTCTTTTGATGGACAGGTAAATGAGGATCCTGCATGCTGTATGCTTCCTTTAAGGTACCAGCGCTACCTCTCCCAGCCCTGTCAATTGTAATTCCAACAAAGAACTAATTTAAGCAAAAGCTCCTGGCTGCACACCTCACAGCTTGTCAAAGAAATTGGCTCAGCTACTATTTAGGTCCCTACACAAGTCTCCATTTAGTAAGGTATTGAGAATGTGCCTGGCTGAAACCTGTGGCTTGTCTAATTGACTTAAAATCAAATTAACACCATAGCTTCAATAAAATATACAGAATATGATGTAGGTATCCAGAACTAGATGATGTTACACCAGATGATATGACACCTTCGTTATTCCACATTCATACAAAAAAATATTCCATATGAGATATTTATAAATGTTCATGGTATTGTTTATCTGTGCCCAAGGGGCTAAGGCTTCTGGTAAAAAACAGATTATTAAGAGAAAATATTGGAAAAGGAACCTGTACATGCTCGAGAAGATTGATTTTTATCAGTGTTGGCATTGCTTGCAATTTAAGCCAATGTAAATTTTTCAGAAAAAGTATAAATTAAAATAATTTAATTATATGCATGCAAAAATTTATACATTCACACTTTGGACAGAAATGAATACTCATATTTTGGACATGGATGATTACAACAATGTACACAAAACTGTGTTGTGATTAACTGCTATAGAGTCTTCAGTACATTAGGTTTATTGCTGTTTAATGAGACAGATCTCAATCTAGCAGTTAATAAGTATTAAAGTTACTGACACAGAGCAGTCACTATCTAAAATACAAATCATTCAGGCATAACATAGTCAATCTTTATAATCTTAAAAAAACCTTTCTGGCTGATTTAACACAGACAACATTTGTCATCCTCAAAATCACTCTAAAGCTAAAGGGACAGGAATAAAACAAACTAGCTTCACAAACGTGATACCAAAAATGAAGATGTGGGTCAGTTAATTCAAAGAGTTTACCCATTACATGCGCTCCACAGATCATGTATCTAAGAGTTGTACATTAAATAAATTAACAATTTATTATTGTTTATATATGGGTTATAAGCATATTTTTTTATATATATGTATCAATAATGCATAGATGATGATTGAAACTATCATAAGTTTTTATGGTTTGATTCAATTGAAAACAATAATTTGGAACGCTAATTCTGTGCAACACCTACCTTAATTAGAAAGTGAATGACAATGCCATGGATCATAAAACCAGAAAATAAGCATCCTTTTCATCTCTCTCGTCTTGAGTTCATAGAATTAATCCTTCAACTCTTTCCCTCAGCCTTGAATAGAACTATTTCTCCCAAAAGTAAAACTACTATGAAGTATGTACTGAAATATAAGTCTGCATTATTTTTTTCTCATTCACAAATAGGCTGAGTTATACTATGATTTAAGCTACATATTTTTTCTCTTTTTTTAGTGCATTATTCAAATCTTCAAATCAGAAAACATTGGTTCATTATTCTTCTGTGCACTCACTGGTTTAACTGGAAGGTTCTACAAACCTCCTACATATTTAAAAGGTATTTGTGGGTTTTGCACACCTACATTTTAGAGAAGATAGCATCCTCCTTTTTTTCAGGTACTGGAACAGAGGAGCGAACAGGTTATTTGCCAAGTAACTTTTCAGTTTGGTACTCAAAATCAGATTAATATGATTTCTCAGAATATTTACATTCATTTAATCAAAGCAAACATTGCTGTCATCATTTCCAGTTCCTGGTATTTAAAACTCAGAAATAACAAACATGCAAGTATAGGTAAGATGCAAATACTTTGATTTCAGGAAATTTTCCAGCAGCTGTGCAGGGCATAATGGTCAAAAAGCACATGAACAAAATACCAAATATTCAGCTTCCCTAAATGATCTTTTTTACCTCACAAATCCTTTAACTGCTGAAGAGGATAGGGTGTGTATTTTGTGCGTATATATATATACACATGTACATACACATCTGTTAGCTGAAAGCAGTAGATTTCTAGAACTCAAAAAGCCCAGATTTTGGAAATAATACCAATTAAAGCTTTAATTTAATTGGAATTATATAGCCCTTTCTCTTTTTTCTACATCACATGCAACTTCTGATTCTAATGTCCTCATGTTTTACATCACTTTTATCTCAAAAGCCTCTTCTTGCTTCATCTGCTCCCTTTACCCTCAGGCTCTCTTCATCTTGGCTACTCCTATTCCCTTGAACACCTATTTGCCTGAGAAACAATCAGAGCTGATAATCTTGCTAGTTCTCTTCAAAGCCAGGGACAGAAAGCTCATCTGCTCTGGGGAATGAGCATCAGGAATACAGCATTGCTTCCCTCTTCTCTCCCCATCCTTGTTCACCACTCCTCTCCAAGGCACTGAGAGTCTTCAAAAACACGAAACAGACATGCACATGTTGTCATGTTTACTACCCAGAAGTGTAGAACATCTTCAACTGAAGTAGTAGAACAAACAAATTATCAAAAGCTTCAGTATGAAAATTTGAATATTCTGGATATTTCTGTCTGGAAAAAATCCATAATCTTTTAATGGAAGCATTATATGACTGTCACTTTTACAACTCAGAAAGAAAAAACAAGTAGATCATGATGGGGCAGATAACTGTTATCCTTCAAGACATGACTACTTATGAAGACTGCTCCATGAAACTAATTAATGCCATTGTACATATTTTAAAAAATATATGTGAGCACTTTAATATGTGCTATTTGAACTCTTCTGTATAGTAATTAACAGCTTAAGCTGATTTCAAAACACAAGAAATGAATCTATCAATAAGCAAGTTTGCAGATATAAATGAAACACAAATATAAGTATTTGTTAACGAACTTGGAATAAACAATCGACAGGTATTATTTAGTCAGTTACATATTATTTTTTTCATAGATAATAACTTGAAAGATCCAGGTCATAAACAAAATCTCTGTGAACCAGTATGTTACATGATTTCTCAAGTCTACAACTAAAAATCTTAGTGATAGAAAACTGAAGGATTTTTATTGGAACAGTGTCATTAAGTTTCCTTCTATCAAGACCTCAGATTAAGTCATGTATTTCTTCTGAACAGAAACATCAGCAATCGACTTCTACTGCCTTCAAAAAGCCAATATAAATAAAACCTAAGCTATCTCCCACTGGAGTTAAACAGCCTTTATTATTGACTCCAGCAGGAACAGAACACTCAACAAGTATTAAATGTAAAAACAAGTTTTAAAGTAAAGGAATGAATAACCATATTGAGGGAAATGGCTCTCAACCAAACAGAAGAGAATCTAGTGCAAGATCAATCTGCATTAAGCCTGCATTTCATTTTTACTCTCTATTTAGAGTGGAGAAAACATTTATACTTATACATTTAAATACTAAAAGACATTTAAAAGTAATATAGGGGACACAGACAAAACACCCTCTATTTCAAGAACAGACTCTGAAATCATATTCATATTGCTCTAACTCACCTGCTGCTTTGCCACGAAAGACTACCTTCTTGTTTCACAGAAGTTCATTTGTAAGATACTTAGATATAACTATTTTTTTCCTCATAGAAATCTAAGGTTAAAGAACTACTTTTGTGGTGGGCACACGAAAGCAAGGAAAGTCTTGTGAAAGATGAAAGGCAGTTAAAGGTGGGAAACATGCTAAAAAATAAAAGTAGAATTTCCATATAACATTTTCATCCTAATAGTAGCAGACATCTACTAATCATTTTTTTTCACCTTTGATTGTGAAACCAAACCTGACGAACCTAATCCTTACACAAAACTCCATTAAAACTGTAACTTACAGTTAGTTTTCTTTTAAAATTTTCTTTAGAAAGAAATCAATTTCTAATAATGCAGAATAAAACCTAGCTACATGTGACTTGCACAAAATAAAAACTATGAAACTTCATGAAATTCAGCAGTGCCCTAAGAGCTCAAATAGATACAATTTCACCTATACCTCTGGATATAGATATCATCTGATATCTATATACTAGTTCATCCTTCCTATGCCTTAACTTTAAAATTGGAAATGCCTGCAGTCATTGAGTACAGTTTACGTTGGCTTTAGACAGTTTTATTATTATAAATTTTGTTCTTCCTAAACTCCAAATACTAAGGAAAGGAAAGGCTTCACATAAAACAGAAAAAACAGGCTAATCCTGAAATAAAAAAGCACTGTCCAGCAGCCAGGATCCATGATGACTGGCTCTCATTTCTCTTGCATCTCCTTTTCTGCTAGCTTGCTCTACAGCTGGAGATCTCTGTAGTTCTTCACAGCTACACCCCTGTGATGGGGTGCTTGCTAATCTCACATTTCACAGCCAGAAATATCTACCTTCCAGTAAATTATTTCACTGAAGTAGTTCCACAGAGAGAAGTCAAACAAAGCAAAATCAAGATGATATACCACATTTGCATAGAAACAATAATAAAACAAATTCAAAACAATATTTCAGAGAAGTATTAGTATTTTGGCAGTGAAAACAAAGTCTTTCAAATAATATCTATAGTAGGTAAGATTTATATTGCCTTTTTCTTATTAAAAGATGTGTAGTTATTTCATTATGGTTAAACAAAAAAGTTTTCAAGTAGTGTGCTTGTCTTTGAGATGCAAATTATTTTTCTCATACTCTCAAAAGGTTTGAACTTGAAAACTTTCTAATACAACATATGTAATATGTTGTAATATAATGTAATATAATATATAAAGTATCATATGAAATTTCTTGACAAGATCACTAAAGAAAGGGAACCACAGGTATTTTAGGAACACATAGTTATTACTACACAAATAAAAGACATCCGTCTCTTTTACAGAAGTGACTTTTGGTAATGTTTTTACCAAAGATTACTGCTATAAGTCCTGTGTCAACTGTAGTCACATTTGGTGAATAAATTTATTTTCATTTTATTAACTTCAGTTTGAAAGTCTTCCTACTCATTCAATAAACATGAACAAAACATTATAAATAACACTAGGGCCTGTTTGAAAAAGAAGTTTAACATTATAGCTAACTTTTTTGAAAAATATTTTTTTTTTAGAGAAAATGAAAATATGTAACTTTTTAGACCAAAATTAATGACAGGATAGTTGTAAGCCACTATTTTTTTAAACTTGAAATTGTCAAAATTAATCCATTGCAGCTTTTCTACACTAATTAAATTAGGTTAGCACATCTATCTCTAGAGGTAAGCCATTTAGCATTAAAAAAGGTCACAGTCTCAGGAAGTCCTATTAAGCTCCTGTATGGTCTCTTCATTGTAATACTATGCTAGGAGCAATATATTTTACTCTTGGGAAATAAAAAAGTACAGAAGCTAAAAGATAACAGACAGAGGTCTGAGACAAAAAAAACCAGACAAAACAAAGACAAATGCATTTGAGGAAAAATAATTTGTTAATGTAAAAGATATGGATATATGTGTGTCCATATGACACATATGTAAGTATTTATACAACTTAATTTAGGTTAAACTCTAGGTTTTTTTAAAAAAAATTGGAGAATATGTCTTTTCTACTGTATCAATTTTTATGTCCACGGCAATTATTTCTAGGCCATTCTGTCTGGGATTTCTAGTAAGCTTTAAAATGTCATTATTCCAGGCACACACCTTCACCTACATTTTCAAGGGAAACTCATCTCCCACATGTGAGAACAAAGCTGTGTTGTACTCAACAGCTGCTGCAGTGTGATAACCGGCCACAGTCAAAGTACTCACTGTGGGAATAGAGACAAAATTTTTAAAATGGAAGAACCAGATTCTCTGTGATGTATCATCCATACAAACTGCAAGTAGAAAATTAATTAATTTTGACTGCTACTACAGTTCTTTCTGAGGTAGTAAAGGAGTTTCACAGAGCTATACAGCCAGGCAAATGAGTTTTGCCTACTTTAACTGGTACTTTGAGCAATGCTTTCACCCACTTGCCCCAAACATTTCAGAAAAATGTTCCTTTAAACCAATCTGTTGGAAGGGACATAACAATTTTTGCAGATTTTTTTAAGTTTTGGGGGGCCTATTTGCTTTTAAAATGTTTTAGCATTTTCAAATGGATTTGTAAATTTAAGCTGTCTTTGTTTCTTTATCTCTTTTTATGTAAAAGATTATAATAAAGCCAAAATTAAAATACACTTTTTTATAAAGCCAAGTGATTCCTCTGAATTAAGAGCTAATAAGATAAACTGAGATTTCACAACTTTAGCTGTTTCAGAATAGAGAAGTAGTATACAGAGTGGACATGAGATGCTCCTTATATTTTTAGACTTTGAAGAAACAAGGTGGGGGCAGGCTTTGGTTCATTGTATAATTTTCCATTTCTGTTTTCTTCCAGTGAATTCTAAACAAAGATTGGACAGCCTTCCTACTTTGCCTCTTGCATAACCCATTCTACCTGGAGGTATTTGAAGAGTTCTGAACTTTTCATCTGTAATTACATATGTTATTTGAATTCTAGACAAGCTTATTCTGATTCACTTGCCAAGTACCTGGACTATGCCTTCTCTGAACATGCAATACATGAAATGAAACTGAGAGCAGTAAACATCATATAGGGAGATACCCAAGGATCTGGAAGAGAGCTGTTTTACAGGCCAAATCATCAACGTATGTGAAATGAAGTAGAGTAAAACACCGAATTTTAAGTGAACACAGCATACTCTGATTAAATGTCAACAACATGAAGAGCCTACCAACCAGCTGAAGATTAACAAATTAACTATGCATAAGAGAAATATGCAAGTTATTGGCATTTACATTTTGATGAGAATTTACTACCAGATGTCATACATGACAGCAGAAACCAGGACACTGGTTTACTATTTAATTTATTGAAGCAACATTGATTTGAGAATTTCTATTTTATGAACAGTGTATTATCTAACATGGAAAGTTGCAATATTCACTGTTTGCTAAGACAAAAAACATGAGCAAACTGCAAACAACTCATTCATATAATGTTATAAAAATATTGTAATTATAAATACTTTGCTGTTAACATTGCAATGCTATTGGTATAGATTTACAACACTGTTCTCTTAGTTTACTGAAAACAAATCCTTTAGTCTTTTTCATTACACAGAGCCAAATCTAACAGTGCCTGAGAGCAGATGGATGCATGAAAGTTCTCTCCTAATCAATGATCTCCCCACGTGAAGATTTCAGAGCTCTGTATGCTGCAGGCAAACGTCATTAGGGAGCTCTATGAAAAGCATTCTAACTGCTATTGTAACAACTATAATTGACTCTAATTCCACATGCTGCAGATAAATATCATGGGAAATTTGCAAAGTTATGCTCAGATCACTGTTAGACAATTCTTATAAAAAAAAAGAACCTGACATTCTTTTCCATTTTAATGCAAGGAACATATCAGTGTGTTACATGGGTTTTGCCAATCAGCTTTCAGCCATGGGATAATAATAACCAGGCTAAGTTACAGACACCAGTGCAGGGAAAAAGAATTCAGCTGCCTCCAGGGATTTCATCTGCTTCTTGGCCAAGTAGAAATCTTCCAAAGAGATGATGGGGAAAAAAAATCAATTTACAGTAAATTATTCCCTTGCGTAGCTAACAAAATTCACTGAGCGCTGTGAGCACAGTGTTTTTTTAATAACTGGAGAGTTACTGGTGGGTAAATCTCAACGTGGATGCAGGATGCATAGTCAGGGAAGCAGATGTGTGCTTACTGTGTATATTAAAGGGTAAATATTTAGAGTTCAAGCAATGGTACAAAATTGCCTTACATATAACACCTCAAAGATTCCAAACAGACATTACTGACTAGGTTCTGTATAATAGCACATGCAGGCACTATATACAGCACAGGCAACATCTTCCTTTTCCAGTTACATAATGTGTCTTTCCCTATTCTTATTCAACAGCACACACTAATGAGGGTTTACACAGCCAAATATAGATGTTGGGAAAATAAATTATTTGCTTTTCTCTATGGGAAACACAACAAAACTTTATTTATCAAATTTGGAAAACTGCAAATTCAGGGTACTCCCAGTGGACTCAGCTTTACAGATTATTGAACAGTCTGAGTGAAATAAAATTCTCACACTATTTACATGGACCTTTAAATAGAATTTCAGTAACCAAATCAGAAATTGAAGAAGTCCTTGAGTAAGCCAAGAGACCAGGTAATACAAGACACAAGGTAATGAAAATGAAATGGACACTACTTTTTTCTTTTTTATCATTTGCTAGTAATATTTGAGTACAAATGCTTATTCTACAACACGATAAACTCACTTTATAAACCAATGGCCTTCTGGATAAACTATAGTAAACATTAGTTTCAATCACATACAGTGGCCTCCAAAAACCCATCTTTAGAATCAGTAAACTCACAACTGGGGGTTTTTTTTAAGTTTGCTTGGGCTCTAAGCCGTGAAAGAATGACACATATACAGTACAAAACAACTTCCATTATATGAGTAGCTCTACAGTTTTACGTAAATAAATTTCCATTAAAGGGCAGTTCTTGAAAAGAAAAGCAAAGAAAAAAGATGCAATTTTCATAAATTGCCAAATATAACAACTAGAAACTTGTATTTGCTGCCGGTATAGAAGACACATGCTTTTTTTCCTAAACATTTGGTTACAAAATGACAGTTTAACCCTGCATTGACAAACAAATCTAACTCATACATTTAAAATTCTCACAAGAGAGGACCAGCAAAACAGGGCCAAACCAGCACGATTTTTTTTTATCAGACCCTCACACAAACTCAACTTTTCTGTAGGTTAGGATAGCACAAATACATGAAGGTTGGCACTGCATTTTGCCAATAAATTGCAGTAAGCTCAGTGAAAAAATCTGAACGAATTTTCAAGTATATGTCCTCTAATGACAGAAAGCTGCTCATTTCCACAAAGCACAAATGGCAATATGCTTATGTGAGATCATCTAAATGACCTTAAAAGACTTTCTTCTGTTTTCTCAAACAGTACCTTCTGAGGAAAATCTCATGGCTCTAAAGAGCCATGAAGAGGTCAACATAATGCTTTAGATGATGGCGATAAAGAACCTAAGAATCTTTTTAAAACTTTGCCATGACTTAAGACAGGAAGTGTACATTTCAGATCCACTCAACTAATATTTAATAAAGAAGTAAAAGACTTCAGAAAGTATCTAATATGGTGGGGCAAATACAACAAAGGAAAACTGCAAAACATGCAGCAGGGTGCATCTTCATCCAAACATACTGCATTCTAGTAAAAATCCTTTCTTTTGGAGAGCAGATGGTATTTCAGCATGGAACAATTTGCAGCTCTG
>VZDJ01007747.1:12307688-12324422 GCA_008694505.1 Cyanoderma ruficeps
TTTGTTCACGTTCTTCTCCATGTGCAGTTTTATATCAGAGTAAACACCCAGTACAATGCCTGGGAGTCTGGTGTAACATTTATTCCCGTGCAGTGTTAAGGTAAAGTGCCACACATACAGTTTCCCAGCCTGAAAAGCTATTCCTGGCTATTCTACTGGTGCCCAATGCCAGATGGGCTTCAGGAATCGCTGAATATACTCCAGTTAATTTTTTCTGATAAAAAAAATCTACTCACATACTTTCTTGAAAAGAAGAGGATTATAGTTATTCATTGAAACATACCTTTTTGCAAAGACAAAAAGGATTATAATTCCTCATTAGAAACATATACAAAAGTTTTATTTTTCTGGTCTCAAATGCACACAAAATTGACTAATAGAAATTTCTAGTTTCTGTTCTCAAGATCCCTAGGAATGTCTTTTCTGAGGGATAAAGAAAATCTCCACTTGACTACTATCTAAAAACGCTTGGACCTTTTAAAGGTCAGCAGCAGCGTGTTACAGGTCCTCCTGAGATGAGTCTTTCTGCAGTCATCAGTGCACTAGTATCACAAAGACAAGACAAATACAAATGCACAAGTTTGTAAAAATAGGATCAGTAAAAAACGACAACTGAACAAAAAGAAAGCTAACCTGCATTAAGAAACAAGTTAGACTAGAATACTGTTGAAATTGCAGAACCATTATTAATACTGTTATTTAAAATAAAATTTCAAAATAAATTCTTTCAAAGGTTCCAAGTATTCAGAGCAACCAGGGAAAGTTAATGTCCTGTGAGTTCTTTACATAGAAAACTTATGAGAATTTTAACAATCTTCTAGCAAGAAAACATACATCTTTGTCTCAGTGAGTGAGAAACAAATTTACAGTGACATTGGCAACAAAATATGAACCTACTGCTTGTCAAAATCAGTTAAAATGTTAGAACCTGCTTTTATCATGCAGTTTGCATTTCCAAATCTATACTCTCGTCTTTCACTATGCTGTGTTTTAGCTGTAGTCATTTGTGTGACAACTGGAGGTAAGATGGAGATGTACAGTATCAAAAGTCTCTAAGACCTACATAATCTAGAGGCCTAGTTTTTAAATCTCCAGGAATAGTTTTATTCTACTATTTCATACATTCATAGGAACACAGTTTCAGATAAGATTACCTTAAGAAAGACCCTAAAAGAAAATCACAGGCTCAATAGGTCATCAGGATTTTCTCTATTCAAATGCAAATATACACATGTTGTAATTATTTATGGTATGAAAAAATATTTATCACCAAACCCATGATTATACATCAATATTTGTCCTGCCTGCAGAAAAAGAAAGAGAGCAATACTGGGGGGGGTTTTTGACTGATCATAGGCAGCTGTCAGAGTATAGATACTCTGCACTTTGCCTTCTCCTAACCACAGTTGTTTTTCACCTGGGATCCCTTCTTTCCTCTCTGCAGTCCTTATAAGTAGATTTACAGTGTCCACTTTCTCCAATGGCCATGGTTATCTTTCCTAGCTACAAAAACATTTTCCATGGATTATGCATATCCTGAACAAATGCACTACAGAATGACAGTAAAAGGGCTGTGAAGGCACCTAGGGATGGAGCAAAAACCCCCTGCATTTACAAGAAAGAGTTATTCAGTGGACAGAACCAAGAAAATGTAAATTAAATTTTATGAAACTTCTTTGGCCAGTTTTTTCATTAAAACCTGTGCTTAAGACCTCATGATGTTTTTTGTGCTGCTTTGGACATCCTTTCAGGAAGGAAAAGAATCTCAACAAGAAGAGAGAACACAGGAAAAAAACATGGAAGGAAAGACTCAGAACCAATATTCCCAGTACTAAGGAATGCATAAATGTTTTGTTTGCACTGTACAAAAAAATTTTTTAGAACATTTCAAGAACAATTTCACATTGTTTGAAAGATTTTTGTGCCAAAGCCACTACTGAAATTCAATTATGCTGAGAGACCAAAGAGAGAACTTTTTGTCCTTTATTATTTCAAAATATAATTTTTATATTATGAGTACCTAATATGAATGGGTTTTTTCTCAATAATCCTTCCCCTTCATTGCGCTATATTCACCTTCATGCTGTGATAACAAAGTGCTTTGGCAATTTTTTTTTTAAATCATGAAAAATTAACCTACAGCATTCTAAGTCAAATTAAGTCTGCCCAAAACACATTTGGAAAGCAATCTTTTTCTATTGCTTTCCATTGCTCTCAGATCAAGAGAAAGGATTCCAGAATGTAGAAGAAAAAGTATGCCGCTATGAACTCAATGTTAACATGGTGCTGATACCTAGACACATTTCTCTCTCCAGAAACCACTAAAGAAAAGATCTTGCTGATAATCCAAAAATAATGACTTTCTTTTTTTTAAGAGTTGGGCTGACCAGTAAATTTTTGCTTTAAAAATCACTGTAAACAGGCAAGTTCAATGGGAGTAAAATATTTCACAGGAACATATTGTTTGGATGAACTTTTGCCATTTCTATACTGGAACATCTGCTTAAAAACACAGCAGAACACAAAGATTTGACTAGTTACATTTAAAGGAGAGCTGTAAATCTATTTTAGAAAGTCCATACTTATTTCTTACAGAACTATAGCTGATTTTTCATGATTTGGTGAACTTTTCTTTTAAGACAGTAAATTTCTGTAATTCTAAATCATACAGACATGCACAGCAGCAAGCTCAGGTATCTCCATCAGAGCAGTTGTGCCATCACAGAGCAACACAAGCTCCATAATCCCCATCAGAAACCCACTCAGCTGTTGGCCTACATCCTCTTCAGTGTACACTGATAAGAATACCTAAGCTGTTTTTTAATGCATGAAGCAAGATCAGAAATGCCCCCAAGAGCTGCAGTCATGCTTTAGTTTCTTGTTTCTTCCTCTTTAAATGTGCTATCATTTTACAATAGATCCTTGAAAACCACATAGCTCTTTCATGTGTCAGTGTGATAAGATTCTGAATCATCACAGAAAGTCTTCAGTCCACAGAGTAGGTCAGCTAGGTGGCTCTAATTGAATTTTATTTTATACACATACTCTATAGCTTTTATAGTAAGCTTATTTTCTCCCAACAGGCTTAATAATCCACAATTATTTATTTTTCTGATGCAAGTCTGATGAACAGCTTTCAAACATTTACACAGACCAGAGGATGAATACAGAAATGCATGAGACAAACGTTTTCTGTAGCTCATTTAATTACCTATGCAAGGGTGAAGGAATAATTTAAAGATAAAATGCATTTGTTATTTTCTAAGAAAGAGAACAGAGGTGGTTGCAATGAAAGTAAATGAAAATACAGTTTACTACAATACGAAACTCATTAAATATTTACCTTCCTCAAGTGTACAATGTCCATAGAACTACACAGGCTGAAAATGTTTTCCTTATTTTGAGGGGTTTTAGCACATATTCAGTTCTCAAGCACAGTTTTGCTATCAGATCCCATGCATGTATTTTGCACTGGGGATGAATTTTGATTGTTTACATTATGTGTAATTAAACAACATTGATAAAGTGAAGATATTAATAGTAGAAGAAAATAAAAGAGGTAATGAGACTTATTTTAACTAAGAATAAAACAATTAGAGTCAGATACAACTATTTCTGCAAAGAGATTTTTGTTATTACTGTAAGATTCCTGTCCAGACAAACCATTGTCATATTCCATTGAAAAGTGCAGAATCCAGACAATTAACATGGTAGTATGTCCTGGTATAAATCACCATTTTTTCTAAACCCAACCAGCTACTTCACTACTTCACACTCTGCCTCTTTCTGGATTTTCTACTTCAGGCTCCAACTGTTAAAATTTATTTATATGGAGCTGGATCAATGAGCTCTTTTGCACTAGTTCTGAATTTTATCTCATCTGCCAAGGTTGCAGAATGATGTGGAATAAATGAGCACCTGCTCTTGAAAAGGAAGCAGCATCTGAAACACCAGGCTTTGGCAAGATCAGTATAGAATATGCATGTCACCCAGAAAATCTGTTACAATGGCCAGCTGCCAAGGCATTTGTTCCCAGGGAAACACAGGTTAAAACTGCTGTCAATAATTTCTCTTAAGAAGACAAAGAACCCAGTCAAAGTGTGAAAAAAATCCCAATGTAGATAAAAAAATACATTTGAATAAATTTCACAAATAAAAATATTTGAGCTCCTTCTTTTCCACTTCTAAAGAGCTAGAAATATATTGTTGATACATTGAGCACTGATTCAGTCAGAATTGAGTCATAAGTTCATTGTTCTCCTCAGGGACAAAAAATTGCCCAACATACTTTGTAACAAACTGAATTTGATGGCATAAATCTGATGCAAAACCTCCCCTCAAGCCCATTTTTTTCATCAAGTTAAAAATATTGAAGCATATATGCAAAGAAGTTCAGACTATTTAATTTTTTTTTCATGGGCATGTCTTCTGATAATAAGACATATGCGAAAACAAAAAAGTGAAAGTAAAAAAGCGAACTTCAATATCAGAAGGAACTAGAGATCAAATTCAGAGACAGTAGGCTACAATTATATTTCCTGTCTCAAAATGTTTAAATACAGAAAAAGCTCGATAGTTGTTTAAATAATGAGTCTTCTCCGTCAGCATCTTTCAGAAATGCAACTATCTTGGACTTTTGCAAAGAATATAAACTTCTGGGACTTACTTGACATCCATAAATGTGATAGAGTCTTAAATTTTGTTTTGATTGAACACACCAAAAAGATATGCATTGTTCTTTTCTGTTTATAAAGGGAAGTATTAAATATAACAGTATCTTTCTCCCAAAGACATAACAAAATTTGATACTTTCTTAGTTGAGCATGGAGGACTCATTAAGGTTATTTTCTTTCTTCATGACTGCATTTAGCATAATCAAGACTAAAGCATCTGCTTGCTTAGCCAACCAATATTTTGTCTTCAACCAATGGTCAGATACTAGAGTTTTAGCAAAATTTCATCACATATTCTCTTTATATTATCTCTGTGTATTTGTTTGAGTATGACACGGCTTCTCGTAAGATTTGCTTTGATTTCTTCAACAAAATATCTGTGTTCTCAATGACTGCTCAAAGCAGTAGAGCTGTAGCTCCTACAACTTCACAAACTGTGACAAACAGATGTTACGCTAACATTTTCCTTCTTTTCATGAAGTTAACACAGCATACTGACCCACCAAGCTGGTACAGTATATGGGTTATTTCCAGTCCTAGCTCTTTGATGACACTGATTTGTAGTGTTCTGCTAGATGACATGAAGCAACTATAGGAGTAATATATGCTGAATTCTCCATTCTCCCCCTTTATTCTTTTGTTCGCTTGCTTTAATCCAAAATGGAACAGTAGATTTGCCCAGAACTTCTATATAAATAACAGTATATGATATTTAAGATGTGCAGATTTTAATTTCTATCGTATGATAAAAAATGAGAAAGAAGAGGCCTCCAAAAGCTATCTAGGCCATTTACTACTATCAGAGAGAAACTAGTCATGTCCAATGTCTTTATCAGCTTTCTGGCATCCTGATCAGGAAATCCCTTGACAACAGATATTCTATACCTTCACTTTGAACAGATTTATTTGGACTAGCTTTTCCATGCATCTAACAGCCATAATTTGCATCTACTCTGGTTAGATTTCACAAAGGCATGTCCTCTCTTATTTCCAATTAATGAAGATAAAAGAACAGAGAAAAGAATCTTCGAAGGTTCTAAGAATTAACAAGGAATAGTTGTGACAAAGTGATCTTCAAGGTAAAACAAAAGTCAAGAGAACCTAAGACCCAAATATTACATTTGTCCCCAAATATACTATAAATAAATCACCATACTATAAATAATGTGTTATTTAATAAAATTCCCAATTCCTTTTAAAATATGATTTTAATATATTGATATTTATATAATTTCATGAGTTATATGAAATTTAGAACATATCTGATATACTATGTAGTAAGAAATTGAAATATGAAATTCATATAGTGTGAAAAAACAAAGGAAGATAGAAGCAAAGCTAGGGAGAAAACACAACTTGGCCACACATTTCATATGTCATAATTTTATCACTAACCATTTATGAAGCATAAATGAGTCACTGAACAAGTTTTCAGGTTTAAGATATTTCTTTAGGCAGGCAAATATTTTCAGTTCCCCGTATTTCTACACCCACTAACTGAGGAGTTTACGAGGGTGAAGAAAATGGGTATCCAAGATCTCACAAAATCAACAATAAAACACAATATTTAGGGTAATTACATGAATCAAAAACATACTCCTTGAAATTTGAAAAAAATTTAATATTAATAATTTTGTATATACATTGATACTTATAGTCACACAGCCTGAGCTTTTAAACAACTAAATCTACAACACAGTTGAACATCACAGCAATACACCCTCCTTGATTTTAAAATGATAAAGAACATTCCACAAAAACAAAATTTCTTTTTGGCTAAGCAAGAAATAAGGTGTTGTTTGAGAGATCCTTTCTCTTCTGTTATTCTTTATTCATAAGCCATTTCTACAGTAAAACAAAACAAAACATTGTTTCTTTAAAATTTTCCCTACAATTACTGCAGAATGGTGTTTGGGTTGCCAAAATGTTATTTCACATGGCTGGTGCAAAATATATTGAAACTTCGAAATTATTTTGAAAGAAGCAGAGTGTGGAAAGCTCTTCTCTTTTCCATAGCTGAAGTTTAATAAATAAGCAGCTTCCTGACACCTGTTTCTTGATGTGTCAAATCTCCCTTTCTGCATCAGCCTAAAAGAAGATTAGCAGTATAGACTGAAAGAAACAAGAAATTATCCATCTTTGATTCCAAATGGTGTACTGCTAGTTTCTGTGGGCATTAACACCAGTATTCATCTATTGTATGTGCTAAGGTAACACAGATTAAAAACATGTTGGTTTTTGATCTTATTGGTAAATTTACTCTAATCTCCAAATATTATTAATATTTTGGCCTATCAGAATAATAATAATAATAATGTCTTGGCCTGAGAGAATTCCTCATAATGACCTTTGAAGGGGGGAATAGATCTAGTGTAAAATATTGTAAAAAAATTGCCATTATTTTAGAGTCCCAAGATAGGCATATTATAATAGAGGATATCAAAGGTGGTATAGCCTCTACTGCCTCCTGAAAGGTCCAGGAAGTGACAACTGAAACTTTAGCAGTTTCTTTGTTTATTAAAAAAAAACCAAAACAAACAAAACCACATTAAATGCAAGGTGAGATCTAGAACAAACAATCAGTTCCAGAGGAATTTCCAGGAGGTCATAAAGTACAGACAGTTTCACCTGAACAGTCCAGGGTGATGTTCTCATGGAAGAGCTGCTTTATCAAACTCTATCTATAGCTGCAACCTAGAAAAAGGCTCCACTACAAAGGAGAGTTTTTCAGCTGTACTCCCACTGTTACTGGGAAATCTCCTGGCTGCATAAGCCAAATTGCATTGAAAAATGCTGAATTACGAGAAAGCCTTGACATCTATTGTTTAAATAGGAGACAAAGACACAGAATCCTTCAAGAGAAATGAAAAGCATGGGCTGGGTATTTGGAGTTGGCAATACACACAAGTGAGGAATCAACTGAAATCTCTAGGATGCTTAGAACTGTCAAAAACCACAACATAACATAAACGGTATGGATTTGTACAGGTTGACTTACACTTCAGGGTATTGAAAAATGTTCTTTAGCAGGAAGAATACATGATAGAAGTTATCATATGTAAATTTCTTGAGGCTGAAGACTTCAGGCTTCACTCTTTAAAATTTAATAAATCACAATGCTACCTGCTGTACAACAAATACACAGCAGGACTTAATAAAACAGCTCCTGAAGAACTAGAAAAACTTCCATGTAGCTCCTCAGCTGTAGCAACACTAATATTTTGGACTAATTTGTTCTGAAGATTTAGAAACATTTTCTTTCTCCAAAACCCATCCATTAGTGTCAAACTCCTTCATTTATTGCCACATTCATTTCTTCATGAATTCACATCATACAGACAGGAGTTGCAACAGCCAATTTTGCTTGAATCTTTTTATATCCATTAAATACCTGATGAAGGCCAAAATATCCCTTCCATTAATTGAAAACCATAACTATAGGAAAGGACATCCTATATAACACATGATGCAAGGCCATTTTCTTCTAGGAATTTTAATGCTGAAAAGAAACCTCAGTATAACACTAGAATTAAACTGTCTCCAAATATTAAGGAAGAGAGAATAGAATTCCATGAAAACAACATGCTACTTGATGCCAGTTGCTTCAATTTCATTCACATAATCAAGCCTTCATTTGTAATCATCATACTTCTGCAACAGGTCTTTTTCCAATGGAAATGCAGCTTTAAAAAAAAAAGCTTCAGAGAACATCAGGCAACAATCCCAAACACTAGCAACACTACAGGTTTCCCTGATTATTCCTCTTGCCTTCTTGAGCCTTTCTGACATGTGACATTACTATGCAACAAAATCTGTAATTCAAAACAAAACCCCTCACACCAAAATTGTTGCAGCAGTCCTCTTGTTAGAGGGTAGAAATGAGCCAAGATACAGACTTCTTGTCTACCACAGCCTGAAAAGATTCCTGGTTTATTCGTCTTTACAGCTCAGCCACCCTGATTCCAACTATTCACTGACTCTGGCTGCACCAAGCTCACCCTGTAGGTTTCCCTTGCAGCCTCTGACTGCTGGTTATTTCCCACTAAACTATGACTGCATGTATTAATTTGCAGACTCTGACTGCAGGCTTTTACCTGGCTAGACTATAACTGCAGGTTCCAACAACAGGCTCCAACTGCAGACCCAGATTGACATCACAGCAGGAAATCTCTCTGCCCAGGATTCTTCTGCTTTATTGTCCTCTCCTTCCCACCTCCTCAAGGTCCCTCCTCCTTCATATCCTAACCCTCACCAGAAACCCACTTCCTTTTATCACACTTATCTTTATTGGACATAGCTGTGACTCATCAGGGGTGAGGCTGTATTGGGTAATTAACACAGCTGCTACTTATCAGGGGCAAAGTCACCTTTATTCCCTTCCATACGAAATAAACCTACCAGAGTTACAGGTATTTGCCTTCATTAGGGACCAAGTCAAATTGATTTTGGGGGTATGGTTTAAGGGAGATTATAGTGCTGCTAGGTTGATGGACTACAAAAGCCCTTTTCAATCTTGATGATTCTGTCAACCTGAGATTCTGCTTAATGGTGGCAATGAAGAGGAACAAAATTGTAATCAGCCAACTTGGGGATTATTTTGGGTTTTATTTTGCATTCAGGAATTTGTCTAGTAATGGTAGCTGCTTTATTGTCCCACATAAACAGATGTGAACCATTATAATGTTCACAGAAATTACTCATGGTCATATTCATTTAACTTCAATAATCAAATGGCCAGTTATGATGTAAACCATAAAAATATAGAATCTGTTTCTTATCTAGTATTAATGAAGAGAAAGAAACATCAGATTCATATTTCTGCACTGTACTGTTTTAGCAATTAATTTATTAAATAGAAATTCCATGTAAAAATATTTAAGATTATTAGTGATATCAATAAAGCTGAAACACAATGTAAATTAAGCTCCAGTCTGTCAGTCAGTGAATACCAACATAGGCATAACAGACAAAATCTGGATAATTTTTAACATAAGTAAACTTTAACTCATTTTTAATGCTTATTTATTCAAATAGATCCTCCTCCAATGCTTGATATATAAATATTCAGAAGGAGCAGTTACTACCATTTATCGACAAAATTATATATATTGAATAATATTTCAGTCACATTGTGCAGTAACCATTTTCTACTTACCAGTTTTTCCTCTATGTACACATTTCAACATGAAATGTGGCAGCAACAACAGAACTTTGGGGAAAAATTCAGTTCTGAGGTTTATCAGGATTCTGCTCAGGTACAATGATAGTTGGTATGCACTCCTGCTCCTGATTTGCAGATTTTCACAGCTGTAGGATCTTAGAAGTGTATAGGAACCTGCAGTGTATTGCCAGAATATATTAAGAGCCTTCTGGAAAGAACTGGCACAGGCTTCCTGAGATTGTGGTTAAAAATATATTTTTATTTCCAGTGTTTCTGGCTACTTGGAGAGTAGGACTGTCCACTTTCTGCTACAACAATCAAGTCATTGCTACCAAGCCTGTCAATTATAGGAATTCAAAAAATGTCTGCCTAAATGACTCATGCTTCTGTACAATCTGCAGGCAGTGACATCTGCATCTCAGATCTCCACTTTCTCTTGCTGCTGCATCCCTGTAGACACTCCAGAAACTCTCCAAATAGAAGGAAGAGAGAAACTTATACTATTTTATTTCCTTTGGGGAATATTTTAACTGGATGAGCCCTGGTAGATATCAGTCTGTTCATTTCACCTTTTCCTCTTATCAGTTACCTTGCCTTCACTCCACTCAAACATTAGCAAATTTAATGGGGAGGTATGACCACAGACCCATCAGGTGTTGTTAAGGATGTTGCTCAGCCCCATGTGCAAAAGACTATCTACCCACCTGTAGATGCTTGCATAATGAGGCCTTGTGTTCCTTCAAAATAGAGTTCCTTGAAAAACAACAAATATTACATCCAAAACCATCAAGAGAAACAAGTGTTGCTCAAATACTTAACTTAAAAGACAATGACAAAAGATTTAAATAGAGCTCCAAAATTGCAACATGAATGATACCATATAAGCCTTCAGTTAGAAGAACCTCATTTAAGTCTTAAAAGAGGCTTTCACTTTCATTTCATATCAAAATTTGTTAAATCCAGGTTATATTGATTTTTTAATATTATTTGACTGACCCATTCTCTGCAATTAAAAGAATTTTCTCATAGCTTTTAGAGGTAAGATTAATTATCTTTTCAAGGTCAGATATTCCAGAAAGGCAACTGTTTTGTCCTTAAGGCTTCCCTGATGGTGTCTCTGCATGAGAGGTGTATGCCAGCTAAGGGAGAGTGTTGATGCATCCAGAGGAAATCACACTGCGCTCCGACTCCACGAGCTTGACAGATGACCGCCACATAATTTAGAGAGCCAACAGTGATGCATCATGTGGTTAGAACTTATAAACTTAGATAAATGTAAATTGCCTTTCTGGTGGTTTTTTGGGTTTTTTTGGTTTTTTTTCTCCTGGACAATCACCTGAATCCATTAGCAGTCTGCAGTAGCATTACAGCATAACAAAATTTTAAGCTATTAAATGGTGTATACCTATGCACCACCTAAGTCAAATCCACCTCAGGTTTCCTGCAGCATTTATATACAGCTAACTTGAACCTCTGTTTGTACCTATCAAGTTGCTTCATGACAAATCATTGGAATCAGAAGGAAATTCAGCTCGTCTCTAAGGCCTTCAGTATATCATAGAACGTTAGTGGAGTGTCAGGAATATATGGGCATTTTTTACTCCCACATTCAGTAATCAGCCTCTCTCAAACACAAATTGTTTTCTTTCAAGAAAATTAAAAACAGAAGGAAAAAATGAAAAGGGTGAATATTTATAAAGTATCTCACAAGCTTTGTAGAGTTACAAGATAAGCAAGAAAGGCAGACCCATTGTTGAGTATCAATTATAAATATTTGTTTAGTCTTTATTTCCCTGATTACTATGTAACCCAGAAAACAATAACAGATTTGTGGCATTTTTATTTCTACTACCTAAGCTTCTTCTGCTGACACTTTTAATCAGTACAATTACCAATCTATCATGCACGCAAAATGAATACATCTTTACATATCTGGGGGCCAATAATTAGCCTTGTGAAAGGCATGCAATTACCATTGCTTTTTTCAAACTGAGCCCCACTACAAAGACTCACACCAAAAATCCTTCTAGAATCTAAAATACATACCAGAAAGGAAGTTACCAAAACTACATGTCTATTCTATATCCCTAGCTGACCAGGAAGATAAGGTTCTGTGACACTGGAAAATTTGGTCCATTAAGGGGAGGAAAGAGATAATATATACATGAGGCAGTGGTGTAAAGACCATCAGCAGGATGTCTCACTGAGTACTAATGATCTCTCCAAATGAATATTAATATGTTTAATCCACCACATGTCATCTTGTATTACATGTTCCACATTTTACAATTATTATTTTATTAATATTAGCATAAAAATTTTATGTGTTCATATTATCCATCTGTGCCTAAAGCCAAAATCCTACCTACCACACAACGTAATGTACCGCCATGTGCCCAGGCACCAGGACTTTCTCCTATGCAGTAAGTCCACAGACCAATGATTTTGGGCTCCCAGCCAGCTATGCCCAACATTCACACATGACTTGTGTGCCCACAGCGATCTAAAGACTGCTGGTGTTTTGTGGGGAAATACCAAAAGAGGGAAAGTAAACAACACGGAAAAGGGACTTTGAAATATAGGGGACTTTGAAAATTCCCTACTGTGATAATGCTACTGGCAGCAAGATTTTCACCAAATGTGTGTAGTTTTCACCAAAGGAAGAATTTGGGGAAAGTCAAAGTTCAAGTTTGTTGTCATGCCAAATGACAATTTTCTCCCACCATATGTAACAAATGAAGGAATTTCAGGAAAAAAAGATAAAACCTGAGAAGACCTCAAAGAACAGACACACAATCAAATCTAAACATGAATGAAAAAGCATGAAAAATGCTGAAATTATCACCATTACTTGGTCCAGAAGGAAACAAAGTCAGATGAAGAAAAAAGAAGAAGAGCTTTATCATGATAAAGCTACATTAATATCTAAGAGCATTTTTTGTTACCATTCCTTACCTAAGCACCATATAATAATTTGGAACCCTACTGTCTGATTTAACTGTTATAAATAATTGTGTATACCTGCATTTTTCATCAATTTGCTTCAAGTAAAATATTATTTCAGAGAATGGATAATAGCAAGGAATCACAGAAGGTCATGGAAAGTTTATAGTTTTTAAGGTTTTGAGAGCCCTCACCTATAACCCAAACATTGTATCAAGCAAGTAACAAAGTGGGACCTCACTGGAGCTGCACAGGCCAGATAAAAGCTGATAGAGCAGGGGTCAGGAGAAGCAAAATTGACTTGAGTAAGGTTTGGGATACTCTGGAACTCCATAAATATTGGAGATCTTCACCACAAGTGTCATGGGAACAGAATGCAGGAAGTAAAGCAGTCCACAAACCACCAGAGTTAAACCACACAGGGTGACTACAACTATCAGAGAATATATACTTAGTCTTCTGAAGTCTGTAGGTCATATTCAGATTGAGAGACTGACTATTATGAATTAATTGTAAAACCATCAACAATGAGAAGACTAAATTTGTGAAAATTGTGTTTCTATGGCACCTTCCCCTTTTCAGTTTCTACTGGTTTCCAGAGATTTAGAACTGAAAAGTGAATGCTTGCATATAAAGAGAAATCATGACAATTTCTGATATTCATGACAAACAAAAAACAAATTTAAAAAATCCACCATATGTAGCTAAGGTAAGGTATTACACATGACCTAGGAAAAGCTGATCCTGAACTCTTGCATGGCACCACACTTTTATAACTAACTTGCATAAACAGCATCTCAGGAAACAAGTAGTAGAAAATGAAATCTGTTCTCTGTCACAATAAAACCAAGAAACCAAATCTTTTGCCTCACATGTGAAAGTATTTTTTTTCTTTCTTTCTTCTAAACTCTTATGAACTAGCATTCCTGTGGGAGTTAGTGGAGAAAAGAGAGAAAGAGGAAAATCGAGGCTTATTTTTGCTAAAATTTCTAAAAGAAACATATAATTAAAAATTTAAGTGATGTAAACCATATGATTCGGGACTCAGTTCTTCTTCTTAAACAACAAACATACAAAAAAAAAACCCCAAAACAAAACAACACCCCATTCCTTTTACCTACATTCCCCAATATTGGTTCTATTTTCTCTTTATCTCATTATGCTGTTCCCCAAGCTTTTTGTAAGTCGTCTAACCCTTTTATGAAAATGAATTAATTTTCCATTTATGCTTTTCTTATTTTCTTCCTTTCCAGTTTAATTAATGCTGACACACTGCTTCATTGCTTTCCTTTTTTTCAGGAGCTGTGTTTTTTTCTCAGCCTTATATCTTTAACTGTATCACGAAGGCACATGGCTTTTTTCCTGTTTCTTTCTTTCTGTTCACTTGGAGATGTGATCAGTCATGCCTTACCCAGTGTGTTTTTTAAGACTGTTCAGCCGTGTTCCATTTTGGCAGAATTTTCTTACTCATTTTTCACATACTAACTATATTTCTCAGTGCATTTCAAATTTGTTTTCCCAAATTTGAAAATTCCTATGTGCAGTCTGAGCTATTCCTTCTAGGCTGAATATAAGAAGGCTGCTAACCTTGACATTAAATGCTCTAATTTCATAAAATTTCAGTAAACTCATAACAGAATATTTTCTGATAATTTTCAATAACCTTTCTGTCATTTGCATGTTTTTGTAAAAATTTTCAAATTTTCCTATGGCATTTAAACCTCCCAAAGTACTGTACCTTATGAAAACAAATGCTCAGTCATACCAGACCACAGAGACTCGATCACAGTACATAAGTTGAAAACATGATATAAAAAACTCAATTTGTGCAAATGTATTTTGACAAAAATAGCCATTAGGCAAGTAAGCAAATAAAGAAGATCATTTTATATATATGTGTATATATATATGTATATTATGTGTGTGTGTGTGTATATATATATATATATATAATGAACAAATGGGAATTTACCTTCTATTTCACAAATTTTTTTTTTTTTTGCAGAGCTTTTGTGTTGTTATTCAGATGGTACCATTATTATGCTTGGCACTTTACAGATGTCTCCAAAAATGAGGTCACTGCCTTGAAGAGCTTATAATTAACCCCCCTGTGAATTATATACTAAGTAATTGAGGATAGTATATCTATCTGCCTGTGAGCTATACAGACATTATTCAGGGTTACATATTACATATTTGTATTACTTTGGGTTCCAGTTTGTATGTTATCTAACACAAAAATAAAAACAAGCGAGTGGTGAAAGATTTAAGAAACAATTCAAGCCAGATAACTGTTTTCTCATTTGCTTTTTCATAGATGGAAGCAAAGTGAATGGGTTACCAAGACAACCATTTCATAAAATCAGATTGTCAAAATCTGTTAGGAAACAAGTAGTCTATAATATGAGCCTTTGGCTAAATGAAATCATCTGATATGATGGAACTATAAAATTACCTTATAATTTCAATAAAACAAGTTGCATCAATTCAGTCTTGAATGGTGACCACTATCAGAGTCTGCAATTGTCATTCTTCAAATAAATAGTCAAAGTCTAGGGAGCAGATCTACTAACCCTTTTCCCGTCCCTGTTCTTCAATAATCATTTTCTTTGTGCTGACCACCATAACCGAAAGAATAGTTTTGCAAAGCTAGCAGAAAAAGGTTTACATTTTTCCAGCCAAAAAGCTGTACTGAAGAGATTGTTTAGTATTCACAATATCACTTCTGTCCTTCTTTGCCCTGTCTAGGCAACTAGGGAGTTAGATTCTGGGTATATAAAACAAAGAGAAAAGTGTGAGAAGAGTAAAGCCTTTGCAATTTCCATTTATTTTTGTCACTCCATTTTTGCTTCTCTTTTTCAAGTTCTCTGATCTAAAAGCAGCAGAGCTTTTTCACTTGCCAATACTACAAACTTGCAATCGGTATTAGTATCAAATTTATGACAGAGTGAGAACATCATAACCTCCAAGGGAATGTATGCCATTTTTGTGACACTAGTCCTGTGTATTAACCTCTCTACAAATGGAAGGGAAAATAATAATTATTATTATTTGTAATAATAATAATACACTACAATTTATTTCTCTTTGTTTATACATGGAATATATGCATTTTATATGCATGTAAAGAGCATTTTTTATATTAAAGCACAGAAATATACACACAGGTCTTTAAAATTCTGTGCTGCTTGTGCTATGCTTGTGCCATGCTTTTCCTATAAAAGATATTTAAACTTAACTATAGCTTCTGAAATGTTCTGATTTTTGGTAGGTTTCTAGAATCTCTGGAAAACACTAAGAGCTCCAGATGGAAGAATTTTTTGAAAAGCTTGATTCAAGAGACTTCTGAATTTTGGCAGATAAACGCTGCATATGTTGTGTGGAGGTGATCTCCTGTGGGGGACAGGAAGATGATCTCTTAATGCACATTCACCAACTGTCATAAGGCTGAAAAGAATATGCACGTATTGTGCAAAGATACTTATCAAAATTTCAAACCCCTGTTTTTCAGTGAAAAATCTAAAATAAATCTTAAAAGTGAACTTTTGTGTTTCTTCAGGGGATGAATTAAACATGCTGTTAAGTGTATACACTATAAAGAAAAAAAAAGGTCCTTTTTAGCTCATATTTATATAGCTCTCTTTAAAAAAGCAGACTTCCAACAGCATGTTTTATTGAAGGAAAAAAAACCCCACAACTCTGAACATGCCAGCATCACATACAACAATCCAGCTGATATTTTCAGACTATGGGAAGATAAAATTCTAAACTAAAATAACCAGACTAAAGTAAATAATTAACTAGGACAAAAAGTTAATTCTATTTAAACAGTGGCAGTACACTAACCTCTCCACTTAAAAGGTTTACTGATTTAGGTGCTTTAAGGGGATTTTCAGATCTGTGGCCTAAATATGTGGGAAAAAAAGCCAAAAACAAACAAACAAATAAAAACAACAA
>VZDJ01007747.1:12324493-12375650 GCA_008694505.1 Cyanoderma ruficeps
ATGGGACTTTTCTACTGTAAAAAAGCCACAGAGCTTCCACTGGGACAAAAATAGGTTTATAACTAATTCACTTGTGCCACTTGTTGACCATATACAGAAAGGTCCATCTTTATCCAGTATGTGAAATCTTTATATGAGGCAGCAGTGGTATAGCCCATAGGACAGTTTTGGAGAATATTAATAAATGTGGTTTTCCTTACAAACCAATGAGCTCTTTCAGAGGATGTGGGACAAGTAGGATCCTTATCGTACATGGGGATCTCAGCACTCACAAGGAGACCTAACTCTCACTACTGTTCTGTAAACTCTTTTATTGCATATTAGATATAATCTAATCTGCTAAATTCTGGCAAAAGTTTATTTTTCAATAATGATCACATTTTAATTCAGAAAGAAACTGTTCCACATGAGTTGAAAACGCAGCCTTCATTAGGCAATTCTCACAGCCTTAGGCTCCTAGTGTGTTATCCAGCAATGATCTTCCCTTTTATTTTATTTTTTTATTAAACTTAGAAGATGATGGTTTAGTGATATAAGACTTTGTAGAACGGCCAGGGTTGGAAGATCACCTTAAATATAATTGAGTTCCAAACCCTCTGCCGTTAGCAGTGACATCTTCCACTAGACCTGATTGCTCCAAGTCCCATCCAACTTGGCCAGGGATAGGGCATCCACAACTACTCTGGGAAACCTGTTCCAGTGTCTCACCACTATCACAGTAAAGAATTTCTTATGAATATCTAACACAAACCTACTTTCAGTTTGAATCCATTCCCTCTTCTCCTGTCACTACATGCACTTGTAAAAGGTCCCTCTCTGACTTTCCTGTAGGCTCCTTTTAGGTACTGAAAGGCCACAATTAGGTCACCACAAAGTCTCTTCTCCAGCCTGAACAATCCCACTTCTCTCAGCCTTTCCTCACAGGAGAGGTGCTCCATCTCTCTGATCACCTTGGTGGCCTCCTCTGCACTCACTCCAGCAGGTCCATGTCCTTCCTGTGCTGGGGCCCCAGAGCTGGGTGCAGCAGTGCAGGTGGGGTCTGAACAGAGCAGAGGGGCAGAATCCCCTCCCTGCCCTGCTGGCCAAGGTGCTTTTGGTGTAGCCCAGGACATGTTTGGCTTTCTGGGCTGCAAGTGCACATTGTCAGCTCATGTCCAGCCTCTCATCCATCAGCATCCCCAACTCCTCAGTATGGCTGCTCTCCATCTATTCATCCCCCAGTCTGTGTTGACACCAGGACTTGCCCCAATCCAGGTACAGCACATTCTCTGTACTCCATGTATCTTAGCATAGCTTCTAGGAGGATCTGTTCCATCATCTTCCCAGGCACAGAGGTGGGGCTGACAGGTCAATAATTCCCAGAGTCTCTCTTTTCATCCTTTTTAGAGTTGAGTACATTTCCCTTTTTTCCAGTCACCTGGGACTTCACCTGACTGTCATGATTTTTCAAATAACCTGAAGAGTGGCTTGGCAGCAGTATCAGCCAATTCCTTCAGGACTCTGAGATGCATCTTATGAAATCCTAGAGACAAATACATTCAGGTTCCTCAGGTGGTTATAAACCTGGTCTTACGGTGGGAAACTCTTCACTCCCACAGTCCTCGGAGAGACACAGACAGCATTGCCTTCTGATACCCCAACATGCACTAAAACTCGGAACCACCTACTATTTTGCATTTTAGGAACTATTTACATACTTATAAAAACAAAGTTTCTCATTCAAGATATGCAGGGGGGATATTTACATTTCAATAAAGCACTGAACAATTTCCCTGGCAAAATTTAAACTTAAAATAATGAAAAAGCTAACCTTAAAAGCTGCAAAAAGTGCTCTTAAGTCTTTGTTTCAAAAGATTAAAAAAAATTTAAGGTTATATGACAGTCTTAGAACAGAATTGTAAATCTGAGCATCATTGGTACATAACTTGGTACATATGTGTGTATTTACCTAAAGTATGAATATACTCTTTTTATTCTGTAAAGGTTTTTTTACTTTCCATGGCCAAATATTTAGTTTTCTTAAGTACTACACAATATAGATGTATTTTTAATTAGCCACACCATATTGTGCAAGTTGACATATAAAAGAAGTGAGAAAATTGTGTCGTGTCTTTTTCATGTAGCTCATATAAATTAGGTATTTATCATGACATTTGGCATGCAGAACAGTGACTCGGCTGGTTAGGAATACCAAGGAGGTAAATCCAGATGGGGGGAAAAATGAATGATTTGGACTAATTAGCACAGTTCAGAAAACTTCACCAACCTGGATGGGTTCCAAAAATAGACAGATGTGAAAAATGTCTCTGCAATGCCTTAGTTTAGTTTGTTTATTGCTTACTCAGGTACAGATGCTGGAAATATTACAAGAATAAGGTTTAAAAAATAATAAAGAACTGTCTTTGAATAAATTATTTTCTCTGTCACACTATAGACAGATTTTCAAGGCTGAAGAATTAAGTTGCATTTTCTTCCTCAAGCATTTCACTCTGAAAAGCTTTAAAATGGACATCTTAGTAGTACGTCTAGAAGAGTACAATTAGATGAGTACTATCATTCAGTTGCAATTTGGTGTTTTCACATTTAGATAAGAATTACACACTCTGTAACATCTAGTGTCCTGTTATGGTATAGAAATCACAGCTGAATTACTAACTGCAGTGTACAGCACTCATTTGGAAAGTCAAATTTATCCTCTTTGCAATATATTCATACCTATGTTTTCCACATACAGATAATTAATGCCAGGGACAGAGACTTTACGTACGCTTCATTCTAGTTGCTCAGTTATCACTGCCACACCATTCAACCAGGATACAACTCCTCTTTGTTAATAAAATATATAAAAAATTATAGAACCATATAAAAGCTGATTCTAGCTAAAAATTGCCAGCTAGTAATGTAGTTTAAAGAAGTAGCACCAATAGTAGCAAAAAACGCTGCTTAAAAATGTTTTCTAATGTGTCTAAAAGAGTTGTCCAAACATATAACAGAAAAATAGCCAAGGTGGAGTTGTATGGCACCAACAGTTCCTGTACAGCAGAATTTGCAGAGACCAGTAATCCTTCTGGGTCTCAGAAGAATCACTGTAAGGATTTTTGATATGAAGAGAATGTGAAGAGGTAGGTCTTAAAGTATAAGCCATAAATGCAAATTTGCTTTGTCTTGAATGTGCTGGTGCCCATATGAAGCTGAAATATATGCAAAATAGTATCTTTATCACATGCTAATCCAGACAGAATACCAGGCATCCTAATGCACAAGACCTACCTAGTACTTGACTTTACAGTTCAAATGAAATGGACGGGATTTAAGTGGATTATATCACAAGGACTTTGTGCATACAGAATGCCTTTAAAACCTTCCTAGCGTGAAGCCACTTTTAGGTAAAAAAATACTCTATTTTGCTAGTAAGCCCAGTAAAGTCAATCCAGATAAATATATTCAATAATTTATCATGCCAGACATTTCAAATACCAACAAATTTAGCATGCACACACTGAGAAGCTTTGTGTTAGTTCTGAATGTTTTAATAAGGGCAAAGTCACATACCTACAAATGCAATATAAGGCATTTGAAAGTGTTAAGTACATCACTATTTATTATAAATAACTACTACATGTACTTAACCATAACTAATATAAAAATAAAGCACCAGTGCTCGATCAATAGATTCAATAACCAGCTGTCTCCCAGTCAGATGATGAAATATGTATCTAACAACAGTATGCATACATTCACTCATTGCCTGATAATTGTGATTAAAATAGCATGCTGATAGTCTCATGGCCAAATGTTTCACAATGTTGTTTTACCTAGAGTATTTCTAGGGGAAAAATAGCGAATAAACAGAAGTTAAAGGGGAAATAAAAGGGTTATGTACTGTAACAGTAACATTTTGATAAACATTATTTCGCACCATTGAATCTCCTCTGCCTCACATCCAGCATATGTGTATTCTTCATGATCAAATTATTTCCTGCAACTTATTTTAAGACGAACACTTTTGCTTTTCTGTGACCATAGCCCTTGATACACCTGCTGAGCAGAGGAGGGATGCCTGGCTACATGCAGCAGAGCATGGTACAGTCAAGGCTATCACGGTCTGACATATGACTCTGTGACTGGTTAGGCATCTTCCTGACATCTCAAGGCTCAGAGATCTGTATTCTTCTTCAGTATATGTAAATAGCTAAATGAAAATAAGATTGACAGATTTTTCAAGTCTTGCTTGTGTAGACTATTTACTTTAGCTTTCATATTTAAAATTATGGCAAAATGTGACCCTCCAGGTAGGAGGAATGTGTAGTAGGGTGTACAAGAATCTCTGACAACTGCACTCACTACCTGACTGCACTGGAGACTTCAGAAGTTCTCCCTAATCTCCCTAATCATGGGGAGTCACTAAACACATCATGCCATTCCAGCAGATATGCATCCCTAGAAAACAAAATACCTCCTTTTGTTGGCCAGTTTAATTCAGCACAACTTTGTTTCCAAGACAAACAAATTTAATTATACCAATAGAATTAAATACACAAGTGATGCTCTAAAAATTCACCAAAATTCCAAGTGTTAAAATGCAATATGTTTCATATTCTACACCATGATTATTCAGGATTTTGATGTTATCAATATTTTTAGACATTCCAAGTAAGGTGAGCATAGCAAGCTGAGAGGTATTTCAATACAATAGAGACCTCAGGTAAAAAATAGTGTGATGAAACTGAGACTAAATCCTCCACAAGTATATGTTTCTGTGCAGAACAAAAGGAGCATGCTCATGCTAAACGTGGCTTAAGAAAAGGAAGTAAAATGTAAATAGTCAGGTTTTTTTACTGAAAATTAATTGATGGCCATGACTCCAAAACTACAGCAGTTTGGAACCTAGAAGGAACCATTAGCAGTTTAAATTATTGTACAACCATGATGCAAAAGTATAGGATACTCTTAATGGAGAAGACTGTGTGAAAAGAAAAAGCAGCTTAAACAACTATATTAGATTTTTCCTCTGTGTAAGTACAAATCACCAGTGTCACCATCTCATGAAGCAATTTGTATGACTACGGACAAGAAAGGTTGTCAGTTTAAAAAACAAACAAACCAAACTTCTTAGGAAAATATTCAAACATGGAAGATAGTATGACATCTCTCTATCAATCACCATGCAACAACATCCATTTAGGTGTCAATACATCTCAATACATCTATCAAAATTCTGTGCTGCATGTGCACTTACAAAAATTTAAATTTGATCATATAAAACAAGACAACCAGAAAACCAAATATTAAAAGAAAAAATAAATCATTACAGATAAAGAATACATCAGGGGACAACCAGTTTGAACAAAATATTTTTGAGTAGAAAACCAGTTTTTACTATATCTAGCTGTACAGGCCAAATAAGAAGTTAATGGAATTGTCTTTGACCTTGCATAGCTTTTGCGTAGCCAAAAGTGAATGAAAACAAAGTGCTCTTTTGCTCATTTTTGTTGCACAATTTGGAAAAAATAAAAAGCAAAACACTTCATTAAGCCACAGATTTTTATTTAAACTCTCTCAAAAATCAGTTACCCATATCTCCATAAGCTTGCTTCTGAGTGATTTAAGTCTATGTCCACAGCTTTGTAATGTAGCAAAGATTAAGGTTATTTGGCTGCTGGCTTTTTCAAGTCAATAAAAACAGACAAATCAAGGCCCCCTCATGGCACGATTCTCATCAGACTAATAGACTGGGTTAAAGAAGAGGTTTGAGGCTTCAATGTTCTGATGGAGCAGAAATTAAATCAATTAGGAAAGTGCAAGGATGGACACGGCAGGAAGCATGTTTTTTTGCATTAGCTTCTCCTATCAGTTAACACAGGCAAGCAAGCACCCTGAACTGAGTACAAAGGCAGTGCTATGCTGCAATAACCAAGGGTAAGAAAATAAAACTGAAATTAATTTCAAATAAACAAAAGAAACCCTCACCAAAAAACCCTGAGTTTTCCTCACTGTTCTAAGCACTAAGTTCCCAGGAAACCTCCTTCTCTCAGTTCTGCTTAATAAAAAAATAGGAAAGTAAGCAAAACACCACTGCAATGTTAAAGCTAAAATACTAAAGCTGCAGTACAAATCTATCAGTAAAGAAGTTAAAATTGAAAATTGCTTATCAGTTCCTGAAAAGCAGTGATATATTACCATAACTTCTTTGATTATCATTAGTAGCTTTTGGTTTGCTTGAAAGAATGACTTTTCAGCAGACTTTATTGAACCCTTTTCTATGTATATAGAGGAACTTCTAACATGAACATCATATACACAAAAGAAAAACAAGGAGATACATACATAATGTGTTCACACCATTCTTTTTGAATGGGTAAAAATAATTTAGTCTTCTTTATCACGACAAAATTTCTATCTTTTATTTTTCTATATCAAAACTATATTATAAACACTATAAAGATGATTTAATAATGCAAACTCAAAACAGTTCGAAAATGTGTGAAGATTACAAAGTTAAGAGAGGACAACCAGTCTTTATTTCCAACTATTGGATAAAGTCTACAGCAGGCAAATCGTTCTTCTGGCATGCTCACATCAAAAAATTCAGATAATGTAAGAAAAAAGACAGAAGCACAGCCCGATGAAGATCTGCATAAAACTGCGACGTGATCAGTAAAACCAACAAAATTTAAAGAGCACATCCAAAAATACAGGTAAGTCTCAACCTTTTTTTGTTATGCAGCTTCATATGAGACACTTTGCACATCTGGCTTGGAAATTCACAACTTTTGGCCATACAGCCCAGCAGCCAAAAAGGAGGCACTAGCCCATCCAAGCATATACACGAAGTTATGATTCAACTTAGACAATTAAATGTTAGGTATGATGAGAATTGATAACTAGTTTGATTTAATATTGTTCCTGCTGGGTAAGGCTAAGATCACAGAATCCTAGAATGGCTTGGGATGGAAGGGATGATCTATTTCCAAGCCCTCTACCATGGGAAGGGATATCTTTCATTAGATCAGGTTGCTCAAAGCCCCATCCAACCTGGCCTTTAACACTTCCAGAGATGAAGCATTCTCAGCCTCCCTGGGCAACCTGCTCCTGTGTCTCACCACCCCCATCATAAAGATTTTTTTCATAAAATTTAATCTAAACCTACTCTTTTCCAGCTTAAAGCCATTCCTCCTAGTTCTGACACTAAGTAAGTAAGTAAGTCTATCTCCAGCTTTCTTGCAGGCTTCCTTCAGGTACTGGAAGGCTTCTATATGATCTCCCCAAAGCCTTCTCTTCTTCAAGTTGAACTTCCCCAGATTTGCCTCATAAGCAAGTAGCTCCTGCCCTCTGATCAACTTTGTGGCCTTCCTCTAGACTTGTTCCAACAGGCCCACATTTTCCTTGTGTTGAGGGTCCCAGAGGTGGACAGTTTTTCAGATGGGTTCTCGTGACAGCAGAGTGGAGGGCCAGACTCACCTCCCTTGACTTGCTGGCCAAACTTCTTTTGATGCACCCCAGAAGGTAGTTTGCTTTCTGGGCTGCGAGTGCACATTGCTGAGACATATTGAAATTCTCACGCATGAGGCATTTGTCTTCAACACATTAAATAAGTCATTCTACTCTTGGAAAGACTTCTGCACCATTTTAATCATGTATTCTTTTACTAGAAAACTAAGCATCTTCAGTTTAATAAACTTAGGGTGCTTTTTTTTTGACACTGAGTAAAATGAAGGTAAATTTTAAATATCAGTAGATCAAATAACATTTCAGTTGATCATTGCATCTGAAGTACTCTAGTCAGGCAGAAGATTAATTCTGACCACCTGGGCAACCCTGGATATACCTACAGACTGGGGAACAAGAGAGTGGAGAGCAGCACTGCGCAAAGAGTCCTGGGTGTCCTGGTTGACAGAAAGTTGGATATGAGTCAGCAGTGCCCTGGCAGCCAGGAGGGCCAACTGTGTCCTGGGGTGAATTAGGCGAAATATCACCAGCCAGTCAAGGAAGGAGATTGTGCTGTTTTGCGCTGCACTGGTGCACCTCACCTTGAATAGTGCAATTTTCAGGGCAGACCTCAATCCACAATCTTCAGCTTCCTAACAAGGGGAAATGGAGGGGCAGGTGCTGATCTCTTCCCTCTGGTGACCACAGATAGGATCTGAAGGAATGTCATAAAGTTGTGTCAGGGGAAGTTTAGGCTGGATATTAGAAGAAGGTTCTTCACCCAGAGGGTGGTTGGGCACTGGACCAGGCTCCCCAGAGGAGAGATCACAGCACCAAACCTGACAGAGTTCAAAAAGTGTTTGGCCAATGCTTTCTGGTGCATGATGTGACTCTTGGGGCTGTTCTGTGCAGGCCAGGAGCTGGACTTCAATGATCCTTGTGGGCCACTTCCACCTCAGGATATTCTATGATTCCATAACAAAACATGCACAGTAGTATGAACTTGGGTGACAAGAATGATGCTAGAATAATATATGTAAACAAATAAATATCTCTTCCATCAGAAAACTATTAAATTTAGTTCCAATAATCCAAAATAGGCATTTGAGATAATCCTCCTTTTTCACATTGGTTTACTTCTTTTATAGGCTCAGTATGAGCAATTATGGTTGTTACCTAAGCCATTTTCTTTCAGGATTTTTTTTCCTGTCCTGTTTCATACTGTTTACTGGAAACATATTACACAGTGATCTGGACCCATAGAAAACCCAAAATCTAGCTAGACAATGAGACAACAGACAAGAAAAATTTAAAATCTATATAACTTTGTTACTTCATCCCATTTCATAGGACAATTCAAGCATTTTTATGAATCCTTAATTGACTAATGACATATAAATAAAACAACTTCAAACATGGAAGATATCAGAACAAAGAATTTCACTGCTTCCTTTGTCATGTCTTGCTCATTATATAAGTTTCATTTTCCCCTCAGCAGATTCTTCCTAAATTATCTTCCATTAACTAACACAAGCTAACACTTTTTCTTTCAAATAGTTCAATGGAAAAATAATCTATAAAATTCTAAAATACCTAATATTTGCATAGAAATATATCAGCTATGTGCTTTATCTTCATCTTTAACACTTCATTTGCAACATCATTTAATATTTAAGCTGCTTAGGCAAAAGGCTCTTTCTATTCATAGAATCCAATAGATTGTAAATGCTTTATTTATATATACAAAATGTTTACCCATTAAGATCTTGAATTTGGAGTCTCATATATCCTAACATTATAAAAAAGGCAGAAAATAAGTGTGTGTGCTAAACTGAAACACTCTCTGAAGACTCAAAAGGACCATCAACCCCAGAATCTCAGCAGCTGAATTTTTAGAATTAATTTTACATTCTTATATTACATTTCCAGCTCTGGGGCTTCCAGCATAAGATGGACAGGGACTTGTTTGAACAAGTCCAGAGGGGAACCATGAAGATGAAGTAGTCCTCTCCTGTGGAATCAGGCTGAGACAGTTTTTCAGCCTGAAGAAGGCTCTGGGGAGGCTTTTAGCAACCTTCCAGCACCTAAAAAGGGCTGACAAGACAGCTGGAGAGGGGCTTTTTACAAGGACATGTAGTGATGAACAAGGGAGAATGGCTTTAAACTGTCAGAGGGTAGGTTTATACTAGATGTAAGAAAGAAATTCCTTACTTTGAGAGTGCTGAGTCACATACAATCTGTTCCAAAGAGGTTTCCCAGAAAAATCACCGATGCCCCATCCCTGGAAGTGTTGAAGGCCAGGCTGGATGAAGTTTTAAACAATCTGGTCTAAAGGGAAGTGTCCCTGCCCATGCTGGGTGTGGCAGGGATGATGATGACATCATCATCTACATCAAGGTCACTTCCAAATCAAACTATTATATAATTTAAAAAAAAAATAAATAAGGGCATCCTTATTATGATATAAAGTGGCTACTGCTCCTATATTAAGGCTGGAGTGTTTTTTTCATTCAGGTGTCTAGAATTACACATATTAAGCTACAAGTCCAAAATAACCTTGGCTTCTTATCTCTTTTGCAGAACATGAAAATTTCTTGCAAGATGCACAATTTTCCTAGCTGGGGAAGGGCAAGAATTACAAGTGGAAGGCCAAGAATTACAAGAAAGGCAACCGTGGTTTTTCTGCATAATAAGCAAACCTTCAAATCCTTATTTCAACAATTTATTTAGTGACAGCCTATTTAAAATATGCACACAAATGCTAGAATTCCTCATCATGTTCTCTTTACTGTTCCTTTTTTCCTCCTTCCTCTCTCTTTTCTACTCAATCTGTAATTATTTTCAGTTATATTCAACAGTTTCAGCAGAAATAGAATGGCCCCATTTTAACCCAACATACAGGTCAATGTTAGACTATACTCAGGGACATAGGAAATGTAGGTGAGAAAGGACTTGATCCCAAGCATATGCTGCAACCATTAACTTAACCCTCTTCATCTCTGATGCATTTTCAGATCACACTTCTCAAGATGAAACCTGGAAGTCAGCACAGGGAAAGCAACACTCTGCACATAGATGAACTGTACAAAGATGTGAAACTCACTAAGCCAGCTACTGGCAGCTCCATTTCCAGGATGTCTCTAATGCATGTTAAGGTAGTTTGATACATACACATTTTAGAAGCCACCGGGATTAGGCAAAACATCATGGGGTTTAGTGAGGATCAGATAAAAATGCACATACCTAAATTCTAACTCCCTTTTGGATGAGTCCTATGTCTTCAACTCCTTTTATACAGACAACTGCAAGACATTTAGACTGGGAACCTGAAATTATAGCACTACTGTCCATCACAGACTACATGAAACTACTGCCACAGGATGCCTCCCTGCCAGTCCAGTCCAGTCCAGTCCAGCCCAATCCAATCCAATCCAATCCAATCCAGTCCAAAACTGAGTTGTGGGAGGTTCTCTGGGGATAAGCACCTATGAAACAGTGGAGGAGGAGGAAGGGGGAAAAATGAAAGCCCACAAAAAACATCCCCACAAAACCCAACATCATGATTAGAAGATTTTAGATCTTCCTGATGGTATTAGTTTTTATTCCCACAATTTCTTTTGCAAGGAGTAGAGCATTTTTCTTCATTATGAAGCGTGGAAACAGTTGAAGACAAGTCTCTTTGGAAGTTTACAATATAGACACTTGATGCAAACCCTTGGAAGATTGCTGAATATTTTGTGACAGAAAATATCAAAATATACATCTAAAATACCTGCAGATTCAGGTTGCACACATGTTGAAATAAAGGCATTCATATTTTGTTCTGCATATGAACTCTGACAAAGTCGTGGCCAGGTCCCAGCATTTCTACTGCAGAAAAGCATCACAGTAAGAATTGTGCTTTCTTCCATTCATGTTTATTGACTTCAGCTTTTCTTCCATCCCACTACTGAAGAGAAATGAAGGGGAAGGAAAAGACCTTGGAGTCCCCAGAGAAACTTTAAAATAAGAGAGCAGCAGGGTATGTTACAACAACATCGTCTACTACACCAATAAGAAACAAGGAGAGAGCTGCTCTAGCAGCATTCCATTAACTCCGCAAGATCTTAAAATATAGAAAATTGTAAATATTCTCTGTGATGTTTCAATCCATTAGGCTATATTCTACATCCCTAAGAATGAAGTAAAAGTCATATCTATCACTTTCAAAGCCACCAAGCCAACAAATATAATTGGTAAAAATACTAGAAGAAGCCCCACCTAGTTGGAGCTCAGTAAAAGGATCTCCTCCACATCTCTGTACACTTATTACATGTATGTTTTACCTTTCACTTCTAGTAGGCTATTCAAAAGACATGACAGCCACGCCAAGAAAGAGGTACACCTTCATCTTGAGTTACAAGTAAAATAAGTAATTAAAATAATTTCAAAATGAAAATGCATTTCTTCGCTTTCTGGAAAATTATGTGTCATTTTAGTTATGCAGTAAATCACTCTTCAAAAATCAAAGTGATAGGATTTTTAGGCTTATTTCATTTGGGAGCTCTGGGCATTTTTGGTGCAGGGGGAAGTTAATTTTCCTCAACATCTTAAAGATATCCTCATCTCTGACACACTTTGCTGTCTGGAAGTTGGCACCTGCTTCCTATATTCTCACTGCAGTCCATCTGTTAAAAATGAGTGTTTAAGATATACTTTTCTACAGGTACTAGTTGTCTCCATATACGTAGTCTAAAGGAGAAAAGGTCATCACTGAAGGTGAATAAAATTTAATTCTAATGTCTTTTGACTATCCAAAGTCTATTTTGGAAAATATGGAACACATTGAAAATAACAGTGCTACAAATGGGAAATAAAGGCAGAGAAAGCTGTGAGATTTAAGACTGTGCCATATGTCCTCCACTGTCTTGTGCACCCACTTGAAAATAAACTCCTTAAACACCGCCTCTAGAAATTTGAGTTCTCTGTGCCAGTGACTGGAGTTGTGGCCATTTTATTTCCTGTCTCTGGCTGTTTTTTGCAGCTCTGTCTCTCACATTCTTTAACATGTTTCAATGAAATATGAAGCATTTATTCATGAACTTGAAGAGATTTAAAGCCCTACAGAGGCAAACAATTTGAGATCTGACTATATATCAGTGGGTTCTGTGCAGTTTTATCAATTTCTGTCAAAGCAGCACAGAGAGTTAGAATCACAGGACTACTTGGGTCAAACTGAACAGCAATATGTCTAGATATTTTGCTCAGAAGAGAAACAAACAGCAGGAAAGTATTAAAGAAGTAGATGAGAAGAAACTGGAAACTTCCTAAAGGAAAGAAGAAGTGAAAATAATTTATAAAAGTACTTCTAAAAGGCTGAAAATTTTTTTGCACAACATTATTTCTCATTTATCAAGGAACAAGCAATGTTTTCAAAAGCCATGAAACTTCTCCAAACTTGAATTGAAAATTAATGAAAAGGAAAATTTTCTTTGCTCTTTTCACCAAGAACAAAATCTAGAATTGCTACTAGATGTATGCCAGCCTGTAATAATGCTTATGTATTGTTGGTTTTACTTAACTTTCTTACTAAAAACATACTTTCAATTGCCTACATAATAATTAGGCAATAAAGGTGAAAGGTTAAAACAGTCAACTACTTCAGAAACTGTAATAACATTTTTTAAAAATTCAAAATCTACTGTTCTTCTCCCTTTTTTTTAATTAGTAGTAGTATAATAATCAATTTTTTTTTAGTTCTTCTATTCAAAGTTTGGTTTAGTTAAGCTATGCAGGGAAATAAGTCAGACAAGGATGGTTTGAGAGAAAAGGAGAAAAGAGAAGGCTAAGCTGCAAGGGACACAGGCAGAATTAAGACTTGTTAGCTCCACATTTTTTTCCCTTTTGCTTAAAATCTTTAGAGAGCATTAGAAGGCATTGCACCAGATCATGACTCAGTGTTCATCTAGCCTCAGTTTTAAACTTGAATAACTTTTATAACTAATTTTCCCACCTTCTATTTTCAGCTATTTTGAGTTGGAGCCTGCCTACTTCCTATTTGTCAAGGGTGCCATTTTTATTAGAACATTTACTTAGAAATACTTTCAAAATCCTTTCTGAGACTCCCAAGTAGTTTGAATTTTTGTTTGTGTATAAGACAGTTTCTTAACTGTATTTTTTTCTGGTACTTACGAAACACCTGCAGGCCCAAAACATGACATATGAAATATTTACCACGCAATGTGAGTTTACGCTCCAGAAGAAGTAATTTCTATTGATCAGCCAAGGATGGGAAGCATATGAATTGTGAAGATGACAAAAGCTATGTGCTATTTCAAGTCCAGATATGCAGCACTAAAACACTGGCATTCTTAGAGATTTTTTGATTAGCTGAAACCTCTGTGAAGGATACAGTGAAGCCTGGCTCCCTGTGTTAGGTTAGCATGAACGGCAAAACAGAGCTGGCTGTTGCTGCTGTTTGCACTTCTACAGCTGCTTTCAGGAGAAAGCTACTCATAAGAGTTCCTACCTGAATATAGTTTTCTAGAAAAAAAGCTCTGTAACTTGAGAACATTACATGCCCTCAGCTCTGTACAAATCTTTTATTTTACAGAAATAGATGGTTTTGCCAAAGTCCATGCCTCTTCCAGTCATCAGCTGGTCAACTGAAGCAAATGAACACCGAGTCCATGGCATTGTCAGTAAAAAAGCTGTTTCCTCCAGATGCAGGACTTCCATTGATGTTGTGACATGATGAGTGGGAAAGATTTGAATCTCTCTGCAATTACAAAATTCCTTCCTTTTCCCTTTCACATCCCTTTTCTTCAAATTTTGGTGGCAACATACTAGTCAACTGTAGAAATCTGTTAGTTAGATCAACAATTACTATGAACTTGTGGATGTTCAGATTCAAGTTTTCTCTGCATTTGGACTACTTTTCAAAAAACTGTTATAAATCTAATCATCGCAGATGTTTTTTGAATGTTAGCATACACAAGGATTACAACACATGGGATTCTGCTTCTTTATAGATTCATGGAAAAAGAGCAATTTGTCAGTTGCTTTTCTATAGGGAGCTGTGGAAGAGGGGAGGAGAGAATGGCAAACCATAGCAAGATCTAAAGCAGTCATGAAATATTTATCTTTCTTGTGTTATACATTAGAACGACTAGGTCTGACTGATGTATATTGTACTCTATCCCACCAAACTAAAATAATATCCAAAGACTTTAGAACAAACAATAACGTAGAGTCAATTGTTGTGCATTGCTTCATTTTATTTGCAAGTTTGCGTTTCTGTCCCTCCCACCACCACTCTAAGACAATAGACACATTAGAAAGGGGGGGAAGAATCCTCTGCCTGTTTCAGCATCCAAGGGATTTTTCCTCCCTGCCCTGCAGCGAGACCCCGTGAGAGCAGCAGGCTGGGAGCCTGCTCTGCGCATGATTCCTGGACCACTGCCGTTGCCTTGCCAACGCAAAGGGAGAACTCAGGGCTTACACTGGGCATTTCAATGCAGTGACCCACTTACTGTCTGTCAACAAATTCACTGGGACAATAGTGAGTGTAACATATTATGGAGATTAAATCCCAGGGACTGAACTACAAAGATGTCTGGAAAAAAATCTTTGTCAGTTTGAAAAGCCAGAGCACTATAAACAGAGTTAATGGTAATATGTTTTAATCCTCCCATGTATTTGTTGCTTTAAAGGAGAAATTTTCACCAGGATAATCTCTATTCATTATTTGCGTATTTATTTTTTTAACTAGGTTCACAAAACTAAGTCAATATTGTCATAAGAGTAATGGGAATGAAATAGCTTTTGTATATTGCACTCTTGGCTAGAGCTGAGCCAAATTAAGACCTGAAAACCTTCTTTCAAGCTATAAGAATGCAATGGTTAATTTAGATTATATTTGTACAGATGGTTATCGTAGGAGCAAATTGTTACAAAACCCCCCACAGTGATTTCTACAAGGCACTTAGATCATGGATTTATATTTAAAAATTAACTATGTGCAGTTTAGTTACTGTTTCCCATTCAATTCCGCCCCTTTACAAACATATCATTCCAGGCATGCTCAAAATCTTCCCCCTTCCTTCATTTCCCAGTTTCCTTCTGTTCTTTTCATTCTCTGCAAATAGATTATTCAAAGATAAATAATTTGCTTAAAGAGACTGGTGACTACCAAGAGAACTAAATATACATAATAGTATATTACCAAATGCAAAAAATGTATGTTTAATATACGTTTACCTACATTCTTCAGTTTCTTAGCAATATTACCCTGTCACTTTAAATGAAAGTCAGCAATTTTTTTAAACGCATGTGTCACCAGTTACCAAATGGAATTATCTGAGGAACCATGCAGTGAGCAAAAAATAGCTGCAGCCTTCTGCAGTATCAGTAGAAAAGGCTATTTTTTAATCCAATGAAGGTTTATTTATATTTTTACTCTTAATATTTTATATATTTCTATTAGTTGCCTGGCTGTATGAACCCATATTGCAGGGCTCTATTGTAATTAGATATTACCAAAATTCTTGGTTTGGATTGTTTCTCGATCACCTACCTCAGGCAGGAGTACCTTTCCAATTAACACCTAAGAGTGGGTATTGCTTCACACCTTGAAACTGGTATTTCCAAATCCTTGTGGCTTGCAGACTCCCATAGTTTCTGTATGACATTTTTAAAAATTATTTTCAGGAGGTGTGGGGAAATGCAAATGTTCCTTATGCCTGCATGAGATTACTGATACCAGACAAACGTAAAGGTGAAAACTTTATTCTAGAAAACTCAGCATCAGTGAGCAGTAAAAACTGCAAATCTAGACTATATATAATGTCCCTGCAGTGCTGTCTAATAATTAAGCTAGTTTAGAGATATGGTGAACCACACACCACCCTTTTACTTCCAGCTACCTTTCCCAGGCACATTCTTTATATTCCACAGTACTGACCACTCAGTCCTTCCTCTGGGCTCTTTCACCTTTGTTTTGTTACACAAAATTAAATCCCAAATCTCTCATATCTTTAAAAGGCTCCCTAGGCCCATGCTACTATGCAAAAGGAACAGAGAGGCTCTCCTTTCCATCTCCCAGGAAGGTTATCTTTGTTTATTTTCTTGTCTTATCCCATACACAGTTGAATTCACATCCGCATTTGCTGTTTAAATATCAGAACATTATAAAACCACATAAGTTAATTTCTTTAAACAATGCACATTTTATGAGTTCCATAAGCTCCCATTCTTCAGATACTACATACCAATAATAGAGATACACAGCTGTGTTGATTTGCCTGTTCCACTCCTTTCCCCTATTCCTTACACTTGACTTCTCTCATATGTAGGAACTTGCATTATTATACCAATATTTTCCAATGTGAAACAGTGTTTTTATTTACTAATTTTCCAAAATCAATTATTAAGGATGCATTTTGGCTATGCATGGTGTCCCTCCAGGCTGCAATCTCTAAAGTTACAGCCAAAATACCTCCCACTATTCCAAAGTGTGAAGTTAAAGAAAAATATATTAATCTTCCCTCAAGGTTGGAAAATCTAGCAAGCTTTTCTTTGAACAATTTTAAGATTTCTTTTAGGATTTACAGAAGGGACTTGGAAATAGCTATGGGACAGGCATACTCCCAGAGGTGTGCTCTTTGAAGCATTCCTAAAAATTCCTTCAGACTTGTTCCATGAAATTTGTGATACACACATATACACTCAGAGATTTGCTGTGTCTGTAGAACAAATGCTGTCAGGAATACAGCCCAGGCCTGCTGGGCCATAGCACAGCTGCTCCTCTACCTCTGCAAAACAGGACACGGAAAGAATCACCCTGAACTGACTGCATCTTGTGGAAACCTTATGGTGTCCTTGTGAAGAGGGAATATCTGCTAGTTTACCAAATGCTCTCCATGATTTCCAGTTCCTGGAAACTCTATAAGAATTCTTACATCCCAGTGAGTTCTTGATTGCAGCACACATGAACTTTCCAGTTCCCCTCTACTCGTCACACCAAGTAATCGGCTTTGCATCTGCCAGTGACGAAAAGGTACCTAGGTTTCACCTAAACATATCCTTAAATGAGAGTCATTGTGAGAGAATGATTTCAACATTCTTGCCTCTCTGGAAGTGAAGTTTTCCAAATGCTGTCAATGCCAAATTGGGAGAAAATACTACCAACTTTCTCTCCACCTTTCAAACCACATCTGAAAAGGAAAAATCAGACTTTACTGTATGCTGTTAGGTAGTCCTCCCTTCCACAAGTCTGGCCTTTCCTCCTAGTTAGAATCTTAGGGAAAACTCCCAGCAGATCTCAGTCCAATATCCCCCATCTCCACGAGAAACTACTGCAAAATGCATTTCTCAAAGCCAAAGACTGAAGGCAGCAAAAATGGGAGGATTCAATCTTTTTTACTAGAGGAACATTTTATGATTCATTGCACATGTTGCACTGAGCTTTTGGCAAGTATCACCAAAGAGCAGCCTTCACAGCGGACTATGCTAAAGATGCTGCTCAAAGCAAAGCAATGCTTTTATATAATTTTTTTAATCAAAATTAATGTGCACATCCTATGCAGCACTGCAACCTAGATGGTGAGACTAGATAGCTAGAGAACCATGATTGTGAGAATGATCAGCTCCCAGTTGACTGTGAAATGGTGCAGGATCTGCTTCCCCAGCTGGATCCCTGCAAATCTAAGGAGTCTGATGGGCTTCATTCTTGAATCCTGGTGGAGCTTTCTGATGTCTTCACAAAACCTCTCCAGATGATTTTGAGCAGTCTTGGGAATCCAGAGAGGTCCCAGCTGACTGGAAACTGGCAAACATTGTCCCAGTTTTCAAGAAGGGGAGAGAAAGAGTCTGCCACTACAGCCCTGTCAGTCTCACTTCAGTGCCTGGTAAAGTTATGGAGACGATTATTCTGGGAGGTATTGAAAGACAACACAGTTCTCAGTCCCAGCCAGCAGAGCTTCATGAAAGTCCTGGAATAGGCTCCCCAAAGAAGTGGTCACAGCACCAAGCCTGACAGAGTTCAAGAAACATTTGGTCAATGCTCTCAGCCACATGGTGTGAGTCTTGGGCCTGTCCTGTGTAGGGCAATGAGTTGGACTTGATGATCCTTGAGGGTCCCTTCCAACTCAGCTTATTTTGTGATTGGGTGATACAGGGCTAAGAGCTTATAGAAATTCTGCAGCTAGGAGCAGGCATAGCATTTTCTGTCTGTTTTCTTATGTTGCCTGGGGGAATTGTTACAGTCCTTGAAGCTTCCTCTCTGGCTAAAGTCTCAGTGCCAATGACGCCCCCAACAGCTTTGCACAGATCTAACGTAGCTGCTACAGAAACTCCTTCTAGCTGAAAAGTGATTTTACTTTTCTTCTCTCAGCTTCTTGCTTCAATAGCAAGTAGCAGGAGTAAAATATTATGTAGGTATGATATCATATTCCCTAAACACAGAAGAAAAGACAGAGACCCTCCTGTCCTAGCAACTCCCTCTCTACATTAATCCCTTCCAATCTGTATAGTTACCTAATTTGCTGGTCTTTGGCAATTCCAGCAGCTATCCACCCTCTCACTCCACATAAGACTATACAGTCCTGTCTGTGGCTCATCAGATGTCCTCACTATTCAGCTCCTGCAAGTGCAGACCATCACTGAACAATGACCTAACACTAAGTCTCTACCCACCTACTGCATTCTATGACACCCCCAGATACAGAGACTCAAATTACACATCCTGAGTGCCCCTGTTATTATCTGCTTTAGGAGCCAGGAAACCCATTATTCAACTGAAAGGAACTGCTAAAGGACAGCTACTCTTACCATCATAAAACGGCTAACTGTATAGGACTACATTAATTGTCATCAACTGTAAATGAGGCCTGACTTGAAAATCAGGCTGCCACATGACGCTTAAAACAAGTGTGGGGCCCTGTTTTTTTGCCTTTGTGTATAGGTGTTTGTGTTTAGTTTATTTGTTTTCTTTTTTGTTTGTTTTTTCAACAGGTCTTCTATTCTTTCATTTTTTTTATTTTGGTTCTGGAGCTTTCAGAATGCATCCATTTCACATTTTTAAGATGTCTCATTTTTTTAATGACATTAAGACTGATATACTTAGTCCTTGGAAATTGTGAAAATCTAAGCAGATGTGGCACACAACTTCAGGCAACAGACACCTCATGTACTGCATAGCTGTTCAAAATCCCCTCGTGCTGAAAGTCCTCTTCCTTCTTTTGTTGTTCTTTTATTCTCCAGTGATAATGAATATTGGTAACCATTCATTTCTTCCAGACTAGTTCACCCTCAGATCTACCTGGCTTTGCTGAACAGTGGAGCATGAGAAAGCTGCAAATGCTTTCCCTTTTCCTCTTTCCTAATTTCTCTTGGGGAGGAATACCGACATACAACTGTGCTCTACCCCTGCTGTTAGCACAGGAAACTTTATGGGTCTGTTTTACTTCATGATTTTGAATGATGGCCTAATGCTTGCTACACAGCAAAGGCAAATATTCTACAAAATGCTTTTTTTTTCCCTCAAGAATATATACTTGAAGGTCTGTTTATCATCATTTACAGGAGTTTGTTTCACAGAAGTGAGAAAACCAAACAATTTTTCAAAACATTACATACTCTTCTCTTCTAACAACTACAGTATAGTTCTATTAAAAAAAAAAAAAGTTATTGCCCAGCTAGTACAACCTACTATGACTATAAGCCCCAGATTGCAGACCCAAATTACATTCATTTTCTAGCATCCTTTGGTATTACTTCACCTATCTCTAATCGGGACTCAGAAATGCACGGTTTCAGGACTAAACCAAACCACCATAAATTTATTGCATTTTCCACCAGTATATTTCTCCACCACAAACAGCAGTGTTTACTTACAGGCAATAAGTTTTCTATATATTTATTCTGGTTTTGGCTGGGGCAGAGCTGATTTTCTTCAGCTGGCACAGGCTGTGTTTTGGATTTGTGCTGAACACAGGGCTGATAATGTGGAGATATTTTTGTTATTCCTGAGCAGGGGCTGCACAGAGCAGAGGCCTTTTATGCTTCTTGTTCTGCCAGGCTGGGGAGGAAACTGGGGGGGGCATGGGGGCTGGGAGGGGACACAGCCAGGACAGGTGACCCAAACTGACCAAAGGGATACTCCAGACCATGTGACATCATGCTCAGTATATAACGTAGGAAAAAAAAAAAAAAAAAGAGGAAGGGAGGGATGTTTGGAATTATGTTGTTTGTCTTTCCAACTCACTGCTATGCATGATGGGGCCCTGTTCTCCTGGAGGTAGCTGAACACCTGCCTGCCCATGAAGTACTGAATTAATTTCTTGTTTTGTTTTCCTTGTGCGCATGGCTTTTGTTTTCCCTATTAAACTGTCTTCATCTCAACCCATGAGTTCTCTGTCTTTTATAACTCTTTCTAAACCCATATACTAGACAGTCTAAACTTCAGAAAACTTTATATATGTTTAAATTGCAGTAAGTCCTTCCTGCCTGCTTTTATATCTAGAGAAGCCTATAATAGTTTGACATTGCTTTCAGTCATTCTAAATGCAACATTTGTTGTCTGAGGGCAGAACTGCTCTTCAATGGTATTCAACACATTAGTGGCAAACACTAGGTCCATCATGTGCTTTGACATTAAAACTAAAATACCAAAGGCTGAGGAATACTCTTACTTATCACAGGAAAAAAAATTAAAAAGAAAGAAAATAAACCAACCTTTCAAATTCTTTGGAATCATGTAAATGAAAACAAGAATAGGGTCCATGCATGCCAAAAGTGTCACCAGCATTGTCAGAACCTCCATACATTCCATATCCTATTGATGAAATATATAATAAATGTATTTTTAAGGATAATATTTTCATTTAAGCCAGTGGGGCCAGGAACTTGCTTTTATAATGAAACAGGTGAGATTTTGTTCATATAGTATGATTTTTGGAGCTGCTGTTTAAGAGGACTTCAAACTTGCAACGAAGTGAGGGACGCAGAAGACTGGTTATTTCTACAGCTAATCTAATTGTTCACCTTGTTAACAGACAGCAGTCTTAAAGAAGGGGCTATAAACAACATGATAGCCTGAATAGCAGACATAAATCTTGCCATAACAGCGTAGAGCTCACCACAATGCATTCTTCCCATTAGGACAAATTAGATGGTGGTTCTTACAGTTTTGGGGAGAGACTGGATGTGACATGATGGACCACATCACATGCAAAGTGCAGGAAGATGCCCAGAGACTCTCTTTGCATGGGCTGTATACCAAATATATTCAAAGAAAGCAGACACACTTAAGAAACAGTATTTTGAGTACATTTCTGTTAAGAGCTAGGCCTGTTAATTTACAGCCTGAAATTTTCTTCGTATTTGGGTTTATACTCCATCCTGTGCTGATAAAACAAAGTCTTTATTTTTTGCTGCCAAAGACAGATCAAATTCTGCCATCATTTCAGTAACTGAAAATCTTGCAATCACCTTCCTAAAGAAAAATACCATTCATCAGAAGAAAATGCATATTTTTTGAAACAAACAAGCAAACACAGGCTAATTTGTCTCTGTTGGGTACCACTTCTGTAAATTAAGTTTAAAAAGGCATTAATGACTAGTAGAGACATATCCATTCTGAAATTTCCATATCACATAATCACTAAGAAATTCAGTTTTTTTGAAGGGAATGAAGTTAACTTTCTGAACTGTTCTTTCCTTTGGCATGCTGTACAGACATTCACCATATGTATATCACAGCACTCTGTCTTAGGTTATGTCACTGCTAAAAATCAAAGGTCTGTCACTCTTCAGTTTAACAACACATATGCCATAGCATAATGAATGCAACTCCTTTAGTTTTGCTTATTTAAATAAAATGTTTGATTAGGAATTAAGGTGGGACAGGAAAGAATCTCCAATTACACTGCATTTCACCTTTAATAGCAAAGAACATTGAATGCCTGCAATTTATTTATTTATTTATTTACAAATTAGTAAGTATTCCCTAGCATACTGCATCTTGCTTTAGTATCTAGAGGACTCAACTGAGATTTCATTGCAGAATTGTAAAGGCTACCTACCTCCTATTAAAGTGATAAACAGGTCATACAATGAGTGGAAGAAATGAAAGTTTATGCATGTCTTATACTGCTTTTCACAAAGGGGAAATCAAGACAGTGTATTATGGAGAAAATTTTCAGGGTGGCAAATAATTTTGTAGTAATTTCAGCAAGTCAAACTGAAAAATGTAAATGATACAAATAATCTGTTTCAGATATTTCATATCACAATCCAGAATCTTAGATGATGTCCCAGTAATTTCACAAATCACTATCTCTAAAGGAGTAATTTATGAATTACTGGCTAAAGGAAGAGCTTACTTTTTAATCCAATAACATAAATTTTAATACCTTCACTATTTCATAACAATTTCACTCCTCAAAATTACCAGCCACAATGCAAATTATTACTATGACATATTTTATTTTTGAATTGTGCATTCTTACTGACAATCCCACCCTGTGGGTGAAGAACCTTCTCCTAGTATCCCCATACAAAAAGAATTCATGTTTGTACCTACTGAAGATGCACACTGCTGAAACTACCTGGAGGTCTTTGATTTGATTTTGTAAAGTTAGTACACTAAAGTGATTGTTTTGACAACCAGTTTATCAAAGTGTTCTGCCTCATGGAGCCAGGGAAATGGAGTATGTTCAGTAAGAAATTAATTTCATTTTCCCTAGAGGTTTGCTTTCACTCACATTAATATTTTCATGCTTCTGTTGCAGGACTTTCGTAACCCAGTTCCACAAACTAAAAACTGTCATCTCAGTACTGCTCTCTTTAAATGTTAAAATAGATTAACATGAGTTGGGAGAGTTCACTGACATAAATATAATCTTATTCATTTTGGCTGCATACTCCACCTCTCATTTACAAAAAGTGAGACTGTCTCACAAGTATGTATTGAATATAAATCAGCCAACTTTTTCATTTAAGCACCCATCACCATTACACTTGCAAGTATTCTGGCTAACCACCCATCTTATTAGCTCAAATATAACAAAAAACTGAACAAAATAACTTTTTTTTCTGTGAGGAATACAGTTGAGTGATCTAATTTTTTCCTCCTAGAATCTTTAAAAAAAATCTTAAAATACTTTTAATTGTGTGATTTTTGAATTTTTTTTCCTCTCAAATCCAATTAGAAAGCTCAAAAATAGCATGGTGTCGTTGCTTACTTTACCACCATTAGGTAGTAATTAAAGTTGTAAGATAGCAATCGGAAGATTTTTCTAGAGGTTTTTTGTAATAATAGATACTGAAAGACTGTGTACTAAATACAAAACCATTGAAATATACTGCATTCCCAGCCTTCTCTGTCTTGATAAAGCATTATGTCTTCGTGAACTTGACATAGAATTTAGTGTTTTGATAGCCACAAACTATAGAGATAAACCAAATCAGTTGTGGTCTTCAGCACACTAACTGTACAAAAAGGTGGCCACTGTCAGGAAAACAAATGTATGATAAGCTAAAGAGAAGGAAAATAAAGATCAAATAAGCATGCAGAATGATGTTCTGGGCTAAAGCTGAACTGATAAACCTTAAACCAATGTCAGAAGTACAGAGAGTACTAGGATATACCATTGACAATCTGGCCCACAGAATCCTTTATTCTTCTACAGAAGAGGGTGGATTCCATCCATTTTTAAGCTGTGAAGCTCCCCAACATGGAGACATGAATGAAAAGGAGATAACAAGATAAAAGACAGTATTTCAGTAGATGATAGCTCAGAATAAATGAAAGCATAGTTGGTAGCAACAAAATGAAAGAGGCCTGCACTTCTGCACTACCCCGATACTGAGGAACTTAAGAAGCTTCATTTAAAGTTCTTTTTCCTACATATTTATTCTTAAATAGAAGTAGTATCAAAATAGCAGAAAACAATATTTTAAAGTTTAAAGAAACTGCCCTCAGGCATTATGTTTTTCAGTATGAAAAGCCTCCAGAATGACCGACTGCTGAGAGGTTTTCTTTAATAATATGGCTATTATTACTTTGAATATTCATACCTATTTTTGAACTTCCATGTACCGCTAATAAGCAGTATCTGTTGAATACTTCTGTAGGCTGGTTAACTGAGATACAGAGCACTTATTAATTACATCACTGCCATTGAGGAGGTAAAAAGACTTAACTCATACCAGCTCTAAATATATACTACAGAACCATCTCCATAAGATGCCTTAAAAATTTTCCAAAATTCCAGACCTTAGGGCAGATATTTGCCCTCTACATATATATAAAAGCCCAATCCCCCCTTTTCTGAATACCTTATATTTACAACAGCTTTGCTGGATTGTACAAGAAATACAAGACTGGATAATAGACATTTGAATACTTTGTTCACTAAAGGAATAAAATTGTAAACTGATACGAGTATTTGTCAAACATTATGTCATAGAGAAACCTAGTTTCAGTTTTAATAAAAACGATTGCCTGTTATGAAATGAGAGCACACTGAATTAGTCATTTCCATTAAATCTATGAAGTAGAATTGCCTAGCAACCAAGAAAATTAATTCAGAGATTAAAATAAACACTGTGACACTGATAGAGCAACTGCTATTCTACCTCAATAACCTCTAAGTGTACTTAGAAAAAAGGTGTTTTCTTAATTCTTCTTCACTAAGGTAAAACAAACAATTTCATAAAATGAGTCATAATGGACAAAGAATAAAAACAAAGAGTCAAAGCAACTGCACAAACCAAATGCAAATAATTGCCCTCTTTTTACATAACATCATTGAAATGAAAAACATCGAAAGTTTTTCATATTCTGGCAATGGTGAATGAATTGTTGTGGAAGTTTCTAACGTGTTTTCCCATTTACAAAGGAGAAATATGTTTTATTTTATTCATTCTATGCAAGTATTCCATATTGTAGTACTTGCTAGATTAATTTATTACAGAATTTATGACCATGCTTACCTGAAAATTCTGCATCATTACTACCCACTTCTTCCCCGAGTCAAATTATTCCTAATCACACTTCAGTAGGAAAGGCTTTAAAATATACAGTTTATCACACTGAGATGATTATGGAGAAAAAAACCCCAAAAAGTTAACAGATTAAGGGCAGTGAGGATGAGTGCAATAATTTAGTTTAATGACTGCTACGTATTGCTTGTTACATCTGGGCCATTGTGTAATTCATTGTCCCTGAAGGACCACAAAAAGCCTAGTAAAATTATCCCTTTAGAAACAAAACAACCACATTCTGTAACATTGAAGTCTATCACCTTGTCAGGGTATTAGATTAGAGGAATGATTACAGATCAGGGATTCTGGAGTGGCAGTACTTTCATATCTCTAGCAGGAGACAGTCCATCCTTCCAGCTTGAGGTACAGAATTAGTATGGAGTCAAAAAAAACCAAAAAAACAAACAAAAAACCAGGAGTGATTAAGGCAAGAATAACAGAAAGGAGAAAATATGTATCCCAGAGGATATGACAAGACAGTAACTGCAGCAGCTATATCAAATCTAGTTGAATCTACATTAAAAGATAATAATAAAAATAAGACAGTATTAGTAATAAATAAAGACAGACAAGCAGCAATAACAGTGTATTAGAAGGCAACTCCCCAGGCAGGGACATAGCTACTCTTCTCTCAGGAAAGTGTATTTCAGCTATTTGGTTGTGTATAATATTCACAAAACACACCCACAGCCAGCTACAGGTTCTTTAAAGTCTCAAAATCCACATATTACAATCACTAGATCCAGTTCAGAGGCATCCAAACTGGATTTTAAAAGTTCATACTGTCATTAATTATGCAATGAAGTAAATATATTCATCTTCTAGAAGAAGATATGACAGATAATAAAGGAAGGATATCTGCTGGAAGTACAGACAATACAGATGGAATAGACATGTAATAGATCAAAATTAAAAAATATTAACAGCAAAAGGTCTCCCATTAGATAAACACAGCCATAAAGCAGATAAAAGAGCCCAAATGCCCTTAACAGGTTCCCTTGTGTCTTAAATATTTGATGAATGTACCAGATGGGGAGGGGGGAGAAAAATATCTTGCCTGAACCACAAGCATAAACACAGCTGACCTAAAAGACCTACCCACCACTAGGTTATAATTACACCAGTGTATTCACTAGTGAACAATGTTCATAAATCTAGAATAATTTGGAGATACTGAAAGACGACATCTTTGAGAAATGGTAGCCCCCATATGTTGTTGAATACCTGAATTTAATTTTCATTTTCTGGTGTTTGTGCCACATGTCATGAATGGGGTTGAAGCACACGTTTTATTGAATTTTTAGGGTAGTCACAGTGATAAGCATTCTTTTTATTAATCTTATCTATGTTAATGAAGCACTATCATAAAAAAGAAGATACAGCAACTCTACATGCAGTAGAAAAAAGTGTATTTTTTCCCTTTAAAATTTTTAACGGCACAGTTCTTATGGTAAAAATCTTAGGAAAAAATGCATAGTGCTCAGAGTAGACATTGTCAGAATTCAGAATCTTCTAATAAAAGAAAATCTTGTAACTGATGTTCAGTTCAGAAAGATTTATTAAATCTACTCCAGTGTAGCCAAAAAAATACAGGTAAATAACCAACATGCTTGTCCAGAGCTACATTCAAAGATCACATATAGTTTGTTACAAGAGGACAGCAAGAAGGAAAACACCAGTGTTAGTCTTGCACTAGAAGCAAGAATTTAATGAAAACAAACTCCCAGATAATCTTAGAAAGTAGACCATGAACATGTTGCAGAAAAAAAAAAAGGTAAAAAGAAGGTCACTAGTAGCCTGCCTTGGGAAAAATTCCATCTGAACAGCAAATTTGATGATCATCTTGGCTTAAGTATGTAAACAGGACACACTAGCAAAATTGTTCAATGCCACTAGAAGGTCCAGTATACCCTGCCTGGGAGTAAATCCAAATTCCACTATTTCAAAAGAAAACTACAAACAAAAACCTTTAAAAAAAAAAGCATCTAAGAAGAATAATATTTTTCAGAAACTGCAGACAGCCACAGGAGACCCGAAGCATATTAATCACTGTAATACCATGTGATACAAACAAAACAAAACAAAACAAAAAATCCCTCAGCTGATAAAAAATTCCATTCAACCTTCCTTCCAGTCTCCTTTCAAACCCTTTTAAATTGCATCATCATGTTTTCTCACAGATATCCTGCCAAAAACCTGACAGCAACATGCAAATTACTCCATGGCATTGTTATGTTCCAATCTTAGATGTTCATGTGCTTCCTTTTTGCTTATATTGGTATAAAACAAATGGGATTACTCACATGCATGACATCAAAGATGTACATTTAAGTCTTTGCAAGATCAGTGCTTTGGGGATTTATTTTTCAGATTTTCAAATTACTGATGTCTATAATTTTTGGAAGTAATCAAGGGCCATATATGCACTTACAAGCAAATTTTAGTCTTTTCTACAACATTGATAGGCAGTGTGGATAAAAGGGGTCCTTAATGCTCTATCAGAACTATGAATTTTGCAGCAAAAGGAAAGCATTAGGTAGCAAATATAGGTCAAGTAGACATGTTTTGTGATTCAGAGGAGTAGATATCAAACTGATTATGAACACCTGGAGAACGAGACACATTCCACTTAATCTAGTTCAGCCATCTAGTTAAGTAGCACGGCAATAAGGTGCCTGACTACCATGAGAACTGCTAAGAGAACGTGCAGGTGTTTCCAAAGAACTGCAAACTGCTACTAAGAAGAAAGGTGGGGGAAATCATGGTTATGTTGATTTATAATGTCAAAAGTGTATGTTGGTCAGAAGCAGTGGACAGCATGTCAGTAAAAAATTAGAAGGCTGAGAAATTCTCTGAATATAATTGTGTTTCTATATTAAAACATCACAACAAATAGGAAAAGCATTTTATATATCTAATATACTCAGTCTAATTCACAATAAAGTAAATGACTGTATTTGTGTCAATGAGCTAGAAATGTAAATTCCTTTTCTATACAGGACTGGCTTATCAACAAGTCATGAACAAAGGCAAACTATTTTAAGCAGGAAGCATTTCACACCAAAGCTATTCAGTTAAAAAATCAATAATACAGCATTCAATAATATAATTGAATACCTTCATGACCAACACAGTGGCTAATCGTCAATGGTCCCTTTCTCAAGGCAGTTTCAGACATTTACTTTCACCCTCAGTTATGCATATTGAGTTACTATTTACAACAACTTATCAACTCACTATCCCCATAATTTCAAGTACACGTCCTTTATTGGTCATAATGTTTTTGAAAAACATTATCTTTTTAGAGTTTATAAGTTCTTTCACACCATATGCAGATTTCAAAATATTATTTTATTTTACTATCATCATTATCAGTAAAAATAAAAATAATTTCACCAACATATGCTCAGTTAAGGTTTTTAACAATGGACTAATCCAGCTGCCAGAGAGGCTGTATTTGGGCTCACTGCACCCAGCAGCAGCTACTGCATCCTCTCCTACTGCAGCTGCCTGGCCTGTTTAACACTGTACTCAGGTAGGGCACAGAAGCATCGTCTGGTCCAAGTAACAGCAGCATGTTCTTCTCAGTTATTCCCCACCTCCTCCATTGGAAAGGGAGCAAATCAAACATAAGCACCACAGAGAATAGATCCCAGCTCCAAGCTGTGTCATGAATGTGGCAAATAAATTATGCAGAAAAATGTAGCTGGAAATAAATTTTCATCACATAGAACACAGAACAAGCAGACCAGTAAAGAGCAAGGAGTTGCTGAATATATATCACTTAGTACATATGAACACCTTATGGTATTTGAGTGGCAAAAGGCAAAGATTAATTCACTGGACAGGTTAAGGTAACTTTACCTTGTCTATCGCCATTCACCAACAAGGAAAGCAATCCTCAATGGAATGACTTCACTGCTACTTAGATAATTCACAGACTCTCCCAAAGCATTAATGTTACTAACAGTAACTTTCCCTGTCTCAGAACTGAAAATCTTTTGAAGGTTGTTTGGTGTGAGATGAGTCATAAAATGGTAAAAGAGACTGGGAGCAAACAATGCGGCAGATGGAAGTAGAACAAAACAGAACAAAACAGGGTGTGTGTATTAGCTTTCTTATGGAGCGATGAGAGTCAGAGCTTTGTACCATCCAAGCACAGGGATAAGTATTTTGTTTGGACAGGTTTCCTCGTTTCACTCTGTAGTCAAAATCAATCAAAACCATGACATCAGAACCTCAGGATTTACTCCTGCACAAAAATATGCAAACCTAAATTCTTAGCTATGGTCAAATTTCCTCACTTGAGAATTGCAAAGATATATCCCAAGCTCTTCCCATGGTTGTTTTCTAAATGCTTTAAAATTGATTCAAAGTTATGCCAGGTGCTTACTATTGCATGTATCTTAATAGAGTAGGAGATGATTTGATGGGAAAGCAGGGGGTGGGAGGCTTTGATGAACTACATAAAGAAAGCTAAGCTGATTCACCAGTAGCAGAGGGTGCCACTACACTGTGGAGCCTCCCACACTGGCTACATCACCTTGCTAAGCAGGGAGTGCAATACCAGCTTCCTTCACCAGAGAAACTAGGCCAACAAGTCAATTGTGATAACTTTTCCACGACTGTGAAGTGATATACTTTCTTCTTCCAGCTAACAGAATCTTTCCTATTTCTCATCACTTTAAGATAAAACCAGACTTACTCTCTCTCTTCCCTCACCTATAACCTGAAATAGCTCAAATATCTAGAAAGTGCCCACAGTTACAATATTACCATAGTAATTTTACAGTATTATTAGTAGCCATGAACATAGTTGCTGTTTTACTTGGGGAAAAATGTGCTTAAATTAATTGTTGACTATTTTAAAAAGATAATTCAAATTTATGCTTCTATTAACTTCTTATGTAAAATTCAAATGTTTTTTCAGCTCTAATATTGGCTTTAACCATAGTTTAGTGGTGGACTTGGCAGTGCTAGGTTTGCGGTTGGTCCTGATGACCTCGGAGGTCTGTTTCAATATAAACGATCATAAGATTCTCCTATTTCCATATCAGTTTCAGACTTCTAAAGCCCTCTAAAGATATTTCAAATTCTGCTGTTTATTCCTTTCCTCTTTTCTTCGCTTTGCCCCTCTTGAACCTCTATCAGCACAATCATCAATCATCTCTACTTTTCCCTTTGTGCCTTAGTGCAGAGCAATCCCTGCCTAATCACTTAGCTATGCTACGGCACTCTCTTCCTTCAAATTCCTCCTTAATGTCCAATTTTGCCTGTATAAAATCATTCTTCTGCAACCTGAGAAGTAGGATGTGACCAGCTATAACTTAATTAATAAGCATGTAGCACTTGTCATCTTCTATTACATGTTCCTAGAAGAAATTTCAAAATGATGCACAATTTAAGTTCCATGTCTTCCAGGTGTTAAAAAGAAAGTAAAGACAGTGCTTCCACAGAAAAATGAAAACAAGGACAACAATCAAAAAGAGCTACTTTTTATGTATTTTTTTTAAGAGGAACGTGCAATCTTCGAGTACAAATGCGAAGACACTCACATGTCTGTGAGGGGAAAAATATTTTTGCCTTAAGTTAAAATAAGTGAAGGGAAAAAATATTTATGCCTTAAGTAATTTTTTTAATTCTGGCAGTAGTACCTTTCTGAAAATCTCATATACCAAAAGTGCAGCAAATGCATTTTTGTTGGTGCAGTTTTGGACCGAAATCTCAGCAAATGCACTATTTGCCTCATGCTATTATTAAAACACTGAACTTTTAAAAAATTGACACTAAACCTATTGTGATATAAATTTATCGTAATAGTCCTTTGCTGTATAATTGTATTGTTATCACTACTGGGGAAAGAAAATGAAACTTTCACTGTGTGAACCAAATAAAAAAGTCCTCAAAAACTGTCAAGTGCAAATGTCAGGTGCATTATAAGTGCAAAAAGAAGAGTAGTGCTTGCATTTAGTAGTTGTATTTCAGCAACTGTTATTTGGAAAAGTGTTGTTCCAGATGGCTGAAGTATAAATTTTGGAAGGATTACTGAACTCCTACATGATAACTAGTAAGAAGGAGACAAAAATTTTTGAGGGGAAAAAAAAAAGAAAGATAAAAATTAGCCTCCTTGAGGCAAATGCCTTGAAGCATAACAGTTACCATCGACAAGCTAAGAGAATATGTAAGCTATTTTTTTGTGTCAATGCTGCTCCTTCATAAGGCCCTAGAGCACACGTACACACTAGTTCCCAGTTTCGTTAATTCCTACTTGGTGTGTATCTTTGACTTCTCAACTTTGACGCTCTGAGTTTGATCCTTCTGCAGCTGAGAAAACGACAAGGCTTACTCCTCATTCCTCGCACCGCAGAACTGAAGCCTCTCTAACTCCTCACTCCCACATGAGAAAGATTTGTGACAACACATCGATGTGGGACTTGCTGCCTGTCTCAGAAATAGGCCACGTGATAAGACATTGGCTGGAATTTTGCATCTTAGTCACCTGAATTGGCTGAAAATACTTCTGAGATAGAATTGCCAAACAGAATATTAACTGACAAAGTATTACATATAAGATCAATATTCACCCTTGCCTTTTTTTACATTCTGTTTTTTAATGGCTATCAGCTGCCTATATTCTTCATGGGATTTATAAAATCATTCTTAGTGTCTACAATCTGAGCCAGAACAGCCCAAAAATGTGACTTTTTTTTTTTAATCATTTTCTACTCAGTTCTTCATATAAAATTACTAGGAGGAAATAGCATACTCTCAGCTATGTATATGGGGAGAATTAATAGGTAAATGCTATTTTATCAAGAAAGCAATTTCCTCCATTCTTCCATGTTTAATTTTAGTGCACTGGCAGGCTACTTAAAACAGGCTACAAAGTCACATTGCCAAATTGTTTAGGGTACTTATCGGAAATGAAGGCACAGTCACAATCTAAAATGAAAATAATTTGGATATTAGGCATAACAATCTCTCAATCCTTCTCCATAAGGAACCTAAGCACTCAGCTGAATCAAATTTAATTTTTCTGTATCTATGGTATTGCATTGTTTTTCCTAAATTCTTATTTTTTTAGAGCAATTGGAAACCCAGAGTAGCCGTTTTTCCCCAAAGGTGAGCTTTTACCTTCACAAAGTGTCAAAAAAGCTTTTTATAATTTGGCATTGCTATTTTGATACAGTATTTTCCCACTAACTAGTGTAAATCAATAATTTAAAATACATTCAACACTTTTTTCCTAAGCATTTACATCTCCTATGAAAAATCTTTTTAATATAGCTTATTTATGAAATTGACATCCAAGTGTCAAAATAACCATGAAGACTTAAATTTTCACACATTGAATTGAGGATTCCATCTGCCTTGGGGCAGTTGGAACGTTTTTTGCCCTGAAAGAGTGTATATAAAATTATAATTAAGTCCTATTAATGCTGGATTTTCATGCCTAGGACCAGTATAATATTAAGCCTGTTAGAAATACAAAGTTTTCTACCATTAACAGAGACATTTCAATGTTAAAGATTAAATAAGCAAGCAAGACTAAATTTATTTACATCATTATCTATGAATAAAAGTCTAATGTATTGAATAATAGCACATTCAAATTACAGCTCTACAAGTCAGTGCTCCTTATGCAAGAATATTAAGTAAGGTAGCCTGTAGTTACCACATAAAGGAGAATAACTCTTACAGTATTAGAACAATTAACTTCAAATTCATATTGACTGTTATTGCATTTTTCTTTAATAAACCATATTGATTAACTACTAAGGAGTATTAAGCAGGAAATACAGTGAGATAGTTTGCAAGATGCTAAAATTTATTTCCATATTTAGCATTGATTATGAAGAAAATTTATTTACTGTTAGTGACTTTGTAATGGTTAAGTGAGTATTTTACCTGATGCCCTTATTATAATGCTCACACCTTTAAGAACAGGAAACAATAAACATGATGAAAGTTAAGACCATTCTACTCTGAAGCAACTTGCAAAAATCCAATCTGAACAGAAGCTTGGGAAAGCCTGAACACAAGCCTACTAAGCTGGAAAGGTATTCCCAAAGTAAATAGAGATTGACCTCTGCCCACCACGTTTTCTTTAAGAATGAAGAGCTACAAATCCAGATTTGGTACGAAGAATATCAGCCAGAAAATGTCTGCTACTTCCTACTCATAAGGCCAAATTTAAAAACTATTTCCAAGTTACTTCTGAGTACTAACAACAGAAAAAGGATCTAATTGAAGATACAAGCATGGCTCTCACTCAGTGTGGCATTTACACTAAAGAACAAAAAATAACGCCTTTGCTTTATTTTGTGACAAGTATTGTCACAAAAAAAATCAAAGTGCAAAATACTGGGATTTCCTCACTCTATTTTAACCAACTTTGCAACAACAGTCAAAAGAAAAGGAAAAGAAGAAAATTCTTCTCTCTTAGAAGTAAATAAGAAGACTTAGAAGACTAACATGGAAAGGATGCCAGCAGTGCTTGGACTGTTTGGCTCTTGGTATTTCTTAATATGAAATAAAACACATAATTTTTATCTACTCTGTACTATCCTACTAAGTCAGCCTGCCATTTTCCAAAAAATACTGAAGTAGGAGGAAACAATTTACCCTCGCATGGCTGTAGAAGCAGAGGCTGTGTCTACATTTTATTGATATCATCCTAGTCTCCTTATGATTTTCTTCCAAAACTCTGATTAAAGGTCTTCTTTACTGGTATGCTGTGACAACAGTTGAAAATGCTCTGATAACAGGCTGCAGATCCACTTTTATTGCTAATGCAGGCCAAATATTATTTTCTGGCATTCAATCATTCCTAGTCACCATAATACTACATATTTTCTTTGCTATCCTACTGGTGAAACCTTAACTGTGTTAGGTATACGCAGTTACAGGTTAGGTTAGAGCTTAAGTAAAATTAGTATCTTCCTCATTTTTGCTGCTGTACAAACATATGATACTCCATTCATACCCAAGACTATCTCACATAGAAATTCAAACTGGAAAATGAAGTTATGGATGAATCATTAAAAAAGGCAAATTCACCTTCCATTTAGTGCAAATGGTATGATTTACTGTGCTCAGAACACTTCTCTTTTTTTCTGAAAGAGATTGTGGTGAGAATAATCTATCACTCCCCTGTATGAAGTTCCTTACAAGTGCAAAAAATTACAGTGCCTGCCCTTTGAAAAGTTCTTTATTGGGATGAATAACTGGGGCTGGGGACACTATTGTAATCTTAGTTCTGTCACAGAGGGAAGATCTGAAATGCAGGAACTGGACATATACCTTTTTCTACATCACAAAGCTATCAGTTTGACATCATTATCTTTCAAACACTGGCAGCTGAGACCTACCACTGCCACATGCAATTTATGCATGAGGTTTTCAAAATTAGCATGCACCTCTAAAGACATCAGTGAAATTTCTTCTCCTTAGTAGACCTGATATTTTTTGAAAAATAAACCCAGTTTAGTTATCCTGGGTTTTCCAGACAGCAAATTTGCAATCAAATGTCTTAGTATGTTCGAGGTCTAGGATGTAGCATAATGTCAGTGTTACAGAAATTGTGAACAAGTTCACATTTCTGAGATGTTGTGACTTTTTACCTTTTTAGAATATATTTTATTGTTAATTTATTTTTGGGGCATTTGAGACAGACATCCTACACACTTTCAGTTCTGGGGCAGCTAGAGATAGCTGCAGAGCAAATACCTTTGAAACTTGCTCCCCAACCTGTACTGACTTCCTTGCAAGGGAAATGTGACATCAAGAGGAAATAAAGGGAGTGGAAGAGGCATTACAAGGCTTCCAGTATTTTAAAAGAGGAAATTTATGAAAAGAAATTGTTATTGGTTTCAATGTTTACAGCTTTACACACAAAAGCTACTGGATACCAGCCTTATCTCATTTTACCATATTAAGGGTAATGATGCCAGTACAAAAACATGCTTTGCCACTAATAGAAAGAAAATGTGGAGGGGAGCAGATGTCCCTTACTTTGAAGTGAGTTTCTAGTAAGTCATTACTTTCAGAGGAAAAAAAATGGAATGTATTTTCCAAATGGAATAATTTTCCAAGATACAGACATAAAGAAATCAAAAGTGTTAAACATTAGAATGCTGAGATACTGTGGCAGGTAGTCATTATTTGGAATCACTGTGCTAAGAATTATGTTTGCACTTAATTCTGTCTTATTTCATAAAATTCTCAGAAATAAAAAGACTTCCAAATCTGCTAGAGCTATCTTGATCGTATTTATGAAATGCATCACTATGAAGTTATTCCCTTCCATCATGGCTGCTAGCAAGATGTAATGCTGTTCAGTGGGAGGTTCAAAGCATCTGCTGTGAAAAGCACAGGAGCTGATAAGCAGTGACAATTTATACTCCCATTGATTTTGTAGAAATCAGAAAAGAAAAAGAAAGAAACATTTTAATTCGAGATGGCAGGAGGATGAAAAATAGAATATATGAATTACAATTACTGTTTCTGAAACACTACAATTAGCAAAATTGGTCTGGATGACCTGGAACTATCCTGTGGATATCAATTAAACACACAGTAGATCAATCACACTAAATGAAAAAAAAAACCCTCCAGAAACTATGAAAGAGAACTATCATGTCATACTAGTGCCAGTCAATATTTTTCAAGTGCAAAGTGCAAAACTTAAGGAGATCCACGATTTCATAATCATCCCTATACTTCCCTATCATGCAATCAAGCACCTGAAAACTCAAAACTGAAAATATTTTTTAATTTGTCTACTGAATTGCAAATTTTCTTAAAACTAAATACATTTTAAAAGCTGTCATAACCCAACAAGGGAACATGACATCTTGAAATGACAAGTTCACAGGTATAGTCACAGAAACTAAGCAGCATCCCCTTTCACACCAATAAGGAAAAATACACATGATTTATGAGATCTTAACATTCTTGTGCCACTGCCTGTGACGACAGCTGGGTACCACTAAAGGGAAAAAAGGCTGAACACATGGCATTTTAAATGGGGGTGGGGGGTAAGTAGTGTTAGCTGTTGTAATCACACTATTAATCACACCATTTTGAGTGGCTATTGGTCATTCAACTGCTTACCATATGAACAATGAGGACACAGTTTATTGATAACAAACTCTTTCAATATACAAAGATTAATCACTTTTTTCTCTAGTCTTTTTTTTTTTTTTTTACCCCCCTCCCATACNTACCGCCCTCTAATAAGAATTTAGAGACTTTGAATTTCACACTGTTTCTTCAGCCAACATCATTTGGTAACAATGACGTATTTTGATTCCTTGGTCAAACAGTTCAATTTACTTGTTTTAAGAAGCAAAAGAATGCATTTCAGTATTTTTTAAAAAGCATGCCTTCAATTTCTAAGTGTAAACCACCCTAAACAATTTGAATCATGCAGTAAAAGTATTGATTTTACCTTCAGGAAAAAAAAAAACCCACACCAAAACAAAAACAGGAAAACTGACCTGTCTTGTACTTTCCTGTTCTATCTTTCATTAACAAATAATAAAATTCAACTGAACAAACTACTGTAATCAGATACTAATCTATTTATCTATAAATGTAAGTGTGCATACACATGGAGCACATCTATCCTCTTTTAATGTTCCCATTACTATATACTGTGCATCTAGATCAAGACCATAAACAATTCAAAGCTGCATTCTGTCTAAATGGGTCACTTATAATGAGAAAGCATGACATTTACATGTAGGAAGTAGATTGATCAGGGAGCAGAAAAACAGAATATGGCATCAGTGCAGAAAAATATGTCTTTACAGGCAATTTATGCTAAATTATTTGGCAACTTCTTATATCCTCCTCAAAAATGGAAGTGAATTCAAAAATATAAAAGGAAAAGAATAAAAATTTAACATAGCAAATATTCACTAGGACTACCCTTTGTGCTTGCAGTAAAGAAAAATGAAAAAAGCCTCAGCTCCTTTCACTGCTGTTATGTCGCTTGTACAGAATAACACTTCAGTGAAAAGACTGAAAACACTGCGTCTCCCAAAGATCCATACATTAATTAATTGTCCACAATCACTTTAAATCAGACCTTTAAGTGCTAACATTTCCCACAACATTCAGCTGTTTTCAGCCAGAAGGCACGGAACAGAAATGCTCCGAACATGATGTGTACATCTTGCTAAAGCAATTTCAGCTGCAGCCTGCAAAATTAATTTCTGCAAAATGCAAACTTGTGCCATGCAAATATTGGAACGATAGCAAGTCTGCTGCAACACATTACAAAACCAGAGTGGCAAAAAGGCAGAGGGAAATTTCAATACTGCCTAATACATACAAAATGTACCCCATGTCTTTGTTCAGTCTGGGTTCTCATTCAAGGTGTAAATACTGGTTACATTGTTAGATATCCAACTGCAACCAGCTCCAAATATTGTGTGAGTAGCTCTCTCATAGTTCACACTAGACTCCCTTGACCCAGCTAGACAAGCGTGAAAACGTAAAATAAATGAACATTAACAAAGACTAGTCTGGAAAGCAGGCTGCATTAAATGCTCGCAGCGTTATTCGTATAGATGCAAAATTTGCTACCTACATTCTTTTTATACCAGATATCAGCTGGCAGTCACTATATTAATGCTATGTGCTACTGCAGAGAGAAAAAATGAAGTAAATTATATGAAAATAATACGTCTTTCCCCATCTGCCACATATGGATATCCCCCAACCTTACAGCATGCTGCTAAGGCAAATAAGGAACAGCAAAATAATTATCTCCATGCAAAGAAAAAGCAATTTTAACAAAATACCTTTCTGTGTTTGTCCCTCTTCCATATTCTCTTCCATGGCTACCTTTCTTCACTAGAAACAGCTACAGAGAATTAATCAAAAGCTTCAGTCAGATGTAGGAAAAATTGTGGATTTTTTTTTCCCTGGGAAGCTCCAACAGCAGAGGCTTAGGCAAGTCCTCAGAGCTTAGCTAAGGCTTCCTCACTCTCCTTGTTTGCTTGGAGACGGGCTGTCAAGTGTAATTTCATTCAAATTACTCTTCCGTGAAGATTATCAATTTTTCTTCTCAAAGCTGCCCATTGTGTACCACTGTAAGCAGGTATTCAAATGAACAGCCTGTGAATTTTGGGGGGAAATTTGGTCTGAGCCCTTATGGCAGTGACACCGATTCATAAGCCTCACTTTGCATATAAAATGGAGTAAAGAAATCGAGGTTTGTATTGAAATCTGTGTTTAAATTGAAAACAGGCTGTACTGAAAACAGATGGAGGGGTGTCCTCCTACGGGGAAGCAGACCACCAACCCATAATTCCCCCTATTTGCTACTGAAGTGGGAAAGCCCAAATGCCTGTGGGTTCTTTATGCTGTATTACTTGTCTTTCTCTCTCTCTCTCCCCCCCGCCTCTCCCCCTCCTCCTTTATCAGCACATTTAAGAATAATATGACTCTTCATTTCCCTTCTTCTCACATATCTGTATCATCGGGAACTAACAACAAATATACACTATTGCCCTTACAGTATTCTAAAAAATATCTTTATAGGAATGCAATTTTGTGTGTATGTATATGTGTTTACACACACAGGCACAATTTAACACATGACAATAATCACTGAAATTTTATGTACTTTACACATTCTCATTGTCACAGTAAACAGGAATTTAGGGGCAGTTCAGAGATTTAAAACAGTTCTTGCATCAATTCTTTTTCTGATTCCTCATATCTCAAATTAGCTTTTTTCAAAGCTCTTTTAAAATAACTGGATCTTAAAATGGTGAAGCACCACATGTGGGTATGTACATGAGGAAGCACATACAAACACATACACTGCTAGGAGTTTGCTCTGGAAAAACATAGGTTAAATACACTGTGAGGGTACCTACTAATTTGGGGAGCTCTGCAGTCTGATTTGGAATGCAAATTGGACGCTGCAGTCTAGCAATAAATTAGCATTTTTGTACCTTAGTCTACAGAGTAACATATCATCATTTTAAGACTTTCATTATTTCACCCAAAGTGAAAACTGAACACAATTCCAATTTTTCTTTGCAGGTTTAACTTGTTATCCTTCTGGGGAAAGTGACTAAAACTTAAACAACAATAAAAAGTACTATGGCTGAAAATTCCTATTAACATATGATAAATAGCTCATCCATTTACTTTATGCTATCTGAATACATTGACTTAGTTCTGCCTTCTGAGACACAAAAAACCAGTTGTTTACTTTGGCTGGTTGGGTTTTTTTGGTGGATTTTGTTTAGGGAGGGGCTTTGGGGGGGTGTTGGATTTTTTGTTGTTTTTTTAACCTGTTTGCATATCTGTTCACATCTGGTTCGCATCAGAATAAGTATCATGTATGAAGTTAAATGTATATATATAATTAAATAACTGAATCATTATTTATAACTCAGCATATTTCCTACCATTTTCCCCTTTTAATTCATGTTTCTAGCGCTCAATTTTCTGGAATGACTGGAAAAATTTATCAGTTTTTTTCATTCTCAGATCTAATTGATCATGTAAAAATCAACACATTGAGAAGGTCAATACATATAGAAGTGTTGCAAACACCATAGGATCTAAGTGTCTTCCATCTTTCTAGGAATTATTCTTTCAGATATTTTTTAAGAGAGGTATATTTCCTTTAAAACAGATCTCCTGTGTAAATCTCCTCTGCTATTTTTCTCTTCAAAATCTTTTCTTACATAAGCATTAACAAATCTTCATATCTCAAAAAGGGTCTGGCAAACATTTTACCTGGGTTGGCCAATTGCTTCTAAGTTGCATTTCTCAATAGCACCAAATATTTGAGGTGACCAACATCCACAACAGTGATGTTTGCAACAATGGAATTTATAGGTCACTGATGAAACCAAATTACCTTTTTCCTTGAAACAAACATACAAACTTTTTTTCAAATATAACAGGAAACAAAAAGAAAAAAGGAAAGAGATAACTAGGAGAAAGTACAATAAAGATGGCACAATCTTGAATGACATAAAAAGACCAAGAAGAAATAAATTGTTCAATAAGAGGACAGGAACTGCAAAGAAAGTAGGTCCAGAAGTAAACAAAGGCATATTACATAATGTGTATTTAAGTTGTGGAAACTTGTTGTAGCAGACTGTTGTAGAGGGTGAAAAAGAACCAAACAAAATAACAAGGAGAATCTGAAACACAAGGATTCATGGATATGAGATCCATGAGCTGCAAATTACTGGGGAGTAGAGGAATATTTTGTGAAAAAGTCTTAACTATTTCTTAAGACAGACTACTTTTGACACAAATATATGAGCTGAGTGAATCCTTGATCTACTTTACATTATGGTCATTTTCAGATCAGGTTCACACACAGCTTCATTTTAGTGACAGGATTTTTGACTTCCTAAAAAGCCTACTATACTCACATGCCAAAGGTTAAGATGAAATCACTGCAATTGATGAAGCGAAGCATAACATTGACAAAACATGGCTTTAAGTTTTACCCCCACCCCTACCATAATCTATTTTTCTTCATAAATATTTTTGTTATGAAGATACTGCCTAATACATACAAAATGTATGTATTAGATACTCCTTCTATTAAACAAAAACTCCTCCAAACTATGTAAGTGCCAAAGCTCCTTCTACAGAGAACTCTGCTTAGTTTCAGGTGCTATTAACTGGTCATCTACACAGCTTGTGTGAGATTGGGAAACAAAGAGAATGTGAAAGAGATTTCATGTAAGCTTCTTTCATATTTAACTGCACTTTATTAACAAGGTTGAAACATAAATCTGTCTCCTCGATGTTTCTTTAGAACTGCTCCAAGGACCTTTCAAGATTAAATTATGAATAGACGTTAATCCTAAAGCCAAAGAACAGAAAACTCTGCAAGTCTTACACAGAATAACAAACCAAGGCAGAAAATGCCAACTCTATGTGAATTTCTAAGGAACAAGCAGAGAGGCTTTCTTTCTTCAGCATACTGGGAAACATATTTACCATCAGTGACACACAAATTACTTTAAAACTGTACAGAGAAACCACACAAGCTTCTGTTTCTGGAAACACTTCTAGTATAGAAAAGAGCTATGTTAGAGGGAACTACATTCAACTGTCTAAAATTCCCTTTTAATGTGAAATGAGATTATTGGTGCAAGTGATCATTGGACAACCATGCCAATTGTAAATGGCAAGGCAACACAGAACATCCAACTATATAATGAGACTAAATAAACAGTTAATCAAGAGAATAATTGGAAGCTGATGACATTAAGGGATCCCCTGGTGTCCATTATGATATTATGAAATGTAGCTGAGCACTTACAGCTTCAAACAGCATGACAAACACCTGACTTTTACTCCCAGTTTTGTATGGCCTTCAAATCAGTTTACCATTCCATCCTTCAGTCCTATTGATTTTCAACTACATAATAATGATAATGTTGTGGTGCAGTGATGTCTTGATCATGACAATATAATAAACCTGATTATGAATACATAATTTAAAAGCACAAAATTATTTATGTTGCTAATACAACTACCTCAATAACCAAGCAAGAAAAATCAAAAGCCAGCTCAGATTACTTCAGCTATTTTGTCTGTGACTACAGGAGGAAGTTGTGATGGATATGGGGAATGAAGCAATATGTGTTCTCCGTGCTTCGAGGGAATTCACTTTGGACTAATGCCAGTCTGATAGACTGCCCTACAGGAGCTGGAGTGGTGTACAGTTCACTCCTGGAAAGCATGTTCTGGTTTCATTATATGAAAAAATAAAATGCATATATAAAAACATTTATGAAAACATAAGTTATAAAAACAATTTATATTCTTAGAGAATATTCTATGATAAAAACCAAAATACAGCAGGTGAGGATAAGTGTGACATACATTTTAAAAGTTCACTCCTAAACTCACCTAAACACTAATGTAGATGCACAGATAGTAATTATTTTATGTAAATTAGGCAGCAGATTATAGAAATCTGGAAAAGACAGGCAGAAAAATTAAAACTGGCACTCCAATTTTCTATTTAGAGTGCTCTGCTATTTATACTTTATATTCAAAATTGAAATGTAACTATAAAATAATGGCACAGGATATTTCATCTTTGGAATATCCCAACAGAGGAGTGTTGAAGGAAGCATTGGGAAACTTTAAGACTTCCAAAATGTCTTTAAACATCTGCTCTGGGATGTGTATTTCATATTTACATCTTCATGAGACACTTAAAGAATAATAAACCAAGAGCACATGGCCCTGAGTTTAACTCGTAGCAGACACTCACACAAGTGTCCAGGGAAAGGAAAAATGCTTAATGACATGAAAATTATCAGAATTAATGGGGACATGGAATGTTAAGAGAGGAAGGAAGAAAGTAGAAGGCAAAATGTAACGTTAGCAGAATGTTGTTGCTTACCCCACTGATGGGATTTGCATAGTTCTACTAATTCCCAATAATTATTTTTTCTGAGGAAATTATATTCTTCTAGAGGAACAAACTACCAATTTAAAACATTCAGCTATCAAGAGATAGTAGGATGGTCATATAACCTAGAGAAATTTCAGTACAGGGCTTCACCTGATAGAAATAAGTCTCTTTTTTTTGTGCTCAAATCTGGGTGTTACATTTGACAGAAGAATAATGGACATCCTTTCCTTAATGACCTTAATTTATTCTCATTTCTTTCTGCATTCTTCTATATTCTAATTCATCTAGAAGTAGAAATTTTATTGAAGAGGAGGGTGAGAAGACAACCTCCTTGCATATAGCCTCATTTCATACTAATAAACATTAAGATTATTATCGTATTCAGAAATTACCCTCTTTGTGAAAGTCTTGTCTGGTTAAAAAAATTCCTTCACTGAGAATATCTTTCATCACTGCATATGATATACAGACTTAAAACACAAGAGATAAGAAATAACCTGTTCATATCAGTATTCAAATATATATTTCATATACGCTATATCGATCAAGAGGAGAAAGATAATAAAAAATGATTAACAGTATCTCTGATTCAGAATACCAATCTTAATATACTTCCAGACTATTATCTAGAGCTATTGTAAGTATCATCTGTAATTTAAAACCTTCAGTCTGACTGGCTGTTTCATGATTCTTACTGGTTATACTTTTGAAAATAAGTAAAATTTTCCAGAGTAAAATTAGTTAACACTGCCAATATAATTCCTCTAAAATTCTGAAGAACTTCAATCATTTTGATACTTAAGACTAAGAAAATTATGCCTTTTATATCCTGGGATCAAAATTAGTTGTCCATGTTCCTAAAGGATACTGCTACCCATTTGGTAAGGTTTAACTCTGAAAAGATGCTCCTGGTTGATGGACTCCTGAAGAACAATCAACTGAATATGAATGCCAGTATAATTGAGAGAGATGCCCAATAATACATTTTTACATATGGGTTTCTAAATGTTATGGCTAGATTCTCCACATGGATACTCTAAACCTCAGCAGTAAGCCTGTAAGTATATTTAAAGCCCAACAACAGATAGCTGTTCACATCCCCTTTCAATACTGGATGCCATGACATAAGCACAGCATTGTGTTCATCCAGCAGAGCCTTTTTCACCCCAGATTGTGCTATAGGAAGCGGATATACTAATAAATACCCATACAGATATGTATTAGACCAAGTGATTATAAAAAGAACATTTCACAGGGTAGCATACTCAACACATAGAATTCTAGCAAACTGCTTTTATCAGCGGACTTGGATTGCACTATTTTCAGAGGTCTTCTCCAAATCAAATCACTGTGATCATATTCTAAGATTCTGTACTGGTGTAACTATCACTAAAATATTCCATATAGTTTTTGGTGCCATCAATGCAAAGTTGCTGCTGAAAACTGGAAGTACTTCAAAACTGGCCACAGGTATGCCTTCAATGTAAAAATGTAAGCTGTTAGGATGGTAAATTTAAGAATAAAGATATGGGGCACCTACATTACACCAGAGGATCTACAAGAGAATAGATCTAACAGGAAGTTATTAAAGTTAAGTTGATGTTAGTGGAATTTGAAACTAGACATGGGAGAATAGAAATTATATTCAAATTAGTTCTTCCAAACACTTGAGAAATTAGCCAAGATTGGATTCTTGGACCCCCCCACACACACAACTAAATAATAATCTGTATTTTCCTAGTTAAATTTAATTAGGTCATAGGAATTCTCTGATTAATACTTGCATTATTCAGGAGTTTGGACTAAATGATCACATTAGACCCTTCTGGGTTTTAATCACTTAATTATTTAAAACTGTAATCATGTTTGCTGAGAGATTTCATACCTTAATGTGATCTGAGATTTCCTTGACTTTTGTGGTCAAAGTGTTCATTCAAATATCTTCAAAATTTTGGCATCTGATGAATGGAAGAATTATTTACAGCCAACCCCTGTTTTCTCTTCCTTTCCCACCAGTCTTATGGAGCCAAATAAACTATGATGAAAAATATTATTCATCTTACATGCAACAACAGTATGTGTATTTCCCTGCATGACTCTGTTCCATTGGAGGTTATTGGTTTACTAAAGCATTAAAGTTTCTCTTCAGCTCTGTAGAGTTTCTCTCTTGTCTTCAAAGTTTGAGGAATGTCTGAAAGCACCTTCTGATGATTTCAAAAGGTGCAGTCCTTTGTTTTGACAAGGACTCCTAAGTTAGTAGCTAAGAAGGCAGCTGTGCACAGAAGAATACACAACGTATACACAACATTCAATAACTATAACAAGAATAAGTTAATATAACAGTATGGAAATAAAGTAGGAGAGGGGTCAGAAATAAAAATGCACAGACAAGAATGCTTCAAAATAGTTGTCACTATCAGTCATATTTTGCTCCTACTTAATAGAAAGAAAGCTCGACCATTCCTGTTGGGAAACACAAGCATCACATAGGAGACTGAATTCATGATTCCTCACTTCTATCACAGTTCACCATGTGCAGGTGTAAGGGACTAAATTCAAGGCATCATTAAAACACTATTATGCTTAAATCTTACCTTAAGTTTCATTATTTGTTATCCATGCCCTGGCTACAAGGGGCAGATGAAGGAGTTGATTTACACTTCATGAGGGGCATATCTATAATTCATCCATTTCTTCTGCTTTTCACTTCAGATACTACAGTTTCTCCACACAAATCACAACACAGAACAAATAGCCAAGTTCCTGCACATGTACAGAACACACACCACAGAATAATAACCCGACTATCTGACACTCTACCTGCAACACCCAAGCTGGTTAATTTAAAGTTATCTCCACATTATTCTAGTTTAGGCATTGGCTTTGTTCATTGTCTGACACAAAACAATTTTTGCAGTTAAGACTTGTAAACAACACGAGACATAGGATCAGAATATCTTTTGTTGAAGGGATCCACAAAGATCATCAAGTCCATCTCCTGCCCCTTCACAGGACAGCCCCAAGACACACACCATATGCCTGAGAGCATTATTCAAATGCTTCTTGAAGTTTGTGCTGTGACCATTTCCCTGGGGAGCATGTTCTAGTGCCCAAACACTCCCTGGGTAAAGAACTTTTTCCTAATTCCAACCAGAAATTCCTGTGACACAATTTCAGACCATTTCCTCTGGTTCCACCACTAATCACAAGGAAGTGGCAAACTGCAGTGGGGTCTCCCCTCAGTCTTCTCTTACCTAAGCTGCTCCTCATAAGGCTTCCCCTCAAGGCCTTTCACCATCTTTGTAGCTCTCCTTTGTTATCTCTAATAACTTTATACCCCTCTTGCATAGTGATGCCCAAAACTGCACATGGGACTTGAGGTGAGGCTGCCCCAGCACAGAGCAGAGCAGGACAATCCCTTCCCTTGCCTGGCTGGTGATGCTGTGCCTGAGGCACCCCAGGACAGGGTTGTCCCTCCTGGCTGCCTCGGAACTGCTGACTCATGTTCAAATTGTCACTGACGATGACCCTCAGACCTCTCTCCACGGTGCTGCTCTCCAGCCTCTCATTTCCCACTTTGTATGTATATCTACAGCTGACACTTCCAAGGTGGAGGATCTGGCTTTGCCTTCCTTAAAATCCCAATTTACTAGCATCTGCACACTTTGTACTCTTTTGAGTCTTGAATCCAAGGCATTAATTAAGATGTCCCCAGCCTGATGTAACCTTTGCGTCTGACCCGTGAGCCAGTTTCTTACCTGCTGCATTGATGTCCTTATCCAGCTGTGTGCTGGACATTTTGTCCAGAAGGATCCTGTAGTATCAAAAGCCTTACTGAAATACAAAACGATTACATCCACCGCCTTACCTTCAGCTGGTGGGCTACCTTATCATTGAAAGATGTCATCAGGTTTGATAAGCAGGACTTTCACCTCATGAACATGTACTGGCTGTGACTGATGACTGGAATGTTTTTCAGTAATGCCCAGAATGATCTCCTCCATGATTTTACCAGGCACTGAAATGAGACATAGGCATCACTTTACAGTAGATTCTTTGTGTAGATGCCAACTACATTTTTGCTAACACCTGACTTTTTTCCAACTGCATCCATTTCATCCAAGCTCCAAAAGGAATAAGAAAGGAAAAACAAGCCAAAAAAGGGAGATTGGCAGCTGAGTGAAAAAAAAGATAAATGAACAAAACTCTGCTGGGTCAGTCCTTCCATTGGCATAGAAAGCTTATGATTTATGGAAAATTGTCAACCTGAAAAAATCATAGATGTTTAATGATTATTATAATGACAATTTTAGTTGCTCTATTTTTTAAAACTTGAGAGATCACAAATATACCATTTGTAAAATAATATAAGTTAGACTCTGCGTATAACAGTTTACCAGCAAGCCTTTTACTCCTTTGCATACCCTCAATGAGCAATGCATACCTGTCTCTTATAACTTAAATGCAACAAATGTAAGAAAACCCCGAAAATTAATTTTTAAAAAGAAAATTGCACCCTTCTAACACTGTTCAAAGCTAGAGATGAAGTGCACCTAGATATAAATATATGCTTGTATGTGTATATGTGTGTGTATATATATATGTAGATTTATGCATATAAACACACCCATACACATATAAACTCCTATGTAGTTCTATTCAGATGCAGTGTCCAACAAATGAGACCTTTATGCAATAGGCATGCCCCTCAACAAAAAGCACGTAAATCATGTCTTGACAGAACATTCATTGAGTGTTCCACTGCATCCCTCACCCTACTCCTTTATCATTCCTAGGAAATCGGAGAAAGAGATTTAAAAACTCTAACTGAAACTGAGTGTTCAATTACAGGCTACAAAAGAACAGTTTATAAATATCTTCCAGGAGCACTAGTTTAATGATGCTGGTTCAGTGAACTCGCTGGATCCTGTAATCCCTTTTTTAATCTCTGTTACTTACTTACTGCCTTTGAAAAACTCAAAGTAGCATTCAATATTCTTATTACAGAGCAACATTACAACAGGACAAGTTGGGGGAAATAAAAATTAGTAAAACTTTTTTTTTTATTTTGAAGAAGCACATTTTGGGTGGTATTCGAGCTAAGATTCCATTACAAATTCTAATTGCAATCTCTTAATACAACATAATTAGAGGATCTTCCTAATCTGGAAAACTAAATCACATAAATGGATTACAGATCAGTTTTCAGATGACCAAAAGAAAAAAAAATGTTCCCACAAAGAGAGTAAAAGTGGTCAGATGGTTAAAACACAGCAAACCAAACCACATTTCTGGAATTATCACCTTTACTCTAACAGAAGTAAACTGATTACTGGTTTAGATATGTCTCAAATATCAGATTTCTCTAAGAGTTCTTTGCACTTATTACAATATACACCCTACACTGTAGGAATTTTAGCAAATAAAAGTATCACAAACTATTTTTTCCACCAATCCTTGTATAAATATAATAATTGTAAAGCCAGCATTTACTCTGGTAATGGATTCTCAGGAAGTTTACTGGATCATCTAAAACTGTGGTCCAAATTACAGAAACATCTGGGCTAAATAAAATCAGGACTTTTTAAATGTTGTTATGCTCATGACAGTTATTCTACTATTATTTTACCATTAAGAATTCAAGTGTGCATCAAAGTAAAGTGAACACTCTTTTCTCATTGTGTAATGCTTTATAACCACAAAGATTGCTTGCTTTCTAAATCTATCTGTTAAAAATGTAGATCATAAGAATGTACATCTACTGCAAAAACAATGTTCTTATCACTTCAAGAATACTTTGTATACTTAGCACATAAAACCTAAAATAAATAATCTCAGATGTGAATTAAACACCTGCATAATTTTTGAAATATTAATAAAGTACTAATTTGCTATGTGCCTTTTTTAATTATCCTGCACTAACAAGATTATTTTTTAAATTTTTTTGATACCTGTGATGATAATAAGCATCAAAGTATAATACCTTTGTATTGTTTATTTTTAAAGAGAAAGAGCAATTTATACATATAAAAATGTAAATATAGTATTGTCCCAAGTGAAGACACTGATGAACTGAGTACATCAGTACAGAAGGAAAACAATCAGTGAGACACTGAGGCATTAGGTTTTAAAACATACAGCAACACACAGAAAAGCTATGACAAAGCAGAGAAGAAGAACAGAGCATATCAATCATTGTTTTACTGAAATTCATATGGGGAACCTTAAAAGTAAGGAAACTTGTTTAAAAAGAAATGACCAGGACAGCTAAAAAATCAAGTACTCAGAGAAAGCATAAAAACTCTGAAAGTGATGATACTGGGGGCACAGCATGTAACTAAAGATTTGAGAAAGAGTGGAAGCTAGATTAAATACACGTGGGTTTTCCAGATTTTTCCCCACGTTTTTCATTCTCTTAGCAGACTATAGTAACTTACAAGTGGTTGTAAGATCTACCTCTTAGGAGCCCAGCTGCAGCTGTTATTCACTTCATACCTATTTCATTATAATGTCAACTTTGGAAGAAATGCTAAAATATCAGAGTGAAAACAATGGTAGATGTAAAAGGAAGATTCTCCCATGAAAGAAGATACTATGCAAAAGAGATCATACTTGCTTCTTGAGTATGACCTCTTTTAACCTTTCCCACCTTTTCTTAGAGGCAAGGAACCTGTGTCTTCAGAGCAGAGGCACAAATTATTCACAACCTGAATCATGCTTTGTCTCTGAATCAGCACAAAAATGTTTATGTGCTTTTTTTTACAGATATCACTCGCTTACAGTGCTTCAGCTCATTCGACTGTATACTTACAGAAAAACTACTATGGGGGAACCATTCTGAAGATATAATGAGGAACTGGTGATCCTGAGGTATATGATGACCCAGCTAAGCCTTCCCAGCTAGCACCCATATGTTATCCCAAGTGGCCTCTGAATGACCCCATGCTCTGTCCTGTCACGGTAGCTTGCAGGTGTTACAGGGGGATGTACAGATGTTACAGGAGGATGTGCAGATGGTCCTGTCTAACATGTATAATATGTCCGTCATGGACATTTCACACTCATTAGATCACAAATTATTGGTTTTATTGTGATGAAATAGAGCATTTTTAACTGATAAATTTAATGGTGAGGAAGAAAATGATAAAAGCATGGCAGGTGGTGAGGTATGCTGAACCTCACCATGGATGAAAATTCTGTGCAGTGTGTCACAGACATCTTGAAGAGGTCTGTCTGAAGCTGACACGCCTCAGGGGTTCCTGGAATCAGAACTGACATAGGATTAACTCAGTAATGTCACTTTCTAATTATTCTGTAAATAGCATTAACCACTTTTATGTTTGAATAATTTTTCTTACCAAGACCCAGAAAAAACAAGTATGAAAGAACTGTAAACAACATGACACTATATTTAAGCACAAAGGAAAAAATCTCCTGTTTAGTCAATGACAGAACACAGACACAGTAAAAACTGGATTGCTTTCATGGTCTTCATCAGTAACTTTGCAACTCGCATCTGTATGAGATAGAAAGTGTTAACAATAACTATTATTTAGTCCAATCTATTTTTTAACTTTATCATTGCATGCTTCATTGCAATGATGCCTTCTTTTTCCTGTCAGATTGAGACTGTTCCCATAAGGTGAAATACATGCCCGATATCTTCTTATCACCCAATATTTGTTTCTTCTTCGGCCTTTTAGCGATCAAACTCTAGTGGGCATAAAAGGGAAGTAGAAGGATGATAAAGGAAGTATAACTTTTCTTTTATGAAGCACAACACTTCCAGTATAAAGTTAAACTTATAAAAGGAAGGCTGTCAAAAAGCAAAAGCAGAACAAATAAACCTACAAATAAAATAAAAATCCTCATTTCCATGACAACAGGGACACATCAGTAAGGGCCACTAAATTTTAGAAGAACGTTTTTCTCTAACAGACAGCACATTAATTTTATTTTTCATTTTTAAGCAGAGAAGTTCTTCCTCTGGAGTTTTCCCATAAACAAACTGATAAGGGAACACAAGACAAATGGTTAATCTTGACATGCAAGAAAGAAAACCTCACTAAGTGGTACCTATAGGAAAGAAACAGAACAATTTTGTGCAATGCTGAATATATTTTCTCTCAGAAGTCCAATATTAGCTATAAAACTATCACAAAGGTACAAAATTCTCACACAGACATTTTATTTGGCTTTATGAAGTTAATTTACAAAACAAGTCTATATAATTTTTCTCTTCAGAGACTGCTCTACATTGCTATTTATATATAT